>OX382325.1:13692038-14892038 GCA_947507615.1 Hemithea aestivaria | reverse complement strand
TTAACTATTAAGGAGAATCAGTATTACAGGCAGGAGGAAGGAGAGTCAGAGTTTTAATGGGAATTCAGGAATCACAGAATTGATTTGAGTCGTGAGAAAGATAGTGTGAGAAATTGGTAACCAATAATTATAATTTAACTTAGGTTTAGGTACATTACAGTAGAGATAAGTTTAAGGGTTACCGGGAAAGGACCACAAATAGTTCTAATTCCTGAAAAGAGGCGTGAAAATTTGTGAAGACAATCAACAACCGTTAAACCGAGATAGTTTGACCTCCGGGAAAGGACACAGGACTGGTTCCTGCGATAGCAAAACAAAACTTCATAGATATACCCAGTCCGATATTATTCACTACCCACTGGGTTAAAACTATTTTACGCTCACAAAATCGCGGAGATGGAAATACAATCCTAAATGGCAGCACCAAACTTTCGCTTTATTGACTGTCACGCGCAACGAAGTGCGCGCGGGTCAGCTAGTCTTATGTATAATTCAAAGGCTAAGTGAAGTGGAATATAAGAACACGATAAAAACTCCCAACTAATTTCTGAAAAAAAAATCTTAACTTACTGGTAAGATTGCAGTAAGCTACATACTTTAATTTATGTTAAATTATGTTGTTTACCTGATTACTCTCTTACATACATTATTTTATTGTATTTGTTGTAGAAATAAGCGTTTCAACTTTACAACATTGAAGAAGATTAAAAAAGAAGGTGCAGTTAATGAAGGTGTTTGGGTTACTCCGGGAAAAAAGAAGACCTCACCAATCAAAAGTGTCCAACCTGGATAATTTCGACATGGATGCTATAAAAAAATAACAGCGACACCAACGACTCCGATGAACCACTTGAAGCGGATTTTTTAGATTCAGACTTTGATTAAAAATGAATAAAAATTGTATTTTGTACATAATTATATTTTTTATTTTCTATCCTACTTATATATAGATGAATGTTTGTTACTCTTTTACGCCTAAACCTAAACGGTTAGACAGATTGAGCTGAAATTTGGTATTGAATAGCTCAGACCCTGGAATAATACATAAGCTACAGTACAGCGGGTAAAACCGCTGCGCTGGGCGCAGCTAGTACTTTAAAATACTAAGCTTAAGGGTCACGACTGACTAGTAATATTTGTTTGTATTGTAGTATGTATCTAGATTTTGTAACGCGAACCATATTATGACCGCACTCATTGCGAATATTGTACCTTCATTACAAAGAAATCTTACACTGATCCACCTTTAGGTGGTTTTAGAGAACATCCTGATATTTGGTGAAGAATTAAATGAACAAGTTATATGAAAACATAATATTATTTTTATTATTTTAATCAAAGTATCAAACTTGTTCGTTCCAACTATACTATTATTTAGTGGGTTACCACACTCGTATTTTTTTGAATTTGCCGCGGTTTTTCAGTCTCTACTTTCGTCTACTTTCGCTGGCCAGACTCTATTATAAACGTGAAAGTTTGTAACAATGGATGTCAGGATGTATGTACAAACACCCAATCGTTTCACCCGTTTAGGCGTGAAAGAGTAACAATACTCTTTCACGCCTAAACGGGTGGACCGATTGAGCTGAAATTTGATATGGATATAGCTTAGACCCTGGAATTACACATAGGCTATAGTACCGCGGGTAAAACTGCTGGGCGCAGCTACTGCAACATACATTAACTTAAAACTAAATACAATTTGATTTTTTGATATAAAAGAGTGTAACAATTGGCGGTCTTATTGCTATTAGTGATCTCTTCCAGACCAAATAGGGAAAGGAAAAAATAATAAAATAATAATTAAGGTTTATACTCCAACAGAAGAGGTTGCCCTACTTAAAGGTTGCTCCAATACTGTTGGAGGTAGGCTAGCTCACGGGCCGGGCCAGTAAGCGCCCGGACAGGATAAAAAACATATAAAGGCCTTTTTATTTATTTAGGCATTTAGCCGGGCGTGTCCCACTGCTGGGCAAAGGCTTCGTCATCCCCAGACTATTCCTCACGGTTCAGTGTTCTATTTGTCCAGAGTTTCGAACGGCAATCCAGTTCGTCCCACAATTTCTTTTTCTTTTTTTTTTCTGAGCCTGCTGCGACGTCGTCTAACGTTGCGTATAGGTCGTGGTCGTTGTGCCACTCTGTTATAAGTTATTTCATAAAAATATACACGAACCTTCTCTATGCGCAGGCCATCTCGGTGGTATTCCTAGAGGCGCCCCTTCCGTGATGTTCGGTAGGTAACCACCACTGCTGCCGCTCGTCACTCGCTCTCCTACAAAACATTAAAGTTTTAAAAAGAATCAACCTAATAGGAAAACATGTATAAATGAGAGTAAAAATCACACGTAACGTTACACTTGTTTGTACAAGTAAATATTTTAGTATCTTACTAATATAGTATCTTACTAAAAGTTTATTATGTTATCATGAACTTGCGGCTCTTCCCGGGTTCGTACGAGATTTAAAAAGATTTGGTTTTTTTATACAAACTCCGCGAGTTGAGCGAGCGCGCCGAGCCCTCGCTCTCAGACTAGTCTGTGCGGGGCTCGTTAACGATAACTCACTAGCGTCTCGTTGCGTGTGATGCGGCGTGGACTCGTCGTCGTCGGAGGAGTGGCTGGAGGCGAGGTCGAGCGAGCGCGCCGAGCCCTCGCTCTCAGACTAGTCTGTGCGGGGCTCGTTAACGATAACTCACTAGCGTCTCGTTGCGTGTGATGCGGCGTGGACTCGTCGTCGTCGGAGGAGTGGCTGGAGGCGAGGTCGAGCGAGCGCGCCGAGCCCTCGCTCTCAGACTAGTCTGTGCGGGGCTCGTTAACGATAACTCACTAGCGTCTCGTTGCGTGTGATGCGGCGTGGACTCGTCGTCGTCGGAGGAGTGGCTGGAGGCGAGGTCGAGCGAGCGCGCCGAGCCCTCGCTCTCAGACTAGTCTGTGCGGGGCTCGTTAACGATAACTCACTAGCGTCTCGTTGCGTGTGATGCGGCGTGGACTCGTCGTCGTCGGAGGAGTGGCTGGAGGCGAGGTCGAGCGAGCGCGCCGAGCCCTCGCTCTCAGACTAGTCTGTGCGGGGCTCGTTAACGATAACTCACTAGCGTCTCGTTGCGTGTGATGCGGCGTGGACTCGTCGTCGTCGGAGGAGTGGCTGGAGGCGAGGTCGAGCGAGCGCGCCGAGCCCTCGCTCTCAGACTAGTCTGTGCGGGGCTCGTTAACGATAACTCACTAGCGTCTCGTTGCGTGTGATGCGGCGTGGACTCGTCGTCGTCGGAGGAGTGGCTGGAGGCGAGGTCGAGCGAGCGCGCCGAGCCCTCGCTCTCAGACTAGTCTGTGCGGGGCTCGTTAACGATAACTCACTAGCGTCTCGTTGCGTGTGATGCGGCGTGGACTCGTCGTCGTCGGAGGAGTGGCTGGAGGCGAGGTCGAGCGAGCGCGCCGAGCCCTCGCTCTCAGACTAGTCTGTGCGGGGCTCGTTAACGATAACTCACTAGCGTCTCGTTGCGTGTGATGCGGCGTGGACTCGTCGTCGTCGGAGGAGTGGCTGGAGGCGAGGTCGAGCGAGCGCGCCGAGCCCTCGCTCTCAGACTAGTCTGTGCGGGGCTCGTTAACGATAACTCACTAGCGTCTCGTTGCGTGTGATGCGGCGTGGACTCGTCGTCGTCGGAGGAGTGGCTGGAGGCGAGGTCGAGCGAGCGCGCCGAGCCCTCGCTCTCAGACTAGTCTGTGCGGGGCTCGTTAACGATAACTCACTAGCGTCTCGTTGCGTGTGATGCGGCGTGGACTCGTCGTCGTCGGAGGAGTGGCTGGAGGCGAGGTCGAGCGAGCGCGCCGAGCCCTCGCTCTCAGACTAGTCTGTGCGGGGCTCGTTAACGATAACTCACTAGCGTCTCGTTGCGTGTGATGCGGCGTGGACTCGTCGTCGTCGGAGGAGTGGCTGGAGGCGAGGTCGAGCGAGCGCGCCGAGCCCTCGCTCTCGCTGTCCGTGCCGTCCGCTGGCTCACGGGTCTTGTTCGTGCGGGACTTGCGGGACTCTAAACAATAAAGGTAACTCATGAAGGTAACTTTAAATAGGTACTTTGAAAAATATATGACACATGCAGGAAGTTGCATAATATCTAGGAGAGAGACACATTATCGCCTAACATCAGAAAATATCATTACATTTCATTTATTTATTTGCCAAAATAGTTTACAAATTACAAAAGAGTACAGTGGGCCCCACACTAGGTACTAAAGGCCTGTGTTGTGGAGATCTGATTTGAGATAAACAACATCTCATCAAATCAAAATATTGTCCTACAAATATTAAAAGGTGCAAATTTGTATGTGACTATCTGATGTATATATTATGTGTGAGGTATATATGTTTGTTTGCTCTTTCAAGCAAATACCCCTAAACCGATTGCGATGTACCGAACTCGGTACGTTGAATAACCTGGAAGATCACATAGGCAAATTGTTATCCTGAAGTTTCCACAAAATTGGGACCATACGTAAATGAATCGTGGGGCTAACAGCTAACAGTTTCCAAATATAACTTACCATCTTTCTTAGAAGTATGCAGAGAAGAATCGAATCCTCTGAGATACGCCGGCATATCGCTGGCACTTGTGTTGTAGTTAGAAGTCGACGTACTCGTGTGGCGAAGTTGCCCGTCGCTGCGACTGAATAAAAAATGTCTATGGATTCTGGCTCGAAGGACCATAATATTTAGGATGATAGCGTATTTTTTTGTTATATTTCCATAGGTATATTGCCATAAAAATAACAAAACTATTTAAAGCTATTGACGTTTTCTTTCTATACTTAGTCTTTTGGGACAACATAAATAATTAGAAAAAGAGCGTCTGGTAAACTAATAATTTAGCATTTATTATAGAGTCACAAGTAAGTAGTTTTATACTTTAGAAACATTTTATTAGTTGGAAAACTATTATAGCTTGGGTATTTTATTATTATTTATAACAAAATCATTTTAGGAACTTACCTATAAGGACTAGAACTAGTTTTAGTAGTAGATCTTGAGGTAGTAGATGAAGCTGATATCCCAATGTTCCGCAGTTGTCTGCCCGGCTCTGTGCTACTGTGATACGCTAATGCCGATCTAAGATGATGAAACATAATGTTTTAAATTAAGAAAAATGAACTAACAATACTACAGCTCTTAACATCTTATGACTCTCAAGTATGAAGCGTTGGCGCAGTGCGCCTTGCTCGTTTTCTTACTTTGTTTTATTTAAAAAAAAAGCTACTACAGCAGTAAAGAACACTTTTATTAACCACAGATCAGCCACAAGCCAATCTACAGAAAATCCAAGTGCTCCAAACCACTGTCAGATGGCAGATTGCCCAGAATGCTGACAGCATTGCCACGTACTTATACAATGTTTTAATAAAGAATTAGAGAAAAACAATGCGTTAATGAAACAATTTATTAAATAGGTACTTAATAATGATTTAACATAATACCTGTTGACCGATGAAATGTTTTGAGCACTGCTGCTTACAATGATAGAGGTGTCAGCTAGCGGTACTTTCTTCCCCATACAACGGAGCATTGTTCTGAAAAGAGTTTGTTTAATAAACATATATCATTTATCCCTCCATTAGGTACAGTAGGTTTTCTTTTAGCTTATCAGGGACTTGGTTCTAAGCGTCCACGTAACTTAATTGTGTTAAAGGAAAATTTTGAATAGCTTATCAGGTTCCAGGTAATAGGCGTCCAAAAACTTTAAACTGTCTTTTCAACAATAAGAAATATTAAGCGACGATCAGGCCGTAAAAGCTATCAGACTTAACCTACCAGGTGGGAAAAATCCCTCCCTGCTCCCTACCTTTATCATGTAATAGCTTATCAGGGACTAGGTACTAGGCGTCCACAACCTTGTAAGAGGTCACATATAAAACCTGGGCAAGTTGTTTCTGACCCGTACGTTGAAGGTGATGTACCCGAGGGCGGGTAATCTACCTTTATCCTACCAAGCCTACCAAGTACTACACTTTAAGAGTTACTCCCTTTATCTGAGCAAGTTGTTCCTAATAAGGTGTTTATCCTCATAAGCTATATGAATCAGTTATAAGACACTAGGCGCCCAGAAACATTGGAGTTTCTTACCTGCGCAAGTTATCCCTCACGCGAAAGTTGAAGGCGTTGTACCCGAGAGTGGGTAGTGGGTAACCTATATTTATCTTCTTGTAGCCTATCAGGTATTAGGTGTCCAGACATTTTAATTGTATCCCTGTTTCTGCGCAGTGTTCCTCAGGCGCTTTATCTTCATAAGCTATATGAATCAGGTAAAAGATACCAAGGCGATCAGACACTTCAAGAGGTTCTCCTTACCTGCGCAAGTTGTCCCTCACTCGCACATTGAAGGCAATATACTGCCGTGCAGAGACTAAACCGCAGTAAAAGTAAAATGTCAAAAATAATGTATACCATATTATGTGTGTAATAGGGTTGAAAATAAAAATGTACAAATTATTTTACTGCGGTTTAGTCTCTGCACGGCAGTATATCCGAGGGCGATAGCTTATCTGTTACTAGGTACTAGGCGCCCAGACACTTCAAGAGTTCCTGCTTACTTGCGCGAGTTGTCCCGCACTCGCACATTGAAAGCAATATAGCCGAGGGCAATAGCTTATCAGGGTACTAGGCGCCCAGAAAATGAGTTTCTTACCTGCGCAAGTTGTCCCTCACGCGCACATTGAAGGCAATATACCCGAGGGCGGCTACAGTAGCATGCGCGGCCACACTCGCCGCTAGAACCGCGCCCAGTACAGCACGCCGCGCGCCCGCCTCGCTGCCCAGTACTAACGCACTCGCCCACGATACGCATACTAGGGGTAAGCATACTATGCTCACGCCTAGCAACATCCTGGGGAGAAATGCACTGGTTATATACGAGGTAATAATAAAGGTTAGTGACAATGTGGCCAATGGCCAATGTAAACATATCCAAGTAAACCAACAAAACGGCACAAATCACGTCTAATATTGCTGAAAATATCTCAACCACGGTTTTGGAGTTCATCAGGAATTCACGCTTGCAGCACTCTACGTTCACTTTTGAAGCGCATCGTCATTGTCGGAAACCGTGGTTGAAATATTCTAAGCAATATGAGGCGGGAGTTGTGCAATTTTGTTGAATTAGTTATGGAGAACACTCGCGGTAGTAAATTTAAAGTTAAGAGTACACAATAGCAGGCAAAGAATCAACATAACGATCGGCCAAGTGTAGGCTGGTCGCATTTGTCGCAGAAGCGATAACCTTTGGCGGTAGGCAAGTTCGCTTGTGTGGAAACCGCGTCTCGGCAAATGTAGATTGTGTTAGGCACTCTGGATGAGATGGAGTTTCTTCGCGTGACATGGGACGGGCCTATGCCCAGCGCCGCGGATGAGTGCTTCGGCGTACCCGCTGCCCCGGCATTATGGCGTCCCACAGGAACACCCACATTTTTTTGTGGGTATCCCCGCCGCGCTCATCTTTGGCGGGGAGTCCCACATAATGCCCCCCGGCGTGGGGTGATGATACGTAACGCATTTTTCCTGGGTAAAAAAAGGCTTATGCCCAGCACTAAGTTAGGCTCGTCAGGGAGAAATCACTACACACTACACAGCTAGTGTTACCTCAAGTTCCCGAAGCCGGTGACGTGGTCTCGCACGGTGAAGGCGGCGCGCGTGGCTCCCGCGAGACAGACGAGCGCCGCGCCCGCGTACACCGCCGCCGGGACCACCACCCACCACACCACCGCCTCGTGGCAGCTCACCCAACAACTGGGACAATGGAAACATTTCTATCAAACGAGACATCCTAAACAAGTAACTCTGCCGCTCCTGTTAGTACCGCGCTCGCAATACCTTTTCTATTTCACCCTTTCAATGGTAGGTATTGTATTTCATTGCAACATTGACACATTAGGACTACTGCACTGGTAGGTATAAAACTTCAGAAACGCAAGAAGTCTGAAGTAAGAGGTTACTGCAGTTATGTGTGTAGTTTAGATTTCTATTTCACTACTTAACTAACCTAAAAAATAACGCACACAGTCTCGAGGCTCAAAATACAAGCTTAGAGCTTAGTTTGGGTCAAATGAGAACTCAATCAATTTGGGAATCAACGACAAACTCTGTTTTAGTGTTAAGTATGACTTTCTGTTTATACATGCTCTAAAACAATGCAGTTTTTTTTGGCAATAAACAAATATAAGGTGTTAAAGTACTTACAAGAGAGCATTTCCATACTGGTGCTGATGATGACTAGCCGCCAGCGCCAACACAACAGCCGGCGCGGCGTATGCAGCTGAAAGATGCACGCACAGGCCGCCGTGGTTCACATCCCTCAGCTCGCGGACCAGCCTGCGGAGTTGGTACGCGTCGCACGCGCACCAAGCCACGGCGCTCACCCACCAGTAGTGGAGTGACATGGCTATCAGCTTGCACGCGAACTGATGATAATACATGGTTTTTTATTCATTATACCTATAATGAATAGGATAATGAAGGAGAATAGGATAATGCAGAAAGAATAGGATAATGAAGTAGGAAAGCGGACCCTGGCAATTTAGCCGGGATAAACGATGCGGCCGTCGATGGTAGCAGACTAAACCGGGCGGGATAAATTTCTCCCTGGCTTCATTGAACATCATGCCATGGAACATGGCCATAATGACCGCTTGGGGACACGGTTTTGCCCTGTGGGTGGTCACTAGCCACGACCAAAGCCTAGTGTGAAAAGGACCAATTTTCTCCTGGTTCTTAAAAATGAGTGCGTTTTTTTGAAAATATTTCGAAGAACAGAAAATTAAACAGGGATAGAGGAAAATTAATTAATAAAAACATAGAGACTAGAACTAGAACTAATCAAGAGACGTCTAGGAAAACATTCGAGGAAGGAATAACGAAAAAATCAGGAAAGAAATATGATTGGAATAACAACTTACCTCATTCTGCACCAAACTAGTCCTCGCCTTCAAAGCAATAAGATACAGCAATTCAGCCATAAACACACAGAATATCAAGTGTTTATGGATAGAGTTGGACACTGTTGCGGCGCCGCCCCTCATCAAACATAACGCTAGCCAGGTCATGGCTAGAAGTGGCAAGGATATGCTGAACGCAGTGTATGATGTGACTGATTCTAGAAGAGATGGCTCCGGAATAAACTGTGGACAAGAAGTTGAAATTAGAATATATTTAAAAGATTAAAAAAGACTAAAAAAGAAATGTTGGATTATCAG
This sequence comes from Hemithea aestivaria, assembly GCA_947507615.1. Lineage (NCBI taxonomy): Eukaryota > Metazoa > Arthropoda > Insecta > Lepidoptera > Geometridae > Hemithea > Hemithea aestivaria. The sequence goes on along the minus strand of OX382325.1, from coordinate 14,882,808 downwards.
AAATCATGGAGATAGGAATAACCTTATTTATTTATGAAAGACAATACGTATGTAAACATAAAAAAGTTGATGTAATGATAATATTGATGATGATGATTCAATAGAAATAGAAACTTATCACGTAGAGGAAAATAGTATAAATTTAGCCTACTACAATTGGATTGCTTTTAAGAAACATATAATAATTATATGATTGTGACATCTAAAAGAAAACAATCAGCCTAGAATTTGCAGTAAAATTATATATGTGTAAACACCGTGCACCGTGTGCGTGTGTGCTACCGTGTTTCGGAAGGCACGTAAAACTGTGGGTCCCGGCTGTTTCCTATAAGATGATATGTAGGAGGCAGTCGTTAGGTCATGTTGCAGGCCTTGTAGGAATCTTGGCGACCTGAAACTGCAACATATAGGTTGGCCACACAACTTATAAATTGTGATTTGACTCAGACAGTGTAAGTAGGGTAACCTGTTCTGTTGGAGTATAAACCCCAATTATTATTATTTAACACATAAATCTAATTTTTGATGTCATGATTAAAAAAAATTAAAAGTAAAGGACTAATATACTTTTAATCAGGATAAAATCATTTAGGAAAATCATGAACTCACCTCAATGTCAACCTCATCGACCAGAACAGCGAAGGTAGACAGATGGTTGCAAGTGCAGTTGATCAGTAAAGGCTCATTGGAATATGGAGACCAATCGTAGTTGATCTCAGTGTGACATCCCACGCGAGACCATTCGCCAGGGCTATGGAACAAAAGAAGATTTTTAAGACTAGATTTTGTGGAATTTCTGGTTCTTGGGCTTGAGTATCATTTTTTTTATGTGCAGAAGTAAGAAGACGAGCAAGACGCTCTCCTGATGTTAAGAGATAACGCTGCCCATAATCAGTACAGTGCTACCCAGAATTTCACAATGATGTGCAATTCTAGGTGCACTGTACTAACGCTTCTTACTCAAGAGTCATAAGATGTTAAGCCTCTTTAGCCCAGTAATTTCACTAGCTACAGTGCCCTCCTACCGAAGCACAGTATCTTGACCGATGGAGAATTATTAGCAATGAAAAATTCTGGATGTTATATATTGACTAAAAGTTCAATTGACACGATAGATGAGATTTAGGTAAGTATTGTTTAATAAAATAACATAATTTTAAAAATACAGGGACCGTTCCTGATAGAACGGTGTCCATGACAAGAGCGTTTCCATGATTACTTGGTGGCGGCGCGATTTTAGTGGACTGTAATTTTGCGGGTTGAGAAATGACCTGGGCACGGCGTAAAGGTACAGGAATGGTATGGGAGGTAAAACGTACGCCTACCTGGTGCTCCTGGCGGTGCAGCATCCAGCGTCCAACGTCCAGGGGTCCCGGGTCCCGGGTCACTTCACTTGGATAATCCAATAGGTGCGGTTCGCGGTGGTGAAGATTGTGGTTGCGGAAACCAGGAACAATATATGGGATATGTTCCCGGCGCGGGCGTCGCGAGTATTCCAAGCGCGGCGGAGTGGAATATCAATATATTATATCAAAAAGATGTCGCGGAAGAACACGTTGCGGCCATGTCTTCGGACCTCAGTTTTTGAATGCACTGCCGCGTAGCGGCGGTGTGTCGCAACTCGTATGTGTGAGAGCGATGTAAGCGTACGTGTGGGAAAGAGTTGGAAAAAGGAATTGCCGTGCCAGGCATTTTATGTTATTTGTCTATGAGTAGACGCGAGCGCGAAAATATGAATATAAATTAAAAAGCGCGGAACCATACCCCCGACCTTAAAGGGTTGCCTTTAAGCAAGATATATGGTAATGTATAATAATATAGAATAGCGTGAGTCAATTAAATATATAAAATGTGCGTGAAAATAGTATGTATAATGCGGTATAGTATATGATGCGGAAAAAATATAATGCGGAATAAAGTATGATGCGATAGAGAATAAAGATTTATTGAAATTATTGATTAGGGAGCGGGCATAGCCGAACAACTGGACGGACATAGCTTCCCTTCGCGGTTCGAACTGTAACTACCCTAGTTACGCCATCCTTAGAAGAAGGATGCACCTTTTCCACAACACCTAAAGGCCAAGCCAAAGGTGGAGCGTTGTCTGTTTTAATAACTACGACTGTGCCTTCCTGTATAGGAACAGTGGGTACATTCCACTTAGCTCGCGATTGTAGTTGATGGAGGTACTCTCCACGCCAGCGTCGCCAAAAGGATTGGACAATGCTGTCTTGCAGAGCATGCCGTTGAACAAGGTTAGTCGGAGAGACTTCAGGCGCGGGTAGAGACAGAAGCGGGACAGTATTTAAGAAATGAGCCGGCGTGAGAGCCGTAGGCTCAGCGGGATCACTGCTGAGCGCGGTGAGCGGTCGCGAATTAATTACAGCCTCTATTTGAGAGAGGACTGTAAGGAGTTCCTCATAGGAGAGAACTTGTTGGCCTATTGCCTTGAACAAGTGAGATTTAACGATCTTCACTATGCTCTCCCACACTCCTCCAAAATGTGGAGATGCGGGTGGAATGAATTTCCAATCGACGCGATTTTCTGCAAGTTCGGTTTCTAATTGCGGTCGTAATTCATCTAAGAATTTGTATAAATCCCGGAGGTAAGAACGAGTGCCTACGAAGCATGTCCCGTTGTCGGAATACATGCACTTAACTGGACCACGGCGAGAAAGAAAGCGTTTGAACGCGTTGAGGAAACTCACGGTACTTAAATCGGTCGCGATTTCGATATGCGTCGCACGCGTGGTCATACAAGTAAATATGACGAGCCAGGCCTTGTGGGACTTGACCCCCCGACCACGAGTGGGCGTGTAAGGTAGAGGTCCTGCATAATCGCAGCCACATAAGCTAAACGCTTTCTCTACCTGGTTGACTCTAAAGCTAGGCAAATCTGCCATGAGCGGGGACGATGAGCGAGGTTTCGCTTTGAAACACGTGTTGCATTTGTGCACATGTGCGCGTATAATACTACGAGCAGCTAAGATCCAATATCTCTGCCGGATTAGAGACATGAGCAATTCAGGACCGGCATGTAAGTACTTCAGGTGGTAATAACGAATTATCAGATCGACCACATGGTCGCGACGCGGTAATATATAAGGGTGCTTATGAGCATAACCTTCAGCGGAGTTTGACAAACGACCACCGACACGGATGAGGCCGTCATCGTCGATGAATGGTCTGAGTTTTGTCAACACGGTGGAGCAAGTATTTTTGCTCGCTAAATTTATTTTTTCTTGCGAAAAGTGTACGTTTTGTACAACGCACAGAATTTTTGTTTCAGCAAAAGCTAAGTCAGCTGCTGAAACGGAAGTGCCACGAGGCAACTTCTTAAGGAAGCGGTATATGTAGACAACGACGCGTAGTAATTTAGTAAAGGACGACATACGTTGCGTGAGCGCGTAAAGAACGGAATCGGTATGGTTTGATGTGAGAGCGTGTGCAACAGATTTTTGCTCAGGCACATCAACGTGAATGTCGTTACTGACGGTACGCAATGGCCATTCTTCTGGGTCTCTAGAGGCCCAGGATGGTCCACTGAACCAAAGCGGATGACTGGCTAATTTATCCGGGGTCAAACCCCGCGACAGACAATCTGCCGGGTTTTCTGTGCCAGCCACGTGAAAGAAACGATCAGCAGGGATATTCTCAGTAATCTTGACAACGCGATTGGCAACGAATATGTGCCATCGGTGAGGCGATGCGTTAATCCAGCATAGGGCAACCTGTGAGTCACTGAATGCGTACACTTGACGTACGGGGTAGCGCGATGAGATGGTATCTCGAACGTTGCGAAGTAACTTCGACATTAAGACGGCGGCGCAGAGCTCCAGTCTAGCCACAGTTATGGTTTTGACAGGGGAGACCTTAGACTTGGCACTAGATATGTGCGCCGATTATAAAACGACCGGCGGCGGCGTCTGGTCGAAAAATGACCGGCGGCGGCGGCGTAATCGGCGTGAAATCGGCGTGGGGGTAAAATTCAACAAAAATCAAAATAAAGCGTGCTGAATCACGTTTCTTAAATATTATTTGTTATATTTAATGAAATTAGGCGTTATTTTGCGGAAATCTATGAATATAATTATTAAATAAATATCAATATGTTAATTCCGCTCAAATTTGACGCTAATGAGGTGGCGAGGAATATAAACAATACACTATGAAATAGTGAGCATTAATTCCACCATCTAATGCACCACCCAACCTTTCGCATATGCCCGCATTAAGGGTTAATAATTAATAACTAATTGCTCGTTAGTTAAGTCATCATCTCAGCCATAGGACATTCACTGCGTAGGGCTACCCTTTGAACTGCCATATTAGGTATATATATATAGGTACCTTGGAAGCGACCTGCATCTAGAGTCTTCTTCCGGCGACCTTTGGAAGGTCATCTGTCGACCTTGTGGGTGGACGCCCTACGCTACGTTTGCTAGTCCGTAGTCTTCACTCGAGCACTTTTAGAACCCATCGTCCATCCGCTCTACGTGCTATGTGGCCTGTCCATTGCCACTTCACTTTGTTTATCCGCTGGGCTATGTCAGTGTCTTTAGTACGTCTACGGATCTCCTCATTCCTGATTCGATCAAGTAGAGAAACCCCGAGTATAGCCCTCTCCATAGCTCACTAAGTGACTTTGAGCTTTAAGATGAGGCCAATAGTGAAGGATCACATTTCAGTGCCGTAAGTCATCATAGTAACACACATTGATTGAATACTTTCATCTTGAGGGTTTGTTGAAACTTAGACTAGACTCCTACAGGGACTTACAACGACGAAGATGATGAAAACTGCTGCAGGTATTGCTACGATAAAAATAATATACAACGAGAGAGCTGAGATGCTTCTACACGAGGCATTCTCAGAGACTTGGCTCACCGACCGGTCGTTGTAATATAGGGAGGGGGGGATTTAATATAAAAGCCGTGTTCGTGGAGAGTCATTCCGGACTGTTCAGTGGTTGGCGTTATGTTGGCCTTTTTCTTGAGGTATGAGGGTCTCCCTCGTTAATGATGGGCACGGTGGGAATACCCATTAAAAAACTGACTCCTTCGGACACCATAGTACCGAGGTAACGGGAACGCCGAAGCCCTCATCCACGGCCCCGACGGCGTTTGGTCCAAATTGACAGGAGGACCAAGGCCTCAGTGGAGTCAAGAGGAGTTTAACGCCACCTTCCAAAGCGCACCACCTCGTGGGTCGGTTTGTCAACGACGAGTAGCCCCGTACTCCGTCTAGACCCTAGACCCAGGTAGCAGGATGGGAAGGGCGTGGAAGATGCACCTCGGATGGCTCCTTTTTCGGGCACGCATAGGGAGGTCTCCCGTTGGGGAACTCCCGTTCGCGTTTCGCGATCCTCTTCTGCGATAGGGTCTTCTTGCAGAATGAGACCGCGGCCTGCCACGATTCCTCGCTTGAAATCATGGCTCTTTCCATGGTTGATAGTAAGAGTTCCTCCCCCATAACTGCGATGAGGGTACGGTGCTCACTGACCCATGCTGGGCACGAGTATCCACATCGCAACCACAGAGGTGGCAAACAGGGGTCGGATCTCTGCCAGCTACGTGGTGCATACAAGTATTTTCCGAAGCATCCGTACCCGGAAAATACCTGCACGAGCCAGAAGGTCAAGGACCCGTGCTTTCTGTCCGTCCAACGCTGGAGTAGCGGACGGATCAGGCGGGGAGACAACTGGGCAACTTTGCATAGGAGCACTTGCTCCTGGATATTCCACCACCCGTCGAGGACGAGTCCAAGATATTTCATCGAGGGCTCGACCGCGATGCTACTTGACCCCGGCGTTATGTTGGCCTTTGCTAAGTCCACACAGCGCCAACGATTGCCAACGAACCCCATCGTTGGGATTCGCTTGTTTGGTGTGGAACAAAATTGTGAAAGTGGAAATCATACCTCCGTACAAATATCACGCTTTTAATTTGACAAAATGTTTGTAATTTACTACACGGGTAGCAACAGGTAGTGACAGTTGCGTGTCGAGCCGCCGACTTGAATCATTATAATTACGTTAATAAAATAAAAAATAAATCACGCCGATTTCACGCCGATAAAATGATCGGCGGCGGCGGCGTGGCCAAAATGACCGGCGGCGGCGGCGCGGCGGCGCGGCGGCGCGGCGCACACGTCTACTTGGCACACACCAAACGTACGAAGAACTCGGAGCCGATACGAACCTGTATATAAATTACCCCTCCGTAAGCGCGTTCACTTGCATCAGCGAAACCCAACAAGTTGATTTCACAATTCTGAACGAGTCCCAGATGACGCGGGATAAGAATTTTGTTGAGCGAAGGAAGCTCTGAACAGAATTGTTCCCAACAGAGAACTATGCCGTGTGGAGGTTGGGCGTCCCAGTCGCACTTGCACAGCCAAAGTTCTTTAATGAGGAGCTTGGCGTACAAAATGACTGGCGCCACGAAACCAATGAGATCCCATAATCGGGCTATCACTGACAACATAGTGCGTTTAGTGCACTTATTGTCGGGCGCGGTAACGACGAAGCGAAAGGAATCACTAGACTCGTCTAGACAGAGACCTAGGATCTTATGAGGTACCGATTCGTCGAACACTATATAGTGCGAACTTTTGTGAGTGTCCGGAATGTGAGCGAGAACTTCATCGGAGTTACTCGTCCACTTAACAAGGTCGAACTGACCTGCTTTGAAAAGCTGGATGAGCTCATGACTAAGCTCGATGGCTTGCGTTTTGGACATAATTGACAGGGCAATATCGTCCATGAATAAGCATGAGGAAGCTGCGGCAGCTGCGGCCGGAAACTTATCACCCTCATCTTCAATCAGCTGGCGAATCACGCGCAGCGCGTGAAACGGACTCGATTTCAAACCGAAACAGACGCGGTTGAACTGAAATACCGTTATCGAATCAGTAGTTTTGAAGCGGTACAATATTCTTTGAAACCTACGATCAGATTCCCTAGTTTCAATTTGTAAAAACATTTGACGGCAATCTGACGTCAGCGTGAATTCAAAGAGGCGGAAATTTATTAGGATACTAAACAAGTCGCCTTGTAGATTAGCACCTGCGTATAATAAGTCGTTGAGAGAACGACCGGAAGAAGTCTTACAACTAGCGTCTAAAACTACGCGCAGTTTAGTGGTAGACTTATCTTCTCTTACTACACCGTGATGCGGAATGTAGTAAGCGGGACGCGGATCAGTATCATAATTTATGTCGACTGGACTGAGATAGCCCTTATCGATATAGTCGCGGATGACGTCATTGTACGCGGAACGAGTCTCGGACGAAGCCTCTAACTTACGTTCGAGACATGAAAGACGTCGAAGTGCGGCGGCATGCGAGTCGCCTAGCGAATAAACATTGTCACGAAAAGGTAACGCGACGGTGTACCTACCACTATCGTCGCGAGTAGTGGTGGCGCGGAAAATATCCTCGCACTCTGTGTCATCGGGACTCAGAAGTGGAGGCGCGGATATGTCCTCAAGTTCAAAGAATCGCTTGAGGAGACCGTCCATAGCTATAGACTCAACGGCTACGGAACAACAAGAAGTCGTAATATTGTTAACGGGTGTCAAAGTAGGTACGGAACCCATAATAACGAACCCTAAAACGGTTTGAATCGCGGGCGGAATACCGCTGCGCGTGCTATGTACCACGCCTGGTAACAGCATGTGAACAAACAATGAGGCGCCTATCAACAAGTCTATAGGGCCCGGTGCAGCGAGCGCGTCATCAGCGAGCGGTAGTGACTGCAGGTGAGTCAGCGCGGAGACGTCGATCGGTGCGGATGGTAAATTATCAGTTATCCGATCGACAACAAGCGACGAAACTTCAAAGCTAATGTTCGAATTAAATCGCGAATAAATTTTAAAATCTACAGAACCCATTACGGTTTTTTCCGACCCGCCTATGCCCCTAATCCTAACGGAAGAAGGTTTTAAGTCATTTAATAATCCAACTCGCTTGCAAATATCTAATGTAGCGAAATTAGACTGGGCCGCGCTATCCAGAAGGCAACGTACTAGATGCGGTTTATTATTTGCGTCGAAGATTATAACCTGAGCGGTCGCGAGTATAACGGTAGTATCCCGTGACGCGGTAGTACTACATTGTTGGTTATCTGCCGCGCGCTGCATAGAATGCGCGGGTATAGATGTGAGGCCGGTATATAACCAATCTTACCTATCGGTTAGTTACCAAAAAACCCATTTAATACCCAAAAACACCGTAAAACACCATTTAAAACCTTTGGAATTAAAAAACATTTTTTTGTAATTATAACTACATTTCTTGATTTTTTCGAGACGCAATACGTGTCTTATGTCCATATTAGCTGCCCCCAGCGGTTTTACCCGCTGTTCTATATAATATTATAGTCTATGTGTTCTAAGCTATCTCTATACGAAATTTCAGCTCAATCAGTCCACCAAGAGCAGAGATTACCTAATGTATTTATAAAAACAAAGGAGTAATAAGTTTAAAAGCTCCTTCTTTGAAAAAAATAATATTATCATAAAGAAAATTATAAAACCCTTTAATAAAAACAATCTATTATTACTCCTACTCTTTCAGACAAATCAAATGAACCCAAACTCGTTTGAGCTGCGTCAGCAAGTGGCAAGGTGCAAAAATATTATAATGTTTGCTACGAGAAGTGTGAGTTGAGCTCGCTCTGAACAGTTAAAAAATTCTAATATCCTTAATAACATAAGAGCGAGAAGCTTGCTGAGACTGCAAAAAAAAAATTGCAAAATTCATAACTCTAATGTCAAATAAAAGCTTGTAATAATTTAATTCGATTACTAACCAATCTAACAAAATTCACACACTCATATTCTCACCTAAACTACACTCACACAAACGAAAAAGATTTGATTACAGATTGACAGACAACAGATCCTACACCTATCAGTTGTCTGTCAAATAAAAGCTTGTAATAATTTAATTCGGTTTCTAACTAACAATAAAATAATAATGAAATTCACTCACATAAAAATAAAAATTCACACATTCTCACCTCGCACACACACAAACGTTAAAAATTTGATTAAAGATAGACAACAGACCTTGCACCTGTCTGTTGTCTGTCAAATAAAAGCTTGTTATAATTTTGTTCGATTTCTAACTAACAATTTTTTTCAATATACTACGAAGTAAGAAGACGAGCAAGACGCTCTCCTGATGGTAAGAGATAACGCTGCCCATTATTAATACAGTGCTACTCAGTATTTTACAAAGGTACGATTCTGGGTGCACTGCGCCAACGCTTCTTACTTGAGAGTCATAAGATGATAAGACTCCTCAGCCCAGTAATTTCATTAGCTACAGTGCCCTTCTACCGAAGCACAGTAATGTTTGCACATCACTGCTCAGGCGGTAGAATAACCGGCACTGTTGGGGTACCCACCTAGTCGACCTCCTGCAAAGGAAGTTTACCCCGGTAAAAGTAATAATAATATTCACACACTCACCAAAGCCACACGCACACACACAAACGTTTAAGATTTGATTACAGATAGACAGACAACAGACCATTCACCTGTCTGTTGTCAGTCAAATAAAAGCTTGTTATAATTTAATTCGGTTTGTAACTTAACCAATCTAACCAAATTCACACATTCGCAATCTACCTACACTACGTACACTCACACACATACATAAAGAGCAGTGCGGGCCCGCACAATACGGCAACGTCGCATTACATACACACTCGGAATCTACCTATACTACGTACACTCACACACATACATAAAGAGCAGTGCAGACGCCGCACAATACGGCAACGTCGCACGACTAGGGCGGATCCAGGATTGGGCCCTGGGGGGGAAGGTGCAAAAATATTATTATAACGTTAACTACAAAATGTGTGAGTTTTGCTCGCTCTGAACAGTTAAAAAATTCAAATATTCTTAAAAGATATATGCAAAATTCGTAACTCAAATTAAAGCTTGTAATAATTTAATTCAATTTCTAACTAACAATAAAATAATAATAATATTCACACACTCACGTCAACTACACACACATACGTAAAAGATTTGATTACAGATAGACAGACAACAGACCCTTCACCTGTCTGTTCTGTCAAATAATAGCTTGTTATAATTTAATTCAGTTTGTAACTAAACCAATCTAACAAAATTCACACAATCGCAATCTACCTATACTACGTACACTCACACACATACATAAAGAGCAGTGCGGGCCCGCACAATACGGCAACGTCGCATTACATACACACTCGGAATCTACCTATACTACGTACACTCACACACATACATAAAGAGCAGTGCAGACGCCGCACAATACGGCAATGTCGCACGACTAGGGCGGATCCAGGATTGGGCCCTGGGGGGGAAGGTGCAAAAATATTATTATAACGTTAAAACTACAAAATGTGTGAGTTTTGCTCGCTCTGAACAGTTAAAAAATTCAAATATTCTTAAAAGATATATGCAAAATTCGTAACTCAAATTAAAGCTTGTAATAATTTAATTCAATTTCTAACTAACGATAAAATAATAATAATATTCACACACTCACGTCAACTACACACACATACGTAAAAGATTTGATTACAGATAGACAAACAACAGACCCTTCACCTGTCTGTTCTGTCAAATAATAGCTTGTTATAATTTAATTCAGTTTGTAACTAAACCAATCTAACAAAATTCACACAATCGCAATCTACCTATACTACGTACACTCACACACATACATAAAGAGCAGTGCAGACGCCGCACAATACGGCAACGTCGCACGACTAGGGCGGATCCAGGATTGGGCCCTGGGGGGAAGGTGCAAAAATATTATTATAATGTTAACTACAAAATGTGTGAGTTTTGCTCGCTCTGAACGGTTAAAAACTTCAAATATTCTTAAAAGAAATATGCAAAATTCGTATCTCAAAAAAAAGCTTGGAATAATTTAATTCAATTTCTAACTAACGATAAAATAATAATAATATTCACACACTCTCACCTCAACTACACACACATACGTAAAAGATATGATTACAAATAGATAGACAACAGACCTTTCACCTGTCTGTTGTCTGTCAAATAAAAGCTTGTTATAATTTAGTTCGATTTCTTACTAACAATAAAAAAAGAATTTTATACTACGAAGTAAGAAGACGAGCAAGACGCTCTCCTGTTGGTAAGAGATAACGCTGCCCATTATTAGTACAGTGCTATTCAGTATTTTACAAAGGTACGATTCTGGGTGCACTGCGCCAACGCTTCTTACTTGAGAGTCATAAGATGATAAGACTCCTCAGCCCAGTAATTTCATTAGCTACAGTGCCCTTCTACCGAAGCACAGTAATGTTTGCACATCATTGCTCAGGCGGTAGAATAACCGGCACTGTTGGGGTACCCACCTAGTCGACCTCCTGCAAAGGAAGTTTACCCCGGTAAAAGTAATAATAATATTCACACACTCACCAAAGCTACACGCACACACACAAACGTTTAAGATTTGATTACAGATAGACAGACAACAGACCATTCACCTGTCTGTTGTCAGTCAAATAAAAGCTTGTTATAATTTAATTCGGTTTGTAACTTAACCAATCTAACCAAATTCACACATTCGCAATCTACCTATACTACGTACACTCACACACATACATAAAGAGCAGTGCGGGCCCGCACAATACGGCAACGTCGCATTACATACACACTCGGAATCTACCTATACTACGTACACTCACACACATACATAAAGAGCAGTGCAGACGCCGCACAATACGGCAACGTCGCACGACTAGGGCGGATCCAGGATTGGGCCCTGGGGGGGAAGGTGCAAAAATATTATTATAACGTTAACTACAAAATGTGTGAGTTTTGCTCGCTCTGAACAGTTAAAAAGTTCATACATTCTTAAAAGAAATATGCAAAATCCGTAACTAAAATAAAAGCATGTAATAATTTAATTTCTAACTAACGATAAAATAATAATAATAATATTCACACAATCTCACCTCAACTACACACACATACATAAAAGATTTGATTACAGATAGACAGACAACAGACCCTTCACCTGTCTGTAGTTAACATTATAATAATATTTTGCACATTCCCCACAGGGCCCAATCCTGGATCCGCCCTTGTCTTAAGTGCGACGTTGCCGCTTGGTGCGGCACCGGCACTGCTCTTTATGTATGTGTGAGTGTACGTAGTTACAGGTAGTAGATTGCGAGTGTGTGAAAATGCGACGTTGCCGTTTGGTGCTGCGCCCGCACTGCTCTTTATGTATGTGTGTGAGTGTACGTAGTATAGGTAGATTGCGAATGTGTGCATTTGGTTAGATTGGTTAAGTTACAAACCGAATTAAATTAAAACAAGCTTTTATTTGACAGAAAACAGACAGATGAAGGGTCTGTTGTCTGTCTATCTGTAATCAATTTTTTTACGTATGTGTGTGTAGTTGAGGTGAGAGTGTGTGAATTTTTTTTTTATTGTTAGTTAAAAATTGAATTAAATTATTACAAGCTTTTATTTGAGTTACGAATTTTGCATATTTCTTTTATGAATATTTGAACTTTTTAACTGTTTAGAGCGAGCAAAACTCACACATTTTGTAGTTAACGTTATAATAATATTTTTGCACCTTCCCCCCCAGGGCCCAATCCTGGATCCGCCCTAGTCGTGCGACGTTGCCGTATTGTGCGGCGTCTGCACTGCTCTTTATGTATGTGTGTGAGTGTACGTAGTATAGGTAGATTGCGAATGTGTGAATTTGGTTAGATTGGTTAAGTTACAAACCGAATTAAATTATAACAAGCTTTTATTTGACTGACAACAGACAGGTGAATGGTCTGTTGTCTGTCTATCTGTAATCAAATCTTAAACGTTTGTGTGTGTGCGTGTGGCTTTGGTGAGTGTGTGAATATTATTATTACTTTTACCGGGGTAAACTTCCTTTGCAGGAGGTCGACTAGGTGGGTACCCAAACAGTGCCGGTTATTCTACCGCCTGAGCAGTGATGTGCAAACATTACTGTGCTTCGGTAGAAGGGCACTGTAGCTAATGAAATTACTGGGCTGAGGAGTCTTATCATCTTATGACTCTCAAGTAAGAAGCGTTGGCGCAGTGCACCCAGAATCGTACGTTTGTAAAATACTGAGTAGCACTGTACTAATAATGGGCAGCGTTATCTCTTACCAACAGGAGAGCGTCTTGCTCGTCTTCTTACTTCGTAGTATAAAATTCTTTTTATTGTTAGTTAGAAATCGAACTAAATTATAACAAGCTTTTATTTGACAGACAACAGACAGGTGAAAGGTCTGTTGTCTATCTATTTGTAATCATATCTTTTACGTATGTGTGTGTAGTTGAGGTGAGAGTGTGTGAATATTATTATTATTTTATCGTTAGTTAGAAATTGAATTAAATTATTACAAGCTTTAATTTGAGTTACGAATTTTGCATATATCTTTTAAGAATATTTGAATTTTTTAACTGTTCAGAGCGAGCAAAACTCACACATTTTGTAGTTAACGTTATAATAATATTTTTGCACCTTCCCCCCCAGGGCCCAATCCTGGATCCGCCCTAGTCGTGCGACGTTGCCGTATTGTGCGGCGTCTGCACTGCTCTTTATGTATGTGTGTGAGTGTACGTAGTATAGGTAGATTGCGAGTGTGTATGTAATGCGACGTTGCCGTATTGTGCGGGCTCGCACTGCTCTTTATGTATGTGTGTGAGTGTACGTAGTATAGGTAGATTGCGAATGTGTGAATTTTGTTAGATTGGTTTAGTTACAAACTGAATTAAATTATAACAAGCTATTATTTGACAGAAAAGACAGGTGAAGGGTCTGTTGTCTATCTATTTGTAATCATATCTTTTACGTATGTGTGTGTAGTTGAGGTGAGAGTGTGTGAATATTATTATTATTTTATCGTTAGTTAGAAATTGAATTAAATTATTACAAGCTTTAATTTGAGTTACGAATTTTGCATATATCTTTTAAGAATATTTGAATTTTTTAACTGTTCAGAGCGAGCAAAACTCACACATTTTGTAGTTAACGTTATAATAATATTTTTGCACCTTCCCCCCCAGGGCCCAATCCTGGATCCGCCCTAGTCGTGCGACGTTGCCATATTGTGCGGCGTCTGCACTGCTCTTTATGTATGTGTGTGAGTGTACGTAGTATAGGTAGATTGCGAGTGTGTATGTAATGCGACGTTGCCGTATTGTGCGGGCACGCACTGCTCTTTATGTATGTGTGTGAGTGTACGTAGTATAGGTAGATTGCGAATGTGTGAATTTTGTTAGATTGGTTTAGTTACAAACTGAATTAAATTATAACAAGCTATTATTTGACAGAAAAGACAGGTGAAGGGTCTGTTGTCTATCTATTTGTAATCATATCTTTTACGTATGTGTGTGTAGTTGAGGTGAGAGTGTGTGAATATTATTATTATTTTATCGTTAGTTAGAAATTGAATTAAATTATTACAAGCTTTAATTTGAGTTACGAATTTTGCATATATCTTTTAAGAATATTTGAATTTTTTAACTGTTCAGAGCGAGCAAAACTCACACATTTTGTAGTTAACGTTATAATAATATTTTTGCACCTTCCCCCCCAGGGCCCAATCCTGGATCCGCCCTAGTCGTGCGACGTTGCCGTATTGTGCGGGCCCGCACTGCTCTTTATGTATGTGTGTGAGTGTACGTAGTATAGGTAGATTCCGAGTGTGTATGTAATGCGACGTTGCCGTATTGTGCGGGCCCGCACTGCTCTTTATGTATGTGTGTGAGTGTACGTAGTTTAGGTAGATTGCGAATGTGTGAATTTTGTTAGATTGGTTTAGTTACAAACTGAATTAAATTATAACAAGCTATTATTTGACAGAAAAGACAGGTGAAGGGTCTGTTGTCTGTCTATCTGTAATCAAATCTTTTACGTATGTCTGTGTAGTTGACGTGAGTGTGTGAATATTATTATTATTTTATTGTTAGTTAGAAATTGAATTAAATTATTACAAGCTTTAATTTGAGTTACGAATTTTGCATATATCTTTTAAGAATATTTAAATTTTTTAACTGTTCAGAGCGAGCAAAACTCACACATTTTGTAGTTAACGTTATAATAATATTTTTGCACCTTCCCCCCCAGGGCCCAATCCTGGATCCGCCCTAGTCGTGCGACGTTGCCGTATTGTGCGGCATCTGCACTGCTCTTTATGTATGTGTGTGAGTGTACGTAGTATAAGTAGATTGCGAATGTGTGAATTTGGTTAGATTGGTTAAGTTACAAACCGAATTAAATTATAACAAGCTTTTATTTGACTGACAACAGACAGGTGAATGGTCTGTTGTCTGTCTATCTGTAATCAAATCTTAAACGTTTGTGTGTGTGCGTGTAGCTTTGGTGAGTGTGTGAATATTATTATTACTTTTACCGGGGTAAACTTCCTTTGCAGGAGGTCGACTAGGTGGGTACCCCAACAGTGCCGGTTATTCTACCGCCTGAGCAGTGATGTGCAAACATTACTGTGCTTCGGTAGAAGGGCACTGTAGCTAATGAAATTACTGGGCTGAGGAGTCTTATCATCTTATGACTCTCAAGTAAGAAGCGTTGGCGCAGTGCACCCAGAATCGTACCTTTGTAAAATACTGAGTAGCACTGTATTAATAATGGGCAGCGTTATCTCTTACCATCAGGAGAGCGTCTTGCTCGTCTTCTTACTTCGTAGTATATTAAAAAAAATTGTTAGTTAGAAATCGAACAAAATTATAACAAGCTTTTATTTGACAGACAACAGACAGGTGAAAGGTCTGTTGTCTATCTATTTGTAATCATATCTTTTACGTATGTGTGTGTAGTTGAGGTGAGAGTGTGTGAATATTATTATTATTTTATCGTTAGTTAGAAATTGAATTAAATTATTACAAGCTTTTTTTTGAGTTACGAATTTTGCATATATCTTTTAAGAATATTTGAATTTTTTAACTGTTCAGAGCGAGCAAAACTCACACATTTTGTAGTTAACGTTATAATAATATTTTTGCACCTTCCCCCCCAGGGCCCAATCCTGGATCCGCCCTAGTCGTGCGACGTTGCCGTATTGTGCGGGCCCGCACTGCTCTTTATGTATGTGTGTGAGTGTACGTAGTATAGGTAGATTGCGAATGTGTGAATTTTGTTAGATTGGTTTAGTTACAAACTGAATTAAATTATAACAAGCTATTATTTCGCACCCCCCGAGGAAGAAAGTCGTAACTGAAAAACACCAACTTTACAGGAGCAACAAAAAACTGATTTAAAAATCATCGGCAACCTGAGAAAAATTTAGCAGGTATATAGCAAAAAATAGCTAAAATTAACCTCGATTGGCCTATGTATTACAATTTGCAATTTAATTAATCGTCATGGAGTAAATCCTAAAAAATAGATTTACGCTAATTTTCAGCGACACATTTTAATTAATTTATGTAGTTAACAGAAATATTACTTTATTAACATGGAACGGAAACTATAATGCTGACATAACTGCAGATAAGACTTTCTGAGCGTATGGTGGCGTTACAAACTCCACGCGTTAGTATGATTTACGACGTTTTTCCACGAAAACTTTGTCTCGGTCTTTTTGCGTAAAATGAATTGCATCCTTTTTCTTCGAAAAATATATTCAAATAAATAATGTATTTCAAGTAAGCGCTTTTTTAAACGAAAAAAATTACAGACATTTTGGCGTATGTTTACATATTACGTTATTCCAATCATTTAATTTATAAAATACTAGCTGCAACCCGCGGTGTTACCCGCTGCAAAATTTTCGATGGCCGAAGATTTTGGCCAAGTGGGGTTACGGTGAAGATTTTTGCCAAGTGTGGTTACGTTGAAGATTTTTGCTAATTTCGTTTACGGCGATGATTTTTGCCAAATGGTGTTACGTCTAAGATTTGCCAAGTGTGGGTCGATGGTAAAGATTTTTTCCAAGTGGGGTCATTGTCGAAGATTTTGGCCAAGTGGGGTTACGGCGAGGATTTTTGCTAAATGGGGTTTCGGCGAAGATAGCTAACTTCACCGAAAACCGAACCGAATAAGAAACCGAATTAGGAAAAAATGGAAAATCGAAATAAATTTGTCAAATGCTAACTTCACCGAAAACCGAACCATGACCACACCATGACCATACCATGACCAAACCATGACCACACCCTGACCACACCATGACCACGCCCTGACCACATCACGATCACAACCCGACCACACCATGACCACAACCCGACCACACCATGACCACGCCCTGACCACATCACGATCACAACCCGACCACACCACGACCACAACCCGACCATACCATGACCACGCCCTGACCACATCACGATCACAACCCGACCACACTATGACCACAACTCGACCACACCATGACCACGCCCTGACCACACCATGACCACGTCATGACCACAACCCGACCACGCCACGACCACACCATGACCACGCCCTGACCACACCACGACCACAACCCGACCACACCATGACTACGCCCTGACCACACCACGACCACACCATGACCACACCACGACCACACCATGACCACGCCCTGACCACACCACGACCACAACCCGACCACGCCACGGACACATCCTGACCACACCCTGACCACACCACGACCACAACCCGACCACGCCACGACCACATCCTGACCACACCCTGACCACACCCCGACCGAAAACCGAATCGAATAAGAAACCGAATTTGGAAAAATTGAAAAGATTTTGGACAACTGGGGTTGATGGCGAAGATTTTGGCCAAGTGAGGTCGATGGCGAAGATGTTGGCCAAATGGGGTCGATGGCGAAGAAGTTGGCGAAGTGAACAAACCAAAGATCATTAAAATCGGTCCAGCCGTTCTTGAGTTATGAGTATTGAAACTTTTACGAAGTACCAGGATATCAGAAACATATAGATGTTCGGGTAATTTCGTGAGATTTCGGTTAAGTTCGGATTTGACAATTGCGTCATTAGACGTATTCGAATTTCAAAAAAAATTGAAAATCGAATATTGAAAATTGAAAACAAATTTGTCATTTGTCAAATCCAAACTTCACCGGAATTTCACGAAATGAGCCGAACATCTACATTTTTCTTGTCTCCTGGTACTTCGTAAAAGATTCAATACTCATAACTCAAGAACGCCTGGACCGATTTTGATGATCTATGGTTTCTTAGATTCGTCTTCTTCTCGACTATAGACCTCCTTAAACTTTCTGGTATCCTGGTACCTGAAGGTAATAGGAGCCACCATTGAGACGCCAAAAATAAAGTTGTTTTTTTTATTTGACATCAATTCTCTCAGATACTGTTTTATTTATCAGGATAAAAAGTAGCCTATGTGTTATTCCAGAATCCAAGCTACCTTCATACCAAATTTCAAGTCAATCGGTGCATCCGTTTGAGCGTGAAGAAGTAACAAACATACACACACACACACACTCACACACTCACACACTCACGCACTCACACACTCACACACATACACACAAACTTTCGCTTTTATAATATTAGTAAGATTAGTCGTTTCTCAGTACAAAAGAAATAACAAAATAAAAAACAGCCTTTAAATGACTCCAGTATAAGGGATTAATGTGTAAAACTTTTAACTTATTAAAATTTTGTAGAAAGATCTTGTAAATATTACTGATTATCTATTTTAAGGTAGCTTTTGTTGTACTATACCAAAAATCATAAAGGTTTCGTAATAAATTTAATACCAGCTATGTTGAGTAGTTTTACAGCTTTAAAAGTAAACTAAGTAATATTTCAGGATATATTGTATATCTGTGCAAAATTTCATCTAGATCCACTTAGCTGTTTTGGCGCAAATAAATCAGAAATATTCATCCACTCATACATTTGTATTCAATGATTAAGTCTAGTATTATGACAGGAAAAGTGTCATAATTATGTCTTTTTATTAAATTATAACATTGTTTTTCATTTATGAAGTATGTTAATGATGATTAAACCAATTTCAAACATTGCTTGAGTAAAAACAAAGTCTATGACACAAGGAAACACGAATGACTGCAAAGTGTTTCAAATACGATCAGTTATTGCGCCACTAGGTATGGATGCCGAATTGCTGGAAGCCCTGACTTCCGAAGTTGAAACGGGCTTAATAAATGGCGGGAACGGGCGGGATAGGATTTGTTTGTGTAATTCTTGCGCTACTCTCCGAAACGAATCTTAATAAAACGGTTAGAAGGGGTGACTCTTCTACAGTGTTCAAAACTCTTAGAATTCACTAGCGTTTGGTCACTCACGAGCCTTTTGGCGCTCCCCTGAATCGACTCCAGAGTCTGAAGCTGGTATTTGGGAGTATCATCCCAAAGACGAAAACAATATTCTATACATATAGGATCGGCTTTATGATAGAAATAAAACAAATGTCCCGGATGAAGTAATGTTGCACCTTTGCCAAAATACCCAACTTCCTGACAGTCTATTGAGTCTAGACTTGATGTAATTACAGAAGTAAAAGGCAAAAATGAGAGAAATTTCCAGTATCTGAACGTGATTAGCTATCTACAAACATACATTTTGGAAAGGAGAAGTTTCATTAAATCATTATTTCAGTGTTTCCTGTTAATTACAACTTAGAAGTCTTCAAATCGAGGGTTAATAGGTATTTACTAGGTCTGTGTGTCACATCTTCGACCGCGTCATCACTTACCAACAGGTGAGACTGTGGTCAAACGCAGCCCTATTCTCTATATAAATAATAAATAAAATTCTTTTAATAGCAAATAACTTTTATTCATCGCACCCCCCGTCGTCATTTTTTCTTTCCGTCTTTATTAGCTCTACCGCTAGATGTTATCTGCTTATCCAAGAAGTGAGTGATATGCAAAACAGATCAACAGTAGATTTACCAGCACAAGACCCGAATTTTTGATCACACAAGAGATCATTCGTCGCGATTGACGTTCCATTTCATGAACGTGACAGATATACCAGTGGTTAGAAGGGCCAGCACAACTGCCTTTTTTTAAAACAGGCTGCACGTTGGTGTGTTAGGCTGAAGGCTAATCAAAATCGGAGTGAGCCCTGGTGCTCATGTCTTTAACACTATCGCAGGTATTCCGGCTGGAAGCCAGCATATTCACATGATTCCACTGCGTTCTATGAACCTCTGATTAGTTATAATCAGATATAGGTATAACAAACATTGAAGGAGGCCAGAAGCATTCAGACGCTTTGATTCCGTAAAAAGAGAGCCATATAAACTGCCGAGTTCATCACGGGCGTAAATGCATCCCACACATGTGGCTTGAATTTGTCTTCAAGTGAGCCTCCGGTTAATCTGACAAATACACATCTGACGGCAAACCTATTAACGTCTCCATGAAGAACAAGAGAGCAGGGTTTTCAGATTCAAAGTAGTGGTGGTAGTGGAAAATTTGAGTGCAGACGTTGAATGTTGGAGAGGCGCACTTTTAGAGAAAGGGATAACTGAAGCTGTGAAACCGTTCTCTTAGTCATTGATTTATAGAGTGACATGGAACACAGAAACTGAAGTGGAACGAGATCTTGCGCTACAGGTCATTAGAAATCAAAACTTATACTACGTCAACCGAGAGAAACTAGAATGAGAATTGCGAGGTCACTCAAACCCTCTGGGGATGTCCTTTGGGTCCTCTTATCCATCCAGTCGCTACGGGTACGATCTTGCATGCCGAGACTTTCTTTCATGACTGGTTAACTCATCATTTGCCTTGAATCCCGCTACTCTCCAGATTTCAAGCTGAAGCAGGGCAGAATGAGTAACTATGATCTGCGTTTAGCGTAATGATACCCAGTTTACATAACTGGCTACACAGATACGTGTGCTGCTGGATTCCAATAACATAAAAACCAATCTCTATACAACTATTTCTTAATAAAAGATGTAAACAATTAGACTTATTTATTTTAATTCTGACTAAAGTTTCGTGAAAGAAGTGAGTAACAAGTAGTTAAAGTGATGAAGGCTGATAAATGTTTCGTAGAAGAATGTGGTAACTGTAATTGCACGACAATATATTTACGAAAATTTCTTTAAAAAGGAGTTATCTGTAGTTATGTAAAGATATTTGTAAAAATGTTCATACAAGATTGATGTAAGTGTATTTATGATGTTATTGACATGGAAAACTAGTAAATAGTGTGGTCGCAAAAGTAATTAACTTCAGTTTTATGGAGTAATTATATTTGATTTCAGTGTCGTACAAGTTTAGTTTTTTTTTAATAATTCCCTCATTTTTTGAGATAAATTTATGAAAAAAATTGACAATATGTATCGGATTTTTCTTGATTTTATTATGCAATAAAAACAAAAAGTCACAATTAGGGTTAATTCTTTCTTCTTCGAGAGGTGCGATTTGACAGAACAGACAGGTGAAGGGTCTGTTGTCTGTCTATCTGTAATCAAATCTTTTACGTATGTGTGTGTAGTTGACGTGAGTGTGTGAATATTATTATTATTTTATTGTTAGTTAGAAATTGAATTAAATTATTACAAGCTTTAATTTGAGTTACGAATTTTGCATATATCTTTTAAGAATATTTGAATTTTTTAACTGTTCAGAGCGAGCAAAACTCACACATTTTGTAGTTAACGTTATAATAATATTTTTGCACCTTCCCCCCCAGGGCCCAATCCTGGATCCGCCCTAGTCGTGCGACGTTGCCGTATTGTGCGGCGTCTGCACTGCTCTTTATGTATGTGTGTGAGTGTACGTAGTATAGGTAGATTCCGAGTATGTAATGCGACGTTGCCGTATTGTGCGGGCACGCACTGCTCTTTATGTATGTGTGTGAGTGTACGTAGTGTAGGTAGATTGCGAATGTGTGCATTTGGTTAGATTGGTTAAGTTACAAACCGAATTAAATTATAACAAGCTTTTATTTGACAGAAAACAGACAGGTGAAGGGTCTGTTGTCTGTCTATCTGTAATCAAATCATTTACGTATGTGTGTGTAGTTGAGGTGAGAGTGTGTGAATATTTTTTTTTTTATTGTTAGTTAAAAATTGAATTAAATTATTACAAGCTTTTATTTGAGTTACGAATTTTGCATATAGTACGGTCCCCAATACAAAAAAATAAAATTTCCGTGGGACACATCTCCGCCATACAGATTATTGGTATGTACTTATTTGTCATATTTTCCTGAACACGAAAAGTGCGGTAGTCACTTCCTAAGTGTATAGAGGGGGTAGTTATGACGTCACAAAGATGGCCGCCAGCCTATTCTATTGTGCGGGTTATTTCAATATCTACTAAACCGATTTACTTAAGTAGGGTGTCAAATGAAAGGTTATTAAATAAGCATCATTTTATTTCTAAGAACTATTAATGTGAAGTAAGTAAGAAAGGAAATAATTCCAAAAAACATAATTTCTAAAAAAAAAATTTCTTCTTATGTATATAACTTGGTAACCGTTAGGATAATGCAAATATAGGTTATTATAAAATATTTAGTTTCTTTCATCAGCTTTCTAAAAAACCTTTAATCATTACAATAAAGCTATATACACGGAACTGCAGCCGTTTGAATGAGCATCGGTAGCGCTGAACTCATAGCGGTAGCTAAGCGATTAGACGGATTTTCTATAGAATGATCATAGAATTTTGAATAAAAAGCATGTGCGATAGTAATGAAAATATATAATAAAATTTAAGTAAGCTGGTACGTATTCATAAGTTGTATTTACAAGTTTTTTTCTGATGTGATCAGCATAATAATAGGTAGGTGTATGTGTTGTACTAAACTTACTGATAAAATTATTAATAAAATAAAACATATTTTTATCTAATTAATGTCCTCAACGTAATCTGTATGTTCTGAATAATTATACTGGTTGTAACATTTGTTACCGACATGATGTATCCCTTCTAAGCACTTTTGTTATTTGTCATTACATCCACAACGGGATGAACACTTTCTTCACATTTTCACCTAATTCACACATTCTCACCTAAGCTACACGCGCGCAAACAAACGTTTAGGATTTGAATACAGATAGACAGACAACAGACCATTCACCTGTCTGTTTTCTGTCAAATAAAAGCTTGTTATAATTTAATTCGGTTTGTAACTTAACCAATCTAACCAAATGCACACATTCGCAATCTACCTATACTACGTACACTCACACACATACATAAAGAGCAGTGCGGGCGCAGCACCAAACGGCAACGTCGCATTTTCACACACTCGCAATCTACCTATAACTACGTACACTCACACACATACATAAAGAGCAGTGCCGGCGCCGCACCACGGTAAAGAGATACTCTTTACCGTGTATGTAGAGTTGAAAGCTGGCAACGTCGCATCGAGATTGAGTACTTACTGATATTAAATATAGGCGTTACAAGTAGGTACCGTAAGTTCAGTTAGTTTGGTCCGTCCGACCAAGTGGAGAGATAGGAATTAGTTATAAAAACTACATTGATACGGTGAAAGCTCTGTGTTCGTAATAAAAAACTATACCTATGTTGAATAGAATTAAAAACTTTTTTGATAACCACATAATAAATATACCTACTTTAGGTATACCTAATAATTTTAATTCGGTTTTAACTAAACTCACACTCTTGCCTCGTTACGATATCGTAATCAGTTGTAGGTATCTCGACAATATTGTAGGAAATAGGTACTTACTCTCTATTGATATTCTATAAACTTTTATTAAAATTCTATTAACTAATATTTTGCTATTGTTGTTTTGAGGGTGATTTATTATATTAGTTTTGCTTCTTTTTTATTAATGTTGTATAATATTTTTACTATAGGTAGGTTTACTTACCTACTTAGTGCAGGGGTATAGGATTTTTTTACTTTGGCGACATGGCATTGCTGTAATGTTAACGTAGTAGGTTTTAACTCAATAATTGCTCAAAATAACGAAGAATAAAATATTTTTTTTTATATTTGTAGGAGAGTTTTAAACTGTTTGAAATTGTGTATTTGGAGTATTATACCACAAGATTTGGAATATAACGTTTTAAATCGGTGTATTTACATCTGTATGCGCGGGCATAGCGGCAACGGACGTGGTACACAACGACAAGCCAGGCGCGGGCGGCAGCGGCGCCGGCGCCGCGCGACGCGCTTCGAATTCGGGCCTTATCTGCGGTTGTGATAAAGCGGGGGAAGCCCGTAGGGCATTCGATTCCTTATTAGGGAAGTGCAGTAAAGTATGATGCCTTTGACTGCATTTTTTGCACGTTAATTTAGATGTGCAGTTAGCGGATTTATGTAATGAACTTAGGCAGTTCACACATGCGTTATTAGTTTTAATTACTTTAAAACGTTCCGAAGGTGAAAGTTTTTCAAATGCAGCACATTTATAGAAATGGTCATGTGAGTTATTATCACACAATGAACAGCTGCGCGTGGTCGAGCTCGCAACATATGATTGCACGTTAGGCGCGCGAGACACTGTGCTAGACTTAGCGTTCGATTTATTGGTTTGACTAAACTTAACCTGCGGGTTCGCTTGCGTGTTTTGATAAATGCGACACTGATCTCTGATGAAAGTAATAAAATCGTCAAGTTTAGGTAACTTAGAAGTACGAAACCTTTCAAATGTGCGTACAGTTTCAGTGTCAAATTTCTTCTGCGCTAAATGCAACAGAACGAAATCGAGTAAATCTTCGATGTTGAGAGTTTTAAGAGAATTTACAGCGGTGACGAAAACGTCAATAAAATTTTGGAAGTACGCGACTGACGGTTGTCCGTCTAGTTTGAGGCTTAGGGCCTGTTCGAGATAAGTAGAACCTAAAACTCTTACGTCCTGATATTTGTCTAGTAACGATTGGTATATAACCTTATAGTTCTCTGCGCATGGAGTAATACTTGCGATAGCAATCTTCGCCTTGTCTGTCAGCTTACCTAACAAGTAGTATAGCTTATCAGAATCGGTCAGACTGTTATTGTTGTGAACCATGGCGTTGAAACTAGAATAGAACAATGACCAGTTATTTATGTTCCCATCAAACGAGACAAGCTCTAACTTAGGCAGTTTTGCCCTGGCTAATTTAGGTGCCGCGGTGGTAGCCTCAGAAGGCGCGGTGGGAGATAACCACTGTGATCTCACTTCTTTGATATAACAATATAAATCTTCGAACGCGACGTAACTCTGGTAGTTAGGTTCAGCGTCGGGATTACTAGTTAATAATTCTTGGTTGTATTCGTCAAGAATCTCGTGAAATTTAGAGTGAATGTTATCGATTGTCATACATGACGTAAGAAAAGCAGCCTTATTCTCAGACGAAACATGAGCTACTTTCGCTTGTTCGTATATTTTATTTACGCGTTCAAAATACATATTGCGTTTAGCAACTAATAAAGTCAAATGCACATTTACAGGGCTAGAAGAGTCCTGTGACTTTGTGTCAGACTTTGGCGGTGCCATTTTTACAACCAAACCAATAACAAACACTAATACGTAAAGAAAAGTCAATAAATCTTTCAGTGTATTTAAATGTGTATGCGATTGTAACATATAATGTTGTTATGTATAGTTATAAACACGGCGCGGCGAAATAATATTAGATAATAAATGAATGTCAGTGAATATTTTTTGAGATGTTCGAGAAATATGTAGGTAGGTAAGTTATATCGTACCGACCGGCGCGGCGCGGGCCGCGGGCGACAGTTATTGAATAATCTAAGAATATTCACTGAATGTGAGCTTATAATTACAGGTTTGTAAGTTAAGCGATAAACATAAGAAGTTATACATACATATACATAAATACATATAACGCGGGGAAATAAATATGGACTTATAATGTGCTATAGGGCGCGGTGATATAATAAAATATGAGAAATACCTATAGACAACACTTATAAGTGCGGTGCGGTTATGATGTCCTATATTATTGCAGAGAATAAGTACTATTACTACGTATAGGAACACCAAAATAAGTATTTACTTGGAATAAACTCGCGAGTTATAGGTTATGTTACAACGTGAAATGAACAATACGGCTCGAAGTGGCCAAAATAATGGCGGCGCGATTTTAGTGGACTGTAATTTTGCGGGTTGAGAAATGACCTGGGCACGGCGTAAAGGTACAGGAATGGTATGGGAGGTAAAACGTACGCCTACCTGGTGCTCCTGGCGGTGCAGCATCCAGCGTCCAACGTCCAGGGGTCCCGGGTCCCGGGTCACTTCACTTGGATAATCCAATAGGTGCGGTTCGCGGTGGTGAAGATTGTGGTTGCGGAAACCAGGAACAATATATGGGATATGTTCCCGGCGCGGGCGTCGCGAGTATTCCAAGCGCGGCGGAGTGGAATATCAATATATTATATCAAAAAGATGTCGCGGAAGAACACGTTGCGGCCATGTCTTCGGACCTCAGTTTTTGAATGCACTGCCGCGTAGCGGCGGTGTGTCGCAACTCGTATGTGTGAGAGCGCGACGGAGCGATGTAAGCGTACGTGTGGGAAAGAGTTGGAAAAAGGAATTGCCGTGCCAGGCATTTTATGTTATTTGTCTATGAGTAGACGCGAGCGCGAAAATATGAATATAAATTAAAAAGCGCGGAACCACTTGGACAAAACCAAAGGTCCTTTCTGTTTACCTCGATTTGTTAACAAAAAAATCTTTTTCCATCTAAGTACCAATTCACCACTGTGACAAGGTTTAATTACAACAGTATCTTAATGAAGGTTCTATTGTAAACTTACCCTTTTAGGGTGGACCAATGCACACACTGTGGATTAGTCCTCGTCCCAAACGTTTCTCTATCTATATCCAACCACATTTGCAATCTTATTGGTCTCTTCAATCTCATTTCACCCAGACTTTTGTACACCAGTTTCTTCTTCCCCTGATCTTTCGTCGAATTCCCTTCCTTCTTCTCCTCCATTACTAGTGACATAGCTTTGGGGGCTTCTGGGCTTTCTAGTTTTTCAGCAACGTATGTAGACTCGTTCTCTTGTACATTATCTTCATTGTAAGATTTTTCTTGTTTCTTGAAAGCAGGTTGTATCAAAATTGGGCCGTGGTCATGGTTCGCATGATCTTCGTCGTTTGTTTGGGGCCAAGCGGTTTTTGATTGCAAGTTATTGTTCATTTGGTTGTTTTGGTGGTTGCCTCTGTTTGCGTACATTATGCCTGAAACAAATAAATATTATTAGTATTCATGGATAATGTCTCTTTGGTTGATAAGAACTCATATATTTTTTAAGGCCATTGTCGTCTTATTACTGGACGCCTTATCTTTTTTTCTTACTGGATTGTTAAAAATATTAACGTTACCTTCATTTTCATCCATGTTATTTTCCAAAGAATTGTCATCAGAATTTTCCTTAGATTCCTTCATCCATACAATTTCAGGAACAAACAACGCTACTTGCAATATCGGTGAGCCTAAAGTAATGTTGACTCCCCATCTTCTTGTCACTGATTCATCCATTTGTAAAGGCATTAGGTTTGAAGTGTTTCTTGAGTATTGGAGGTAGGATAATACTGCGCGTGATTCTGATATGGTGTCCAGATTTTCTAAAAGAAAAAAATAAACTTAACTTTCTTAATAGATCCCAAATTATGGAGATCTGTGATAAAATTGAGAACCTCCTCCATATTTTAAAATCTCTATAAAGTTAATATAATAACTTTTACAAAATCAATTAATATGCGTTAAATATTTGATTTTACTCTTACCTTGCAAATTACTGTTAGCAATTCCAAGCAAATCCAACGGCAGCAAAACCCTTGTAAACTGATCAAACTTGTTCTTATTCTTCACATAGTTATTGTATTTA
Organism: Hemithea aestivaria; assembly: GCA_947507615.1. NCBI lineage: Eukaryota > Metazoa > Arthropoda > Insecta > Lepidoptera > Geometridae > Hemithea > Hemithea aestivaria. Next base: position 14,855,005 of record OX382325.1, on the reverse strand, counting down.
GGGAATGATACAGTCGGGCTGGAAGGCTTCTTATTCTTGATTGTTTTACCGTTGTATGGAGTTTGTATGGGAGAGTGTATGAAGGAAGATGTGTCTGGGAGGACGACTCGTTCGGTTGTGTATGAATCGATGTTGTAGCGGTTTAGTTGTGTTGGCTCAAACCCGTATATTGATTCTGCTGTTACTATGTCTACTCCGATTACTGGAAAAGCAAAGATAATATTAGAAAAATAATATCATGCATGTAATAACTAAATTCTAAACAATTTTTAGCATACAAAGTTTATGAACTAAGATAATTATTTAAAAAATATAGCATTCTTTTTTATAAAATAGTCGAAATATACATCTAGTTTGCTAGGTATATCGATGACATCGCAATTATGTAAAACCTTTTCAGAGATAAAATCTTTTCAAAGACATTTTAAATTTTGACTTTCTTCGAGAATAGAACCGCTTTATGAATTTGTACGTACCTAAATCGCTAGAAACTATTTCAAAAGGACTGGTGTAAGTATCATGTTGACTCTCCGCTAGCACTGCGATGTACTTATCAAACTTCTGCAATAACAACTCCATCCCATGACCTGTCAGTTCTCTTATGCGCTTCCATTCTCTCTCATATTGTATGTTTAGTATGGTGTTTGCTGATTTTATAACATTCTGAAAAAAGATATTATCCCGTGTATAAAAACATTTAACAGTAGAGAACCTAGGATAACACCTTGTAGAATGTCTTTTAGTTAATCCACTATTTTTATTATAGTACAATATTTTTTGTGGATTATTCGTTAATATTATATTTCTAGAGATTTCTAGAGTACATTGACGTAATTTGAGATAAAGAAAATATTACATTAATCTGATAAAATAGCATGTAACGAAATCAGAAGCTTAACAGATATCAAATAAAATTACATACCCGAACATAATCCTTGTCCTGACTATGCGTTAGATTAAGCCCGGCTTGTTTAAGTTCATACTGCAGTAGTTCTAGTAATATTCCTTCAGCTACCAACACATCAGCCCCGTATAAAGTGGGAGTGTTGGCACAAGCTGCTTCCAAATCAGCCGCTAGACGGACTCCTACGAATGTATTCACTGATAGTTCGCCTGTTTCTATTTTGTGAAGCTAGAAATGTAAAATTACAATATGAGACGTATAAAGAAAAGAGGTACTCATATTTTTGTTGAAATAAGAAGACTGGATATGGAATTTTGCACTGTAACCGTGTTCTGGCATGATGTTCAGTAAAGCCAGGGAGGGATTTATCCCACCTTCTAGGTTTAGTTTGCTTCCATCTACGGCCGCATCATACGGTTAAAGCTTAACCTATAATGAACAAAAAAATGTCTTACCTGTTTTCTGAGCTGATAGAAGGTGGATGTAGTACAATTAAACATGTCAGGCTCTTGCCATGGGATGACTTTTGTTTCGTCGCACGAACGAGTTGCTTTTCCACTTGAACCTAAAATGTAAGAAATTTACATATGTAATATTGTAAGGAAGCTATTATTTAGTCAAATTTCAGTAAGATTTTTTACCTGAAGGACAATCAGCAATAGCTTCGACTCCAAACTTAGTTCGTGGCCACCAGACACCATGCGAAAATGAACGAGGGCATCCATCATAGACAACTGCAATAAAACAAATAATAAATATTTTCGGCCTGGCGAGAATATAAATGGAAATTGGTTGGTCTTTGTTAGAACACCATGGTTTTAATTAAATTTGAAACGGTTTTGAGAGCCTCACCAAGCAGAGTCCATATTAGCCACGATTGGCTATTAAACCGGTGTTTTACACCGCATTCAACCTTCGAGCACTGGGCAGACACGTTCGAGGCTTTTATCAGGTAATTATCTCACAAAGGCAAAATAATATTTGAAGGATCTGGTTTGTGACCCAAAATACCGCTGGAAGGATGAAGTGCTAAAGGATCTGAGAGTGCTCCAAGCTGAGACTTGGGAAGCGACAGCGCAGGTCAGGCAGTCTACGGGTGGCATCCCCGCTGCCATCCCGAGAGTCGTTCGACGGGATAGTTCAGCGAGCGAAATTATGATGTCTAACTAGATAAGTTGGACATCGGAACGGATCAGAGATACCGATGCTCTCACTGACCCGCTTCAGCGCAGAAGATGCGTTGGATAGAAGCAGAATATGCTCGCCTCCACACTCCCTCGCCTTAGTTGGGCTCACTGGTTGGGAGCCGGGGGGCTTCCGGCCAGATTGCACGAGCACAGCACGTCTGAGGGGTGGTCTTGGTAGCAAAGATCACCCTTCCATTGACGCAGGGGTCCGGTGAGTGACCGGACTACCGCCGATGTGGGATGGTGAATGCAATAGCGACCCCATCCCACCCCGTGAAGGCGGAACGACGGCCTACCAAGGGGTTTTAGTCGGTCTTGCACTCCCTCCGGTAAGTGAGTCCCACATAACCCGTGCCTCTCCCCCGGGAGATACGGGTATGCATAAACGCATCTCCCCTTATAAAAAAAAAGGACAGGCAGGAGTGGTGTCTTCTTGTGATGGAGGCCCAGACTCAGTTTGGGTCGCTGCGCCATCTTAGTTGGTTTGTGATCTGTTCAACTATAATGCGATTGGGATGTTGTCTACATTTCTATGAACCTCTCTTACCTTGACATCCAACATTAGGCGCTACCTCCGCGTACACATTAGCGCAAGAATCACAAGCCCTGCCTATGACGCCCGCCCTGCAGTAGCACTGTCCGGACAGAGTCTCGCACGAGCTGTTGACTGCACCCGCCGCGTAGCACTGGCACGGAAGGCACTCGGATGAACCGGCTGGCTTGTAGTGGTTTTCCTGGGAAAGTTAGAATAATATTAGGTTAAACTTTAAAATTATATTATAGTTTTACCTTTAGAAGTAGAATATTCTATTATAAACTACTTCGGAACTTGCTACATTAGGAAGTGTTTTTCTCGTAACCCTGATACTTTCGTTGAAATGAGACATGTTATTAAATTAAGTTTGATAGTTGGGATTAGCCGTAACTGATAAACTTTAAAGTCAATGAAATACTTAAGATAAAGGACAACCTAAAAGAAATAGCCAAACCAAGTAGCCCCAACATAGAAAGCAAAACTAAATGAGATAGTGCCAGATCTTCTATCAGAGGATGACGGAAGAAAAATTAGGAATTAAAGAGAAAGATGCGCCATTACTGGGTAGATGCCATAAGAGAGTGAGAGAGAGGGCCATAAGAGGTAGATGAAGTTCTCCTTTTCACTTACTAGTAATAAAATTGAGTCAAAAATGTATGGGAGCACAGAAGAATCGAGATTTGTTTTCCATAATAAAATTATAGCAACGTTAGATTACCTTGCAGTGGCAAGTCCCAGTGTTCCTATCACAATGTGGATGGTACCCTCTAGTGACGTCACAGGCGCAAGGCCCACATGATGTAGAACCCCACCACCCTCCCGGACACTCTTCTATTCCTGCTTCTATGCAACCTTCCTCTGGAAAAGATAATTACGAAACATTAATATATTGGCGTTTACCTGTGAGAAAGCGAATCCAATTTCCAACAAAGAAATTACCAAAATTTTAATACAAATTCTTACGCAACATATATGCATTGTACTCGATATCCCAACACATAGAATGTAAAGCCCAGTAATTTCCCTGGCACCTAAACACAGAAACACTTTTGTTGCATTTGAAGGTACAAAGCAGGTACACGCGTCAGGTAAATCCCGCAATACACCTATATTCAAAGATTTACATGAACAGCGTCTTTCAAGAACTCTTATCACTTACCAGTAAGAATGTACCCGTCTTCACACCGACACCTGTATCCTTTAGCCGTGTCAGTTTGTTCACATATAGCGGCGCCACACGGGGACAGTTCACACGCGGACACACAGCGCGGCCCGACGCGGCCGAGCGAACATTCGCAGCGAGTCTGCTCCCAGGATGATACGCAAGTGCTCTGTAAATTAATAATGGCTAGAATAGGTCCAAGCTACAGATTTGATTTAAGAACTTATTTGACAAAAAAGAAAGATGAAAATCTTCTGATAAGCAGGCAGTTTTCGTAAAGGCATCAGGGCCCCTAAATTCTGTACAAAAAGGAGGCGACGGCGCAGCAAAACGTAAGCAAAAAAATAACCTATAAAACACATTTTTAAAAACGCCAGTTTGAGGAGACCAAAAGATGTTAAATTAAAAAAAAAATTTAGTTACATTTGATTTTGTACTGGTATCGTAAGAATTTTCAAGATATTTTTTTAAAATTTTGTTAAAATGAGACAGTGGACGTTAGCAAAACGAGAACCGATTTTGGACCGGAATAACCCCGCAGATTTATCTTTTATCAAAATGGTCCTTCTACGATCGAAAGAGGAAAAATACAACGCAGACACCGAACAACCACGTTAATCTACTCAGCTTGTATTCATGAGGCATACATAGGCCATATGCAGAAGTGGGTTTCTGGCAGGGATGTAACGGAGGTAGTTTTATCGGAACCGAAATCAGAATCGGAGTTTTCAAATTTGATTTATCGGAATCGGAATCGAAATCGGAATCGAAATCGGAGGCAGGGTCAGTTTGTTTAAGGACAAATAAAACATGATTTATAGTCAATTCTTTTCATTTTTATTTTTTATTATAAAATAAAAAATAACTGTGAAAAAAAAATGGCATAATTCCAAATAAAGAAAAGATAAAATTAATGAATTTAAAGTTTAATTAAAATTAAAACCCAAAGTAGCGTGTTACATTTGGTTACATTACAATAAATGAACAAAAGCCGCAGCGCGCCGCCCGTTTTGTTTGGTTCGACCTCCGATTAACATCCGATACAAAAGTATCGGAACCGAAGTCGGAACCGAAAGTGTAATTATAATCGGAAGTTCCGACTTAACGGAACCGGAATCGAAGCTCCGTTACATCTCTGGTTCTGGGTATGAAAGATGCTTATAATTAAACAATGGATCATGGAAATGATACAAAATTTCATATTTAATCTTTTTGGTTTTACCTATAAAGAAGAGTAGTATACTTACGAAAGGCGGACAAACAGACAGCAAGCAGTCAGCCCTGGACTGGCACCCGTCTCTCACGTTTTCTCTGACCGTTGGACGATTGAGCAACGATTGGGCTGTTCCTACTCTCACATCCTAAAATAAGATAAACTGTTTAGATTAACATCAACCAAATAAAGTCAATAGAATATAATAATACCTACCTATTATAAAAATCTATAAGAAATCTTGGTTTTCAAAAATAAACCACAAAACTTCTTACATAGCAGATAGTATAATTGTGTCCAAGTTCTTAATAAGCGGCAGCTTTATTTAGCTAGATTTATGTCCTTTTGTATGGCATAACATAAAGTCAATTTTAGATGAAACTCGATTCTATATTTACTTCAACTCAAACTATTATTATATACGTAAACTATTTAAACGTAAACCATATGTACGTAAGTTCAACATACAGAACTCAGTCAAACTCACCTGTATACATCCTTCAAAATACCCAACTTCTGACGCCAACAACCCAGCTGTGGTATCAGGGCCTCCTATCAATATCTTTCCGATATACTGTCCCTGTATTTTATTGGCCACCATCGGTAGCAAAGCGTTCCTAAGGCCGTAGTCTATAACCACAGAGATGTCGGTGCCGAGCCATTTGATCTCGATCCTGTGCCATTCGCCATCAGATAAGGACGTTGTTGGAAGGAACATTGATTCGCCGTTGTATGAGTAGTGGAGGAGACCTGTTTTTAGCTGTAACAGAAAATAGAACGTAAGAAATAAAATAGGAGGAAAAATAGAAAGGGAAAATAGGAGGTTCTTGCTCACGACAATGTGCCATAAGTATGGTGAACTGATTAAAACAATATAGATTGTATATTGATGTTCAATCTTTAAATTCCACAACAAAATGCTAGTTTGATATATACCAACGTCTCGCTTATCTGCTTTTTACAAGCTTTATATTACTTTCACCTGTCTGTTGTCTGTCTGTCTGTCTGTCTGTCTGTCTGTCTGTAATCAAATCTTGCAAGTTTGATTTGACCCACTTCCCGGTTTCCAATTGAGCTGAAAATTTGCATGCGTGTGTAAATCGGATGACAATGCAATATTATTATGACATGGAGCTGATCTGATGATGGAGCTGGAAGGTGGCTATAGGAACTCTGTCATTAAACAACGCAACCCCATCGAGTTTGGGCTCATTTGATTCGTCTTGACGAGTACTATATGATGCAAGATGGTAATGATAATTAAAGCTTGTTTTTAAAAAATATTTTTAAAATTTCACTTGTTTATTTTAATTCGTACTATCCTAGTCAAAAGCTATACTATTGTTTAAGGACATCCTTCTAATTCCTCCAAACTTCAAGTATTGCACATTGCTAGACCTCATTCCAGCCGGACTCATATGTGTCTATTATCATCTGGCTACTATGTATTTCTGGTCCGGATTCGGCAGCACTGTTTCTCTTTCAGTGCTCATTCGGCAGACATAGCCATTGGTCGGACATAGAATAGGGAAGAAATATAGCAGAAACAACTTGTTTTAATACTTACACTGATCAAAATAGTGCTGTTCTGACCAACTTGTATGGACATCAAAAAGGCGTCCTGTTGTCGAGTTCTTATTGTAAGAGCGTTGAGCCACGGGAGTTGAATGGGCCGTAATAAGGGATTAAATGATAGCATTCCGTCTCCACTGAATCGCCATGGCGGATTGGTTGCTGTTGGTAAATATGGCTAATTAGATACAGATTATACCTTTACCGACAAAGAATTAAGAAAAATAGTGACTGGGCTGAAGAGTCATATTATGACTCTTGAGTAAGAAGTAAGAAGCGTTGTTGCAGTGCACCTAGAAATTTACATCATTGTGAAATCCTGGGTAGCATTGCACTAATTATTATGGGCAGCGTTATCTCTTACCATAAGGAGAGCGTCTTGTTCGTCTTCTTACTAATTCGTGTGAACAAAATAAGCTAAATCTCGCATCGAAAACCCCAATCTACTGATTTTACTTCGACACTAAGCCAAAAATTAAAGTTGGTGTTCTTATTTAAAAGGCTGGGGGAAAGGACAACAGTGCTCTAGTATATTTTTCAGTCTGTATTTTATTTTGCCTAATTTTTAATGCATGAAGTCATATTGTAACATTTATTTCAAACTAAGATTCCCGGGTTTCGGCACCAAAAAAAAATCTGAGGAAAAAGATCTGTTATCGGAGGTTCGTGGATTTTCTCTTTTGAAACCTCTGTTATTAATAATATTTTAACTTTAAAAAAACACAGATGAGTACTTACATTCAGCACAATCCTTCCCAGTATACCCTTCAGTGCAGTCACAGATGTAGGTGTCCCACAGGTCTCTGCAGACGGCGCCATTATAGCACGGGGCTGAATTACACTGCGACCTCTTCTCTGGACAACCCGCTAGAGTTCCATTGTCTGATACGTAGCTAAGGGTACACAAGAAATTGAATTGTGGGTGGATTCATATTAAGTAATAAATTACGGAAGTTGATATTAATAAATTAAGATTGATAAAGAAACAATAACAATGATTGATGAGAATTATCATGATGCTTTTATTTCAAAATATAAACTCATCTATTCAAATAGGCTACATTGAAGTAATTTTGAAAGTCGATTTCGTCAATTATTTAATTTTAAGACTCGGATTAAGCACCTCTGTGAGAACGAGCAAGAAGCTCATAGAAAATACTAAAGGGTGCTAAACGATTCATGATTTAAAATAGTAGGTACTATAATTCGTAAGCTGTATGTAAGTTCAGTTAGTATTAAGATAAATATTAATGAATTTGATTGAATGATCATGATACTAAAATAATACATATAGATGATTTAAATTAAATTAATAATTTAAAACTTCCTTAATCAACATTTTAATTTATTAAAAAGCCAGTACCTGTTTAAGTCAACGAATTTATAGTCGACGTAGAAATCAGAAATGCATCCGACAAAGTCTTTGTTCTTGACTTGAAAGCTGCTCGGAATGTTCGGTAGACCACCAATTTGTAAAGGTCCTGTGAGGTCTAAAAATCTGCAAAAGGCATAAACAAAATTAGATTTTGAAAAGCAGACAAATAAAATTCTACTGCCTGAGCAGTGATGTACAAACATTGCTTGTTTCGGTAGGATGACACTATAGTTAGTGAAATTATTGGAGTTAAGAGTCGTAACATGTTATTTTTTTTTATTTTTACATATTTGGGAGGCTTACAGCTATAATATGTTCTAATTGTAACAAAAATAGAAACGAAGAGCCGAAGTTTCCACATCTTATGACTCTTGATAGAGTAATGTTAGGACTAGGAAGCACCTAGAATTTTACATCATTTTAAAATCCTGGGTGGCACTGTACTGATTATGGGATGCATTATCGCTTACTATCAGGAGAGCATCTTGGTCGCCTTATTACTTCTTTTCACAAAAAAAAAGTTCAAATTTACCTATGACAAGTTTCAGTAGGAATATCACATCTCGGTGGTAACACTTTTCTAGTGAAATTGGCGCAAGCATATTTGATCCCAAATTCAGCTGCTCCAGCTAACGAAAGAGCTTTATCACAGTCGTCTAGAACCATTGTTGCTGTCTGAAAATGAAGAAATTAAAATGTTTTTCAAACTTTTTTTTCTTATAGAAAAAGTATTTACATTGTTGCAACTAAAATAATCTTACGATTTGATATTGTGTCTTAGTTTAATGTTTTTTTGTTGTTTTTTTGCGTTTCAATAAATTCTTTCCTATCTTCCTTACTATTTCTTTATCAATTTATTTTTGTTTCTTCATAATATATCTTACTTTAATTCACAATTTAATTAATTGTTTATTTCATTATCTTTTAAAAATATTAATTTTATCTAAAAACATTATTAAAAATATCTTTATTATAACTTTCATCTTTGTAAATAAACGGCATAAACTCACTTGTATTTACTTCGGTTATTATTATAACTTTAAATATTTCAGTTATATTTGCATTAAAACTATCACTATATTTTGTTTCAAATCTCATCATTTTTCATTTTCAACAGAGTATGTCCTATTTTTAAGCAATTCCGTCTCTCGCTAGGCTTAGACCTTCCTAGACAAATGGTCTTCACCATCCAGAGCTCTGTCTTGCTTATCCTTCCAATACTAGGAATCAGTAATGGATGGATCTATAGTACCTATTACTAATTGTTCAAATATGTATAAAATAACTTACCCTATTATAATACTCCACATCAACAGTATGCCATTCACCATCAGCCACTTTACCAGCAACAGTAACTTCCACCTTCCCTCCTCCCAGTGCGAATGTGAACCTGATTCCTTCGCCGCCATCTTTGCCAGCTCCTGTGCTTATTATCTCTAAGGCTAAGAAGTCGTGCCGCTCGTTGTATCGACCGTTGTAGAGGAGCAGGCCAGATGTGGTTTGTGTTGCAAATCTATGAGGAAAGTGAATTTTTAAATTTAGATATATGACAAACATTGGTGAATATCTATAAAACCATCTATAAGAGTTCCAGTTGCTCTTGAAAATGATGGTAATAAGACAAGAACAGGAAGTGACTCTACCTAGAGACTAGACCTAAGTTTTTCACATTAAACAAGTAAGAAACACTGAAGACAAAATGCAAAACATAACAAAAGTCCAGCGTAATTTCGGTTCAGCAAGTTGTCTAATGAGTTATTGACATTTTTAATAAACATTTATCAAAAATACTTAGTAGTAATTTCGGGAAGATAGTAATTTCCGGGCTAATAAAGCTCATTACAAATATAATGAAGCTGAGCTTGCAGAATCATTTTTAAAATTAATACATGAGTACAGTTGTGTCGTATTTATAACGAATAACACTCATAGTAGTTTCCAAAATCGTAATAATGCTCATGACATCGACATTACTTACTTAAGCTTCAAATGTAGTCGATTCCGTCTCTTCAATCCAGGAAACGTCAAGAAGGACGTAGAAGGGAAGCTGCGAGCCTTTAGTTCACACATAGCCGTGGTATAAGCAGCGTCTATAGAACATCCGTGGCAGAGGATACCGCCTTCCTTCCGAGCCACGCATTGGGAGCCACTGCGGCAGATAGACCCATCGCCGTTGAAGTCGCACGATGCTTTGGTAAGGATCGTATCGCAATTGACGCCTTTTGGACAAAAAAAAACATATTACAAGAAATCAAAGTTATTTATTATGTGTACAAAGACACAGAACTTGAGTATTCATAGATCAGTTGAGACTCCGAAAATTTAATAGATAATATGTATAAAATTCGTAAGAAAACCATGACTATGTAAAAATAGATATGTAGAGAAATACGGATGCACTATTTTTAAGGGATCTGATTTATCTGATTTTTTATGCTATAACAGCCCTTATCTAAGACTACAATATAAAATAATTAGTACTAGTATTATGTTGGATGTAATAGAGGTGTTAAAGAGAGAAAAGCCGTGATGATGTTACAATTATACACCCCTAAAGTAAATTCATACCTGTAAATCCAGCTGAACAAACACAAGTATAACCTCCTTCTCGACGAACACAAGTCCCATTGTTCTTACAGGGAGACGAATAGCAGAGGTTCACTTCCGTGTCACACATGTAATGTTCTCTTGACCCTGTTGAAAAAGAATAGTATAAGTAAATAAGGTGCGTGATGGGCAGCATCATGAAATCATTAAACACAGTGCCACCTAGTGTTTTAAAATTAAATTCTGCGACACTGCACAATCACCCTTTCGCCATTCAAGGAAGGAAGAACAATTGGCAAATAAAAGAAATCTTTGACAAAAACAAGAAATATGATAGGACCCAATATACTTCCTTGTGGTGATCCTATTTTATTAAATGTGGAACCCGTGAAAAATAATTTAAGAAATAACAAATCATGTTTTAAAATACGATAAAATCTCAATTAATTAATATTTCGTTACAAAATAAATAAATAATATATATAATACAATAAAGTTTTTTACTTATAATATTTTTGTTACAAAGTCAAAAGCTACCTGTAAATCCCTGTGGACATTGACAGGTAAAGGTCGTAACTGGGTAGATAGGACGAAAGAGAACTGAATCGCTGGTGATGAAGCCTGAAGCGTTGCCAAATTTGAGGACTGTAAGGCATTCTTCGTAGTTCAGGCAAGGTTCGTGGACGCATACATTGTCATCGAATGGTAACACCTAGAATAAAAAGAGTTTTATAATTTTTTAAAGACTGGTTTGTTTCATAAATTGTAAAGGTTTATTCACTATCTCAGTCTGTGATTGGGATCTAAATAGTATAGACCATTTTATTCTCGCAAGTCCATATACTACATTTATATATTAATTAGTTACATTTCTCTCTTTACAATTTTCTCAAATTTGGTGTACCAATATTGTAGACACAGTAGCAAAAAGTGAGAAAGTTTATGCAGAAGGACTTATCAGCCATTCGACCATCAGTAGGGTAAATAAGGCCTGATGGCGATAATGACACTAGTAACAATCATTAGGTATTGTAAAAAAAATATATAAATAAATTTTGATTTGACTCTGACAGTGTAAGTAGGGTAACCTGTTCTGTTGGAGTATAAACCCCCATAATAATTATTATTATCACAACTTTTAAACATTTATTAAAATTGAATTTTGCTGAATAATTTAATCAAAAAATATATCTTACCTGTACAGTGGCAAGTCTAGCTAAAGTAGCTCTATGTAGATAGACCCTTTCACGCAAGTGTGTCGGTGAATAAAATTGGGATGTATCTCCACCGAACCCAATCTCTGCATCCGGACGCTTCGCTGAGAATGACACGTTTAGAATGTTTCCGGTAACATCTGTGTCATCCTGTAATAATTAAAATACTAATTTAAGAAATTTCATGATATTATTAAATTACATAATATTTAAAACTTAATATATACAGAATATTTATTTGTTGTAGATATATTTACTCTAATAAAACAATTTTAAAAAATTGTAAAGAGACGGTACGGAACCCCTCGTGTGCAAGTCGGATTCTCTCTTGGCCAGTTTCATTATGAATCCCACTATTTTAAACAAAATTTAATGAAAAAATTTGTTCTTCAGCTTGTTTGACGAAAGACTGTTAGCTTGTTTGGCTTGTAGACTGATCAGATTAACATCAGATTCTTAAAGATTGGTAAACGATGTGCATTTTAGGGCTGGAGGATCGCTACCATCATCTCAGATTACGAAACACTTTGAAATTGATGAAATTATTCCTATATATAGAGTAATAATTAATTATCTTACCTGAACACTAAACACATAGATGTTCTCCTTAGGACACGGTATAATCGCAGCCAGCCCATCAATAAAGAAGCTAAGCAGCGGCGATAGAAACTGTTCCGCCGTCATATCGTTCAACCGCACTGTTATTGAATTGAATAACATTTCTTCTGTTATCAGTCGCACTGACAGTTGCATCATTGCTTTCACTTCGTTCACACCATCTGAAATGTTAAAAAATCGTCTTAATATTCGTATGTCTCTGCAAAGACTTCAGCGTCATCATAATTTAATAAAAGTGGTTTGCACATACTCCCTTGTGGAACTCCATTGAAAAAACTTCGACTATTTCGGCTTCTTAAGTATTTATCCTTCATTTTATGGTACTTAATTCTGCATAATACTAACCTGTGACAGATATTTCCATGGTCGCCAATTTCGGTACGTTTGTATTGAGTTGTGGAGACAAAGTCATCGCTCCGGAGGTCTCATTGAGAAGAACTAGATTTGCGTTGTTGCCAGACAAGATTCGATATTGCAGCTGAAAAATAATTCTTTAATTATTAAAAAAATATTAATAATTGTAATCTTCACTTAATTAATAATTTGTAGTTTTAAAAGGAGAAAGGAGGAATAAGTATTCTAAAGCCATTCGAATTTTACTTTTTCTTGTTTGTTACCTAAAAATGCGTAAACGCATTTTGAACAAAATTTATTTTTCTTTACACAATTTAATTATGTTTTTTATGTGTATCTATTTTCTTTTACCTTATCCGTAACATCAGCATCATAAGCTGGTACTTTCCCAAAAGGTCCAACAGGAAAGCAATCCTTATAATTATTGAAAATTATCTGAAAATCCTTCATCATAGGAGCATTATCGTTGACATCTGTTACTAGAATTTCAACTCTAACATCGTTCCATAAAGGCGGGCTTGCTGCTCTTATTACAAGTTCATATTTCTTCCGAGGACTCTCATAATCAAGGTCCACCATTGTAACTAGTTCAGCTTTGTCTGAGCCCTGTCGTGTTTCGAGTGAGAAACTGTTCGAATCGTCACCACCTGAGGGATAGAGTGAGAATTGATTGTAAATGAAAATCATATTTAGTTCCAAAGTTCTGTTTAGATAACCTTGTGTATGAAATAGAATGCAAAGAAAATGCAATAAAGGAAATGAGATAAAATAAGCAAGATGGTATAATAAAAACTTAGAACTTTAAAATATTGTACTACTGCGCCCAAAGATTTTACCCGTTGATTTTACCCCTGTGAAAAGAAAACTCACCAAATTTCAGTAAAATCAATTCTATAGGAATACATATATGTAGGAGTAAATTTTTTGCACACATTTCCGTCTTTATAGTATTAGTATTATTAAAATCAATAACAACTATGACTTCATCAATACGGACATAGTACAAAACATCACACACAATGTTCGCATCATGAAAGTTACCTTTAATAGAATAATGTACGATGGCATTAGGTCCTTCATCAGGATCATGCGCATAGATCTCTCCTACGGTGGTTCCTATAGGACTATTCTCTGGAACGTAGAATGTGAGGCAATCGCTCTCGAATACTGGTGGGGAGTCGTTGATGTCTTCGATTTTTATGTGCACTATTACCTAGAAAAAAATAAACATCATGTAAATTTCGTGGTGAGAATCTTTTATTGATTTGGTTCTTATATTATGAACTTGAAGCTAAAGGTACCAAAACATTAAAAAAATGTCTGAAAACATTAACCTTTTTTATGTTTACATGGATATTGTATCATTTGAATATTTCTAGTCGTACTAGGATTTCTAGAAGGGTATATAATATAACTGTAGTTGTTTTAGTTAATCTTTCTTGTCAACAAATTAAATTACTGTATTGATCATTAAGTACCTTAAATTTGTATTAACCCTTTTCAGTTTTAACACTTTTGTACTGCTGCATTAGCAACATTTCATTGTACCTAATTAATTCTAAAGATTTACTGTCGCCAATATTTCTATCTTTTCTTAACCTTTAATAATACACTTCTCTACGTTCATTTAAAGCATTTTATCATTTTTATTTACAACGAAATAAATAATTATCAATTAAATAACTATACTTACAGTAGAACTTTGCGGTGGAGTCCCTCCATCAATAGCCAACGCCTTCAGATCATATGAAGCTACAGATTCTCTGTCCAAAGCTTTATTAGTTCTAATGACTCCTGATGCAGGGTCTATTACAAATGAACCTTCTTCCCTGTCTTTAGGGTCCAGTTCGTAATGGACCCGTCCATTTAGACCCACATCTGCGTCTGTTGCGGCCACTTGGGTTACTGATGTTCCTGTAAAAAATAGAGGTTTAAGTCTTACATCCATTACATGATATTCAAAAGAATCAATTTGGATACATAAAAAATGTCAAACTAAAACATTGCTCGGATTTATTTCACAATTCCTTGTGAATTATCGCAAGTAGATTTTGATCCTAGTTTTCATGGTACCTAATGTATTCCTTATTCATCATTATTAATTACGGAATCTTCAAGAAAATTATTATTTTTAAGTAGATGACTCTCGTTGACTTTAAATTCAAAGATTTATATTGTATTTGTATTTGGAAAATGCTCTATTTTTTATATTTACCATTTCAAAAGTCTTATCGTGTTTGTCATGAGTTCTTATATTGCGAGTATACGAAAAATATGCAAAGTACACAATTATTTTAATCTTTTTGAATACCTTTAAGTGGTAACTTACCAACTAAAGCATCTTCCAGAATGCTAGCAGTGTAAAGCTGTTGTTTGAAGACTGGTTCGTTATCGTTCACATCTACAACTGATATTTCTACGTCAGTGGTGTCTGAAAGTGATGGAACTCCACCATCTCTTGCTGTTACTGTTAGGAGGTAACCTGGAGAATGGGAAGGTTCATTATTTTCTTTAGCATTATCATCATTCAAAATTTTTCGTTATAAATTCATTCATTCACACCATTCAAGGTGAAAATTGTGGAAAGAACATGGTAGGAGACAATATCTTGCCTATATTTTATAATAAAAAATCCAATCAGAGGATCCAATTATTTTGTTAACATTAATCATCTAAAAAATGGTACCACCCATGCCACCTAACCCATGTGAATTTCAACTTTTCTCCTCTCCCTGCACGGTTGTCTGGAAGAGATCGCTATTAGCGATAAGACCGCCAATTGTAACACATAGCTTTTGTATTGTTTTAGTTTATAAGTTGTTTTTGTACTTTGTCTCTTGTGTTCCAATAAAGGGTTATCTATCTATCTATAATATTAAATACACTAGGTATTCTCGAAAGTAAAATACTACATTGACTACAAAATACTACATAGGGCACATAGCAAGATATTTTGACTCTTAAAACTGATGAAGATTGAATTCACTACAATCAGGGTTTCATTTTAGTTACATTATCATCATAAGAAAAAAACTACAAGGCATTAAGAGAGTAAAATTCTATAACAATAAAAACTCTTCTATGATTCTATATATTGTCTACTTAACTTACCACTCATAGTCTCACGATCCAGCAGTTTATTCGTAGTAATAGCCCCAGTTTGTGGATTGATGACAAACTCCTGATCATGATGGGCCACAGCTTCATTAGATATCTCTGAGCTCAGGCTGTACGTTATTTGAGCGTTCATTCCTACATCACTGTCTGTGGCCGATACTACTAGCACTGTAGTGCCTATTGGTGCGTCTTCGAATACCTGATCAAATATAGGAACATTGTTAGCTTATATGTGATTTGGTTTATCGATGATTCTTGAATTATTCATAATATTGTTTTGGAAGTTTACATAAGTTTGAGTAAATATTAAATGAAATAAACCAAATTCACATAATTAATTATTATAGTTTACATGTCTTAAACATTGCAACTTGAAAAAAAAGAGAGTTAAGGTATACTGAAGATTATACTGAAAGAATCTAAAAGAAATTAAGCTGTTGCTGACTGATAAGATTTTATGTAGGTATTGAATCATCATAATCAAAAACATTGTGACTAGAAATTGTTTCGCTCCGCTTTGCGTGAAATGCCAAATTCTCGTCCAAAAGGTGCTTTTGATATAATATTGTCTTGTTTGAGAATTCGAAATTTGAAAGAAGTTGAATAGGCCTATTAGCTATAGGGAAAACAAAAGATAAAATCACTTACCGAAGCAGTATACGGAGCATTCTCAAATACGGGCGCGTAATTATTAGCATCAGTAATATTAATATGGACCATGGCCGTGTCAGCTCGGCCACCTGAATCAGTGGCCGTCACAGTGAGTACGTAACGTCTTTCCTGCTTGAAGTCTAGTGGTTGGGCGACAGTGATGAGACCTCGACCGTTTTGGGACGTGATGGAGAATCGACCGCGGGTGTTTCCGCCTGTTATTTCGTAGTGGAGTCTGAAAAGAAACGCGATGGTATAGAATTCCGATATTATCGTCGTTTTAGATTCCTTATTATTACAACCAACCACATCAACAACCAACATAACCAACACCATCACCAGCAAACCAACACCATTACCAATATTTTAACACATAGGTCTATTTTTTTATTTAACGAGTCCTGTAGATGAGCCTTTGATACGATCACAAGATTGATTGATTTTTAAGAGAAGAACAGATCTATTCATCACTATTGTAATAGTTTAGTGTGTGTGTTTGTGTGTGTTGCAAAATGTCTGTTGTAATAAACATTACGATACTATAAATCATTAGTATTATAACGACCATTAATATCACCAAAATTGTAAATTTCACTATCATCAATATCAGTCGCATATTCATCATTATCTTTATAAATGGTATTGTTTATAAAAAAAACTTTTATTTGTCCAATACATGTTTTAACAGGGTTTGAGGCTCTTCTTTTAAAATTATGATTACTATCACCAATCACCATTGTAATTGTCAGTATCAACTGTTTCATAATTATCAATATCGTCATCATTATTATCAATGTCATTATCATCAATATTATTTTTTTGTCATTGTCGTTGACATCTTGTGCCACTACCACTACTGAGGCGGTCGCTGATAGGGGTGATATACCGCCGTCGGTTGCATTACTATCAATATCTTTATCATTAATATCATACCTATTATCTTCATCAGCGTCAGTAGCAGTGACAGAGACGACAGGCGTCCCCGGCGGTTCGTCCTCGGCTAGTTCCACGTCGTACTGCGCGGGCGCAAACACTGGGTCGTTGTCGTTGACGTCTTGTACCACTACCACTACTGAAGCGGTCGCCGAACGGGGTGGTGTTCCGCCGTCTGTTGCTGTTACCTGAAGAATTACAGTATTTTTAAGAGTCATGTAATTTCGTCTTCAAAATTTTGTGTGGTAAGTTTAATGATAAGACTTTTTTATGATAATGGGTAACAAGACGAGCAAATCAGGCGTCTCATTGAGATATTAGATGTTAAATCTCGTCGTGTCCGGTAATTTCGCAGTCACATGACCCTTCAGTCAGAAACACAGAGGTAAAGGTGTGATACTTCCCAGGCGGCCTCTGCAATAGAGGCGCCACTGCAAAACGTCTTCTTCAACTTTAGATAATTTGGCAATATGGATACACAGGTTGTGTTGCAGGATTTTAAAATAAACCACTGATTCGATAATTAAGCTCCGGATTCATTCTGAGATTCGTAACTACTTGCCAAAGAAGAAAAAAGTCTCGCTACTCAACCAGTTGCCAAACATGATAGATCAATAATTAATAAACTCACCTGTAGCTGATACTTGGCTTGCGTCTCCCTGTCGAGCGGTCCAGAGGTGTAAACCCACCCGGAGCGCGGTTCGATGGATATCGGCAGTTCACCGCTGCCGTACTCTTTGTCCGACAGTGTGTATGTTATTTCAGCGTTTACGCCTTCGTCTGCATCGTATGCTTGTACCTGAAGAGATTAATTAAGTTTGTATCATTAATCTTTCTGCCCTTTTCCCCACATTACGTAGAGTCGGCACAACACGTCTTCCTCTTCCATTATACTCTATCATCCATTATACTTAACATCCGTCATATCTTCATCCACTCCCGGCACCCCTTCCCGAATTTACTGCCGTGTCCAACCCCTCTACTCAACCTCAATATGGACGGGCCAATATGAAAGGGCATCATGTTGACCATTTGTTGAATTACGCACATTTACCCCTTTCCTTGAAAATGGTTGAGTAGAGTGCGAGAACGTAAAAATACGGGTGTAGGGTTATAAATAAGAGGATTATTATAAATTGGGTACAAAATTTAGCGTCGAAATACTTACCCTAACGATACTATATCCAACAGGAACATTCTCACTGACAGACTCTTGGAACAGTGACGTGTAGAACCGAGGGGAGTTGTCATTAACATCCCTCACGTTGACCAAGAGTTGGGTGGTGTTGGATCTGGACGGACTACCTCCATCTGGGAACGAAACCAGGGTTATAAAACAGTGTATTAAGCCGTTGAGGTAGATGAGTTCTCGAGTGGAGACCACGTCTCGGTAAACGTAGTGTAGGGCGCCCGTAATTATTATTATCATGGGCGAGATGGGGCCATGATATCCGGAAGGTCGCTGGGGGTGGGTGGAGAAGAAAGACGGAGAACCGAGTTGAGTGGCGTGCCATGGGGGAGGCCTATGTCCATCAGTGGACCAACATAGGCTGATGATGATTAATACCTATTAAGAACACAAATTCATTCTTCTCTATTATGTATTTTTTATATTATTATTATTGGGGACCTCAAAAGGACTTTGAGCCGCTTCGACCATTTCTGATCTTTTGTGGCAGTCCAGTTGAGTTACAATTCACTGCTTAGAAACGTGGCCTCTAGAAATTTCCAGATGTTTCGGGGAGTGACTAGTTGTATCTCTTCCGACGGCATTATGTGTCGTCCCAGGTGGATACTTCTGTTGAACATGAGTGGGCCGCAGTCGCATAGTATGTGCAGAGCTGTTTCCTCTGATTCGTGGTATTCGTATTTTTTATAAGACGTTGAACGAAATATTGTTATGTTTCGTTCAACGTATTATAAAAAAATACTACCTACGTAAAATATGTTGGGAATTATTCAGTCGATGTTATCGTGAGTTGGAAAAGTTCTCTTTCTCATTCGCCAAACCAAAATTAACAACAAAATCACTCACCTTGTGCCCTTATAACGAGCCTATAGCTCTCCTAACTTGTTCATAATCCAATGCCTTCACCAAAGACACGTTCCCGCTCAGATTTCTTTAGAGAACTGCATCTGCTTACTACTTCTCTTTCTTCTTCGCATAAACCATAGAGGACTCAACCGCAAGAGTGCCTCTAAACAATATTAACAACAGAAATGCTCACCTTGCGCCCTTATAACGAGTCTATAGCTCCTAACTTGTTCATAATCCAAAGCCTTCACCAAAGACACGTCTCCGCTCAGGCTGTCTATGGAGAATTGCATCTGAGTGTTGCCTCCGATGATCGCGTAGCGGATCGCTGCGTTTGCGCCGATGTCTGCGTCCGTCGCTCTGAAGATAGAATTAAATTAATTAATTATTAAAATATATATATTTTTTTTAATAGAAGGGAAAATCTGGAATTCTGTTAAGTTCCTAAAATGTCTGAGTAAAGAATTGAAATGGGGACTAATCGCGTAATAATTTTAATATAAGTTTTACAAAATCATTATAAAACCAACCTCAACGTTTTGGCTCAGTTACATGAGCCGTGGTCACGAGAAGACTCAAATTGAGATAAGTTCAAATCGCGAAAGTTTAACATTTCCTAACTTTTAAAGTGTCACATTTCCTAACTTTTAAAATCAACAATACAACATAATATTACAATTTTATACAATACTAGCTGCGCCCAGCGGTTTTACCCGCTTTTCTATAGCCTATGTGTTATTCTAGGGTCTAAGCTATCTGTATACCAAATTTCAGCTCAGTCGGTCCACCCGTTTAGGTGTGAAAGAGTAACAAACACACATCCAGACATCCATTCTTACAAACTTTTACGTTTATAATATTAGTAAGACTAGCTGTGCCCAGCTGTTTTACCCGCTGTCCTATAGCCTATGTGTTATTCCAGAGTCTAAGCTATCTCTTTACCAAATTTCAGCTCAATCGGTCCACCCGTTTAGGCGTGAAAAAGTAACAAACACACATCCAGACATCCATTCTTACAAACTTTCACAGTTTATAATATTGGTAAGATTTACAACAATATAACATTTTTGCTCTAATTGCGAAAGATTAAAAACATAAAGATATAGAGTCAAATAATATCTATGCCAATAAAAGGAAAAAAGTTCAATTTAATAAATCCTCTTCCTACGTAACCTCATTTCACAAAGAAAAACAAAGGAGTTTTTACCGTACTAATATTATAAATGCGAATGTGTGTCTGTCTGCATGTTTGTTACCTTTATAACCTAAACTACTGAACTGATTGAAATGAAATTTGGTATACAGACAGTTCAAGTCTCGGATATAGAAAAGATTTATTCCCTTTTTCATCCCACGGCGGGGCGTTACCTGCTAGTACTCTATATTTTTAAAAATATGCTATAAATCGTAAAAGAAGGTATTCTATTAACACAAGCGATTTATCATAGCATGAAATATTTATAGGCAATCGCCCGAAGCCGTGTAAACAATATAAATACATGTCCACTATTATACCAGTATTCGATAAAGATTTATGATCATGCAAATTTGAGACCGTAGATAGGAAAGCTTGCCAAGTCGGACCTTATTGTTTTATTTTCTTAGCTACAATATTGCAAGAATTTTAAGTCTGTAAGCTATTCGTTTTACAAGTTTTAAGATTTAAGACGGTTTTGACAAAGAATAGAAACTATTACTACGTACGGGTTCTGCTAGGATTATGAGGTACATGTTAGAATTGAACTAAATGAAGGGCAAGTAGCAAGTAAATATTGTTTTCTCTACGTATGTACGCCGTAGGTAGGTAAAATCTATGTTGCGGCTAAAGTCCGAAGTGAGGCTACACCTAGGTTTAGCCGATTAAACCTAGGTGTAGCCGACCGCAGTCGGTTAAAGTTAGATGTAGAAGACTTATTTTCGGCCTCACGCGTTTATAACGTGAGACAAGTTGTTATCAACATGTTTAATTGTTTTAGAATGGTAATCGTCATAAAATAAGCATTAAGTATTTTCTTAATAATGAATTGAGAACTCTGGAATAAGTACAAGTCGGATCTGGTGCTTCGCCGGCTGCTACCGCAGCACGCTCGCGGTTAGCTTTTGACTAAGATCTCGCCTGATAAGACTCTTTAGAAACACTTAAAGACTAGGCACTATTAGGCGGGTTAAACCGGTGGACACAGCTTGTGGCTGACTATTTGATAAAGTTAGTACCTAAGTAACAAAAGCGACAACAAAACCTAGAACTAAATTAGTTAGGTCTCTTTTTAAATGTCCTATTTTAAATCTTAGTTTAATGTTCTTAGATATAAACCTAATAAGAAATGCAAGACCTTAACTTGGGGTAAAAAGAAACAAAGTTTTAAAACTTGTTTTGTTTTTAAATTAGGTTTTGTTCAAAATGAATCTAGTTTGGACCATTTGGCCGCCGCGCCTGCTGCGTAGAAAAAGTAGCTAGATATAAAGTCTTGTAAAGAGAATCTCCCAAATTTAATCAAATACATGTATTCACCGGGGGTAGACTTCCTTTGCTGGAGGTCATCTAGGTGGGTACCCCAATAGTGCCAGTTATTCTACTGCCTGAGTAGTGATGTGCAAACATTACTGTGCTTCGGTAGGAGGGCACTGTAGCTAGTGAAATTACTGGGCTAAAGAGTCTTAACATCTAAGACTCTTGAGTAAGAAGCGTTGGTGCAGTGGTAAGTAGCATTGTACTGATTATAATGGGCAGCGTTATCTCTTAACATCAGGAGAGCGTCTTGCTCGTCTTCTACTTTATCACAAAAAAAAAATATTAAAAAGGCTTCATTATCATTAAATAGTATAAAACAAAGTCGCTTTCCGTGTCTGCCTGTCTGTGTCCCTAGTTTCTGTGTATGCTTAGATCTTCAAAACTACGCAACGGAGTTTCAAATAGATAGAGTGATTCAATTGAAAGGTTTACATGTACATGTAATACATGCATAATACAGTAGAGCAACACTAAAAGTTTTCTGTTAGACGATACGAAGTGCGCGCGGGTCCAATAGTCTAAATATATAAAAGAAAAAAGTGACTGACTGATCTATCAATGCACAGCCTAAACCGCTGAACGGATTGGCTTGAAATTCGGAATACAGATAGGTTTTATGACGTAGACCTCCGAGAATGTACGGGCAAAGCCGCGAGTATAAGCTAGTAAATAATAAAGTAACTCACTTGATCCTGGCTATGACAGGGTTGTCTGCAACACTGATGTCCTCATCCACGGTGACGGTGTAAGTCTTCTCGCTGAACTGAGGGTAGTTGTCATTGTCGTCCTGGATGTTCACGTACACTGTAGCCCTATAAGACAAGAATAACTTTTACAGGTTATCGGTTATAATAAGATAAAAAAAAATTTTTCATCCCCCTACCTCGGAAAGTGTACTTTTAGTCTTCGATATCTGACTGGAAAAGTCCATTTTATCCTCTAGAGTCTAGAGGGTAAAGTAAAATTGAATTTAGAACATCGTGTAGTTTGTGTGTCAAAAACATAATTAAACCTATTTAAAACCTATTTACTTCCACCTTTATGGTGCCGATTATCATACAACTTTTTTAAATTTGCTAAAAACTCGGAGTAAGAACCTCTTTGATATACTTTTTTTTTTAATTTGCTTTAGGCGCACCATCAGCCTTGCCAGTAAGTTACTTTTGTAACATTTTACGTTTCTTTTGAACTATTTACGTTAGTTGTTTAGATATAAGTTACATTTCGATGCAATAGTGTTTTTTTAATTAATTATATAGTACTGTAATAGCACAGATAAAAGAATACTAGTAGTAATAGTAAATAATTGTTGAGTTAATTTAGCAGAGTTAATAGAATAAGCCATTTTTTTTCTAACTATTACTTTTTAGTAACTTTTTTATTTACAATTTCCATTGTAATAAACTGAAAATGAGGAAATAATCACTAAAACGAATAGGTAGAGTGCTTTTCACGAAAGGAGACCTTTTTGCGGGACGCCACTATCACACATTTTAAAAGTTTAAATACCTGTAACTTTTTAACGCCTCATAATTTCTCATATTTAATTTCTTAATTAACTAGGTATTTATTTTATGGAATAAATAAAAATGATTTATAATTTATAATATGAAGTCCAATAATAATCGAATAAAAAAAAAATTGTTCCGCTAAATTCCGTGGGACCTCCTTCGTGAAAAGGACTCGTAAGTAAGCGTACACCTACGTAAATTAAAATTGAATTCTGGTTACTTTTGAAGATAGTGCACTGGCAACACTGTGCGCATCCATGGTGAGAATAATTTAAAAAAAAACTTTTAGCATTGAGTTATTTCCTCGCTGAGGGGGGATGAAAAATTATGTGTCACACTCGAGTGCAAAGATTTTTGACCTTGTGCTCTTTTGATTCCCTCGCTAACGCTCAGGATTCTAATTATTAAATCACTCGCTACGCTCGTGATTTAATTTTAGAATCCTTCGCTAGCTCGGTCATACAAACTGAGCACGCGGTAAAAAAGCAACTTTGCACTCTTGTATAACAAATAACTATTTGTTGCTTACGTACTGTGTACAGTCATCCGAATTCTGTCAGCATCTGACAGTTAAGGTGCTGACAGAGTGACAGAGTTTTTGGCGGCAAGCCTTGATCATATCATTAGCTCCACGTCTTTTGCTTAATAATCGTGTAGAATTTGATTGTTAGCGTGTAATAATGGTGGAATATTGCGTGTTAAGTGTTTTCGAATGTGCACAGATGTAGGCAAGTGATATGGTGCTGAAATATGAATTTTGGTGCCCCCTCCAAAACTCCTCCGAACTTTCAGTAAAATTCCACCCATTTTACTGAAAGACTCACGTGACTAGACGAGCTATTAAGCTCACTCTGACTCTGACCTGACTAACTAACTTATTACTTTAAAAATAACATTTAACTTTACACTGGCAAAACACGAAAGTGGAGACCATAATTTAATATCCCGTGAACATTCACGAATTTTACTCGACACTGGCAAAATGCACATGTTGCCATATTATTAAAAAAAAAAAAAAAAAAAAAAAAGGTGCTGACAGTTGAGGTGACGCCATCCACAGGCGAAAAAGGGGTCGCGGTGCAGAACGGAATTTTTGTACTTATGAACTCATCGTGGAAGATGCCGAAGATCGAGCAGAGTGGAGAGAAATAAGTAGGAAAGTTGACCCTGGCTTATTAGCCGGGATATAAGTTAAGAAGAGATGTCAGATATAAAGCGGACGAGGGCTGGAACAAAATGAAGATCGCGACCGCTTTAACCGCTCCGTCCCGCCTGTATCGGTTATGATATTATGATGGATTCTGCACTACGTTTGATCTGAATCCGGTGTAGAAAATGTTGTGAAGCTTACGTATTACAGCTATCCGGATTCTGTCCGGTATCTGACTGTTAATGATGGGACGAGAATAGACCGAAGAATATATAAGTAGTTTTTGTACGAATTAGTACTCGTAATAGAATCGGATCTAGCGGAGGTAGGTAGTGCAAAAAGCAATATCCGAATTCCGACTGGGATTGAATGTAATCCGGAAACGTTCTAATGTCTAAATTCACAACTCGTTTTACTATAAACTCATATCGGGTAAAAATTTACTTTGAGATCCAGCCACCAGCATTTTGGTTAGATTTCGTGTTGAACTGGCTTCTGGATTTGCGGTAAGCTCCCGGCCTATTGTTGTCAAAGGTCAAATTCATTATCAAAGTTAATAATCATTATATTATCTGCCCAAGAAGAAGTATAAGAAATTTAAAATTCGATATTAAACATTCCACGCGGTCTAAATGCCAAAGTTCGGAAGCGTAGATGTTTCGATATTTTTACCTTTTTGCGGGTAGCGTTGTATTACAATAGAGGTTGGTTTAAAGAGTTTTTATTTAGCTGGGTACACACAAAGAAACAATAGTTATTTGTTATACAAGAGTGCAAAGTTGCTTTTTTACCGCGTGCTCAGTTTGTATGACCGAGCTAGCGAAGGATTCTAAAATTAAATCACGAGCGTAGCGAGTGATTTATTAATTAGAATCCTGAGCGTCAGCGAGGGAATCAAATGAGCACAAGGTCAAAAATCTTTGCACTCGAGTGTGACACATAATTTTTCATCCCCCCTCAGCGAGGAAATAATTCAATGCTAAAAGTTTTTTTTTTTAATTATTCTCACCATGGATGCGCACAGTGTTGCCAGTGCACTATCTTTAAAAATAACCAGTATTCAATTTTAATTTACGTAGGTACGCTTACTTAAGAGTCCTTTTCACGAAAGAGGTCCCACGGAATTTAGCGGAACTAATTTTTTATTCTATTATTATTGACTTCATATTTTAAATCATTTTTATTTGTTACATAAAATAAATACCTTTTTGATTAAGAAATTAAATATGAGAAATTATGAGGCGTTCAAAAGTTAAAGGTATTTAAACTTTTAAAATGTGCAATAGTGGCGTCCCGCAAAAAGGTCTCCTTTCGTGAAAAGCACTCTACCTATTCGTTTTAGTGATTATTTTCTCATTTTCAGTTTATTACAGTGAGAAATCGTTAATAAAAAAGTTACTAAAAAGTAATACATAGAAAAAATCTTGCTACTAACTAGATAAAGTTATAAAAAATTGGCTTATTCTATTAACTCTGCTAAATTAACTGAACTATTATTTACTATTACAGTACTATATAATTTATTAAAAACATTATTGCCTCGAAAGGTAACTTATATCTAAACAACTAACGTAAATATAGTTCAAAAGAAACGTAATATGTTACAAAAGTAACTTACTGGCAAGGCTGATGGTGCGCCCAAAGCAAATTAAAAAAAAAAGTTTACTAAAGAGGTTCTTACTCCGAGTTTTTAACAAATTTAAAAAAGTTGTACGCTTATTTCGGTACCATAGAGGTGGAAGTAAATAGGTTTAATTATGTTTTTGTCTCTAGAGGGTAAAGTAAATTTGAATTTCTCTAGAGGATAATATGGACTTTTCCAGTCAGATATCGAAGCGCAAAAATACACTTTCCGAGGTGGGGGGATGAAAAAAAAAATATAAGGTGCGTAGCGAACGCTAAAATCATTCGTTGTTCCTCTAAGTTGTTTGTTTGGTGTGTCCTTCTGAGAGATATTCTGTACCGCCTGCGGTAGCGAAACTAAACTGCATATACCTTAAAAGCGTTGGCGCAATGCACCCAGAATTTTACATCCTTGTAAAATCTTGGGTAGCACAGTAGTAATTAATGGGCAGCATTACCTCTTACCATCAGGAGAGCGAATTGCTCATCTTTTTACTTTTTTGTTTGGAAGAAAGAACCCATATCAATATTTTTTTCAAACTTAGAGCGGTAGCGAATATCGTCCGGGTTTTTAACAGGCGTTTAAACTTACGTGCTAGAAAGTCTATCCGAGATAGGGCTGGCCTGATCCGTAGCCTTAACAATCAACGTGTATCGAGCGATCTTCTCCCTATCCAGCGGCGCCCTAGTCAGAAGAGCTCCACTCCTGCCGTCAACCCTGAAGACTTCCAGGGCATCAGTGTCGGTCTGGTCGTCTATCGACTCGTTGTTGTCTTCCGGGCGCTCTGCTGTTACTGAATCTATTGAGTATTCCACCTGAAATGAAGAAATTGAAGAGTGAGCTAAAAATCCCTGGATTCTTGCAAAGGGCTTTCTTCTAAAAGGATTTAAAATGCTGGACAAGACACAGTGTATAGAATGCTTGAAAATAACCGTGTCTTGAAACGTCATTGTGAAAATCGTGCAGTGTTCCGTCACGATGTTTAGTGAAGCCAGGGAAGGACTTACCAGGTACTGGATCAATGTCACTTCCTCCCTCCCACTCCCCCTAAAAATCTCCAATCATGACCATTGTTTACGTTATCTGTATAGGTACGTCCTTTCTGAATTTTGATAACTGACGTTACATTACGACGTTACGTTATCATATTTTAATGCAATAGTTAAAATATGATATGTATGAAAGCAGTTGAAATCATGCCGTATGCCAGGTCTGGCTTCACTATCTTACTAATATTATAAGCGTGAAAATTTGTAAGAATGGATGTCTGGATGTCTAGATGTTAGGATGTCTGGATGTTTGTTACTCTTTCATGCCTAAACGAGTGGACCGATTGAGCTGAAATTTGGTATAGAGATAGCTTAGACCCTGGAATAACATATAGGCTATAGCACAACGGGTAAAACCGCTGGTCGCAGCTAGTTTTTAAATATATTTGTTAGATAAAAAGAATACCTTACCTCAGCATTCTTCCCAATATCCTGATCAGTGGCCTTGAGAGTGAGAACAGTGGTGCCTGGGCTGGCCCCTTCTCTCACGGACGCTTCGTACTGCTGCATCTCAAACACTGGCGCGTGGTCGTTGCAGTCTAGCACGTTTATCTAGAAAACAAGACAAATATTAAAAATCTTATTTCAAAAATACAAAAAAAAACTTTGTTACGCACGTTTTGTCTGGAAAACTATTATAAAACTATTAAAGTTATGCACTTATACTCTCAGCTTTAAGTGCAAGAACATCTTGGTGAAAATTTTCGTGTAAGTCGAATTCTCATTCAAAAACTGCCTTTTGGGGTTTGCTTTGAGGAGTTGGCCTGTCTTAAATAGTAGAAAGGAAACACATACAGACAGACTGATATTACTGTCACTTATTACATTCATAGAATAGCGCCTTTGGTCTAAAACGTATGTGGTTTTAAATTAGAAAATTTTTAATTTTCTAAGCGTAATTCCAATTTTAAAAGTGGTCAGAAACACACAGTAAAATCAAAAAGTTCCCTTTAAAATCCAAACCTTTGGCTCGGTAATGTAATCAAATCCCTAATTACTAAAGTTAACTGCAAATTACCAAAGTAAAAACAAATGAAAGTCACATAACAATAAAGTTTGATTAGAACCCAACCCTTGTAGGCTCTAATGAAGTTATAAATAAAACCGTAAAGATACAAATAGAGGTGAGCATAAAAGCAAGGGTGCGATTAAAGCCTGTAACTTTAAAACGAGCATTCTACCTTTATAGTTTTATGAGAAAAATTACAGAGTCAAACGATATACTTAGGTAACATTTAACACAAACCGGAAAGTAAGGAATGATTTTAGTCCGCTTTAAACAATTAAATTAATGCTCTTTTAGCGTAATTTTAGAATGTATGTTTCGATTTTACATATTCACATATTTTTAAAGAATACTTACCATCAATTAACTCAGCTATTAACAGAAATCTACATAAAGGTGTGTTACAAGATTTAGCTAATACTTAGTATTGGCAGAATGGTAACAATTTTTAAAACTATCGCGAGTGTTCTCCATAACTAAAACAACAAAAAACGGCACATTAAGACATAATATGTATTTTTGAGTTTTTTTTTCGCTTTTTTAAACAGACTGCGCATTTTAGGCAGTTTGATTTACAAATAAGCTTCCGGTTTTCAGCAAAGAAGATAATGGTATTATTAATTAGCTCGGTCTCTCTAATCATTTCTCGTTAGGGTTTAATCAAAAACGTTATTAAATATTAAAAGGATTGCATAAACACGGTGAAGTTAGCTTATTTACGCTTTCACTGGAAAAGTTGGACCTAGCGATATTACGGCAAAAACTCTAAACAAAATGGAGAAATTCACGAAAAGCTGGTAAAAATGTCTACCTCTTTATACAGTACAGTTTGTACACGTAAGAAGTACAATGTACATTATAGTTGAAAACCTTTACGTTTTCATAAGCTATTCTTTCATGAATTACATATAATTTTCTATAGAATAGTATGATAGAATATCCATTAAAATCCTACTAATATTATTAATGCGAAAGTATGGATGTACATGTGTGTTTGTTACCATTTCACGCAGATGGACCTGAAATTCAGAAAGGCGTTGCTAAGACCCTAGAACCTGGCATCCCTTGACATCGAGTACGTCACTGAATATGGTCAAACGTAGGCCTCTCTCTCCACTCGTTCCCTCAATGTTGAGGATCCTGAATCCTGACTCCTTCCCTGCTCCTTGCCCGAGACTGCCTTCTTCCACTGGCTCTGATCTACAGCTTTGTGGAGTGCCTCGCTAAACGTAGGCCTATTTAGTATAAAGTTACCTGTAAGGTAGTAGTGCCACTCCTTGGCGGAAAGGTGTCATCCTGGGCGACCACCCTGAAGTAATGCACATCCAGCCGCTCCCGGTCCAGCCTAGCTTGCGTGGTCACCACCCCGCTGCGGGAGTCCACTGAGAACATGCCCGCCGACCGGGAGTCTAGAAGGCTTGACATCGAGTACGTCACGGGACTGTTTTCTGGGTCCCTGGTAATGGAAAATTGATTATTAAATTAGGTGAGATGGGGCGATAATATTCGGAAGGTCGCTGAGAGTAGGTTGAGGAAGGTGGAGGAAGAAGGAGGGCCGAGTTGAGTGGCGTGCCATGGGAGGCTTATGTCCAACAGTGGGGGAACGTAAGCTGATGATGATGATGACATTTCTAGGTGAATATGATAATATTATATAGGTGTAGTAACAATATATAGGTGAAAACGTATATGTACGTTTGTCAAATATTCACAAATCTTCTAGACGGGTGAATCGATTGAGCTGAATTTGGTATCCTAAACTCTTATAACATTTAATATGAAAGATTAAAAAGCGTCAGCTTTATAGCTGACTTTATGAGTGAGTAAATATCGTCCATCCAGGGTTTGCAATTTCAATTGCATAAGTCACAGATACGAGAATACTGGGTGGTAAACTAAATAATATAGTTTTAGAGATAGAACCGACACTAAAATCACGGAAAGTTACAACAATGTAACAAGTAGGCATCTAGATTAAATACAGCCTTAGGGCTTGATAGTAAAATTCCTAAGCCATAATCTATATCAGAATCTAGACTTATTTAATAGTGCATTATCGGAAAGTACCGGGTAAATAACACAGAACCAGCAATTTCTAAAGTCTGGTCATTACCTAGAGAGGCTACGTGACAAACCTTGGATATCTAAGCCTTCGAAATGCAGTAAATTGCAGCGAGTTACAAGTCTTTGAACATAGAATAAATAGGAAGAACACCGGCCATGATAAGCTTTCGAATGTACCGCAGCGAGCGAGTGTGAGCGATCCATAGCATTTAGTTATCACTATTTGTAAGCATTCATTAATTTATTCAATAAATAACCAAACAACTGCAAATACACAACATTACTTATATACTGCACGCTTAAATATAAAATATCCGGGTATTTTTCATCAAAGATGATACATATAAATCTGAGAGATTGTTGCGAACATGCCTCATAGAAATTATTTGCTATGCAAAATCCGATGCAACACGAGTATAATTTAAACTGTCCCCCGAATATGGGCTCGTATTTTTTAAAACTTTAAAACGTAGTTTCTTTCTTGCATTGCACATTTCACATTACCTTATAATGCTGTGTTGTAAATCTGTGCCCGCTAGTTTATTGGCTAATATTCTGCACGCAGCTGACGGACGATCTAATCTTGTTAAGTAATCCCAGAGACCCAGCGATCTTAAGTAACGTTATTAACTGTGATTCTAAGAAATAAGTCTTTAATGCATTTATTGATTGAACATTCTATAGTTTTGAGTTTCTATATACGAAATAGATTTAATAAATAAACCTAACCTAACCATTTCTAGATGTAATTACATCAGTTTTATCAAAACACATACAGTTTCTCATAGTTATCTCTCTAATAAAGCAAACCTACAAAACTACAAACACGCACGTGAAAAGAAAGCCTCTACGACTGTGATTCGCGATAATTTCTCTCCATTGTGAGTAATAATGATAGCTCATAAAAAATGTATCACATCATCACAGTAAATTGTGTGGGTTTACCGTCTGACGGCCACATTGTCTGGCGACGGGCGCAATGGCTTGTGACAATGCCCACCGCGCGTTAAATAGATGACTTCATAAAAGCCCAGCCAATTAACGGCATATGATGCGATTAAATTGGTGTAACCCACAAAATACGAAATTACTAGAAGTAGTGCTGTACAGAAATGAAGCATCTAAAGTAAGCCAGAACAGTTTTATTGCAGAAAGCTTATTAATTATGGTAAGTTAGCTGGAAGATAAATGTGCTTGAAGTTTCTGTATGTGAAACCAATTGGTGCCTCTCAATGAAAAGAGGTGCATTCCGAATATGCGGTAGAGTCTTAAAATTTGCAAAAGTGTTACAAAAATTTGAATAAGTGCGAGCAATACGTCATGTTTATGAGTGTGTATGTGTTTGTACAAGCGAGTGGGCATACTATGAGTGCATCATCCCTGTTTTTGAAATGACTTCTAGTAATTTTTGAATTCTTTGATGAACCGTAATGATGATTGGAATAATCTGGACATCCTGTGATATAAAGGCGGAAACGGCGGCATATACTCGTATCTTACCTCGCTCTAACGGTAGTCACGACGACTCCTGGTGGTTGCTCCTCCGCCACCGAAGCCACGTATAAAGCTTGCTCGAAGTACGGAGACTGGTTGCGAAGCTCTCTCTTCACTCGCTTCGCTATATCAGTGTCGTTCAACTCCTGGTGGTGGTACACTATCTTAAGCCTGTGATCCGAATCCACGATATTCGTCTTGTCGCAGTTAAACGTGAACAAAATGGAAACCTTCCACATCGGCTCTTGAATACACACGTCGGCACTCGCTACCAAATCTCCTTGACTATTCTCGATCATGAACCGAGGGTCGCTCACGTCAAGGAACTGCACTTTACACATCTTCTGAATAGTCTTCGGCAAAAACGCTACCAATGAATTTATGAACTGCGATTGCTTCAAGCATATCCCTTGCCACCGATCAGTCGTGGGTATGGAGAAGCTCGCATAAGTTTCTGTAATCCATTGCCTCGCTTCTGCTATTTTAATATCTACGGCCATATCAAACGGCACTAAATTTTGAGATCTTTTCCTCCTACTGCTTCTGTTCATAGCTGCATAGTCTTCAAACATGGCGTTAGACCACGGATAGGCCGTGGACAGAACATTATATTGACTAGAGACCAGTTCCTCAGATTCCAACAACCTCCAATCTATCGGATAGTTAATAGGTTGGTGCGACACTTCTCTTTTATCTCGAACAAATTCCTCATCCTCATACTGCAGCGCCGAGTCGCTCTGATCGTAGACTCTATCGAAGTCTATGTCATATAAGTCCGCGTGTCGCCGATCGCAGTCTTCTCCCGTGACTAAGATCCTGATGGGAAGGCTGTAGTAGTCGATGTCGCGGATGCGTTCAGAAGTGGAGTCGACGTAGAAAGTGAAGAGGTTCGGGTAGAAGATGCCATCGCAACGGAGCCGTTTGCGAAGCGTGACGACGCCGGTAGTTCTGTTTACTCGGAGGATGTGATGAACGAAGTTGGCCGTGCGGTGGACGTCTATGGTGTAGGTCCGTTCGGAGCCGAGCTTGTAGACGGCGGAGTCGAGGACCACGTAGCCGGGAGGCGCGGTGTCGGGGACCAGGATGAGGTAGGCCCGGGCGGCCACCAGCACCAAAGCGGTGACCACCAGCCGCGTCCAGCTCCGCGCCACCATCGTCCGAGTTCACCTGCACCGCCGCCACTCTCGCCAGCTGCCCCCCTTAGCCATCTGTAACAAATATTTTTTTTAATATAAGATATAGGTTAGCCTATGTCCTGTCGTCTGACCTTAAGCGATGATGCTGCCGAAAACAGTAGCAAACTAAACCTAGAAGGCGGGATAAATCTTTCCCTGACTAAACATCATTGCGGAACACTGTCGTGTTGACTGCTTGATGGCACTGTTTTGTCCAGTAATATTACATTTTAGAACACATTCCAAGACGTTTAACCATAAAACATACCATTTCCTTGAGCCATTCGATATTTTATTGCAACATAACGTTTTATTCTTTTCACATCGGCAGATACCGGCATTCGTTTGCGATAAAAATATAGACATTCAAGTCGCATCGCACCAATACTATCGCATAAATACACCTTTTTCATTTGAGACATAAAGTTTGCGATGTTATTGCAGAGACAGTATCGGAACGGGACGGAAATATACCCATGGGTTCATAATATAGTATGCTTATATCATTTTTGAAAGGGATAGTAAACAAAGGTAAATTTTGGTCATAATTCGGTGGGGGAGAGTTCGGTGTAAGATTAATGTTCTCAATAAGCTGGTATCGCATGCTCGGTGCTTGTTCGTAGTCGTGTTTTCCAATTTTCATCGTTTCACAAAAAGAAAGCTCATTTGTTTTGAGTTTCACACCTTATTCATGTCGACAAAACGATTAGTTTGGGTAGTCTTCAAATAGATCTTGTCTATGTTGTCTTGTCTTGATGTTGAATACCCAGAACCAGCCATTATTCCTTATGATGTAAATTTTATGTTATTTAGAACCGCGAATTTTTTGAAAAAAGTGTTTCTTGTGTTTCTCAATGGACAAAACCGTGTCACCAACTGGTCATAATGACCGTGTTCCGGCAAGATGTTCAGTAGATCCAAGTAAAGCGGGATTCAAAAATCTCTTAAAACGCTAAGCCCTTAAGAAAGGGCAGTATAACAGTACTAAGGAGGTCACGACTCACGACTTCAGAAACGATGAGCAAGGAGGTCTATTTACTGAGTCGGGGACACAAATAACCTTTATTAAGTTGAAACATGACTTAGTAAATACGCAGCCTGTCTCCGATCAAAACATACTTATGCAAGAGCGCTAATGTCTTCGTATAAGAACGTTCTAACTTGAGAGAAGTATTGCAAAATATTAGTTCCATTTTCCGCCACATGGGTTCTGATTTTAGACTTTAGACAAAGCGTATCTATTTGACTACAAATATTAAACATCCCAAGTAAACAGCATTATTTCAAGATTAGTACTTTTAAATAATAACTGTGGTCTCAAGGGGTTAAAAGGGGGATGTGTTGGCTACAAATTTTAATAATGTTCAACAAGAGTTATTACGAGTAGTATAAAATTTAAAATTAGTATAAAAATATTACGGGAATGAGGAAATGACTTTTCTTTTATTACTATTTATTAATGACACTAAGTATTTTTAATGGCTTAACGGGGTGATAGCACACAAATCAAAATAATGCAAGAAAAATAAACAAATGTTCTTTGAGACAGAGCAGTAAAATTGAAAAGGCGTTTCTGAATTCAATATATTAGGTAGAAGACAAAGATGCCTTGAAATTGGAAACTTCTGCATAATAAACCAGCTGGTACCGGGTACCACTCGAACGAGCAATAAATGATGTAACTAAAATAATTGTAACGCCCTTTGCCTATGACTTTTCTTGCTCGTTCTTCTCATAGATGTCCTTTCCGTATGGATAGCTTTAAAATGGGACATTATTTGTAAAGTTGACTTGCTAAAGTGCCCGATAATAGGACTTTGAATTTACCGTCGAAACATGGTTGAGAAATGCGACAAAATTAAGAAGCCTCTAGTAACATTATCGTTCTATATATCTCTAAGAACATTTTATTTTAGTCGGCTTAGGTTTCCAGTAAGGTTCTGGTATCAGTGAGTGGAACCTAAAGGTAATATTGACTCGGGCAAGTTGTGAACAAACAGGATTGTGTGAGCGTCGCGTTTTTACTGATTGGATGTTTGGTCCAGTCACCGTCCACTTTTGGCTGATTGCATTTTTAACTCCCGACGCAAAAATGACGTGGTGTTGTAAGTTTGACGTGTCTGTCTGTCTGTCTGTGTGTGTGTGTCTGTCTGTGGCATCGTAGCTCCCGAACGGATGAACGGATTTTGATTTAGTTTTTTTTTTGTTTGAAAGTAGAGTTAGTCGAGAGGTGTTCTTAGCCATGTTTGGTGGAAATCGATCCAAGATGGCCGCCGCTACAAAATGGCGGATTATTTTTTTCTTCTACAACCCCCTCAATATGGGTATCACATGAAAGGTCTTTACTTGTAAAATACAACGCACTATAATAAATTTAAAATCCAAGATGGCCCCCACCACAAAATGGCGACTTACGTTGGGGGTTTGTTAAATTTTTAATTTAATTCACTTGTTTTGTTAGAGCTTTAGCCCCTTCTTATGATATCATTGCGTTAAAGTTAATGCTGCAAATACTATGAAAAGACGGTGGCGTGTGGTTTCTCCATCTTTTATTCTTCACGAAGTTCAAAGCACACGTTTTAAATTTTACATCTTGTACTGATTTTTACGAATCAAGCATTATTCTAGAAGAATAAATACAAAAAACCCAAAAAGTTAAAATCCGATAGTTCCGGAAAATATGCCAGCTCAAATACCTATTAGATAAACATACATTTCTAAAATGTTGTAAGTATTTTTATTTATTTGAAAGCTTCAAAAGACTGTTCCATTAGTTTTATATTAACGGAGGCGAAACGTTAAGGTTGGAAAAATTACACGATAAGTCCCTATTAATAAAATTAACATGAGTTCAAATCAGTGTTAGTTTTGTATTATCAATGTTATAATTCCTAGCAGTTCCAATACATATAAAATATGTAGAGACCTGAGACCTATATAGTCTACCTGTGCCTATGATGTTTTCCACGGGGACTGCGGTAAAGAAATTACGAGCGAGCGAAGATGGTGGAGTTCCTCAAGTCATCAATAACAGGACAATAGGTCGTTACGTCCCGTTCGCATTATGTTGGTACATTATTGAACCAAACGAGGTTTAAGACCTGGTTTATATATACCTTGATATATATATTTTTTGTCCTATTCGACATCCCCCCGTTTGTGGTGACTGGGACATTGGCGTTCGGTACACAGTTTCCTCTCAGTCTTTCATTCTTCACCTTGCGTGTCATTTTTGATATTTAACGATGCATCCATTAAAACATTGGATTTTTTTATATATTCATTATAGCCCTTTGATCGATCTCGCCTGATGCTAAGCGACGATGCGCCCGTAGATGGCAGCAGACTAAACCTAGAAGGCGGGATAAATCCCTCCCTGGCTTCACTGAAAATCATGCCGGAACACATTCACAATGACCGCTTGGCGACACGGTTTTGTCCAGTAGGTGGTAACTAGCCACGGCCGAAGCTTACCACCAGTATAGCGACTGGAAAAGCCAGACATAACTAATTAAAGTCATTGGCCGGGATCCGAACTCACAGATTTGCATCCGCACCACATAACCTCTTGGTCACCACCGCTTCAAAAATTTATTAATAAATTATATAAATTTATTTTGTTATCGCTGAGAAGAAATGCGTTACGCATAGGTACTCAGTACCGTTCTTTCGGGGGTACAAGAGGGTTATGAGGGACTTTCTGTGGATGACTTCACGAGTACCCACTACAACGACTCAACAGATCCCGAGGACTTCAGCAATTGCATTATTATTGACAAATAATCTTTTGACCATGCGCTTGTGAGGAAATGTGCTATCGAAGATTTGCGATCAGTTTTCGAATTGCGCTTGTGACGAATCGCGCCTGAACCGGACCAAATATAGCGCGAAAGCTCAACAGTGCTGTATTGTAAATTACTGAAGAATTAGTAGGTAAATACATATACATATACTAGCGCTAGCGTCGAAACATCTTATGCAGTTTTAGGTGGTAACGCATATCGCTTTGGTTTGAACTGGTGTTACCAGTTTGGTATTACCTTTAAGGTATAGAACCTACCGAATATTTAAATGGATCGGCACGACACTACAATAAAGTAAAAAAAAAAGAAGCAGACGTCTTTCAGTACCAAGGCACACGTAAACCTTTGAAGCCTTTATGTGGACTAACACTCGCTAGCTATAAAAATAAACATGAAGGTTAGGGGGGAAAGGGGAGCATTGAACCCCAAATGAGAAGCAACTGGTCCCTTCAAGGGGAGCAAAGAGTAATAAGGGGTGACTAATTGTAGGAGGATTTATACTCGGTGCTAGGAAAAATTCCATGTGGTTTTGTTTTGCTGTTAGTAATTGCAAAAGAGGGGTTGAGAGTTGAGAGCTTTACTTTCCTATTTTGTTGTGTTTTTGCTTTATGAGGAAAAGAAAGTTCTATGTGCAGACTTTGTTTTTAAACTGCTGCTGAATTTGATAAATAATTAAATTTCTTCTTTCTTTCTTTCTATCCCCCTATCTCGGAAAGTGTATTTTTGCGCTTCGATATCTGACTGGAAAAGTCCATTTTATCCTCTAGAGGGTAAAGTAAATTTGAATTTAGAACATCGTGTGCACGAAGTTTGTGTGTCAAAAACATAATTAAACCTATTTACTTCCACCTCTATGGTGCCGATTTTATCATACTACTTTTTTAAATTTGTTAAATTCTCGGAATTAGACCTCTTTGGTGAACTTTTTTTTTTGATTTGATTTGCGCGCGCCATCAGTCTTGCCAGTAAGTTACTTTTGTAACTTTTTAGGTTACTTTTTGACTCTTTACGTTAATTGTTTAGATTAAGGTACTTTTGCGGGTACTTATCGGACCGGTGGTTTTTTACTAAATGAATTAAATATGGATTTTTTTCCTATAATTGTAAATAATAGTATATAATGTATAATAGTAAGTAATATATATTAATAAATATTAGTTGAGTTAATTTAACAGTGTCAATAAAATAATCATTTTTTTTATAATTATTGTACCAAAATTGTGACAAATAAATTATCTTATCTTATAAATTTATTTGATTAAGTGGCAAGATTTTTTAAAAAAATATTTATCTTTTTTTTTAATACATACCAACTTTTTATTTTATATTATAATAAACCGAAAATGAGGAAATAATTACTGATATGTATATAAATAACTAAGCGCTTATATACTAAAATTGAATAATTATATAAAAAAGTGTACATATTTAAATTGAATAGGTAGATATATTATATTAATATACAAAAACAAAAAAAAAAAAGGTAGCACTCCGGGAGTGCCGGCAGAAGTGAAAACTTCAATATTAACGTTGTGTTTAATTATAAGTATAAAAGTACTATCATTTATGAGGTAGAATACAATGTTTATTTATTGCGCTATCGTACACACATATGACAATTTATATGTTGTTATTTATAATATTATATCGTTATTTATATATTACATTAAATTTTATCTCTCAGAAAAATCAACTTCCATCCATAATTTCGACGACTTTTACACCATCAACAGAGCAGCACACTCAGGCACGGTAGAAAGAGTGGGAGATACTAGTTCCTCTCCCTTCCCCTCGATCTTACGCTTTTTCGATCAGCATCACGTGACCCTGACGCGAGTTTTAAAGTTTTTACCCATACAAAAAAGTGCTCAGCGCCGCTAAAGAAGTTTTCACTTCAAAAAACTTTTCTTTTTAAATCGTTTTTTTTCGAACTTGATGAGGTTACTTTTGAAGATAGGGCACTGGCAACACTGCTCACCATTTCCTTTTTGCTCCAGATGCCAATAAATTTAAAAAAAAAGAATTTCTCTTTGCATTGTGATATTTCCTCGTTGAGGGGGGATGAAAAATTATGTGTTTTACTCGAGTGCGAAGATTTTTGACCTTGTGCTCTTTTGATTCCCTTGCTAACGGTTAGGATTCTAATTATTTTAGAATCCTTCGCTAGCTCGGTCATCTAATTGAGCACGCGGTTAAAAAGCAACTTTGCACTCTTGTATAACAAATAACTATTATACACGAGAGATTTACTCATGCTAAAAAGTAAAAGAAAATATTATGTTAACACTAGCTATGACGAGATAAAATCAAAAGTCCGACAAACAGCTCACCAGCTTCGAACGTTGTCCTATTGTCGTAAAAAGAAAAAAAAAACAGAATTAACCTAAAATATCTAGTCATAAACATACAATATTATTACAGCGAAAAAAAATAGTTTCCTATTACTATAATATAAATTATATTAAATCTTTATATAAACGCTACTCAAAATAGAAACCAGCAGCTAAATTTCACTCTAACCCTCTAACTACACACCCCCATTCTCCCCCCAAAGAGAATGCGGCACATTGTCGGGTTCACATCCTGCCGGGATACTATCCCGGGATATAATCAAATGTCCGGCAAACAGACCGGATGGGAAACGGATCGCCGTCGACGCGTCTAATCTAACAGATGGCGCCATTAGTCTGCGGCACAATAAACAGATTTGTGGAGATACTGCGTCTATCTTGGGGTTTAAAAGGTTTATGAAAGTTTCCCAGGAAAGCAGAGATGGGATTTTTTTCTAACTCATTCTACGTACGTAATGTGTCCTTTTCCAATAAGCTAAGTTCGGGAGAATCTTGCCCATGATATCGCACTTCTAGATGACACAGGAACTACTCTAGGAACTCAAAAAGTTTCTGCAATCACAAAATTATCTCTATACTTATTCCAGGACGTAATTATATTCCAATTGTTTTCCCTAATTCCTTGCCAATTGTAGGTAATTTAATTGTCCTACGCCTGAAAAGGCCTGTAAACCTTAAATCTGAGGAATAAATGATTTATGATTATGATTATTAAAGTTCAATTTTTGAGTGGTTCGGGAGTATTCACCTAGGAGTGCGATATGTACGATATACACATAAAGGGCTGTTTATAATCTCAAAAAAGTTATGAGAGAAGTCATCTTTGATGATTTTGATTTTCCTCTGTCTTCTTTTTACGAAATAATTAAATAAATAAAGGTAAAGACAGGCTGATATATAAAATAGATTTAGCTGTAATCAACACTATTCACGCGATAGTTGTGCAATGTAATGAGACCTTAAGACCTTTTCGAAACGCGTTATCAGAAACGAGCTCTTAATGCGCACGATTTTATCAGAACCTCCCATAAACTTTATCTCGCTTTTGACTTGTCCAACGACATAATATTATGGGGAAATAATCTTAAATTATTCCGAAAATGTACCATTATCATGTGACATGGTAACCCTAAACTTTTTATGGGAAAATCTGGCTGCTTTACCAGAAGCTTGTTACCTATTTATGGCTTTTGATTATGGAAACACAGATCTATTGGAAAAAATCTTTACCGGGGATAGATTTCCTTTGCAGGTCTACTAGGTAGGTTCTAGGTACCCCAAAAGTGCCAGTTATTATACCGCCTGAGCAGTGATGTACAAACATAACTGTACTTCGGTAGAATGACTGTAGCTAGTGAAATTACTGGGCTTGCTTTACATCATATGACTCCTGAGAAAGAAGTTGGTGTTGGTGCGCAATGCTCTAATATTATAAATAGGAAAGTTTGTGAGTCTATAAGTGTGTGATTATGTGAGTTTGTGAGTGTGTATGTTTGTTACTTCTTCACGCTTAAACGGGTGGACCGCATAAGCTGAAATTTGGCATAGAGATAGCTTAGACCCTGAAATAACACATAGAGGCTACAGTGCAGCAAGTAAAACCGCTGGGCGCAGCTAGTACTTTATAATATAGAGTCTATATCATGTGCCAGCGAACGTACAAATTCAAATAGGTACATACTACAAAAAAGTCCTCGGATCGCGACCTCTTTCCCGCGCACAGCACTTTAGTTTAATGTGTGTTAGTCGCCAGAAGTTAAGCTAATCAGATTAGCCATATGGGTTCAGTAATAACTAACTTCATATAACCCATTTACGATTCCTTCTTAAGAAGCTTTCGATTAAATATCAATAAAAATATAAAGCTTAACTTATAAAAAAAGCCATAAAAATAGTTCTTACCTTACAGATTATAAAACTGCTTGATTATCTTATTTATTGTCCATCATCTGAAACAAACAAATTAAATATTAAATATACGTGTATGGACAAAAAACGCATTGGATTGAGCTTGTTGGATTTAAATGAGGCACCTGTTTGAGCTTAAATAAGTTAAAAGACATTTTAGTCACAATATTAACCAACAATGACTGTTAAACCTAGGTGAAGTCGCATTTAGGGGTATAAAATAAACGCAACATATTATACAATACCGTAGTGTTGGGTTACTTTGAATTTTGAATACATTTTTCATGTAATTTTTTATCCCTATACATTGGTACATTGGGCTTACAATGAGTGCTTCATATCCATTTTAATTAAATTATTTCTGTTCTTTTTTGCATACATTAAATGTTTCAAAATTAATAACCTTTTAGGGCATTATGAACTAGAATAATCCAGAATTATAATGAGCAATATAAAGGGTTAATTGTCCAAAGCTAGAACAGTTAGAAAGTCACAAAAAGGTCGTTAATTTAGACAAATGACCTCTCCGGCCGACCGTTGCGAGGACCCTGGCTTGATTGATTCACTTTTTAGAATTTCATTTCATTTATGATTAAGTGGGTATTATTCTTTGGTATTAATTTATGGCCCTACGTAATTAAAGTCATTAAGAGTGGCATATAAAACGTGGAAGACAGAAAAAGGACTGTTTAAGGAAATTGAAAAAAAAAATAGAAACACGCTACATCAGTAATAAACCACAATGCCCTATAGCAATAACATTGCACTTAAAAATAGTAAACATAATATATTGTATGTAGCATTACTTGGTGCATAATGTAGTCTTAATATTTATTAAGAGAAATAAAAGTAGAAACACGGAGTTAATGTTCCCCGTCCTCCCCGAATTTATATTCACATTTTTAGTTTTTAAAAGTGTTCATGTAAACTTTGAAAGTCATGATTACATAATTATGTCTTTTTTTTTTTTAAATTTTGACAGTTCTTGTTGTTCCACTTAGACGAGACAATAAATAAGCTTTACTTTGCGATAATTATCATAGATAGCATTATAGATTTGTAGCTACCTAGTGTTCTAGCGTTTGTAGTTACCTAGCCATTCTACAAATCTGCGGTCCTTTTGACTTCGCTGAAGCTAATTACGCCTGTAATTAAACATACCACCTAACATACCTATTAATTATCAGGAAATAGGCCCATTGGTTTAGTTTCGAATGCGTAGCTACAATTACGGACCAACATTTGCTTTGAACAAATTGATAGTTATACGAAATGTGTTTATTACTGCAATTAACGCTCTGATGATCGGAGAGCTAACATAGATATGATTAATTGATTGGATTGTAATGAGAAATCAATAAAACATTAGTTCATAGATTCATAACGATGGAAATGACATTAGCATTCGAGATAAATTAAATTATGATAAATTATGTTTGACTCAAACTATGGATAATATTATTAAACTGCTGGGAGCGGTTGGAGGCGAGAGATGGAGGACCGAGTTGAGTGGCGTGTCATGGGGGAGGCCTATGTTCAGCAGTTCACGAACATAAGCTGATGATGATGATGATTAAGCTGCAAGTGGTAAGGTTCCTATGACGCCAAATTGCTAAAATAAGTAACCGCATCAGAACACCGGAAAGACATTCTGTCAGAAGAAATTGCTCGAAGCGATAATAGCGCCCTTTGTTGCACAATGTGAGAACGTATGTATAACTAAACTGCTTATTACTTGGAGCACTTGGATTTTCTGTATATTGGCATTTGGCATGTGTCCGATCTGTGGATTAAACAAGTGTTATATTTATCGCTGTAGCTTGTAAGTATTCGTAGTATTGTCCTTTTTCCCTTCAATTATGTCAATAGCTTTCATGCAAACTCCGCTATTGTTAAGTTTATTTAGTCTTAAATTTGCTTACAGCGTTATTTTTGTTTCGTTTTAAACGAAAAGTACCAGGAGACCATAAGCACGTGACAAGTCCTGCACAGGTGAGCGTTGTAGAGTGTCTGACTCGGCGTTCTGGTTAGCGAGTGGCCACTCACGTCGAGTGCAGTCGCCGCGAGTCGAGTGCCAAGGAAATGATATTCTCACTTGTTATGTCGCCCTGGTACTTTGCTCGTGCCATCTGGTGTTGTCAGTTTTTAAAGTAATTTTTCAAAAAGTTTTAAATGAAGATTGCACGTTGAAATTAAAGCAAAAGTTAATTTTTAAATAAAATCTCTGTGAACTATGCAGCTTTTTTGAAACGTGCTATCGCAAAAAACTTGAATATTTTTCGCAAAAACGACACTCATAAATTAATATCACTCCCAAATAACCTCTAATACTTGCCTATGTTTATATATTTAGCAAGGATTTAATTTTAGGAATAGCAGAACGCGTAAGTACCTATTTCCATTTTCAGGTACAATTATTTGTTCAATAACATTATTGCCACATAATATTATTATCGTTTCCTTTCATAAAAATACAGACAAAATGCAACCAGTTGCCCTAAAACTTCAAATCCTGACAAACTACACAGAGAAACGAAATTCGTGACTCCAGGTTCATAAAGATTTAAGGACAAATCCTTTGACAAATGTGCGCCATCAAGAACTGAAGATCATCGCTTTTCACGTGATGAGCAGCCTCTTCAAATAAAAGGGAGCATTTCCAAATAAAGGGGCAAATCAGCGATCTGCATTCCGGGACGCATGTCACGCTTTATATCTTCAGAAGAAAAACGATCTTTTTTGTATTCAATCCAATCTTCTTGATTTCTTCGGGGGGAAATCATTTAGACTTTACAGGTCCGTGTGTACTTCAAAGAATTGCTTTGAAACGTGTGTCGCTTTTTATTATTGTGTAAGCTTGTACGTCTCTTAAAGTAATTTAAAGTATTCTTCATTTGGATGGGTTAGCATTTGATAGCTACAGAAATCCAGAAGGCACGAAAGATAAAGTCAATAGATAACACTTTGTTGAAACACTACAATATAAAAATACAGAAAAACTATCAATATTTTTGGTAAAAAGAGAAATTGACCAAATAATGCCGCTTGGCAAGGTAAATAGACCAAATTGCACCTAAGGAGAGATTGTGGTGTGTAATCGCAACCCTAGCAAACATAAAAAATTCCCCATCACACCAGAGTCTTGTTAATCTATTTGCATTATACAAGGTTCAACAGTAACCAAAACAAAGTTTCAAAAATTAACGAGAACCGACATAAACCCGTATTTTAAATATAGATGACCCACCCGTTTCTAATACCACATTCGAGGCACGCACGCAATGACGTACTGCGAGCTCCAAGTCGGAGCAGAATCGTAACCGATTTGAATCCACTTACGACCGCCTGATGAATAGGTACATTTCCCGAGGACTCCAACTTTATGGAGCAAGTTTTAGTTGATTTACTCACTTATTTCCGCTCTGTGGGAATGGGGCTGATTTGGACGACCGCTCTCAATGCAGAAGTTAGTGGAAAATAAATCGTGATGGTTTTGTGGGAGACTAATGGTAATGGCCAATTTTCGATTGAGACCGCACTTTACGGCGGTCGACCGGTGCATTCAGCAGACGACTGTACAAACAATTCAATTATAATCCAATTTTCTGGGGCTTTATTTATGACCAAATTTATGTATCGTCTCTTCTACGCTTCTAACAATATTTAGAAATAAAAAGTTAAATACTTTACCGTTAGGT
Source organism: Hemithea aestivaria (assembly GCA_947507615.1). NCBI lineage: Eukaryota > Metazoa > Arthropoda > Insecta > Lepidoptera > Geometridae > Hemithea > Hemithea aestivaria. The sequence goes on along the minus strand of OX382325.1, from coordinate 14,810,243 downwards.
TCAGTACAAAATCAAATGCATATAAATTCATTTTATTTTATTTAGCATCTCTTGTAACTCCAAAGTGCTTTCTTTCAAAATAAATCAAAATTCGCTATAGGTACCCCCGGTATTGCAGGTATCCATAGGCGACGGTAGCCACTTACCATTAGATGGGCCGTCTGCTTGTTTGTCACCTATTACATAAAAAAAGGTACTTAGAGACCTTGGAAAAACACATAGTCTTTCAGAGGGTCAAACCGCTGCTCTCGGTGCAGCTAGTTATAATGTAATATTAATATGATAATATATCCAAGTCCCAAGTCTTTTCAGCAATATTGATCGAGGCAGGTGGTCTGCCAAAACAGTTTTTACAGAGAATAGAGATTTGTAAATGAAAGGCAAAGTTACGCAACTCAACTTTATAACTTAGTCGCTGCCTACTAACTTATCGAATTTAAGATGCTTACAGACATTACTTCTGTTTCGAATTTCAATGGGAACCGGTTCCGGCAAGTTTAATTGGTCTAACTGTTAAATACTTTACGAACTTTTAACGTTTCCATATTTTATTGATTTTATTAGGTGGAGACATTTTTGATGGGGGCTATACCGTTTGATTTGTTGTTTGTGTTTGAATTATGTAGTGTTTATCATTATGTTATAAAAATTTGAGAGTCAGGTTACTTTTAATGACGGCATTCGGTTTGTTTGTATGTACGATTTAGTAGTGAATTAGGTAATCCATGTAATAAGTTACGGCTAAAGTCCGAAGTGCGGCTACACCTAGGTTTAGCCGGTTAAACCTAGGTGTAGTTAGTTTTTAACCTAACCTACTGATGTCGGTCTGCCCTGAACTTCAAAATAATAACAAGTTTTTTACAAACATTTTGTTCACACCTACCTTTAGCCAACAATGATTTAACCAGTTTAACCTAGGTGTAGCCGCACTTCGGACTTTGCCCGTGACATATATTATATAAAGTAGGTATATAAATAAACATTTTTGCTAAACTTTAACGCTGAAATAAACGACGAAGATACTAAGTAGTATATTAATTTTCACCGTTCAAAATCCTAGTTGGTACAAGTTGGTACTAAATCAAATATGATTATAGTTAATTAATAACATATCGAAGTATTCCCCGGTTCCCATCAGCGCGCGGATTGAAGCAATTTGTAACAATTACGTGTACTTTATTGCGCACACGTGATAAATTGTCCAGCGACATGTCTTGCGATTACTTCCGCCGAAGATGAATTAGGCGTAAGGTGTTTTTAGGATTACTTTTGATTTTTTTTTATTAGGGCCTAGGATTGGCTTTATTAATCACCAACGGAAGTGCTGAAGGAATCCCATAATATTATGCAGTGACTAAATGGCCTATGATGATACGCGAGATCGTGGTCAAAGGCTAAAAAACTAACAACCTACCTATAACGAACAAAAATAATTAAAACATGCAGATAATGATTAATTATTAAAATTACAGCTGCGATTACCTATTCCTTTTGAATTAAATAAATGAACTAAAATCATGAATATTTTGAAAAACGTAACATAATAAGAAATCATTTATTACAAAAAGATACGTGGTTTTTTAATATAATATTACATTTTATTTATAAGCTTATAATCAAAAACAAGAAATGAAATGAAATTTATTTATTGCATAAAAAAAGTAGTATAAGTACAATTTTGGCTTACATATAACCTAGGTATAATAAAATCTAATTTTTTATATAGGTGAGTAGAGGCTATTAACAATTTTATTTGATGTTGACATACTTGCTATAGTTTAATGAAGTTACACTCAGTAGGTACATAATTAATGCTCATAATTAATTGTACTAGAAAGGAGTAATAGTGACCGTTGTAGTAATAAAACTGTGCTACGGCCGCCACAGTCCTTCCGTTTGGAATGATGACTTACTGGTAAGATAACATTTGCGTAAATATAAGATACATCAAATAAATTAAATTGTAGTAGACAGTAAACAATGTAAAAATATGCATTGTATTAATTTTTGTAACAATCTACGTAGATAGTCTTGTTTCCACATTCGTAATTCCTTAAATACACTCGCATCAGATATTACCATTATCTTCAAGCTCTACATGTCATCTAGACATCAGATAAATTATATAACGAACATCAGTAAAATGTAAAATATCCAGGTATAAAACTCATCTCAAGATGTTATCTTTCGTCGAGACCGCCCGTCTGGCGATAGATCGCTGGATAACGCGCTACGTGTGCAGCTTGCCAAGATACTTGGAATGTTTGGTAACAATGTTATTTCGTAAAGAGGAACTTTTGATTGTACGAGTATTTTGATGTGAACACGAACGGGATTATTAAAAGTTTCTGTATGATAAGCTAGTTTAATATTGTTGATAGTTTACTTAAAACTACATTCGTGCAGGGGATTTCTTTTCATCATTTTCGACGAGCAAGACGCTCTCCTTATGTTAAGAGATAACTCTCAGTCAAAATCAATACAGTGCTAAATAGGATTTCACAATGATGTGAAATTCAAGGACCACTGCACCTACGCTTCTTACTCAAGAGTCATAAGATGTTAAGACTCTTTCGCCCAGTAATTTCACAAGTTACAATGCCCTCCTGCCGAAGCACAGTAACTTTTGCACATATTTCACACAGCACACAGTTAATAATAATTTCCCCTTTCTAGACAAGATCCTAAATTTTTCTCACTGATAAAATACCCCAAACAAAACAAACTTGTCCATGAAATTTAATTTCTTCTTTGGGATTTTATATTTCTTTATTAGCAGTTATAATAAAACTTATTATTATTTGAGAATCAATGATTAAATCAACGATTAATTTTATTTTCCTTAATGACAAAACTAATAAAAGCTAACTTATACTGATAAAACATTAGCATAAACGCAACCTGTCTGTGTACTAAGTTCAATAGCACCTATAGCACTAAAACTTTAAAAGCAAACCCAAACAAAAGTTGCTTGTCTTACTTTCATTGGTCTAATGTTAAACAAAGAATAGTAGTCCCATCTGTATTGACTTTAACGTAAGGCATTTGTAGGTAAATTTCTTGGAACTACTTGTTTGCATGTGTCAAAGAATATAGAAATGCAGATGACAGATTGGTACTTGATGTGGTGAATGAAACTTGCCTCAAGATTTTAAATGTTTATGTTATTAGATGAACAAGACGAGCCGATACGAACGATAACACTTATTGCCCATTGCCCACTAAAGTTGCAGTGTTAAATAAGTTTTTCATAGGGAAGAAGTCCTACGCAACATTACGCTGCGCTCGTCATCACGTCAAGAGACATGACATGTTTATTCGAATATCGGAAAAATAATTATTTTTCCGATATAATTATAATTATTGTAAGGCGTGGATAATAATTATAATTATTGTAAGGCGTGGTTAATAACCCAGTCGGGATGTGGCATTAAGGAACTCCGTTAGATGCTAAAGCTAAAGCTTGTGGAAGACCTATATAATATCTGAGTGTAGTTGTTACTTATTTACGTCTAAACGCCTAAATTGATTGAGCTAGAATTTGGTCTTAGAACCTGGAAGCCGGAAGCTACTTTCCAACGGCTATCGCGGACCGTAGGGTACAGTTAATGTTTAAATAATTAATTTAAAGCGGCCGACATAGCCTTTATCAACCCGCTGGTAATTTAAAACTTCTTTGTTTAACTAAAAATAAAATACACTCCAGAGGCGACATTACAAAGTTGACTCGAATTGTTAATTTAGAAAATGGTGGCCGAATTTAGGGAAGTTAATGACATTGAAAAAGTTTAGATTAAAACTTAATGAGGCCTTTTAAATTATCTTTTTGAATTACATTGAGCTAGTGTTATTAATGCAAAAGGATGGCTCTTTCTATGTATGTGTGGGGAGTAGGGATGTGTGTTAGTTACGTGTTTACGCCTAAGCGGAACGGATTGATCTCAATTTAAGTGTATAGGTAGCTTAGACCCTGGAATAGCACATAGGTTATTTAAGAGCGGGCAAAATTGTAGCACTAAGTAATAAAATATGTAGAGATATATTAATGTATTAAATTTCCGCCCCGTAATTTTACCTGCTTAAAAGTATATGATTCCAGCGTTAGTTTTAGTTAAGTTAACTAAGATTCAAGAGTCAATTGCTTGAGTCACTTAGGCGTAAAGAGGTACTTTCCTCTTCTCTTCCAAATCAAAATTTCCATATTAAGTATTAATATTTTAAAAGTTTAACCAAAAGTTACCAAATTTAAAATCTATGACAAGTTACATAAAAATCGATAAGTAGGCAATTATAGCGCAGTTATCACACATAAGTGTCCACTCTTGTAACATTTGATTATTCTAAGGTAACTCTCAAAAGCTCGTACGGTCAAACAGTTACAATAATGCTTAGCACCTGTGCTTCGAGTATAGAGGCTGCCTCACCCATATAAGGTGTTGTTTTGTCTATCTACACACTGTATCTACATAATATAATATTGGATATTGCACCTCGCATTTCTTGGTACACTATTGTTTTAAGCTCTCTTGCTCTAATATGGCAGGTTTTGGTCAGGTGTTTTGTGCTGGAGAGAACTTGATTTCATCTTACTAATATTATATACGTAAAAGTTTGTAAGAATGGATGTCTGGATGTCTGAATGTGTGTTTGTTACTCTTTCACGCCTAAACGGGTGGACCAATTGAGCTGAAATTTGGTATAGAGATAGCTTATACTCTGGAATAACACATAGGCTATATACATATAGGACAGCGGGTAAAACCGCTGGGCACAGCTAGTTAATATTTAAATGCGCAATGAGAGTCAAGTTTTAAATTATGATATATCGTCCTACCTATGGCTTGATTGTTGACTTCAACGACAATTATAGAAGTACGATCTAAATGGGTGCCAAGTTCAATGGTATGTTCTGAAATATATTTTTTTATAAAAGCTAAAATACCCAAGCATACTTAATTTCTTTTTATAACTTAGGATAAAATAAATTAAAGCCTAAGATCTGACATTGCTAGTTTTCATTATACGAGTATTTATTTAGTACCTCCTCGATGATAGATGAGTCCTATGTTAGGTAACCGTGTCTTGTGTTTTACATCCCTGATAAAAATTCACGCATAGGTATGTGCGAGTATATATAAAAGGAAAGAGTGACTGACTGACTGATCTATCAACCCACAGCTCAAACCGGTAAACGGATTCGTTTGAAATTTGGAATGTAGATAGGTTTTACCGCTAAGAAAGGTTCAGTACGCGGGCAAAGCTGCGAGCACATGCTAGTATTTATTATTGGTGGCAAAAGATATATATCTAAATCTAAAACATCTAATGATATTCCTACAAGAAATGTTACAATAACTCTAAACATCTAATATTATAATAGCTACAAGCTGAGAAATGTTACAATAACTCTACATACGTAGTTTTTACGAGCAATATAATGTTTCTGATACACTGTATGACTCAGATTGAAACACTGTCTCATTTTATGCCAAGAATGCCATAAGTTATATAAGGATGTACCTACATTACGTCGTGTATAGTTGTGTAGGGTACAGCCACATAGGGTGGGCCGTTGACCGGCGACATGCTCAGTTCAGATCACTGCATGCCGTGTGAAAGTTTACGCTCGATGCCTTTTATATCAAGATTAAGTAAGGTTGTGTGTTACATATTCATTTGCATTTACTTGATTTAAGGTTTTTGATAATATTTTTAACTTTTAACACTTTGCATGTTAAGTTTGGGTGTTACCAAAACTTTTTAAAAAATTCTTATTTTTAAACAAACTTAAAAAAGGACGATTAATTTTTAATGTAATAGGTATTGTTGATAATTGGAACTGTCCCTTTAACTTTATGATTACTACAGATATCGAAATTTTTTTTATAAAAAAATACAAAACAAACTTAATAATATGTTGGCCACTGGATTTTTTAAAATAATATAGCTTCACATTGGTACTTCGCACAATTTGTTAATTTTCCACAGTTAATTCAGGATTTTCGCGACATAACCTCTCATCGCGCGATCAACGCACTGTAATAAAAGGAAACTGTATGCATTCCGTCTGATCTATCTTTCGATACAAAAAGTCGAGTGGCCACTCAAAACGACCTTGGCTACCACAGAATACCCAACAGTATTAGTGCTCAGTGCTCATAGTTATTGTAACTTGTAACAGAACTTTCTTACTCATGTCGAAAGTGATCTGGTTTCTCTATTGGAAAGACGGAAACTGTTAATGCATGCTTCCCGTGATTAGTGATTATGTGAGTTTAACTAGAGTCATTGAGATTAATTTATTATTAAGATTATATGTAGCACGAATATGTTTATAAGCTTTTTGTGTATGTGGAGCACCAAATTTAAAGCTACGACAAATCAATGGCGGCCCTAATATTTCCACCATTTTGATGTGAAAATGTATATATCTATATTAAAAAATCCTACCGTTTTAAAGCAGGCCTTTGCCCAGCAGTGGGACAAATCAGGGTGAACATAAATATTATCGTCTTTATCTTCTCTAACTTCTTAACACGTAAAAAAGTGAATATAATGGTTTCTGCAAAATGCTCTATTTAAATTAACACAAAACTTCAAACAATGAATATTTCCCCATACTACAAGTATGAACCCGTAAGTGGCGTCCATCGTCGACATTCGTGGTCATTATGTACAATCAATAGAATTTACAATGGTGTGGCGTCGCAATCATAGGGCGGCGACCCCGCGGTCGATAGGGCCTTGCCATTTGCCTTCGAGCTGTGTGTAGTCACACTTTTGAAGGCCTTTTATTGAGGACTAGCTATTGCCCGCGCGGCGACCTTTCTTAGCAGTGGTCTACGTCATAAAATCTATCTGTATTCCAAATTTCAACTGAATCCGTCCAGCGGTTTAGGCTTTGCGTTGATAGATCAGTCAGTCAATCAGTCACACTTTCCTTTTATATGTTTAGACTAGCTTGCGCCGTCTTCACTTCCGTTAAGAAATTACTCCTTAGATTCCCCATCTTATGCTCAAATTTTCATTATCCCCATTTTTAAACAATACTGTGAGTGGGAAAACATTCCATCAATTGGGTATTTAGTGGGGGAAATTGGACCCAACATTATGAATAATTATTTATTTAAACATTAGAACCGTACCTACGGTTCTTCTATCAAATCTCCTCTACCAAAAATTCTGGATTCGCTTCTAGATAGTAGTAGTAATACTACTTAAAGTTTAAACTTTAACCAGGGTTAAAGCTCAAATGAAAAACATTTTGTTTTCAATTAAAAAGCTGGTTTATCCTATAATACATTAAAATAATTCAATTTTCATAAATTCATACACAAGATTGCATCGTGTGTTTATTCCCAGCATGAGTCCATTCGGAGGTATCTATTGTAAGCCTATCGCCATAAACTGTCTGGCAGAGTTCGCGAGTGCTTCCACATTGCAAGGGATACTCTACACACTATAGGAAGAGAGCAGATACCGAGAATAAGGGCCAACACGTCGGTTTTCATTTTACTTGATGGTTCTCAGAGACCGGTGACACTGATACCGTGAAGATTGAACCACTGATGTTTCAGATGTTAATGGACGAGATTGGTCGCTCATAATATGATCATCAGGCAGTTCGTATGAAAATTGAAAAAAAAATCTTTTTTTTGAAATCCCAGGTAAGTTCATGAATACTTTGTAAAATATGAACTTTACTCTAAAATAAAGATAGCAAATTAGGAAATACTAGAGCAGTGTACATTTTTTGACTAAATGAGACGAAAATTGCCACCACCGAACCACGAAGTAACGTGGGTTTACAGTTCACAACCAGTCGTTATATATGCGCTCCTTGGTCACAAATTGTGAAGCTCAAATAATTTAAATAACCTCTATGCTGGGTTGAAAACCGTCGTAGGAAACGAACGAATTGTTTTGTCTTAGTGATAGTAAAACGTATTCTTAGTCCTATCTTCTAACGGCATGGTATCAGTTCTTTCCCTAGATAGCGATGTCACACCATTATTGCTATAGTTTGTAGGCACTATCTAGTTGTGAAATGGACCCGTAATGCCTGTTTACGATTTGCGCCATCGCTTGTTTGCTACTTGCACGCAATTTAATCAGTGAGAAAATTAATAAAAATAAACCAAATATATAAGGCCGCCTTTGTACTTGACTTGTAAGTTTAATCTAAACATATAAAAGGAAGTTTAATCTAAAAAGTATAAAGGTAAGTTTAATCTAAACATATAAAAGGAAATAGTGACGGATTGTCTCTGATGTATCAACCTACACCCCAAACCATTGAATCGGTCACCAAATAAAATACTACCTCAACTCAAAAAGTAAGTTTTTGCAATTACAAATTTATCTTTACTTATTTAAAGTTTTAATTGCAATAAAAGTTTTTTTTAGTTTCATTTGTGCGATATATTATAATTATCGGATAACAATCGGTATTATCGCATTAAACAATTTCTTACAAACTTAATCATCTTTTTACATCCTGCACATTAAAATCATTTAATAAACATCTTATTCCAACTGTCCAACTACAGTAATAACTAAATACAAGAAAACAATAAAAAACATCGCAATCCAGTTCATCAAGAAGCGCTAACGGTACACCTGGTTTCCCAGTCTCCCATACACGGGAGCTTCTCTGAAACATTACTTATTCAACACTTCGACACCCTTACCACTTTGTAATAAAGATCATTTACCAAGAAGTATTTACTTGTAAGGCCTAACGCATACTGAAAGCGTAGTTGCGCGAATTTTTGTAGCGTATTTTTTAAACTGTACTAGCGTGTAATCGCGCTCCCTTTTCCCTATGAAAATATCATTGAAATTTCATAGTGTGTGTTGGAATCTGAAAAATATACATATATTTTTCAATAAAATTTCCTTTGGAAAATTCTTTTGAATATTTCAAATCATCACCAACATCAAACGGGACCTATTTGAATTTTATCGAAATCGGTTGAGCTGCTTCGAAAGTTATAAAACAAAATTCGCGTCGCCTTCCCTTACTGAAACCAGTTTTTTTAATTCAATCTCTAAAGGCTTTCAAAAAGGCTACAATGAAGCACTTTTTTAAGTTAAGTTTATGTAGTCATTGATTATATTTAAGACTCATTCGAAAAGGACCTCTATGAGAAGAACGGGCATGAAACTCACTTTTTAGAAAAAGTTGCGCGACTTCTGTCCATAAACGTAGCTATCCTACATTTCCAGTATGTGCCGGGCCTTAGATTAACAGATATTGAAATATGAACCTAATGTCTTCAATAATAAGAGTGAAATGTACTGATGGATATTCCTTGTAAGCCTTGAGGGATGTCGACGCCAGTTATTCAAGTTAACATTTTTAATTATTTCTTCACTAACAGCGTCCTGTGGCTTCCCACTGGGTCTCACTGCAGGACGCCCAAGCTTTACTAATTATTTTAATAGTTAGGGTTAGTTGTAATGCATTCACGTAATTATTTTAAAGGTTCCGCACTCAAAGGGTAAAAACTAGACCCTATTACTAAGCCTTCGAGTCCGTCCGTCCGTGTGTCTGTCATCAGGCTCTATCACATGAACCGTGTTAGATGAAACATAGGAAAAAAATTAAAAATGAAAATTATCTTAGAAGATGTATTTCTGTTGCCCCTATACCAACGAATACTAAAAACAGAATAAAATAAGTACCTATCTAATAAAAGGGGATCAGTATTGTTTTCATTAGTCACCAAAAGAAGTGGCATGTAAATACAATAGACAAGTGCTTAGATAGATAACACTTGTTTTGAAACAACACAGAAAAATATACAAAAATAAACTTAAAAATAATAACACTATAATATAATAATCTAAGTATCTAAATGCAAGCTGTAAGACCGCCAGTTCGCTTAGCTTGGAGTTAGAAAGATTCTGCAATAATGTTATAATATTTCAGTTAAGTTAAACAAAATATTGCCGACCAAAAAGATAATAATTATAATAATAGTAGCAGGTTTAACAAAAAATTAAGGACACTTGACTGTATATTTGTAATCTTAAGATATCTAAAAGATTAAAAGAAAAATACTTCTCAAATAATAATGAGACAAGAATGGTATAACAAAACGAGCCAAATAAAGAATCCCAACAAAAAATGCCAAAACAATTTAATCAAACAAAGAAGCTCGCATTTAGCGTAACAAAAGGAAAAGAAACATTATCCGCGATTTTTTCATATCCCATTTAAGGGGAGCACATTTAATCAGGGAAATTTGTCATCTATGATCCTGATGATACTGCCAATGGAAATCATACTTTAAGAATTAAATATTAGAGTTTAAACTCTATTGCAAAAAGTTTACGGGGGTTTTAGCCGCTGAAAATCAGGACTCTAAGCCATATCAGCTTCAACTAACGCCTAGCCTTCCTGAAGGTTGCCTATAAATAAGCGAGCGTCAAGATGATGGGACCAATTGAGATTTGCAAAACAAATACCTACTCGTATACCAATATTTAAATACCTTTTCAGTAGTATTTGCTACCTCAGAATGTACATAGTTTAACAGAAAAGTTACAGCACAGCAAAATATGTCTTGACGTCAAGATGGCGAGACCAAACTGTCGATTTCTAGGAATACTACCAATTGAAAACTTAAATAGCAAAGTAATAGAGTTTAAAACGAGGGTAGACACGCCGTGTGTAGAAAGAAACAGGCGGTAATAAGCGAAAGAGGTTCGTTATCTCGCCAGACCGTACGTCTGAATGGGCCTTATTCGACGGTGGAGTGTTTCAGCATTGCCCCCCTTAATTAAGCTCCACACTGAGTGGTCTGTCTAAAACCTAGGCACAATAGACGTCCTGGGGGTTACTATGAGGAGAGAAAACAATCCAAATCAAGCCTTATTCTGCTTAATAACTGAGTTATCCCGCTCTTGTCTCACACATACATATTATAAATGTGGTGTATGGCTGAGCATAAAGTTTTGTCTCATTAATAAAGTCAATATTTATCTCGTATTTTTCTTGGACACATGTTTTCTTACAAACTAAATACTTTTTAACTGACTTCAAAATAAGGAAAAGTTCACGATCAATTTTTTTTTTTCCGTATTTTCATTGATTCGTTGTTCATCGACTACTCGAAGTGTAAGTCGCCTGAACCAAATCACCGCCTGGATCAAGTTGATTCGGTGGTAAATTTTTCTTTTAGTGTTTTTCATCCACAGGTAGATCTCATGTAAGTTTTTTTTTATGTACCTAATAGATGACAAACAAGCAGACGGCCTACCTGATGGTGAGTGGCTACCGTCGCCTATGGATACACATGCAATACCAGGGGTACCGCTTGTACGTTGCCTGCCTTTCAAGACTCTTTTCACTTGCCTTTTGAATAGTCCCAAAGTAATTAATATTTTTTTTTATTAATTTATTTTATTTTAAAACTGAATTGCTGAAACAGGCTATGGTAGCCCCCTAGTGCGTTTATTGTCCTTGGAGCGCTTCCGTGCGGAAAATCGTACAGCGATTCCAAACGCGACGGATTTCTGAGCACACTGGATGTTTTGTTTCTAAAGTTGAGAAATTTTCTCGTGTTTTCTGTTGAGAAGTTTTTTGAGTCACGGTGTTAAGATTGCCCTCTAAAGTTCTTGAAGAATTTAAATTAAATATCTTATTTCTTACGTAGGTAGTACATTGTTTCTGATGATTAATAGGGGATCTTACCTACACATTTCAGTATAAAATTATACAAAATATTGTAAAGTACTAGCTTACGTTCACGTTTTCGCTCCCGTTACGATCCTTTGTAAGCGTATGCGACAGCACAATATCTTTGTGTAGAATTTTAACTCGATCAGTTCAGCAGTTAGAGCGGTATGTTGGTATTGTCAGTAAGTGCTTTAATGTTATACAATCTCCAGAATATTTGACATACCATTATCTGCTAATGTCTGAGGCAGCGCTCACAAATTAAATTGCATTAAATTTTTGTACTTTGTTTGGACAAGCTTTTTGAGCGATTAATAGCTATCCATGGACGTTCTCTAAACATTTATTCCGTGAGCTCAGTGTATATCAAATAATCACAAACAGTGTGGATAAAAAAAAAACACCTCATTTCTTCCCCTCTACGTGCAATACAAGTAAAACTCATAGATAACACACGTCTTCAAATCCATTGTGTCAGCGGTTTCGTGTGAAGACCACATAAAGGGGGCCTTCAAAGCGAGAGCGTTAGTCCTTCTACTTAGTTGGGGTGGGATGAATAGACGTCATGGGGTTATGGTGTGATACTACAGGTGTTAATTTTAATCAAAGACTTTTCTTTAAAAAATCTTGAAGGGTACTACTTCCCTCCGTCCGGAGGTATTATATGTAATGCGACAATATGGATGTGTGGATGATAATGATGTGTGTGTTTGTTACCTCTTTAACCAAACCAAAACAACAAAAACGGCACAACTCACGTCTTGTTGTGTTACAAGAAGGACATCGTAACTGTCCGAAACCGTGGTCGAGATATTCTCGACAATATTAGACGTGAGTTGTGCTGTTTTTGTTGTTTTACCTCTTTACACCTAGACTGCTAAACCGATTCAATTGTAACTTTGTATATAAGATAGTTGATTTAAACTTTTGACCCCTTTTTTGACCCAGGAAAAATGTTTTACGCATCATCACTCTGAACTCTGAGGATACCCACTAGAACGAGTGTTTTTGCGGGACGCCATAATGCCGGGGCATCGGGTACGCCGAATCACTTGATCCGCCTTGGTCTCTGGCCAGATTGTTTACTATTCAACGGGTAATGCAGCAATATACCATATTTTTTAATAAACAATTGAGACTGAGCTGTCGTTTACTCACCGGTAAATTCACTTCTTCCAACTCTAGATGCGTCACAATAGTCACTACTTGTGTCCCAAACTGCGTTGCGTCTGTAACAATGAAACAACAATAATTATTTTTTGTTGCCGATATAAATCCGAGTTAAATACTTTTCTAACGGACCCAGTCATAAGACACTATGTACTTAGTACTTGCTTGAGTAACCATGGTTCAGGATTTAATGTTTTTTAATGAAGAGCGTTAAAAAGACATAAAGCCCGTCTTATGTAGAGATAGATAGATAATCCTTTATTGAAACACAAAAATGTACAAAAACAACTGAGAGCGGAGCACGGAGCGGAGAGCTGTTTTCTTTACCTAGACAAAATCAGTGGCACTGCCGATGCGTTGTCAGTTCTTGAAGAAAAGCTTCTTTTCAAGAGGATTCTTGTATTTTGGCAACTTTTGATCTTGGCATGGTATGAAGAAAATGATGGTCGTTTAGATATCAGAGTTAGCGAAAATTTCATAAAGAAAATACCCTAAAGTCATATTAATAAATCTGCTTACATACACGGCTCATTGATTCATAGCACTTCATAGCCCATAACATCAGTATTACAAAAGAATACAGTCATCAATAAATCCTTTACGGTTACCCGCAATCACATGACAATTACATGACATTGTCCACCGCCCAATTTAACTTGGTCTTTATCCTCAAAGCTCTATCACTTTTGTACGGCTCTATCGTAAATGGATACTCACCTACACGTCCATTTTTACTAGACCTAAGTAGTGTTATATTTTGTGTGAACGGAGAGGCCAACAAAAATTGGTTATGAAGGAATTCAGGGATGGACAATGTCCAGTTGGGACACCACACACAATGGATGTGCCTTTGAAATTACCAAAGTGCCTTTATGGTGAAAATTGGTATGGGCTGTGCGATATTACTTTTCTGTAGCCATCTACATTTATTCCTAGTATAGCCGGGACAGGGTTAGCTTTAGACTGTTAGTTAAGTCATATTTAAAAAAAAAAATTATCGTTTTTGGCTTTTAAAATACGTCAGGAAAGCTAGCCTATCTCTAGGTAGTAGGTAGTATTCGATTAAGTTCTAGAATTTAAGCCTTACTTTAACTAAGACCAGAAAAAAATGTGGGGCTTTGCTACTCCTTAATTTAGTTGATTTACAATTCAAAGACGAATTTTGCGCTATCCAAAGAAATTTGCCATGTTTTCCTTCAAACCGGAGATATGCTGAAAGCGTAAATAAAACAGGCAATATGTAACACGATTTCTTTTCATAAGCAATACAGTTTATCACGTTCTTTTATGTACTGAAAGTGGAACAAGAAATCTAGAATATATCATAAACTCTCAGAGCCATATGGCGATGAAAAACTTCCAGTGAGAATAAGTTGGTTTTCTCGCCTTACATGTGTTAAATTGTTATTTTATTACTTAGGACTTGTTTTCTCAATGAAGACTTCAAAAAAGGAGGTTATCATTTTGTAGTATAATATACCTAGTTATCAGGTTATATTATTTGAATTGCAAGGTTTTACATAGGACATTCCTTTTTTTTCCTTTTAGACTTTCCATCAAGAAGTTAAGATGATGACTATCTACTTACCTTCAGTAGTGGACAGGCACATAAAGAAAAAGAAGAAACTTATTAAATTTGGAAACGAAAAATAATGTTCCAGAAAGTTCACAACAAATTGAACTCTGGAACACCATAATATACAACCAAATGGAAAACCTCTTTGTAACTATGTAGGTTAAAATGACTGTTATTTATCGCGATAAGGCAAAATAACCGCGGGCCTTTAAAACATTTGGCCTGTATCGTCGTAAATAAATAAACCTCGGTTCAGAGATTTTGAAATATGTTTCAAAACGATGCCAAAGATTCCCTTTATTATCCTAAAACTCTATTTCATCGCTACAAAGTTCAAATTCCAACGCAAAAGGCAAAGAAAACGGTACCTAAATGAAATTATAAGGCTTCGGGAAATAAGAAAAGAATTTATTTTAGAAACTCAATGAAATCCCACAATGTCCCTTTATTGGTGGAAAAGTGACTGAAATGAGCAAAGTTCTGATTTAATAAAAACTGAATAGAGTTTATTTCCATAGGCCGATATTTTTTGCCGTTGATGAAGTAAAACTACTTTATTTCTAGGCACTTTTATAATCTTGTATGACATTTAAATTATTGAAGATATGTGTGATTTTTCGCACTTTAGTTTGGTGAGACTATCTGAAGGCAAATTAATTCAAAACAACTTTAAGCTCTCTTCTCGTTAGCGAGAAAAGACGCACGTTTTTATCCGTAACTTGAAAATATCTCGACCGATTTCGATAAAATTTCAGTAGTACAATTTCAAATCAGACATCTTTGAGTAATCAGTAAACATACATAAAAAAGGCAAATTGGAAACCTTTCCTCGTTTTAAAGGTTGGTTTATAAATAAAATACATTTCACAAGAATGAACTTTCCCATTTCCCCCATATTATGATACACATAACAAACCCTCTCGAAAACAATCGTTACCAAAAAGTATCAAACTTGAAAGAGATTTTTCCACACTCGTTGGAAGGGACTGTGAGGGCACTCGAGCTGTCAAGTGCGGGTTGGGTCTTTACAGGCATGCGACGCTCTTGAGCTAAACTTCTCGTGTCCCTTATTAAAATGTCATTGGATTTTGTCACAGTAAAAATGTATTATTACCGATAGAAGACGAGGCCATATAGCCGGGTTAAATGCTAAGAAAACAATGTTTAATAAGGAACTTTGGAAAACGATATTAATTTATAGCGTCAGTAAATCTGTGTGCGAAAAAAAATCACGTAGCGCTAAGTTGTTTTTTTTTCTTGTTTCAGGAAGCATGTAAAACTTCCTATAAGATACTCGTATGTAGAAGGCAGTGGTAAGGTCATGTTGCAGGTTGTTAATCAAAGCACCCTTAACCTTCTATTCTCTTCTACATATTATGTGTATTATGCAGCTCGATCTGTGATTTAGATTATTTGACTCGGTCAGTAAGTCGGGTAAACTTTTTTACCAGGTAAAATGCATTACGCATCGGGTAACCTGTCCCCCAATATTATTATTAGATACTTACAATAATTTAAGTTATATTTCTTACTGCGACAGGGAATCAACTACGAAAACTGGCACAGTAGGAATGGATACAAGTGTGTTTATTGAAAAAGCTTACAGCCCTCTAAGAAAACTCTTGTCCCTTCCTTGAGAAATAATTCCGCTGTTCAGCTTTTAAGGGGTGATTTTGTTGAGTGTTTTGAGTGTTTCATTGTACTGTGGATGAATGGGGAAGATTTTAATGGTTTAATAGATTATTTTTGTAGTTTGGTTTTTACCGGGTTCCTTTGATGGAGATCGACTAGGTTTCCCAACAGTTCCAGTAATTCTACTGAGCAGGGTCCCTAGACAAGTGCCAATTGTTTGTCGCTATCGATAAAAAAATGAACTGGAATGACAGTCGATGTGGAAAAGCAAACGAAAACGACTGTCATTTTTTTAGCGATAGCGACAAACGATTGGCGCTTGTCTAGGGCCCCTGAGATGTGGTGCCAGTAATTCTACTGAGCAGCGATGTGCAAACATTACAGTTCTTCGGTAGAAGGGCATTGTTTACTGTAGCTAGTGAAATTACTTCGCTGTTGAGTCTTAACATCTTATGACTTCTGTGAAGCGTTGGTGCATCTTATATCCTAATCATTATGCAATCCAGAGTGGCACTGTACTATGGCAGCGTTATCTCTTACCATCAGGAGAGCGTCTTGCTCGTCTTCTTACTCCTTTGTATGAAAAATGTTTGGGCATTGGAACAAAGTCGCGACTAAAATCTAGTTAAAAAAAAAAGTTTTATCTTACCTAAATAATAAATAACAAAAGTTCTACGAAAACCGTTGTCACCTTTAGTTCAAACGAGCGGAAAGTGGGTCAGAAACTAAAAGGATTTAATTATCCCGTAATCTATACAAAACTTGATAATAACCAGGATTTCCAGCTCAAATAACGTGTATGACCGCAGGAAGTGTGCCACGTTATAATAACCAAGAAAGTTTGAGTTACATCCGATTTGGTGCGGCTTCATGTCCTGTCCTAATAACAATACAAATTAGGGACATCGTATTACTGTGGCTTGGTGAGCTTGCCCTAAATTGTCTATTATTATTAATTAGTCAATAATATTACACATTTACTTAAAAGCCACGAATCTAGTCGCGTCGTCTTTCTACACTCCCAAATTGTTTCCAAACGTCAGCGCCATCTGATCTGTGGGCAGCGCATATAACTCCAACTGCTGAACGCAATCGGTTGAAATTTGTGCAAAAAGAATAATATTCCGAATAAAATAAGCGTATATAATAAAGAATTACTTAAGGCTTCCGTAGTCGCGAGCATAAACTAGGTGGGTATTGACTAGCACATTTTTTCTGAATTATGAAAAATACAAATAAATAATGCCGCAGTTAAATTATTGTCATGTTATTATCCTTATCCATAAAGATCGTATTTAAAAAGACTTATGAATGTTCTTCTGAACTTGTTAATAAAAAGAAACCAAAATAATCCTTTTGTAACATTTAATATTAGAAAATCGCTAAAAGCTCGCATCAAACGCGGAACTCTTGGCTTTGAAAGGGTTGAACAAAGACATGTCAATCAAGGGAATCCGAGGAACCTTTATTTTGGAAGAAGTTCTTAAGATACGGGACGGTAACGGTACGTAATGGGTGCGGAAGTGATACAGTTTTTGTAACAGCGTCTTCTAAGCGATATCATTCTTTAGAAACCTTTGATTTTATGGTCATAGTTCGAATTTCGAAATTAGTGTATGTTTTTCTGAATTAGTGTGTGTAGTGTGTAGGCAGTTCCTGTACTTAAGTAAACATGAAAAAACCTTTTGAAACTAAACGATACTGCACATTTTAATCTTAAGAATAATATAGAATAGGTTACCTACAAGTCCTGATTTGTCCAGCTTGCTTCACTGTCAACAAGATTAATTTAAAATGCTCTCAACTTAAATGGATCGGACCTAAACTTATTATGCAGCGGACGAAACGGGCCAAATCAGACAAAAGTTTTAAGCCTATATGGGTTCTATATGAATCCCATATAATGGGCATTTCTCGCAAGCTTGACAAATTGGAGACCGGGATTATCCTTCCAATGGTCTATATTACAAGTTTCTCTCGGAGAATGATATCGCAGAGATTTTGGCTCCAGTGGCGGAAAATTACGCTATTCTCGCGTGATTCCACTGGATTTTATTTGGAGCATTTTTCTGTTGTTGATTAAATTTTGAGTGGTTCGTTACTGGTTCTCGCCTAACTAGCTTGCCTTGATTAGCATTTTTGATTAAAGTTGAACAAAATGTTTACTTTTATATTTCCTTTTGGGCCTGTTTAGGGAATGTTTCTATTATTTTTATCCTGTTTCTGATTATTTATATCCTGTTTCGTTTTGCTTCTTTCAATCTCTAACCAGTTTTAACTCGGCCTACAACTGTCATCCCAATACCTCAATTTTTAGTGTTGGTCACAAGTTTTTACACATTTGGCTACGGGGCCGATCATTCTTTGCTATAGTTATTTCACTATTCATTATGAATCTTCCAGAATTAATAACGAATGAAAAAAGTTGACTATCTAAAGTAATAATGAGCCTAATGAGCAGCATAATATCTGGAATAACCAGTTCTATAAAAAAATACTTTTAAATGGTATTTTTACTGTCCCACTATTGGATCTCCCAAATGCTACGTATTACATACTAGCTGCGCCCAGCGGTTTTATCCGTTGTATTGTAGCCTATGCGTTATTCCAGAGTCTAGGCTATCTCTGTACCAAATTTCAGCTCAATCGGTCCACCCGTTAAGGCGTGAAAGAGTAACAAGCATACATCCAGACATCCATACATTCTTACTACCTTTCACGTGAATAATATTTGTAAAAAGTAAGATATCTCATGTCACAAAAGCCTCGCTGGATTAAAATATTAACTCCAAATAACATTTAAGTCACAAAGTGCCATTCCGTTATAGTCGTCCTACAATAGACCGTCCAAAAATATTCCTACATCTCACCACAGTGTAACAAATGACGCCATTTGAGGGTAGCTAGGAATAATCCGGGGTTTGTCTCCGAGGATATGAACCCTGACCTTTGGAGGTCTAATCCGACCCTTTGTTACACGCTCACTTTGTATTATTAACGACAATATGACTCAGCAATAGGAAATGCAGAAGCACTATTTTCTAAGTATCAAACAGATATTTGATGAAATAGATTGACATTAGCAATATTGTGTAGAAATTATTACCTTTAAATACCGACGAAATACTAGACTAGATTTAAGATATATGTAGGTATAATACTTTAGAAAATCGGATAAAAGCTACATGCTTTTTTGGTCCAACGAGTTGCATCGCAATTGGTTCAGTGGTTTTTTGCGTGAAATAGTAACAACACCAGTTATACACACTGGTCACACATACACATCCATAATATTGGCAAGAAAAGAGTTATAGAAATTTTCAAATGAGTCCGGTTAATATTAATTTTGTCAAAATACCGACTAAACTCACGGATATAAAAGTCGCAGCTAGGGCTCGACCCTGGTTTTCAAAATCCTATGAAAATTCTCGTTTCTTAGCGCTTTCAAATATCTTTATAATTTTAGCACAATATTACTTACTAGGACTTTTACAAAAGAGGTAAAAAATTCTTAAATGTGTATCTATAGCATGAAATATCTAGAATCAAAGCAATATCTGCCACATAAGTTAACATTTTAGTTTCCACGGTAGCGAGAAATGAGCGTAAGATCGCTGACGCGGAGTCTCCGAGGAAATGAAGCGGTCTGCGGTCGTGTAATGGGATCCCTTACCGTGTTTACATATTGCATAGACTTCTGGGAGTCAGAGGTCAGGCCTTTTACGCTACATTGGGTACTGAATGGAAAAAAGGTTCATACCAAACGTGGTTTCAGCGCTTCGTAGATTTTAATTCTGTTTTAAATTTATTTTTCTACATTTATAGTTGTAAGCTTTTATTTTCTGTGTGGTATCAATAAAGATTTGTTTATCTTATTATTGTCAATTAAGCTATAAATAGATCTATCTACAACTATAACTAATCATGAATAGTGCCATTAGCCCAGTCAATGAGTGCTCAAAAAGGGTATGTGGATCGAAAAGTCGAAAGCAGAAAAACAAACTTATTAACTTTGTTTGGACTAGTTAGGAGATAAACATACTAAAAGTCCCCACCCCTCCGACGTGAGCCCGAGGGGGGGGAGGCCGAAGAAGGTCCCATTTTTAGGTTTTTTGCTTATATCTCAAAAACTGTGCAATATACGATATTTTGTTGTACTACATTATTAAACCTCATAAAATTTTCTATAACTTCGGCCTTGACACTTTTCATCTATCTCCAATCGTTGTCCAGCTATGAGCCTCCAAACATGGTCTATTTTGAAAACGCTTAAATTAGTTTTCCATACAAAGTCGGTAAAAAAATCTTACAAATAAAATTTGACCAACTTCTGGTTGTCGTATCATAATGAAACATTGCAAATGTCTAGAAATCTGATGACAGTTTAATAATCTGGTACCACTGAGCTGATCTGATGATGGAGCCAGGAGGTGTCTAATAAAACTCTTCAATGGCTATTAGTAAACCGGTCGAGTTTGGGCACATTACATTCGAATCGATGAGACTTTTTCATAACACTTGCTGTCGAGGGTCTGATAATGGACCAGGAGGTGCCTTCGTCTCATCAATCCGAATGTAATGAGCCTAAACTCGCCGGTTTTACTGATAGCCATTGAAGAGTTTCAGTAGACACCTCCTGGCTCCATCATCAGATCAGCTCAGTGGTACCAGATTATTAAACTGTCATCAGATTTCTAGACATTTGCAAAGTTTCATTATGATACGACAACCAAAAGTTGGTCAAATTTTATTTGTAAGATTTTTTTACCGACTTTGTATGGAAAACTAATTTAAGCGTCTTTAAAATAGACCATGTTTGAAAGCTCATAGCTGGACAACGATTGGAGATAGATAAAAAGTGTCAAGGCCGAAGTTGTAGAAAATTTAATGAGGTTTAATAATGTACTACAACAAAATGTCGCACAACGCACAGTTTTTGACATATAAGCAAAAAACCTAAAAATGGTACCTTCTTCGGCCTCCCCCCCCTCGGGCTCACCTCGGAGGGGTGGGGACTTTTAGTATGTTTTTCTCCTAACTAGTCCAAATAAAGTTACTAAGTTAGTTTTTCTGCTTTCGACTTTTCGATCCACATTTCTTCTTTTACTGGACTACATTCCATTAGTAAGATACAATTTGTAGCGTCCTTGGGTCAGTGGCGTTTTGTCCAACTAAAAAATCTAAGACACAGGGTTCAAATCTATTTGAGGCAATTATCATATTATTATAATAACTCCATTATTTATTTCTATGAAGAAAACATGTTTCCAAATTACTTCGCCTAAAAAGTCTACAAGCAAAATATCGTATAGCACAAGAATTTGGTTACAAGAACAGAAAGTCTTATTAAATAGTGAATTTTGGAGAGCACCTGTTTTCTTTCCAAACAGTTCGGCGTCACTTTCCATTTTAAGGCTTATTAAAATATTTCTTTGTGTCGATTACATTTGTTTACTAAAAAGCTGACACCAAAAAAGCTACGAGCTGTAACCAATTGGATAAAATATCAACTTTCCTTTCAAAGTCGTAACAAATCCGATTACTGAGTCCATAATCCTGTTAATCGCTTCGTTAGTCACTCGCACCACATATTTTATAACAAAATGCTTTATAATTTCATCCCTAAGGTATATATTATAAGGTACTGCATATTAGTTTGAATTTTGCATCGGTGTATCACGCAAATCCTTTAAGACGTGTAAGGAAAGTGGGAGTTTAATCTTTAACTTGATAGTGGTAGGGTTTATTATTGATTGGGTGGGATAGGGTATAATTTGGAAAGCAATCAACAGTAATAGCTTGGCGTATTTGGTCCGCGTTTACCTGCACGCACCCAGACACGTTGAAATGTTTGGTCTCTGCGTTTCGGGCGAGTTTTAGTTTTTTTAGTGATAGGAGCTTTAAATACCTATGTGTAGATATAGACACGAGGTGTGGTGGAGAGGAATGATAACTTTTAATCGAAATAGAAGACAAAGCTTGAAGATCAATCGAACAGGAAAAGTGACTGCTTTTTAAACGACGAAAAACTTGAGAAAGTTTACAAGTATATTTTCTATCGTAGTAAACTAGAGCTTTTAGCCCATTCTAACTAAAAGATATAGCTTTTAATCTAATCATAATCCGGAAGAATAAAAGCTCGACTTGGCGGGGGCACTGCCGTGCCCCCAGATATACATTTAGCTCGATCGATCAAAAATAAACACTACTTTTAGCCATAACGAACGGAAATAATATTGCTTTTTAGCCCAATCGTTATATCTTACCAAAAAAGATTTTAACCCAATCGAACTTTAGAAAAAAAATCAAGCTTTTCTATATTCTACTACCTACTATTTTCTACTATTTTATTGATTTTATCCCAACGGTCATTGATAATGTCAGCTTTTCGTTACCTTCGATCAACGAATTAGGGAAATAATAGAAGTCGAACACAGCTCAAAAAGTGATTCAACGCAAAGTACAACTATATGGGCGGGGCGTAAAAAGTACAACTCACCCGCCGCTCAGTCACACAACGTGCTCAGCGACAGATGCACGCATCGTTTGATATATAAAAATATCCAAAATAATATAGTTAACGGACAAAAATGACCTTTTGTGTGGTAAATTGGTGTAAAAATGGAAAGAAGGCAGTAAAAAGCAGGAAAAACTTACCACAGCTAACTAATATTATTTTAAACCAAATTATATAATTTCGATTTTAGTTGACATTAAATACATAAAAATACAGGGTTAACTAGGCATGGCTGAAACAATGTTATTTTGGTCGTTTATTGCATTCGCATTCAATTAGGTAACGTTATATTTATTTTGTGTACTGGCTTCACCCCCGCTACAAAAATGTTATTTTTGTACAATAAATAAAAGCATTTGTTTTTGAATTAAATCAATAATGACTTTTGATAAAAGTCTAAAGAAAGAAAGAAAGAAAAAACCTCTAAAGTGAAGAATTCACTTGACCCGGCCCCCCCGGCTCGGCCTGATTCGACCTGATTCTGGCATCGCACTTTTATCACCGCACGAGCCGACACCGATCGAAAACCCAGGTTTATACGACTAATGTCCAATTATGAAAAATGACAAATATTATAGACGTCCAATCATAAAAATGCCCATGCGGAATATAGTCCACTCATAAAAATGTCAAATCGTAAAAAGGTCCAATTTGAAAATTGTCCATTCTAAAACGTCCATTCGTAAAAATGTCCAATAAAGTTTTATTTTATCCGTGGTTCTATCAATAGCTAATCCCGTAGTCCTATTAAAAGTGTCACGTACCTAGTGAACAATCTTTATTTCCAATGCAATGACAGCTGTCAAACTTGAAACGTCAATATCTCGACAAATACTCGTCCTAAGCAGACGCTGTCATAGAAGAAATGAAAAAACTTTAAGATCTTCCACATTTTGATATTTCAAGTTTGACAGCTGTCATTTGAAAGGTAGATCTCTCCAAGACCTTTCATTTCTTCTATGACAGCGTCAAAAATAAACCAATTCGTGTCGGACATTATTCTTAATTGGACATATTTCATTTTGGACCAAATTCATGTTGGACATTATTCGTGTTGGACATTTTTCCTAGTTGGACGTAAGCCATGTTGGACCAAATTAGTGTTTAACCAAATTAGTATTGGACATTAATACTAGTTGGACATTTTGGATTTTGGACATTTGTCGTACAAACCGATAAAACTTATTCTATATTGTTTTTGGGGATTCTAACCACCTCTGTACCAAATTTGGCAATTTTGCCATTACCTTGTCGAATGCTTCGTTCTATGGTTGTACTCCTCATGACATCCCGCATGGTTGATGAGATATTCGCGTTGTTTCAAGCATACCCAGGTTACCCTAGTCTGACATAAAAGAATATATATGAGTTGCCCGTATGGCAATACCAAATTTAACAATAAACAATTTTGATACTTTAATTATTAAAAAAAAAAATTGCTACGGTACTTGGTCATTGACCTCTGTTTAATCAGATAAGTAGCTATGGCGCGAAAAAGTTACACACATACTCAACATAAACCAGACATGCGTCTAATAATGATACTTTTATAAAATGATAATAAAAGACGATGTGTTATATGACACAAATATAATATTAAAAATACATAAAATAAAATGATAAATCGTTAATTTAAGGTAATCCAATTCTTTATTTTTTGCGACGGGGTGGTCTTTTCGATGTCTCGTAACTCGTAGGCGGGCATTTTCCTTTATTTTTAATACTTTCCAAAACAAATTTTCTGACTGATGATTTCAATTCGCCTAGAAAATACAAAATAAATAAGATTGATATCATTGTTTAAAAGTAAAAAAGGCGTACCAGTATGGTAACAGTAAAATAGGTGCCATGAATATAATATTATTAAAAGAAATTCCCAAACAAAGCAATTGTATTTATACTTGTACGTAGGGACATCTAATACATTAAAACAAAATAAAAATGTCAAGTGCAAGTCGGACTCTTTTGAATTGAACTCTTTCTATGAAATATATATAACAAAAACGGAAAAAAACTTTGTTGTTTTGTAGCCCCTTTTTTATTTTATTTCTATTTTTAGTATTGCAACAAAAATACATCCGTGAAAATTTCAACCTTCTAACTATAACGGTTCGTGAGATGACAGACAGACAGACGAACGGACAGCGAAGTCTTAGTTATATGGTCTCGTTTTCCCCCTATGGGTACGGAACCCTAAAACACAATTTTTCATACATATAATAATAACATTCCTGCTCCTCATTAAACTTGGACAACATGAAAAGTATCAAAAATTGTCAGTCAAACTATAATATATTTTATGATTTTACTTGTAAACAAATAGATAACACAAAATAGTTATTTATGGACAAAATAACGATTATTTTACGTTTTCAATGATGAGATTCAATGAGCTTGATGATGTACTGTTAATCCAACTTAAACGTACCTGATATATACGCTGTTCTCTTAAAAACACTTAGCCAAAGCAGCAACCACTTTTCTATTTGAAACTGCTGCATACGCCGTATATATACATTGTGTAATTCATTTGGCAAGCACCGCCACGGATTATTTTACACCTTTTACCATCAATATTATTGTAAAAAAACTTCGAAATAACTTATTAATCACTAAAAATACGAACTGCTGTTGTTGAACTGTTATTGTTTACATTTTTTTGTCAAATTTGATAGAAGTAGTTTGAAAGAAATAGGTACAATGTTGCCATTTTTATTTTAGTTTTTTCTCATTAAATTTGTACTCCTTCGTTTTGTCCATCCCGTTTGCACATGTTGATTGAATATTTCTGTTTCACTCAACACTATCCGACTAAGTAAAATGACACCCCAAATGAATGAATGGGCGAGTTCATGTACGGAAAATAAATTTAGCATGGTTATGCTTTATGTATGTCCGTGTGTCGCGTGAGTATTATAATTTAGTGGTGTGAGTTTGGGACCACGTTTTTGCGGAAAAACTAAGGGAGTTACAGGGAGTTGCCTTCGATGACCTCTTCGTTATTCATCAGTTCATAAAATAAAAATAAATATTTTATTTCTAGAAATTCCTAACGTTAATTACCGTCTATAATTGCGTTATTAACTTTTTAGTTGAATTACCATTTTAAATGCATATAAATGGTCATTTACAACAGCGCGCCGTTTACACCTATTTTATTAGATAGGTACTTAGCTTAAAGTAATAATTAATTTTAATTGATTTTTCTGAATAAGATGGTGGAATTTTGTTTTTAAGAAATTACTGTAACTATAATACCGCCAATTATTTAGGTAATTATATTTATCGTTTTCAAGACATGGATGAATTATAATATAGAGTTTTGTTTCATAAAATAATTGTGCTCTTTTTAGGGTTCCAATATCCAAGGGGTAAAAACGAGATCCTATTTTTTACTAAGCAAATTATTTTAAAAGTTAAACTAGCTATCGCTGAAGTCCTGATTTGTAAACAAAATCACTAACCGTGATATAAAAAGAAATGTTTTTTTTTCATATTTTGTTCATCATAAAATAGTTCGAACTCCTTTTCTTGTGTGTATCTTTTGAAAATCACCTCATCTCTACAGCTGCCCCATCAACTTTTTTCTCGACAGCCACATGAAGGTTTGTTTGGACTGCTCCAGTACGTGAGCCAGTCATCGATTTATTTCTTGTGTTTAGTAACCTACCACACTTTCGTGGTGTCGTGAGTCGTGACACGTCAAGATCATATTGGTTTCAAATATATTTGGTGTGTGTTTGTAGCCATACTAAATGAATTAAAATCGATATAATTTTGACGCGTCACACAGTTGGTTAGTGTTATATTTTTTTATTTAAAGCTGTTATTTTTAAGCCCATAAGAAATCTTTTTATTTAGATTCAAATAAGAGATATATTTTTAAAACATACAGTGTGCCAAAAATAAAACAATTTCGTAAACTATATTTGTAACAATTTTCAAAATTGTAGCATTTTTTTCTGTTTATCCATTCATTAAATCAATTTTAATATTGTCTTAGTCGCATATAATAAATTTCGTGAAAAGAAAAAACATTACCTATCTTGTTTTACATATCTTTCGAAATCTTTCCCATCTCTACCGGCTACCGCCCTAACAAGTTTTTTTTCCTTTTTCCAGTCAAGTTATGATGCTTTGTTTGGATTGGTCGAGTACGTGATCCAGTTGACTCCCGATTAGCTTTTTGTTTACGGTTTCGATTTAAAGCGTATTGGTTTTGAGGTATCATGATACGGGAAGTGATATCATTTGAGGTTTCAGATAATTATGATTGTCTGCACGTATTTGTCCTTACTAAAGAAAGCTTACTTATATTATAACTAGCTGTGCCCAGCGGTTTTACCCGCAGTACTTATGTATATAGTCTATGTGTTATTCCAGGGACTAGGCTATCTCTGTACAAAATTTCAGCTCAATCGGGCTTAGCTTAGCTTTAGGCGTGAAAGAGTAACAAACATCATGACATCCAGACATCCATTCTTTTAAACTTTCACGTTTATAATATTAGTAAGATTTACCGCAAAACTTAGTAAAAGAAACCTAGAAGTAGCAATTCTAAAGCAAAAATAATTTGTCCGTTACACATAGTTCAAGGCTTCTAAAATCGTAGTAACAAAAGCACGAGTAAATAATGGTGTGAGTGCGTAACTATGTGCAAGTGGGCTTATTGTGAGTGCTTCGTTTTATTTGCAGCAAGTTTTGTACTGAAGTTTTGGTTCCATGATTAGTTTATTATATAATAATTGGGAAAGTTTGTATGGATGAGACGATATTAATTACCTACTTGTGATGAAACTAAGTATGGACGTAGTTTTAAACCTTAATTTGTAGTTACGAATAATGTACCCTACTTCATTCATATTGAGTTAGTCATAAGTTTGCATTTTACAGCCCATTCTGAAATAACTTAAAGCGGGCGAAAACGATACAAAGTTACATTTAATGTAAACCTTAAGTTAACGTTAGTTATATAATCCGTCCAGTCTTAAATTGTACGTCATGTTCATATTCACTGCGAACATTTTGTTAGGCTGACAAGTGCAATTTGAAACAGGTTGATATCTTAATATTTAATTAAACATTACTACC
Organism: Hemithea aestivaria; assembly: GCA_947507615.1. Lineage (NCBI taxonomy): Eukaryota > Metazoa > Arthropoda > Insecta > Lepidoptera > Geometridae > Hemithea > Hemithea aestivaria. Next base: position 14,782,571 of record OX382325.1, on the reverse strand, counting down.
GAGTCGGGTAGTTTAAAGGGATTTGATTAAGCCCGTGTATAATAACAGTAGGTATACTCCTTTGATCACCTCAGTAATATTACGAAAGTCTATTTCAGTCGACTAAATTAAGGAAAATTATAGGTTTTGTTATTGAAGGATTGTGAATTGGCGGGAATTAACTCTACGACGAAATTATGCAGGGTTATTGGTTATTCAGTAGTAGTGTATAAGGCCTTATTGACGAGGTCGTTAGCTATGATTTGAGCGCCATAGTATGTTGTGCACTGTTTTGCGAAAATATTATAAGTATTTATGTCTATTTTTTTAATTGTTTAAACAATTTTCAAATAAATATTAATATTGCCCCTGTATAAATTACTTATTATCACCATGTACTGAATTACAAAGAACCAAGTAAAACCTCAGGACAATGTAAGAAATCTAAGAAACCTATCTTAGAACTAGAAAGACTATCTAAGAAACCTTTTGTGAAAGGGACGTATTACGAAAGAAACATTTTGCGAAGGGACGTTTTGAGAAAGAGACATTTTGCGAAGGGACGTTTTGAGAAAGGGTCATTTCGCATAGAGACGTTTTATGAAAGGAATCTTTTAAAAACATTTTGCTTAATACCTTTTGCGAAATTGACATTTTGGGACCATATGTACTACTTTATTTATTTTAGCTAATATGATTACTAGTAACAGCTCAAGTTATCCTGGTCACGTTCCCCTAAGGCCCCTGTTGACTAGTTGCAGACAGACAGCATTAGGCTGAAAGCTCCATTCCCGTATTGCCTCTATAATTAAGCATCTTTGCAGTCTGCGTGGGGTGGCCATTATTCTGAGGAATGATACTTTTTTATGGTATTGTCTTTTAAGCGAATATGTTACCCTGTACATAGGCTATTACGCTCGTATATATGCTCGTATAACAGCTTTAAATATCCATACTCAACCATTCATAAATAAAAAGGGGTGTATATTTTTTCGAATTGAGGATGAAAAGTACGTAAGCTTTCCCCACCAGCGTTTTACGAGCTGTTTTCTTTCTCTAATGCCAATCGTTCGGTTTCATTGCAAAAACGCATAAAATTTACATGATAATTCGTCACACTAGATACTGACATATTTATATATCCATACATCTACTCAATTTCTAGGTTTAAAAACGTCTTTTAATTTCTATTTTTAATGAAGTTTCATACCTCCATAAATCCTGTACAAATAAATCTATCGAAATATTCAATATAACAGACGAGTTATATCGTCACTCGTCACATCTTACGAAACATTTGATTGCCCATCAAAACGTTTCACGGTCTCATATACGTTTACAATCTACAATTAAACTATGAATGGGAATATATTGCCGCGTAACGCTATTATCGTATCGTTTTACTATCGGGACGTTTTATTATCGGTTTAGTATCGTTCGGCGTATTCTTGAATGGGTTAAGTTTTACGCACTGGTGTATTGTATGGTATGAAATAAACCATTAAAAGATAGATTTTAGATTGCTTTATGCTATAAGACCGCCAATTGTTAAATTGTATTTATATTCTCTTGTAAAACTTGGCAGGCAATAAGTAAAGGTTTATTTTATTCTATTATTGTTGATATAAGCCTTTACGATATTGTCTAATTTTCAACTTACGTTTAAAATTATTTTTTAGGCTATAAACTTAACTACCACTACATTAGCGACTAGCTACAATTTGGGCAAATGTTAGCACGGTGTTAAAAAATACTCAAAATTTCGAAAGTATTTCAAATGACAATTTGACACTTCGCGCGAAGTTAGGCTATTTTAACTTATACATATAATCACGCCCGGTTCCCGTTGAGGTAGTATTTCTCTTCATTTGGTACGATCCTGACACACCTCTTTCACTTCCTCAACTTTCATCACATTCTTCATGCACACACGCCGGTTCTTGGTACTCTTGACCTGGCTTTTCCTTAGAACGACATAAGTCTCTATAAATGTCTTTGAATGACGAACATTAATTTTGCGTAGGATTTCATAATAATGAGCTAGGAAATGCTGAACGTAATAGGCTAGCCGTATCGTGAATATTTCCCTCTTCTCATTCACGATCTTTCATAAAAAGAAACAAAAATAAGTAGATAGAGCAATTCCCGTTTCGCCAAATAAAATGAAAAATAACGAGAGAAAATTGTAAGTTGTTATCGGAACAAAGTGCAACATCTTTGCAAGTCAGACGGAGTACGATAAGAATCAAATGTACCTTAGCGAAATAAATGAAGCGATTCAAGGAATACCTTCGCTTTGGAATAGAGTCATATTTCACTTAGACAAAGTGCTTCCGCTGGTATCGGTATTTTTAATATTCGCATCGAAATGGCCGACAGGTGCCGCCGCGGCAATTTTGTAGTCTACAGTCTGGGATACAAAAAGTTTCGCTTAGAGAACTATATTGAGCTTGTCCATTTTAAAAGTGCACACCTTTCCTAAAAAAGTCTGGAAGATTTTATTTATAGGATTTGGATAAACTACTAAGGGGTGGTGGGTGTTAGGCAACACTTTTACCCTAGTATTTATAGGCAAGCAATTATTATTGAAGAAAATCACAATTATGTCATAATTAATTCTCTACGAATGTAGAAAAAAACCTTTGATAAAATTAGGTTTATTAATAAGCTATTAGCTATTAAGCTACTTGCCAAATGCGTCAAAAGGTACTAATTTAGTCATATATTTACATAACTCTAGATATCGTTAGATCTCAAGCTACAAAGAATTCACGTCGTAAAATATTACAGGATTTGACCCCATTTTCATGGCATCACTGAAATCCACAGCGTGAGAAAAACTTATTATAAGTTCTTATTTAATTTTATTGTATTAAAAATGTACTACTGTAATTAAGTTTAGCAATTAAGATTCCTACATACAATTATTACATCGTGCTATCAACGTTCTAAGTTTAAGTGTCAAAATTATAACTTAACTAGAGTAACTTTAACTCCTACACTTAAGTTAAAGGGGCCATATGAATATAACGACAGTTTGCAATTCAAACAGAACAGTTTATACGCAAATCATGCTTTCGCAGTCTCAAACGACTCTCAAAGGTTCGGAATTAAAATATAAATGTAACGCGCGTAACCGCAGCGACTCCCTGAAGAAGATCCTCGTACAGGATCGAAACGGTCGGCACGCAGCCGAAGTAAATACAAGTGAGTTTAAGCCGTTTATTTACAATGATGAAAATATAAATGTGTGGAGTTCTCGAAAATTCTCGATATTGTCTCGGTTTGGGAGTCAAAGTTGGCTTGTTTTGAATTTCATTTGGTTTATAAGTGAAGTGAAGTCTAGACCACCCAGTGTGTTGTGGTATGCAGTTTATCATTTCTTAGTCTAATAAAGGTGGCCATATGTGGTCGACGGAATGAGTCGATTTTAATATAAGTTGCAGCTTGAATTTAAATCGCACTAAGATTTCTATAGTTGTATTCTGGAGATTTAGCCATTATTTTTTTTTTTTTGAAGTGAAAACTTCTTTAGCGGCGCTGAGCACTTTTTTGTATGGGTAAAAACTTTAAAACTCGCGTCAGGGTCACGTGATGCTGATCGAAAAAGCGTAAGATCGAGGGGAAGGGAGAGGAACTAGTATCTCCCACTCTTTCTACCGTGCCTGAGTGTGCTGCTCTGTTGATGGTGTAAAAGTCGTCGAAATTATGGATGGAAGTTGATTTTTCTAAAAGATAAAATTTAATGTAATATATAAATAACGATATAATATTATAAATAACAACATATAAATTGTCATATTTGTGTTTTTTTTTTTTATGTTATGAAGTAGAAGACGAGCAAGACGCTCTCCTGATGTTAAGAGATAACGGCTGCCCATAATCAGTACAGTGTTACCTAGGATTTCACAATTATGTGAAACTCTAGGAGCACTGCACCAACACTTCTTACTCAAGAGTCATAAGATGTTAAGACTCTTTAGCCCAGTAATTTCACTAGCTACAGTGCCCTCCTACCGGAGCACAGTGATGTTTGCACATCACTGCTCAGGCGGTAGAATAACTGGCACTGTTGGGGTACCCACCTAGACGACCTCCTGCAAAGGAAGTCTACCCCCGGTAAAGAGAAAAGTGATGTTTTAATTTAACCTGTGGCCGATCTGTAGTTAATACCAGTTTTAAAATGAAGAAAGAAAGAAAAATCTTATTTAGGTACATTCAATTTTCATTTTTATTTTTATTTTTTTTATTCATTTTTTTTGTAATTTTACTGCTATGCTTACCTATCGTTCCCATATTTTCTCAATAAAAGCAACGGAAAAAAAATCTGATGTAAAATGAAAAATCTTATATTGTAATCGGTCACATCTCTATATTTTGCACAGCTCACAATTAATAAGCCTCAACAACACTAAAACGGACCTAATTTAAATGGACCCAGACAGATGACACTATTTATAACCGTGAGACAGTCTAACCCTAAAATGGCCCTCGGTAACTTGAGCATCATAACATCGAGTTTAGCCAATCTCGTCTCTTTAGCCAATTATTAGCATATCCTGCAATTATACTCGTAGCAACAGCAACGACATTTTTCAAGTGACTTATGATTTAACGACTAGGTACTTGATGACTAGAGAGTTGAGATTAAATTGATTGATGAAGTTTGTTTCGAGTTATGTGAAACAGTGCTCTTATACGAGTACCTACTGAAATTATAGAATGGCTATATACTTCATTTTAAAAAAATAGCTATGTTTTGTAAATAAAATAATGTCACTGTAGATATAATATTAAGTGAGTGAAAAGGCATAAGCAGAGGTATTTCAGAACCAAAACGACTGTTTGCTAGTCGCTTACTGTCAACTTTCAACAGAAAGTAGAAAAAACCTACCGTAAAAAAACGCCACTTCCATTTTCTATTCTATTATTTGTCTATGTCTTTTTTTCACAAACCTATTTAGAGCATTTTTTGTTGTGGTATTTTAAAACGAAGTACAGTATTAGCGTAATACAACAATATTGTGCCATTTTTCGAGTAATTAAATATATCAGAGGACACAAGGCATTAAATAAGATACGAAGCACAACAAAATCTTGATTACGCGCACGTCAGTGTAAGTAAATTCCACCCTATTGAAATTCCCCCAATTTTCGTCAACGACGCGACGTCAAATCATAAAAGATACAGGCGTAATCACTATTCATACATTTCCATACCCCATGAGGAGCCATCTAACTTGATGAGGGCCGCGGCATGACAATATAGACCGCGCCGAGCGACGACAGGTTATTTGCATGTAATTTGATAACCCCCGATCATTTTAGTTTTACATATTTTAGTTTTATTATATTTTGCGAGAAAATTATGTTACCATTGAAAGTTTTCGTTGATTGTCTACGTATAACATCGATAAGCCTAAATAAATCTTCCTGTTTCGCCCACAATAAAGGGATGTAGACTAAAAAAAATGTTTATTTCTACCAAGTTAATTATAATAAAAAAATTTGGATATTTTGGACCTTGTCAACATATCTATTATCTGGTCCTGTTTTGTTTTATTTTCCGAAATACACAATCAAATTTTTACATTTTGTCATCAAATTTTCTGTAACTTAAAAAATTACTAATCAGTCATGACGAAGTTTACCAGTTTAATGTTTTCTGTGCCATTTTGAATAAATCTTACAATCCTAAACTGTTTATAATTTAGTCTGCATTTTAATTTTTAAGCTACAATAGCATTTGCTTTTAGTGCATTTTAACGAACTTCCCTTACAGAAAGCTTCAAGATGTCTGGAAATGCAATGAAAGCTTTGAGAAAATAACCCTAGCAGGAGCCTTTAGTTTTCAATGCCTCGATTTTTTACTTTTAATTTGTTCCGTTGAGTCTGATTTCAAAGAACACATTAATTTTATGATAATTAGTTTTTCCGTTTTCCATTCCGCTATTGGATTTAAATGCGTACTTTAATAAGCGTTTATTGAACTGTAACGGGAAAATTAATTAAGAGAGAAAATTAATTTCTTTTCTTTCCGGATTCTTATTGTAAAAGAAAGCCAAGTTAAGTCCTTCATGATATCTTTTGTGCAATTTTAGATGTACCACAGAATAAACCATAGTACAAGAAGTACCACTCGATTTTTAAAAATCTCAATAGCTTGGCTGTTCCTAAGAAAATTTTAGGCTGATCAGTTAAGTATGAAAGCAGGTAGATACTAGGTAGGTAGGTACTAGGTAGGAAGGCACTAGGTAGTAGGTAAAAAACAGTAATAAAAGTACCCCAGTATCACAAAGAAACAAAAAAGGATCACGAGGCAGACCTCCAAGTCCATAGTCAAAAAGAGGCTGCAATCGGAAGATACGGGCTGATTAAATTATATTATACCTCTAGATAGATATAGTAAAAAGCTGTAACCTTTTGTTGCTGAAAGAGTAGATGAAAACTTTGATAAACTTTATCTTACACAAGTTAATTAAATTAAAAATTTAAAAACCCCCAACGCAATATGTAAAGCACCTTTTTTGGTGGCTGCCATCTTGAATTTTAAATTAATTATAGTGCGTTGTATTCTACTCGATAAGCCCTTTCATTTGATACCCATAGCCCATATTGATGGGGTCGTGGAGATAAAAAGTGTGTAAAAAGTGTCAGACACGTCAAACTTATAACACCTCGTCGTTTTTGCGTCGGGGGTTAAAAAATAACACTATTAGTTACTGTATAATTTAGTATCTCTAGATTTAATAATAATTTATTTTATTTTTTAAGATTTTCTATAGTGTTTGTGGTTCTCTATTCTATTTTAAAGTAAAACCTATATTATTAACACAGACCTCTCGATCTTCGCTCCGGTTCTGCGAAATGCCAAACAAGTGATAAATATTCAGAACAAAACGAAATTAAATTATTACGCACGCCCATTCGGTCTCGTTCAACTTTAACAATATTTCATTCGGACTGTTCCAATTGTCAGCGCTTATTGTTATTAGTAATTTTGTGAAAAACGTTTGAACATTTTGGCATTGACTTTGTGGTTTTTTTTTGCCAATATGTATTTTAAACGCGGCTCAGCCCCAGTGGTTATGGGAATCGTTAAACGGAAATAGTCACATAGCGTGTAATAAAAATAATATGTTCTGTTGGTGAAACCCCCAATCCTTGAGTTTCTTGCTCGTTCTTCTCATAGAGGTGCTTTGCGAACGAGCGGTAGAGTATTAAAATAGAAAAAATGTAAAATTAACTTGCAAAAGTGCTCCAATGTAGCCTATGCCTATTTGGATAAATTAATTTTGAGTTTGAGTTTGAATTGATGAAAAGTCTTTCGAAGAAATGGCCATAAATGAATAAGCCTGAGAATGAGAAGCTCTAAGATATTATGACTAAAATTGATGATGAAGCACAAGACTGAGACAACTAGTGAAATAATTTTCAGAGAGCAGAAATTATTTCTTCATTTTGCATGTCGATGCAAAATCTTTATATAAATAGTTCACCTAAATGTTACACCTAAGTAGTATTGATCTTGAAGGTCGTATTATTCGCAAGAAAGTATCATTTTGTATAGAGTTATGACTATTGAATAATTGTTGGTGAATTTTATTAAACTAGGCGTTTTGGTAGTACTCGATTAAAACCTTGCCTTATACGAAGCCATGATGCGATCGAAGATGCTTAGTTCAACTTTATTTACCTGTCCTGTCTTGATAAAGTAATATTAATATCTACCGCTTATTAGCCGCACCGCTATAAATTACGAATATTAACCGATCTCCTTAAAATTTACATAATATGAAGATTTCTATTCGCAGGGTACCCGCGTTCTAACAAGTTACAAGATGGCCGATTCACTAATTAGTGTTGTTTATTTAATTTTATGAGAAGCTGGGACAGAAAAGGGCACAAATTGCCAAGTATATTATATTTTGAAAAGAGGGTAGATTATAAACAGGAAGGTAAGGAGTAATCAGACTCCCAAGTTCCGGAAAATTACTGCGGTGCGGTGCCGCTTTAGGGAAGGTGTGTTTTTCTCCTTTCGTGTGTTTTGTTGATATTTTTTAATGAAAATTAATGTTCGTTGAGTCAGTAGCTTTTTGTGTTTACTGTGATATGGTATAGGTATTGTATCGTGTAATTATAATGAATTGAGAATGAGTTTCTTTATTTTAACAGCGTAAACGCAAATGCGATTATTTTCAAATCACGACAAATAAATAATAATACTTAGATATCGAATGTTGTTTTTTTTCTTAAAACGCAAAATTATCATATTATTAATTCACCGGTTGACGATAAGAAATTACCTAGTGCAATAAGACCGCCGATTTTTAACCTTCAAGGTCATTTTTGCATCCAGCGAGCTTACAGACAAAAGGGACATTTTGCGACGTAGCGCTATTTTTAATTTATCTCGTTTTTCAATTTCTTTTGCACTCATTTTCACTTGTCTTCTATATTTATTAATGTGATGTAAGAAGCAAGTTTATTTATATTCTTAGATGCTTATTTATTTACAAGACATTTAACTGTACCAAACCTTGCAATTAAGGAAGACATCAGACCACCTGCGGCCCATAGCTGTTCCCCTTATAAAAGGTTGTCATTTGTCAACGTCACCCCCCATTAGTGTCATTAGTAAGTTAATCAAACGATTTGTTAGCGTAACTTAATTGTATTGATTTTGTCGTAATTATTATGAACTTTTTACAAACTTTTATTAACTTCCTGTCCGTTGTCTTTAATCACATCTTGCAACTCAAATTTCATCCACTTCCCGGTTACCGATTGAGTTTAAATTTTGCATGCATGTATAAATCGGATGACAATGCAATAATATTATGACATGGAGTTGATCTGATGACGGTGCTGGAAGATGGACACAGGAACTCCGTAATTAAACAACGCAACCCTATCGAGTTTGTGCTCATTTGATTCGTCTTGACGAGGACATTGGTGCTAGATGGTAATAATAAAAGCTGTTTTTAAATATTTTTTTTTTAATTGCACTAGAGGTAATTTATAAAAATGTTGGTAGGTACCAAGAACGGATAAACATGAATCTTCATAACTTTATAAATGAGGTGGTAATATAAAACATCACGGCAATGTGGCTATTATAATTATACTATTAGTCTAGAAATGATACGAAAAAATAATATATTTAAAAGACAATTTCACGTTTCGGTAATAATTCAAATAGTTTGGGAAATGAGGCTTCGGCAGCAGGAAACAAAAATTGAGAGTCCCAAATGTGTCAAGGTGTGTGATGGACGAGCGTAATAAAAACGGAGAGATCATATCGAACTAACCATTTGGTAACTTTAGGGCATCTACGTAATATACCCCGTAATATGCTCTATGTACCAGGGGTAGACTTCCTTTGCAGGAGGTCGTCTAGGTGGGTACCCCAACAGTGCCAGTTATTCTACCGCCTGAGCAGTTATGTGTAAACATTACTGTGCTTCGGTAAGAGGGCACAGTAGCTAGGGAAATTACTGGGCTAAAGAAGTCTTAATATCTTATGACTCTTGAGTAAGAAGCGTTGGTTCAGTGCTCCTAGAATTTCACATCATTGTGAAATCCTAGGTGGCATTGTACTGATTATGGGCAGCGTTGTCTCTTAATATCAGGAGAGCGTCTTGTTCGTCTTCATACTTCTTCGGATAAAAAAAAATGTATGTCGTATGTATAATCGACTCATAGGGAAATTATACCACATATTTTAGACCGTGATTATGACTGACCTTTTTGATCTTCTAAATATATTTTTTTATTCATAATATTAAAGGTTAACCATTGACCACGATCTCGCCAGATCTTAAGCGATACTAGTAGCAGATTAAACTTATGCTACAACTACTGTGTTACTACTTGTGTTACTTTTATGTTAGTCATATTATGTTCATAACTATTTCTTGTTATTATGGTATGCAATAAAGTATCATTCTATTCTATTCTTAGAAGGTAGCATTTAGGCGAAAATTTTGCTACATTTTTTTTTTAATGAAAATAGAAGATTTCAAACGTTAAATCTGTTCCAATTTGTCAGTGCAACAACGGTTAAGAGGTGGAGAGGAATTCAAACTAATGAAAAACTAGCCAAAAAAAGTGACGCCTAATTCCATCACTTATCTCAAACGATAAGTTTTAAATTCCAAAATTATATGTTCCATAATACAAAACCGGTAACAAATTGTGCCCAATTTGGCCAATTTAATGAACAATATCATTTGTAATTAGTGCCTCGGTAAATAGGTTCGGAGTGGGGCCGTTACTTGCATTTCATCTGCTAAAAAGGTTTTTACAACGAAAGCAACGCTGCGAGTGTAAGCTAGTCAGGGCCATATTAACAGAAATATATAGCATAAATGAAACATTCTATAATTAATTGTTCCATAATACAAAACCAGCAACAAATTGTGCCCAATTTGGCCAATTTAATGAACAATATCATTTGTAATTAGTGCCTCGGTAAATAGGCTCGGAGTGGGACCGTAACTTGCATATTTCAGAGCCGTTATCAAGTTGCTGGGTAATCGCAATGGGACATCGCATCTTGTTCCTTGGGGACACACTGGTGGTTAGATCGAACAATAAAAAAATATTAATTTAAAAGAGATATTTAGTAAGAGTTAGCGAAGTCTATAATTATAATTATGTCTATTCTTAAATTGTTAACGTATATATAAAAAATAATGTAGTATAGCTTTACCACCGATTGACTTTAATGGACAGCATGAGTGTTAAATTTTTCGCATTTAACAGCACACTTTATGGCTTATATTATTTTGCAAAACATTATTCAACACTCTGAAGAATGACATATTTTTACAGTTTATCTGCTTTGAGTTTGGCTATCATCAGGTGGCTATCTGCTTTAGCGGTGTTTGGCTTTTTACATAATCTAAAGACTAACTAACCCTGTATTTAAGTCATCTTCTCAACCTTGTTCGAGGAAAAGGGCAAAACATTTATTTTTAATGGTTAAGTTGACGCTATTAGTTACTACTACAAATACGGGAGTGTATGTGTGTAAGGAGATAAAATATCTCTTCAAACTTCTTTGGTTAATTTTTGTCTTCTAAACTAGCCGTCCGTGTGTGCACCGTTCGTTATCGCATCCTTACAGATACAGCTACCCCTAGAACACTATATTTCATAGTCCCGACGGCATAATGAAGGCATTGGGACTGTTCACGACTGGGTCTTGGTCCTTGGTAGCACGTGTGAGCACCGATGCGCATATTCTGTTATTAAGGAGCTTAATAGCACGTTTATAGGCTCGGAAGCTTTAAGGAAAAATATTTGTTTGAAATAAGCGCGCGGTAAGTCGTTTTCGCAGAATTGTGTTTTGTGGTCGGATTTATTTTTGCGCAGATCATTTTTAGGGTTTCGTACCTTAAAAGAAAAAAAACAAAATCCTTATAAGATCACTCCTACGTCCGTCTGTCTGTCTGTCAAGACCCATTTTTTACGTTTGCAACACTAGTAATGCCGATGTATCGTCCGACAAGTAGGTTAGACAAGTTTCTCTAACAAAACGTCAAAAGTAGATTTTTTGAAAATAAAATTATGAGAATTCGAATTTGCACAATTTTTTGCGATAAGTAGAGCGCTGAATTAAGAATATTTTTGCAACATCAAGAAAATATTACCACCAACCGAATTAAAGTTTCCTAAAGACTATTAAACCACAAAGATACTATGCTACCCATGATAAAGATTAACTGTATCTAAATCCTTGTTATGTTGACGGAAACATCATCTCATCACTACTTAGCTTCACTGAATATCATGCCGGAACACGGTCATAATAATATTAAAAATTCAAGATTTTTCTAGACCATACCATGACAGTACTTCCTAGTGTAACTTTACATTATATTTAGCAAATAAAGTTCAATATAAATTCAATACCACTACATTCAATACCATAACAAGTGAACCAATGTCATCAGGCCATTTCCCGAAAGAAAACAGTCTACAGCCGATAACACTTCAGTAAAGCACCAGCCCCCAGTAATGTGATCGACCCCCCAGTAATGTGATACGCGGGAATCATTTGCCTGCTGAATACTAATCATCATTTTCCTGCTCTTATCCCACATTATGTAGGGTCGGCACAACACGTCTTCCTTCTCCATTCATCTCTATCATCCGTCATATCTTCATTCACTCCCCGTCGCACGCATATCCTCTTTCACACAGTTCATCCAAACCTTTTTCGGACGCCCCCTTCGCTGAATACTAGTGTACGCTACTAATTACTAAGTACTAGGGCTGCTGACGCTAAGGGAACGATGGAGAATGCGAGAGCGTACCTCAGTCGTCCCCGCTGAACAGCGACTGGAAGGACCCCAGCGTTATAATGGGTATAACTGCCGGCTATGTGGTTATGTGGGACAGGGAGTCCCACATAACCACCCTACGACTACCGACTACCGTTACAATTGCACAGGCGTAATGCGTTTCCCCGAAAAAAAAAAAAGGGTTGCTGACGATACAAAACGCCCCTTTTAAACTGTGTAAGAAGTTGTAGTGATAGGGTCATCAAACTCTAAAAAAGTTCAATTTAAATTCAATACCAACTCATTATCAATACAGTGAACCATTTCCCGAAAGAAAACAGTCTATAGCCGATAACACTTCAGTAAAGCACCAGTCCCCAGTAATGTGATCGACCCATGTATACGCGGGAATCATTCGCTTGCTGAATACTGATGTACACTAGGGTTGCTGACGCTGCAAAAGGGGCCTTTTAAACTATTTAGATACTAAATGTGACAATTGGAGTTGATAATAATAATTGTGATTGTAGTCCAACAGAACAGGTTACCCTATTTACACTTTCACTGTCATTCAGGTTGCCAAGATTACTACAGGGCATGCAACATGTTCTAAAGACTGTCTCCTACATATCTTTAGGAAACAGCGGGGACCCACAGTTTTTTTGCCTCCGGATTACAAGCCGGACGTATGACCTGACTTGACTTTTTTTGACTTATAGTCCTATGTCCCCTAGCTGGGGCAGAGGGCGTCCACAGTGCATCTCCATCCCGTTCTGTCTTGAGCTTCTCGTTTTATTTCGCTCCAAGACTTTCTGATGGCCTTCGCTTCGTCAGTATGACCTGACACTACATTAATATATGATAGGAATACCCTGTTTATAACCTTATCTGTGCAATATTACAGCTTTCTAGGAGTTCGGACAGACGGACGGACAAAGCGAAACTGTCCAGTAATGTGATCGGCCCATGTACACGCGGGAATCATTCGCCTGCTGAATACTTATCTCGTACACTAGGGTTGCTGACGATACCAACGGTCCTTTTCACTTTTTACTAAGTGTGATTAAAAAGTTGTAGTAATAGGGTTATCAAACTCTAGAAAAAAGTTCATGGATCGTGAAAATGTGAATTATTCTGAAGCAAACGAATTAACGTCGTTGGAAAAGAAGTTTTTTATCCGACAACTAAGATATTTAAAAAAAAATAAAAACATAATAAAGTAAATATGTAGCTTGTATAGAAGCTTTTTATTATGAGAGAAAAAAAAAAGGTTTTATTGTACGTGATTGTACTTGAGTAATGTTTAAGAGCATTTTATGTTATAACATCTGTAAAATAATTTACCTGTTTCAAACATAAAAGTAAAATTTAAGTTAGTAGTAGTTTAGTCCCACTTTTGTTACAACTACAACTTTTGGTGTATCACCCTCGTAGGGGTCTAAAAAGTTGATCCAATTTAGTCCTGTAATTGTATTCCGTACCTTAATTTCAAATTGTAATTGAAATTCAATGTTGTTTAGCCACTTCGGAATGGTTTGCAAAGAGAAAACCGGCGAAAATTCTACCATTTTATATGAACTGGGCATTTAAAAATATAAAAGTTGAAAGGAAAGTCTGCTTTCGTGAACATGCTATTTTTATGTGGTAAGTAGCACTGCAAATTTTTTTAATAGTAAAAGACTTGTAATTATAAATTTTCAACTTCTATAGAGCAGGTACACATTAAAGTGGTTATCTATCCACCTACCATCTTCTATCCTTTTAGAGAAGTTTAAGATTTAAATAAGTCAATGTCCACACGATACTCACAAGGATTTCTTTCAGATCTCCACAAGAAACTTCAATCAGTTTCTATATTATTATGAGTAAGCACAGTGCCGGCGTTAGGGTAGGGCGCGGTTGGGCGATCTCCCAGGGCGCCGGATAAAAGGGGCGCCCGTGGCGCCCCATTTGTTCTGAAAAATTCAATATTTCTCGGTGCTCGTAGCGAGCTGCTCGCGCTTTTATAAGAACATTTAGTTTCTTTGCCACTCAAAGGAAGATAAACGCACATCATTCGTGCTGAAAAATTCAAAATTTTCTCGGCGCTCGCAGCGAGCTGCTCGCGCTTTAATAAATGAGAAAATTTACTTTCTTTGCCATTCGAAGCAAGCTAAACGCACATCATTCGTGCTGAAAAATTCAAAATATTCTTCGGCGTTCGCAGCGAGTTACTCGCGCTTTTATAAATAAGGACATTTAGATTCTTTGCCACTCGAAGCAAGCTAAACGCACATCATTCGTGTTAAAAAAATCTAAATTTTCGCGGCGCTCGCAGCGAGCTGCTCGCGCTTTTATAATTAAGAATACTTATTTAGTTTCTTTGCCACTCGGAGCAAGCTAAACGCAGCTCGTACTTCGTGCTGAAAAATTAAAAATTTTCTCGGCGCTCGCAGCTAGCTGGAAAGGTGTATTTTTTCTAGATAAGCCAATGATTTTGCCCATCGGATTCGGCCCAGCAAAAAAATCCTGGAATTGCTTTTTAGGGGGCGCCGTAGAAATCTCGCCCAGAGCGCTGGTAATGTTAAAACCGGCCCTGAGTAAACATACATACTCATAAAGTACTGATAAAAACTCATGTTTGAAATAAAAAAGAAAGTGCGACTTGTTGAAATTTAGTGCAAAGGTTTATGACATAGATTCGATTGGATTTTGGATAAGTTTTATTTAAACACGATCGTAACAAAATTTTTAACATTAAATAAATAAATTTGATATTCTTAGTAGTCTTATCGCTAATAGCGATTTCTTCCAGACCACTATAATAGACATCCACAAAAAAAATATTCTTTAATACGAGCAAAGCCAAATATTAGTACTCACAGTCACTCGTAGTTAACATTTAAGGTCCAAAAAGTCCACTACCAAAGAGTAATGAACCCGCCCCCATAAAAGCAGCCCTGGCAGAGGAGTTTATCTTTTTTCGGCAGCTTTACGTTTGTAATCTCACGTTTACCGACCGTAAAACGTGGGGTAATAGTCCCGTGGAATTGCTACCTACAGGGTTTATAGATATGCACTGTCATTACAGTTTATAGTGATCTGTGTTAACAAATTATGACCTGAATTCATTAATAGTCACTGTGCTCCGGTAGGAGGGCACTGTAGCTAGTGAAATTACTGGGCTAAAGAGTCTTAACATCTCATGACTCTTGAGTAAGAAGCGTTGGTGCAGTGCTCCTAGAATTTCACATAATTGTGAAATCCTAGGTAACACTGTACTGATTATGGGCAGCCGTTATCTCTTAACATCAGGAGAGCGTCTTGCTCGTCTTCTACTTCATTACATAAAAAAAAAAAAAAAAAATAGTTCAAAAATTGCCTCATCATCAGCCTATGTTCGTCCACTGCTGGACATAGGCCTTCCCCATGGTACGCCACTCAACTCGGTCCTCCGTCTTTCTTCTCCACCCATCCTCAGCGACCCTCCGGATATCATCGCCCCATCTCGCTCATGGGCGCCCTACACTACGTTTACCGAGACGCGGCCCATTCGAAAACTCGTCTACCCCAACGGTTATCGGTTCTACGGCAAATTTGACCAGCCCATTGCCACTTCAGTTTGCTTATCCTTTCTGCTATCTCGGTAACTCAAAAATCGCCTATTTTAATGTATTGTACACTATACATACTACACTATATGTTTACATCATAAAACCTATCTGTGTTCCTAATTTCAACCTTATCCTAACCTAATAGTTGATAGATCAGTCAGTATATGTTATTACTATGTTTAATTAATTATATAATCCATGATCCATGCATAATATAGTAGACACACTAATAAATTACTATTAATGGCGACGAAGTGCGCGCGGGTTCACTTGTAATAACATAATATTATACTTTTGAGCAGATAAAACCTCTAGGGAGTGAGACCATGAATCACACTTTCTAATATTTCACATTTTCAACAAGTTTATAGGTATCTAAGTAGTAAAATATTCCCTGAGCATGCATTGTACAAAGTCTAGACCAACAGTTAACTACAGTCTAGCCTTAACCGCTAGTTGTTTATGGCGCTGTTTGATACCGCATCGCCATTTCTCTACACTCGGTGACTCAGACGACCTATTTTCTGTCTTTGTTCTAACATTAGTAGCGGAAAACCTAAGGAAATAATTGTTGAACAAATCATTTATAAATATTAAATAGGCTCTAAACAGTAAATACACAGCTGTACTCACGTATTCTTTTTGGAGTACCTTTTTATTTATTTATTTTACATTCAATTATCCATTACACTCACAGTATGACACCAAAACGCATAATGGAGAGTTCAGATTTTGGATCATGAGCAATCAAAGCATTGAGTAAGCCAATTGCTCGAGCAGTAGGAGCGTACCTAGCTGTGTCTGAGCGAACAAATGGAGGCGCGAGTAGCCAGCGCGTGCTGAGCCGCAATGAAGCATGCAAGTTTTAATGGCAACGAGTGACAAGACTGGCAAATCAGTGGGCTAATTCTTGTAACTTGTACATTACTGTGTTCGATATTTTACTCATATTAATGAGGTTTAAGCAAGTAATGTACATCAAAGTGGACCATCAAGCTTAGAGGCTACGAATTAACCAAGAGCCCTGCTGGTGCGTGATGGTAAACATCATAGATTCTAACATTAATGTATTACACATACGAGTATAAGTTTATAGAGAACGCATGCAGATATACATAACCTACACAGTACACAACTTTCTTAAGACATTTTCTAGGAAACTTATAACGATATTTATTTTATTTAAACCTCATTTATTTACGAGCACCATAAACGTCAAGCTTAGGGTTTACAGCTAGGGGTTGAATGAAATACGTGGAATGTTCCGAACAGGTGGAAAAAGCATTATATAAATTAAAAAATATATATTTTATTTTATATAAATATTATAGTTATGTGAGATATTATGGTGTAGATATTTTAATTGTTTCTTTAGCAGAGAATTTCAAGTTAATTAAAAAGTAGAATAAAAACCGCCTTAAATAAGCAATATAATTGATAACTTGGAAATTCTGTTTAGGCGTCTTTGAATTATAATATCGGTTTACAGAAAAAGATTCCGACGACTGTAAACTTTGGCTTGAAAAAAGATGTTTGAAAAGCGTTTGGCTTCAAACACATATAAATAATATATGAAATAAAGAAATTACATACCCAGCTACCACCTAAATCTAAATATATAAAACGAAAGAGTGACTGACTGTCTGACTGATCGATCTATCAACGCACTGTCTAAACTGCTGCACGCACGGATTGAGTTGAAATTTGGAAGACAGATAGGTTTTATGACGTAGATCTCCACTATTTAAGGATTTCTCCACGCGGGCAAAGCCGCGAGCATAAGCTAGTGTATCATAAATGTAAAAATCTCATCACGTAAAAATATTTTCCGTGTTCATTATACTTTTTATTGCCATCGCAACAGCGCGCGGCGCTACCCCATTTCGTCCCAAGTACTTACTGTATTTTTGAGTGCAACGCACTTTACACAAAAACCTAATTAACTTTCTTTGTGTTACTATTCAATTATTAAATTTCGTGCTAATTCAATTATTTAAGTTTATAGGTCAAAGTTTTCCATTTTAATTGCGAGTTTTGTAATGAAAATTCCGGAATATGGGAAGCGTGAAATTAATTATTAAGTCGCGTTTAAATATTGGTTTTCCGTTTTGTTCACAGATTATAATGGGCTGAATGTAATTAATGAAAATCTCGTTAATTTTTGATTTATTGGTATGATTTGTACACCCATAGCGGCACCCAGTGGTAACACTTACGTGAATTCCGATTTTGTGTTTTTGCAACAAAGAACTACAAACATACACACACATAAAAACAAAACTAGATCAAAATCCGTTCATCCGTTAGCTACGATGCCACACACACACACACAGGCAGACAGACACGTCAAACTTACACCCCGTCATTTTGCGTCGGGGGTTAAAAATTTCAACTTGTGGTGTTTCAGACGTCTAAAGTACTGATGATGAGTAAAAGCCTTATTACACTTGGCTGAATTTAGTCACTAAATTTAGAATCTAATTTAGGATGAACGATACTTTCTGCGACGATACTTGATGCTAAATGTGATTACACTTGACTTAATTCAGTGGCGACTTAATTTAGGCTTCTAAATTTAGCCAGGTGTAATAAGCCTTTAACACGGTAAGCACTCACTATCAGTAGGGCCGTTGCTGGTGTGTCTGTCTATAATTAATCAAGTGAAATAAAAAAAAAACTTTTATTATTATTACTATCTAGCACCAAAGTCCTCGTCTAGACGAATCAAATAAGCCCAAACTCAATGGGGTTGCGTCGTTTAATTGAGTTCCTAAGTCCACCTTCCAGCTCCATCATCAGATCAGCTCGATGCTATAATAAAATTGCATTTTCATCCGATTTATAACATGCATGCAAAATTTCAGCTCAAGCGGAAACCGGAAAGTGAATCTAATTAAACTCGCAAGATTTGATTACAGATAGAAAGACAGACCGACAGACAGGCAGACAGACAACGGACAGATGAAAGTTAATAAAAGCTTGTAAAAACCTCGAGTTGTAGTTCAAAGGAAGGGAGAAAGAAGGAAACCACAGAAGAGAAATCAAACTATAGTTTACACGCGTGCGGTAAAATAGAACACGAATACAGTACTATCAGTTTAAACTGCTTCAAGGAGCCTGATATTTTCCCATCTAAAAGCAATGTTCAAGCCCAAGCCCACCTCTGCCTCAGGCGTTAGATAAAAAGCTGCAAGTTACACCAACTTAGAGATAACTTACAGTAAGTACAGTTTGTAACTCAACATCTATCCGAGTCTTTGGGAAAGGATTTATCGGAACATCTAAAAGATTTTGTTTTAGACGAATGGGCAGAGTTGTTGAAACAGTTAGTTACTTTGAATGTTTTAAATGAATAGAAATACACTTAAATGTACATCAAGAAAGATAATAAAATATAGCTGCGGTCAGCGGTTTTACCCGCTGTAGTGGCCTAGGTGTTCCAGGTTTTAAGCTATCTCTATACCAAATTTCAGCTCAATCGGTCTACCAAACATATTAAATAGTAACAAACATACACCCAGACATCGTGACATCCAGACATCCATACATTCTCACAAACTTTTAATAAATAAAATAAAATAAAATAAATAAAATAAAAAAGCCTTTATTCTACTACAGTTACAAAGTATTATTTAAACCTAAGAAAAACACAGTGTTTGCAATATATATATATTTTTTTAACTAAACATTATTAATCTTTGTCTGCAGAAGTTGCCTCTACGGCATAGGCCTCCCCTAGATTTCTCCACTGTTCTCTGTCTCTTGCTTTTGTCATCCAGATTGGTCCGACTTTTTCTGAAAATATGTCTCTCCACCTTTTCCTTGGTCGTCCTTGTTTCCTTTTCCCGTCGCGAGGGGTCCATTCTGTGAGCCTCTTTGTCCACCTGGAATTTTCCATTCTGCAAATATGTCCTGCTCAGTTCCATTTAAGTCTCCTGATTCTTTCTCTTACGTCAGCTACCTTTGTTTTTGCCCTGATTGTTTTATTATTTATTTTGTCGGAAAGTCTTATGCAAAGTATGCTGCGTTCCATTTTTCTTTGACAGATTGCAATTTTTTCTTCATCTTTCTTCCGTAGCGACCATGTTTGGCATGCATAAGTTAAGCATGGTGGTATTGAAGATTCATAAACTTTCTTTTTTATGTTAGTTTTTATTTCTTTGTTTTTCATTATTTCCTTCAGACTCCAATATTTTTCCAACATAGAGTGATTCTTCTCTGTATCTCTTTTTCCGTACAGTCCTCGAAAGATACCAGTTGTCCTAGGTATACGTAATCATTAACATATTCAATTATTGAAGTGAAAACTTCTTTAGCGGCGCTGAGCACTTTTTTTTGTATGGGTAAAAACTTTAAAACTCGCGTCAGGGTCACGTGATGCTGATCGAAAAAGCGTAAGATCGAGGGGAAGGGAGAGGAACTAGTATCTCCCACTCTTTCTACCGTGCCTGAGTGTGCTGCTTTGTTGATGGTGTAAAAGTCGTCGAAATTATGGATGGAAGTTGATTTTTCTGAGAGATAAAATTTAATTTAATATATAAATAACGATATAATATTATAAATAACAACATATATATTGTCATATTTGTGTACGATAGCGCAATAAATAAACATTGTATTCTACCTCATAAATGATAGTACTTTTATACTTATAATTAAACACAACGTTAATATTGAAGTTTAAAGTGGCAAATGCCTTTATTGAGAAAAACAAACTAACAATACTACAGCTACTACAGCAGTAAAGAACACTTTTATTAACCACAGATCGGCCACAAGCCGATCTACAGAAAATCCAAGTGCTCCAAACCACTGTCAGTTGGCAGAGTGCCCAGAATGCTGGCAGCATTGCCACGTTGAATGGCAATACTTATACGTTGGGCCAAATATACCCCAGCATTTTGGTCACACGTCGCCTCGACCAAGCGCTCAGATAAATTTTGGAAAATGCGGTGAGCTCCCGGACCCCAAGGACCCAAAGTCTCTACCCCAAACGGCTCAAAAATGTAACCGCTATCGAGGTTAGCATATTTACGCCGCTTGAGCCGCTCAGCAGAAACTGCCGCCGCACCAGCCGCAATTTGAGTCTCTGGAAGATGTGAGGGCGCCAGTGTATCAACGCAAGTCGCGTCCCACACTAACGGCCGACCCAACTTCCAGGGAATCAAAGTCATACCGTCAGGTCTTTTACCATCGTCACGCATCAGACCATTCGGTTCCAGAATGGCTGCTACATTGGCGCTGGTAAAAGCCCGGCGAATGATGTCGTTGAGACTGGAGTGGCGGGAGATTCGGCCAGCGCTCCGAGAACATGAGAGACCATGGTGACCGAGTTCGTCGACTGCATTACCACACTGACAGCGGTGACCTACATAACATGCTGCACCCAGGCGCAAACAAACAGCTACACGAAAAGCAGATGAATCTAAAAGATTACCAGTATTAATGGAAGGGATGGCTTGCAACCAAAAACCAGATTCCCTAACAGAGACTGCTAGAAGTCGGGCACGGTCTGACGAGTTGGGACACGTTTGTATTAGACTATTCCGTGCCAACTCGCAGAGAGGCCCATCCCACAGTCTCTGTGAAGATGGTACTTTAGGTAAATCGGTATTGGGGCAAGCTGCAACCCAAGCATTTTTTGCCTCAGCTGAATTAGCTATAGCCAAAGATGATAATGCGGGGTCTCGCGAGGGAGCGAGTATTTTTTGAATGAGATTGTCCGAACTATGCACTGAGGACAAAAAAGCCGGGAGAGCGACACTAGAAATTTTACGGACCCCCAGGCCCCCAAACCTGATAGGTAAGGAGGCTTGAGACCAAGCCCTGTCATCCAAGCTCAAATTCAGGACCGACATCAGGGTATTTTTTATGACGTTGTCTAAGCTTACAAGAAGCTCATTGTGTTTCCACAATGGACAACATCGTAAAACGTATGTAAATTTTGGTACAAACAAACAATACCTGATAATAGTAAATGCCATGTGGGCATTAATTTTGATCAATCTGTCCGAGGCCATCATAAAATTTTGAATTTTTTCCTCAACAAAAGGTGGGAAGGATTCGTCTAGGATCGGCGAACCAAGGAGGCGAAGTGAGCACTTATCGACAATTTTTATGCTGGGTGCCAAACGAAGGAATTGATCAAGTACCAAATCTTTGTCCAAACATGTATCTGAAATAAAAATTTCACATTTTGATAAATTTAGTTCTAGGCCAATGAGACGAAATTCGTCTATAAGAGTTTTTAAATCGTCAAGTACAGTTCCCGCATCACCTCCTAAAGTTCCGTCATCTAAGTACCAAACATTAAGTTTGGACTTTAGACGCTGAATAATCGGATGGATGGCCAGGCTGAAAATGGCCGGTCCGAGTGGATCACCCTGTTGACAACCAACAGAAGACAAAATAAGATTATTTTTGTAAACTAATTTCGAAGGATTCCCATAACATTGCCAAAGAAAATTGTAGATATCCGGGACTTTATCTTTCACTTGCGTCAACAGGGCCCCTCTGTCCACCGAATTAAAGGCGTTCTTTACATCCACCTTTAGCAGAACCTCACCACAATTTTGATCGAGAAAAGTGCGAAGAGAATGAACAGCTGCCTCACAGCCACCTGGCGAGCCGAAACCAAGCTGTGTTGGTTGAAAAAGATCGCTCAAAGGAGCGACTTTTTTCTTGCAACAAACCTTGGCCGCCAGGCGACGGTAAGTCATACCGACCGCAATTGGCCTAATGCCACCATCTTTTTTTGCAAGTGCGCACAAGTTGGCGCCATATAAAATGTCAGTGATTTCACTGTTAAATTGAAGTTTTCACTTCTGCCGGCACTCCCGGAGTGCTACCTTTTTTTTTTCGTCTACAATAGTCTGGACTCGTTCACGGTTGGTCAAAATTTTTGTCTTTGATCCATTAATTTCCAGGCCTGCTTTTCTGCTTTCTCTTGATAGCTCGATTATCATGTCTTTTAAGACCTCCGCTCTTTCAGCAAATATAACAATATCGTCCGCAAACCGTAGGTGACTCAGGTATTCTCCATCAATCCTCACGCCTTTATTGTTCCATTGCAGACGTCTAAACACAGATTCTATTACCGCTGAGAAGATTTTTGAAGCCAGGGAGACCCAATCACAAACTTTTACCTTTATAATATTAGTAAGAAGTAAGATATAAATTATTCTATACTTAATATAGTTTAGATATGTGCGAGTGAAAGGACAGAAAATAAAACTTTTATTTCCTATAATACGTTAACTGTTAATCATAAACCTACTTTCAAAAATAGCATTTTATAAGTGAAAGAAGTGTTGATTAAAAGGGTGCAATCTCAGCCAGCTTATGTTTAGTGTTGAAGTCAATTCTTCAATACTTGTTATGCAGTCTTGCTGCTAGATCGGACCTATTACCAAAATTCAAATGGACCTGTTAAATCTGTTATTTCTCCTCCTAATAGCTAGCTGGTTTTAAGTAAATCGGAAATTATAAATATGAATTGACATGATATTAGATATGTAGAAATTTGCAAAGTCGAACTAAGAAGGCTCAAATAACCCCTCTTAAATATGCATTTAATATTAGGAATTAGAGTTTTGTGGGCACCCAATAATTAACTACGTGAGGTATTTTTGAGGATTTAGTCAAACCTCACTAATTTACGTAATTAAAAATAAATTTATTGACGCCTTTTAGGTATGAAGTCATTATAGAGTTTAGGTGCCAAATCATACTTGTATCTCTTCAACAGTGTAATTCCAAATTGTGTATAATATTATAAGAGTTAGTATTTTCTTATCTGTACCACAGCGTCGGTAAACGGTTAACTCGGATAAGTGCTAGCAATTACCGAAGCCAATTGAGTCCTAAAAGCCTTAGCGTCACTAAACCTGAGTTAGACGGACGTTTCAGCTGACGACCTAATAGAGATAGTGGGGAATTGTTCACATAGAGGACGAATTACTATTGATAATACGCATTACGTAATCTAAGAAGTAGGTACGTTCTATATTTTCTTCTTAATTTTTTTCTAAAAAAACGAGATTTTCTCGTTAACTTCTTTGGGGGGGTTTGGATTAGGCTCAGTTTACATAATATCGATCATTCTTGGTACTTATCTCTCTGCGTTTTAACGAGGTGGAGTTCTGTTCTGACCGACTCTATCCAAAAAAATACATGGGGATGTTCCTATGGATACATCAGGACTGCGGGCACATCGAAACGCTCTTCCGCGACTATCGTATACCTATTGTATTCTATTTGTATAAGCTCCAATTCATTATTTAGGTACCTATATTATGTGACAAGAAGTAAGCGGGAACCCTACTAAGTCAACGGTCCAAATTACGAATAAATAAATAAAGTAAACAAATTACCCATCTTAACTTCTTACGCACAATAAATAAAATAAGATCTTTACAAAGAATATCGAATACTTTACGTCTCAATAAAGTCGCTGCGCGATTTGGGATCTTTCCAAAAGGTAAAGAAAAGGTAAAAAGATTTTTATACCAATCGAGTTTTATTGACTGGATATCTTTGGATACAGCCGAATATATGTAGAGGAATGGAAAAAGATATTGTATTTATATACGAGCATAGAAATAGGTTGGGAAACTAGTGAATAAAAAATTATAAAAAAACGATTGAAGGCTTTTGTTTTATAAGTGTGAGCGAGACGCACGATTTAATTCATAAATTTATAACCGCTTTTACATAATAAAAATAATTACAAGAAAAGTGCTTTAAAACCTGAAATATTTTTTTCCAAATCGGTTTAGTCGTCGGTTATGTAGTTAACAGGATATCCCAAAATTCTTCATCCTGCTAATATTGTAAAGGTTCAAGTTTGTATGTGAATATCATAGTATGTGAGGCAGTAGGTACACATTTATGGTATTATATTTGTTATTCTTTTACGTAAAAACCACTGAACCGATTGCAATGAAACTTCCTACTTATAGCTGAAAACTTGGAAGAACACATTGGCTACTTTTTGTTACAATTTTTCACATTGTTAGGGACTGAATCAATGAATCCTTGAATGAACCCTCAGGTGAAATCTCGGGGCTCCGCTAGTATCATAATAATTATACCTATTGTTCAACATGTCTGATCTTCACCAAGTAACGAGCCTGCCTGAGGCGCCAGTTGGTGCATAAATCAGATACCAATATGAACAATGCTTGTAGATATAATATCAGTGTTAGGTTACTCCTGCGCATCATAAGAGTCTTTCTCGGAATAATTGCGTCTAGATCCTTCGAAAGAGGCTGTCTTCTGGAGAAATGCCTTGAAGGAGAAGTGAATTAGACCTTTACAATTTTCAACTCAATAAAAAATGTAAATAAGGTAAATTATGCTAGATCTTTGAGAAATTGCATCCCACCAAAACATCCTCATATTGCTGCAGGTACTGTCAAAAAGTTACCAGATCTTACATTGAGCCAAGCATCTTACTCTAGATGCCTTTACTTCATAAGCCCTAACTTTCTTAAAAAAACTTATTTAAAAAAATCCTTTTTGAACTAATTATTATATATCGCTCTATAGCGATAAGATTGCTGCTACTTGTACATTAAATTATTAATATTAATCTTGTAATGTATTTTCTTTAATTTGTAGTATTCAATAAAGTATTACCTCATCTTTGACTAAAGTTTAAGTCCCAACTAATTCAAACGGTATCTTGAACTGCGGAACCTTACAACCGTTAAAACCTGCAAAAAGTGGTTTAAAACACAAAGCCGTGAGGGAACAATTGATTAGGGTGCCCTCAACTGACGTCATCGGGAGTCTGATTAATGTGGGACCCTTCTCACGTCGACTGTGTGTCTTTCACTTCACCACACATCACTTGACAGACGACTCGGTTAACTCTTCTTGTCTAGATGAAAAGTGTGTGGAGCAAAAGGTTACCCTTGGGTGACACCTTATTTGCTTAAGTTGTATAATATTAATTTAACGAAAGTTCTTACTATTCATGAGATGCGACGAACAATATTTTTAACAAATAGATACTCAATTCGTTCCGTTTATACTCGTATTCTTTCATAAAAGCATTTATAATTTTATACACAAACCTTATTAAAGTGGCTGCTTAGAGTAGTAGAACGTACCTGTAAAAATAAAACATAATTAAAAACCGTTTAGGGGAGGTATCACTTATCAGGATAAAGCAACGAAATCATACATGTAGTAACATATGGATTAATTTATTTTTAAAAATCTGCTTTGAATATTTCAAGAGCATCTTTTTACCACGTTAAATTAAAATTAAATCAATTTGTAATGAAATCAGTTAATATAGAAATTGGAAGCCACTAAAGACGATCTTCCTTTCAACCACGTAATAGAACCGAGTCATCAGCCCGTTTATAAATAAAGCAAATCGCTGTTTGTAATATTATCTAGGTAATGTTTATTAGTTTGTCTGTAGTCTCTTGGAAATTACTAATTTTTTTTTCCGCAATTTCGAAATGTTTTTTCATGGAATGCTACAATATCAAGATTCTTTACGGTATTATTAAAGGTAAAATATTATTTCAAAAACTTTTTTCATCATCAGCGACCGATCCCCGTGTACATTAAATAATATTCTCTATTAATATCACATAGGTTTAGATTAAAAAGCCAGAGTCCTCTATATGTATCTGATCTCAGATAATAATCTTTCTCCAAAGAACAAAAATTCTAGACTATCAATTATATTATAACCATAATATACCCCTAGCTAAAATAGCCAAACAAATTTAATATAAATTGAACACATACCTATATTCTAGTTCTAACACAGGCTAATATTTATTACAATCGAGGGAAGCCACAAGCAAATGCAAGTTAACAAATAAAGCAAAACGCGTTTGAAAGTAGAGCGGACCGTATATAACTGGTTAGGGACGTGATCGTTTCCCCGCGGTTACTTATTACAAACCTACGAATTATTGTCTCAACAAATGTCAATGGTAACTAGTTACTAGACAGAACCCGTTCTGTATAAGTTATTTTAAATTATACACTCGGGAAATTACTCTGGATGCAGATCAGATCGTGGTGAGTTTAGGTTTACATTCCGAATGATAAATACGATAAAACTATCATCGTTTTAAATTCATTCGTATTATGATTTGGAACAGATACTGTAAGGTTAAACTCAGCTTTTTGGTAGAGACATAATGTGGTGCACTTTAAATGCATGGGATCAATTGATCACTTAATATTCAATGTTATACACCCTTTAAATCCAAATCAGTTCAGAAGTCTTCGAGGAATCTGTGGGTACATACAAAGAAAAATTCTGACGAATATGACCTTCCTTTTTTTAAAGGTAAAGAAAGACAGAAGAAGAAAGAAAGAGAAAAGAAAGACCCTATCCTTAAATCAACTAATTCCCATCCAAATTATCTTAGCACGAGGGGGGGTAAGAAGTATCCGATTAGCCTCGAGCCCCCTTCACAAAGTGCCATTTCCTCTAGCTTCAATAAAAAAAAATAGCTTTAACGAAGAACGATGACGACTTAAGGCATATGTATTTATAACAAACCGTTGATATTTACTATCCAGACAAGACTATAAACTATTAACGACTGTAAAATAAATTTTATAGTCGCAGCAGAAATCTTCATTAGCGGTGACTGTGACTGAAGTTTAGAGCAATCGTTCTTATCTTGGATCTATAACTTTATGAACGTTGTTATATTTTCGCATTGAGTTCTTAGGGGCGTCCATAATTTTTTTAATTTTCTGTCCCTCCCTCCCCCCCTGGTGAGATGTTGTGAGATTTTATTCAACCCCCTCCCCCATCCCCCAATCTCACGTGAGATTTTTCAAAATGTGGGTTTCTTACGTAAACACGTTGGATTGTTATTGTAAAAAGAAAAAAAAAATTGCTTCGTGCTTTTATTTACGACTAGTTAAGACTAGTAATCAATATTGTTGAGAAGTTTAATTATAAGTGTAATAAAAATTTAACAATAGAATACTTAAACAAAAGACGGGCTACACTGTACCGTAAATTCATATTAAATTGAGCTATTTGGTATAAAACAAATATGGTGGTTTGACAGTCAGTAGATGTATAACGTCGAAGTATGAATGATTTTTTTTTCTTTCGAACGAATTAGTGAATGATCTTAATCGTATTACGATAATGCTTAAGATTAAATCTTAAGCAATCTGAATTAAATGGACCAAAATAATATAATTTTTTTTTTGTTTCAATCAGAAAAAAAATTGCGTGATATTTGCCGAGACCCCCCCTCTCTTCAACGTAAGATTAGATGAGATTTGAATCGACCCCCTCCCCCCCTCAAACATCTCACGTATTTTATGAACGCCCCCTTATAGAACTAGAGAAGGTAACCAAAGGTTTTTTTTACGAAAAGAGTTTTCTGCAACGTACTAGCAATGCCCTTGTTATTGTTTTTTCTCATTGAGTTCTGTATACTACTAAATAAGTTATCCAAAAGGATTTTCAAAAGAAAAGTTAAAAGGGTTCTAAAAGGTCGACAATGTACAAGTTGTGCCTTGGTATTGCAGGTATCCATTGGCTGGGGTAACCATGAAAATTTACAGGTGGAATAAAAAACTTCAATTAAGTTTATTAAGTTTAAGTTCGCTGTAAATTGCAAGCTGTGGTCTCGTCATAAATCTTTCTCGAAAACTACAACACGGGTATTTTCAAATCGGGTTTTATCAATTAGACATGACATAGACATATTTCCTTAAAATTCGCCGTGTTACTGATATTATTGGACAATCGTAATGCATACATTCATATTATTAAATCTGATTGAAAGTTTTTTTGTTTCTATTACAGTAGTTGTTGGATACGCAAAGCTCCAGAGAAAACAAGAAACTGAGTGAAGTGTAGCCAAGTGGCCGCACTTTAACGGGACACAGCAGTAATATTATGTTGCGTCTTTTATAGTACGTAGTATGTATGTATAACTCAATGTATTTTCAAAAGATATTGAGTTAATAACTTTGCTAATCTCCGTCTAGTATTTATCTTTAGCTTATTTACCAATCATGTCTTTATGACTTAGTCGAGCCGATAGCATCGACAGGCTTTTAATAGGTTATAAGCTCTAGTGTATTTTTTTCAATATAGGATTTTATTATCATTTATGTTCCATAGGCAGTATTTTATGTTATCTTAAGCAGTCATCTTCATATTGTAAAATACTCCCTTGTGCCGCTTAATTACCATCATCTGTGAATGCTGGATCTAAATTGGGATTCCTAGTTTTATGCAGAGACTTTTTACTTTCTTAGCTTTCTTTATATGGACAGACGAGAGTGGTGAAGAATTATTTACGTATTGAAGCAGCAAAGACAGAATGGCATAATCAAAAGCCTGTGCAAATCAAAGAATAATCAAATAAAAGCAGTGGGCAATCAAAGGCTGATAACGATGATGTTGATGTTCAGTATTCAAGTTATCTCTCACATTTAGCGCTAAAGCTTACTTTGTTAAATTACACGTAACTAGAGGACCCGCCCGCACTTGATTGCGCTAAGAAAAATTATTAACGTTTCTCTCCTATATTATGCATGTATTATACATATAAACCTTTATCTTGAATCACTCTATCTATTACAAAAACTCGCATCAAAATCCGTTGGGTAGTTTTAAAGATCTAAGCATACATAGGGACAGACAGACATGGATTGTGACATGCAATGATTAAGGGTTATTCTATTGACCTCTTCTATCCATCTTCCATCTTATTAAGTACTTACTTATGCTCGCGGCTCTACCCGCGTGGATAAATCCTTTCTTAGCGGTGGTCTACGTCATACAACAAGTATTCGAAATCTCAACCGACTCCGTTCAGCGGTTTGGGCTCTGCGTTGATAGATCAGTCAGTCAGTCACGTTTTCCTTTTATATATGTCGGGGATGCACCGGGATTTTGATCACCGGCGTCCGCCATGATGAGTTTTTATTTAAAAAGTCAGTGCACACGGCGGTGCCGTCGGGAACCAAACGCGAAGTGTATCACTCACTCTTGCGCCGACCGAACTACTGACTTTAGGAGATCGTTTATTCCTTCATGAATGAAGCCTTTACAGCGTTCACACACTAGCGTGACGTCAGAGGTGGCGCGGGACTCACCTCGACGAGTAAGCAGTTCAACAAAATAATAAATCCCTCACATATATTTAGACTATCATTCCAAAGGTAAAATTATTAAATAATGACAATCAAAATCAATTCACTCGTTAGGCCAAAATGCGAGCTGAGTGTAGCGCCCTTGAAAAACAAATCCGGTGGTGTTCGTTACCGCAAGCCATGAATTATTCAACAGGACTCTCGTATGACGGACTTATTCTGTGCTCTTTAAATATGCAGTTTTGATGGTTCTGCTTCTCATTTTTGTGTGTGAACTTTTAGCATTTCGGTGGTGTGTTTTTAGACTGAACGAGCTTTTTCGGAGCTACCTACTATGAGAATTTACATTAATATTATTAAGATATATAAAAAAATGGGATGAGGAGCGACGTCGAAAAAGTTTTTTTTTTTTTTTTAAAATCGCATTATTCCATTTTTTAATATATCTCACTGAAAACACTTTTAAAATGTGTGCAATAATATTATACAGGGCTTGTATAGAGGAATTTTCAATAAATTAATTCCTTGAATTTATATTTCAAAATTTGTCAAATTGTGCGAGCGAGAGAGTCGTCACTCGATATTTGTATGATCGAGTTGTATGGAAGACGTCACTGAGAAAACCAAAGCGACTAATATTTTTCTTATAACGTTTAATCATGATTTTTGTTATAAACTCATAGTATTGAAAGAAGTGAATTTCAAAATAATTGCTTTAAATAAACGAGTGCGAAATAAAAATTACACGACCGATTCCAAAACAAAAACAAAACCATCTTATATGTACAATATTTTTTATATTTACACTTATAACTAGCTGACCCGGCAAACTTTTTTTTGCCATATAAATAAAAAATTGATAATTTAATTATTATTGATAAAATAGGAATGATTAAAAGTTAATATGAGAGTTACACTGAGATAGCAAAATAATAATTGTCAACGTAACTACTACACTTGATGCATAAACAATAATGATGGCCGACAACTGTGTAGGGAGTGAGAAAGAAAGGAGACCGGCTTCGTTCTCATCCCTACTCCGTGCTGTTTACTGGGTCAGAAGTGACACCTGTAGACATCTGGCGGGGATAACTAATTAAATGACGATTGATCAGTTTTCGACCGGAGAGGAAAAATGATTAAATTACTAAAATGGCTATTAAAAAATAAGGGTTGATCGTAGAAGGTTGAAAATTGAGGATTGTATGTATTTTTGTATGTTGTATCATAAAAAAATAGAAATTAAAAATTTTGTCGAAAAAATAAAAATAAAAATTTAGGGGTGGACTACCCCTAACATTTAGGGGGATGAAAAATAGATGTTGGTCGATTCTCATATATACCGGATAAGCACAAAAAAATTCATCAAAATCGGTCAAGCCGTTTCGGAGGAGTATGGCAACGAAAACTGTGACACGAGAATTTTATATATTAGATAGAGTTTCTGTTTCTGTCTTCGGTGTTCACTACCAGACAAGCGTGTCACATTCATATTATATTATACTAGCTGCGCCCAGCGGTTTTACCCGCTTTTCTAAAGCCTATGTGTTATTCTAGGGTCTAAGCTATCTGTATACCAAATTTCAGCTCAATCGGTCCACCAGTTTAGGCGTGAAAGAGTAACAAATACACATCCAGACATCCATTCTTGACGAGTTGAGTGGCGTGCCATGGGGGAGGCCTATGTCCAGCAGTGGACGAATACAGGCTGATGATGATGATGATGATGATGACATCCATTCTTACAAACTTTCACGTTTATAATATTAGTAAGATTTCCTTTGTTTCCGATTGACACATTTATGACACAGAGGACTCAACGGGAAACACGGGAAATGGGTATGTGGATGGCTATTCATATTTCGAAATTCCATTACCGACAGGTGCGTAAAGTGTTACCGTAAGTGACAAAAACTATTTTTAAAATTTGTAACTGTTCTCAAGAAAACATCCAAAAAATATGGAAAGTTACAGAAACCGTAGCTTTCAAAGAGTACACAGAAATTCGCCTTACTGAATAGCAATTTTTGCGGATCAATTCGCAACGCAAAAGGCAGCAGCTACGTTTTTTAAAAAACATCGTCCAAAATTTGCAACACCTTTTCTTTAAGCAGAAGTGAAATTTACAAAAGGTGTGTGTACTTTCCAAATTCAAGGTTTGATAAAACTAACCATAACTTACAGATGTAGTAAAAAATAGATATACCGTGCTGAATACGAAAAATGCCTATAGGTATTTATCCCATGAGCTAAGCTACGTCTATTCCTACCGAATTCCAACTAAATTAGTCCAGGCATTTAGGCGTAAGACGAAAAATTGATACACATAGGTACTTTCACTTTTATAATATTAATAAATACCAGAGTTTAAGCTATCTACCTATTACTATCTACATACCAAATTATTTTCGGATTAATCACGTTAGAAATACTGTACTGAAATCTTTTCCAAAACCTGTTTTACAGAATAAGCCCTCACAACCGAAGTCCAGTGTTTTCGCAACGCTGGGATTAAAACCTATTGTCATCTCCGTACATAATTCAGTTTCTTTTAATGACCAGCTCGTTGTAACGACCCCTGTATACATTTGAATGTCATGAAGAGATTTCATAGCTTCGGTATGAAAATAAATTGCTATTACGAGTATAATGAAATATGGTTGAAATGTGAGAGGTACATTGTAAAAGGTTTTGATATAAAATATGGTATTCATGTGAAGCAGAGTTTTGCCAAAAATGCTTAGAAAGTAGAAGCAAGTATATAATTATAATAATACGTTTGTCTACTATCTACTATCCGATACTAAATGAATGAGCGCGACCCCAACCAAAAAATAATAAGAGTTATATCTCACCATTTTCCCAATCTTACTTATAAACGTGAAAGTTTGTAAGAATGTATGGATTATGGATGTCTATATGTATATTTGTTACTCTTTCACGACTAAACGTGTAAACCGATTGAGCTGAAATTTGGTATAGAGATAGCTAAGACCCTGGAATAACACACAGGCTATACTTAGTACACCGGGTAAAACCGCTGGGCGCGTCACGTGTGTGTGAAATTCATTTAAAGAGTAAAAATTACACAAATAAAACATAGAAAAACTTAAAAATTGTCAAGAAACCACTAATGATACAAATAGCGTAACTAATATTAGTGCAATGACGTTAGCAAGAGACGCGTCTATAATTCAGAACGTCACTATATCTTTAGTATGACAAATTATAGAGCACGCTTCAAGTCTTCAAGCGAACTATTCATAATGATTGTGTAGAAACGTAATTTGAATATCTATCCCGCAGGAACGTGGTTGCAAATGTATAATCCATTCTACTCCTGAGAAGCAAGTCCCGCATTCCTAATTACTGTGCGAGTGATACATAACAATTCAAGTGGCTTTGTTCTAAGACATAGTAAGAGACAATTTTGATAGCAGAACTATGATCTAAGACAAATAAGTTGGGTACTAGAGAAGATCCTTGGGGTACACCTATTTTTTAAATAATAAAATACGAATTCTTGTATAAAAAGACCTGGATTTGTGGAAGTCATTCAATTCAAAAAGTGAATAAAATATATTTTAAACCTTAAATTTGGGATTGCCTGTGTAGTTGTACGCTTTGAAACGAAAAAGATTTTTTAAATCGGTTCACACGCCTTCGAGTATTCAGTGAACATGCATAAAATAAGATTCCGACGAATTGTAAACCATTCTTTCCTTTAATGAAGTCGGTTATAAAGAAATTATAACAAATTTATAACTAAAGAAGAACACTATTAGTAAATTAGAATATTCGTTACCACGAAACGAATGACCGAAGTCATTTACTAAGAAAAATTAAAAAGTGGAGTACATTATTTCCGCAAAATGTTGGCGGCTTATCCCTGTAGTTACTGTTATTGTAAAGTCCAGTGCGCTTTAATTAAACTACAAACATGGTTATTACATTCCATAAGTTTTTATGTTCTTTTTATAGGCTTTACGTTGAATGAGTTATTACAGAAAAGGATGACCGAAGCTAATAACTTGGGATCTAGTTTATTTCATTACTGGCTTGCAGCTTTTTATAATATGCAATTTTTTTACGAAGTTCGATACTAGCGTACGCTTGCGGCTTTGCCCATGTGATAAAATCCTTTCTTAGCCGAATCCGTTATAAAACCTCATTCCATCAGATTTAGTCACGCATTCCCTTATACATTTAGAAGAGTAGCAGTCCTAAGGGCGGCTTACGGTTCAAAAAGTTGGGTTTGGTGTCCTAGCTACCTACATACCAAATCAAAGCCATATTGGTTCAGCCATTTAAGCCACGAACTTTCGCACTAATGATATTATTTTTTTACTATTTTTGCAAAATATATGAAAATCGTTTAATCGTTAAAGTTTTGGTGAAGTAGGTTTCAAAACATAGAATTAGATAACTCTATTGAAACAAAATAAAAGAACTTCTCTATTCTCAGCAGCTTTTCGATTGATAGGATTAATTTGGGCCCTTTCATCACGTAAGCCGATCATTTTCAGGGTCGATAGAACAAAGCAATATAAGTAAACAAAGTAAAAAGGTGCCAGTCAAGCGATAAAGATAGCTTTTCTACGTCCCTGTCAATTTATTCATGCCAGAAAACGGTGAAGAGGGTGTCTCATTGGTCCGTAAGCGCGAAAATCCACAAATCGAAGGGCGACCTTCTCGAGAAACTTGCCACTTTAGTAAGCCGGGATATGTCAGTTGGATCGAATCGAGATAGAACTGTCGACGGTATTATTAGGATTTTGGACGGTCAGGATGACCTTCCTCTTTGGTATTGGACGCTGTGGATAAGTAAAATTGGAACGCAAAGCTGAAATATCTGAATCATGATCTCAAAAATGAATATTATACATAACGTGGTATTAGTTTATATCGTAAATTGAACTTAAATAACTGTAACTGATGAAAGACCAAAAAGCAATAAAAGGAGAAAGGAAAGAGATGAAATAGTAATAAGTTTTTCTCTCTTTTTTGTTTTCTTTCTTTAACACCGAGAACAGGCAAGTCGGCACGTAGTAATTCAACTAGCAGCACCACGTATTACAACGGATTAGCTTATCGCCTACGGTCATACAAATATCGTACACGTACTCGTATAGTTCACTTGCATAAAAGATGCAAACACTTTGATCAACTCCACCCGTCCATATCTAAAGCATCTAAAATATTCAAATATACCAAACAGACTGCACAGTCCCCATATCCCAATATCCTATGTGGACGATTCTCTGCGTGTCCGACCCTCCTGTCATGAGCTTAATTTGAATTACGTTGGGGGCAGACGACCGCACACCCCTCAATATTGTATAAAATCTACAATTCTCTCCCCCGAGACCAGTAAATATTGGAAAAACTCCGTTTCTATCTTTTTAAGGGTAAATGCACTGATGCATAAGACTGGTTCGATTTAATTCTGAGTTCTGAGGCTTAAGTTGATTGGAGTGTTTTATAGGATATAGCTGCTAGGTTAGTGATAAAACCTTGAAGGAATATTTTAAATCCAGCTTTAAGAAACATACTTGAAGCTATTTTCAACATTTAGATCCTATAGGTAATCCTATATATTTTGTTTATAGGTAGATTTAGTTAGTAATATGAACACAATGAATTATACCCGTGTTAATATTTATTTCTATAAAATATATTCTTGTACAAAAAAGATAAATCTTGGAGTGACACCAAGATTTTGTGAAAAATCTGAAGGAGTCTATACTTCTAAATATATAAAAGGAAAGAGTGACTGACTGACCTATCAAGGCACAGCCTAAACCGCTGAACCGATTGGGTTGAAATTTGGTATACTGATAGGTTTTATGACGTACCTCCGCTAAGAAAGGAATTGGCAGCGCGACCAAAGCCGCGAGCGTAAGCAAGTTAATAATAAAATAACTTGTTTACACATGTCCCTATTCCTTTAAGCTATTCCTTAAAATTCTATTTTTAGCAAACCGACAAACAACGAATTCCTTTGGAACCAACCCCTACAAACACTAAATTTCAAGTCTCATAAAGCATGTCTTTTGTGCGTAGTTTTTTGTCCAGTCATTCAATCAGGACAAAGCTTTTTAGCAAAGAAGATTTTTCCACACTTCATAATTTTCCCTGAACACATGGCGGAAAAGATAAAATGGTATGAAACTCTCAGTTTATTTTATAGGCAGAATTTTGCTTTGTCACAAAAAGAAATAAATTATTCAGATACAGCTATTCATCACCGTTTTGCTGCTGATAGAGTGTTTGAGATTCAACCCGTGGAAAATCTGATTATGGTAAACGAGGTGTCAAATACAGTCCGCTTATTTCCTTGAGTTTCCGTCAACCGTTCTCACTAGATTTCCTTATTTCGAGCACGAGGTGGAACTAGGAACTAAAACATTTTATTCACAAAATTAGATTTCTGCTTTAACGTCCCTGTTTCTGCGGCAATTGACTTTGCAAATCGTTTATTCATCATAGGTTAGCCTTTAACCACGATCTCGCCTGATGTAAACCGACAGCCGAAGATGTTAGCAGACTAAACCTAGACGGCGGAATAAATCCGTCCCTTGTGAATATTATTATATAATGAAGCTTACTGTATTTTAATACCTGCATTTAGACGAGAAAGTCACGCATCCAGATTTAGTCAGCTTCCTCGTTTGATTTATCTTGAATAAGCCACAGGTATATTGGTAGACGCATAATACAAACACCAGTTAGCTTATGCACGGCTTCTCTAGAAATCCTTTCTTAGCGAATGGTTACATCTCTCTATAGCGTATTTAATCTTCTCAGCACTTTAAGATGTGTAACGATTATTGATAGATCAGTCGGTCAATCATCTGATGAAGCTAACTTAAGAAATAAATGTTTATTTATTGTATGTCTTCTTTTCAAATCAACGTAACACGTCTCAAAGCTTTTCAAGTATATAAGTAACGCATTAATATCAGAAATCTTAATAAAAGTAAAGGTAGTGTAAATATCATCTTTTCAGTCCTATTGTTCAATCATTAGATAAGACAAATTATTGTAACAGAAGTGAATAAATTCAAAATTAAGTCTGCATTGTTATTAGGAGATAAGGGATCCTTTCAAATGAGGGCTCAAGGGGCGGTTATAAATGAACCATTGTTCGAACATCTGGACCAAATTTTGATAATGTTCAAATATTATTGAAAATCACACAAAATATTTAAAATACAATCAAATATACTAGTGCATCCAGCGGATTCACGTGCTGAAGAATCCCTTAACATACCCTCATTATCCTGTGAAGTTAAGGGATCATGATCATGAGAAAACTCTTTATTGCAAATCTCAAAAACAATAATATAAGCTTAAAAAGATTACAAATTAGCAAAAAAGCGTTACAATTGGCGGTCTATTCGCTAATAGCACAAATATAATTATTACAGAATAGGTGTGCCCAGCGGTTTAACTGAAAGAAGCCTTTGTATTATACCGGATCCTTAGCGTTCTAGAGGTACATAACTAAATTTTTTGCTGAATCAGTTCACAATTCACACCGACAGTACCTTGGCAGACCCTGATTACCTTGGTTATTGGTAGGTTCCAAAAAACATTGTCCATGGTTAAGAGCAATATTCTGGCAGCCATAAATCAAATACTAAAAATGATTCATTAAGTTAAAGATACCTTTACAATTATAAATTTGTTCTACAATAAAATACAATCATAATCATATATTAAAAACACATTAAATGTAAATCATCAACAAATATGCTTAAATATATCATTAAGTATTAATGATTTCATCAATATTAAAATACCTAAAAATATTTATACTTAAATATTAATACAGCCAATTTGGCGGAGAGGCGTCGTAAAATTCGAGCGGTTTACAATCCGGCGTCACTTTTACGATACCAACAGTAAAATGTAAAGACTTTATTTAATTTCTACATTGAAACTGGTTCTTTAGAGCTAGCACTGTATGGTGTTAACATCACTGGCACGATAATTGGAAGGAATGGGAATAAAGATACAGAATTAGATGTTAATGTACGTGTATCCCACTGATATTTTAATTGAAAGTTTTGATGGGAATATGTTGTCATTGATTTTCTAGTTTGCAACTTTATGCAAATACTTGCACATGAAGTCATTATAGATCTCTAGTCGTTCGTTTTCCTAATATTACCATTGAAAAAGTTCTTATGTATGAGTGAATGTTATGTACTCTTTCACCGATTGGGATAATAATTCGTAAACGATAGCAACACATATAATATTATTATGACTCTCAAATAACAAAAAACATGTTTCAGTGCGTAAAATCTCTGGACGCAGCTAGTTTTGAAACATTTCCACCCAGATTATGAGAAGGACAGATACAGATATTGAAAATCATTTCATTGAAACACCACAAATTAATTACAAAACTTAATGTATGTACCAGTTTAACATAAACATCTTCTTCAAATCTTATTCTTCACACGAACAATAAACTATCAAAGAATAAACGATTTGTGTTGGAAATAGAAAAATCAGAAACCAAACTAATATCCAAATAAATCTTGTATCAGGAAAAAGTATCCAACTGTAAACGGAATCACACCCCCAATGATTCTCGTATCCCTAGATACGTGTCAGGAAATGCGGGCACTCCGGGAATCGGTTCATTAATCACATATCAGTGAGCCGGATCGAGTTCCTCTGCAAATGGAGGAACGCTGGAGATTCCCTTAGTTGATAGGGATCTCAAGGATAATGGTAGCGAACCGATTAGCAGATGCTATTGAATCGGGTAATTGTTTTATTACTTGGAATGGTTTGGATTCTAATGGTTTGATTGGAATTGCTAATGTTATTTGAGATGTTGATGAATATGTAAATTATAATTTTCAAATAGATCATGCGTTAAAACATTATTCTCTTGAGTGTTTGTTAACTATAAAAATACTGATTAAACTTAAGTTTATAAAAGCAGAAGTTAGTCTAGACTCTAGACGCAAGGTTTATGACGATTATAATGTATTTTTATACGGATACATACACACGCATGAACTGAATAACCTCATACTTAAGGTATATTGTGGATCCTTACTAAAAAAAACCACGAAATAAACCGAGAGGGTGGTAAACACGCTACAGTTTGACGTTCAAGTTAAAATCCAGATACAAACAATTTTTCATTAATCTTCATAAATAAAACCAAAGTAACTTCAGCAGGAGTAAGTACATCTTATTAGATTCAAGAGGCGTCACCGTAATTGCCATCTTTATCAACTCCAACAATTTCACTGCAACAAAGTACAACTCGTTACAAACTTCGCGGGATTGTTGTACAGGTAATAAATTGAGAGAATTTTCCAAAAGTTCCACAGCAAGCGTACCCAATGCTCTACTTAAAGTTGGACTCAACCATTGTTCCAACGGTTTTAATTTCATACGTTGGAAGTTTCAACGATGTTAAGATTAGAACTGGAGGACTTAAGAGAACTTGGGTCTTGGTCTTGGATAAGTTTGTAACCTATATTTATCTTCCCGTCACTGAAATATTGCAGTTTTACAGTATTATTTTATTTCTTTAGTTGTTCCAGTATCCTGGCTCAGTGTTTTAAAAGATACTTTAATTAAATTTCGAGTAAAATTTTATTTCTGCCCGTGCCAGGAATTTTGTGTGGAAACAGAATTTTTCAGCAAATGATTGCACACAGCGTTAATAATATCGATATACCAATAAAACCAATAAAATGAATAATATCTAGTTATGTAGAATGTCTGTGTTGTGTGTATTATAAAGTACATTCTTCGGAAATTTAAGGTCTTTTCTATTCCTGAACCGAGGTTAAGTATATGAACTTAACCTCGGTTCAGGTTGTTTATGCATTATTTCTAAGTCGGAAAATTTTAAATCATTCACGATATTGCACTGATTAAGCTGACACCACTTAAGGCACGTCGACTTTCACGTGCGTAAATTGACGATGTCGTGGTGTTTTCTCAGCGATGCGACAGGGCGGACAGTCGCATACCAATGTATAGCCATCCTCAATGTCTTTGTTCAGTAATAAATTTTATATAGATAAGACGCATTTCGTTATTTTTCCCAACGATTTAAATATTATGACTGCATCAACTTTTTGTCCACGTTTAAGAACTGGTTCTGAACATTCCTGAATTTAATTAATGTATCTGGTTTAAAATATTCGAATGTAACTTAGAAAATAAAACCAACGGGAAACGGTACCAATACTAATTTCTATGCAAATGTCTGCCAGTTTCTACGGGAGGATAGGCAACACACACCAATAATGATGCCACACTAATGAATTTTCGATCACGTCACTACGCATGCACCCGACAAAAATATCACTGACACAAAATAATATGCTCATGAGTACTTCATTATCATCATCGGCCTTTGCGTCTATTGCAGACGATTTAAGCACTGTCTGTTGGGTTGCGTTGGCACTTCCGTACTTACACACAGGAATATCCTGTATTGTGGCAACTAGTTTTAAATAACCGATATGCCCGGCAGTCTCGTACTTTTGGGGGCGTGGGACACCTTGCAGTACCGTATCCAGTAGGATGTATGATCTAAGGTAATTAATGAGTTTACAGCCATAACCAGTTGCATATCGATTATGCGTATAATAAATAAAGCTAATCAACTGTGGAGGTGATAATCTGATAAATTAGATAAAAGACTGGTGCCATTCATCGCATCCCACTGGTTTTTAGGGTTCCGTACCTCAAAAGGAAAAAACGGAACCCTTATAGGATCACTTTGTTGTCCGTCCGTCCGTCTGTCTGTCTGTCTGTCTGTCTGTCAAGACCCTTTTTCTCAGGAACGCGTGGAGGTAACAAGCTGAAATTTATAGAAAATACTAAAGTCTATTGCTTCTTAGAGCTGTGAAAATTTCAAACTTCTAGGCCAACGCAATCAAAAGATATAGTCGAATATGTCGCTAATTTCAGCAAATTTACGACATTCCCAAATAAATCAAAACCTACGGGGTACTTTTCATAAACTCAGAACCTTGAAATTTGGCACGAAGCAACACCTTAGAGCACAGATAAAGGAAAAATTGCGAAAACTATAAATTTTTATTTGCATCATATGAAAAAAAAAATTTGTATTATTTTATACCTACTACCCTTTTTCTCATGAACGCGTAAACGTATTAAATTGAAATTCATATCAAATACTAATGTCTATAATACCTTTAAACTGTAATAAAATCAAGCCTCTATGTTAACGCATTCAAAAGAAACAGCAATTTTAGCCGCAATTTTAAATTCTCAACTACTCTCAAAAAACCAAAACCTACAGGGTACTTGCCGTGAACGTAGAATCTTGAAATTTGGTATAAAGCTATTCCTTAGAGCACAGATAAAGGAAAAATTGCGAAAACTGTAAATTTTTTGTTACATCATATAAAAAAATATTTTTCATAATTTCATACTTACTACCCCTTTTCTCATGAACGCGTAAACGTATTAAATTGAAATTCATATCAAATACTCAAATCTATAATACCTTTAAACTGTAATAAAATCAAACCTCTATGTTAACGCATTCAAAAGAAACAGCAATTTTAGCCGCAATTTTAAATTCTCAACTACTCTCAAAAAACCAAAACCTACAGGGTACTTGCCGTGAACGTAGAATC
This sequence comes from Hemithea aestivaria, assembly GCA_947507615.1. NCBI lineage: Eukaryota > Metazoa > Arthropoda > Insecta > Lepidoptera > Geometridae > Hemithea > Hemithea aestivaria. Next base: position 14,740,940 of record OX382325.1, on the reverse strand, counting down.
TTTAAATTTGGTAAAAAGCAATTCCTTAGAGCACAGATAAAGGAAAAATTGCGAAAACTGTAAATTTTTTGTTACATCATATAAAAAAATATTTTTCATAATTTCATACTTACTACCTCATTTCTCATGAACGCGTGCAGGTATTAAACTGAAAGTCATATCAAATGCTAAAGTTTATAATACATTTAAACTGTAATAAAATCAAACCTCTATGTCAACGCATTCAAAAGAAACAGCAATTTTACCCGCATTTTTAAACTCGCAAGTACTCGCAAGGGAATCAAAACCTACAATATAAAATTTTATACCCACTTTTCCTTAGGGTTCCGTACAAACCTACGGGTTTGTACGGAACCCTCGGTGCTCGAGTCCTACTCGTACTTGACCGGTTTTATTTTTTTATTACGAAAGTTTGGACAGATTTAAGCAGCATAATATGTATGTAATTGATACATCATCATCATCAGCCTATGTTCGTCCCCCATGGCACGCCACTCAATTCGGTCCTATGTCCTTCTCCTCCACCCGCTCCCCGCTCCCCTGATATATGTTAGACAAAATAACATTACCAATAAAAAACTTTTATTAAACAATGCTGAATCCAAATACGTTTAAGATTTTATATTGTTCTTATGTACGAAGCATACTTGAATATTGCTCACAAATATGGAATCCCCGTTACAATAAGTATATTGACCGCATCGAAAATATACAGAGGAAGTTTATTAAATACATTTGCTTTCGTCTAGGTATACGCTACAGATCTGAAGATTATTTACAACTTTGTAAAAAGTTTCACTTTCTGCCTTTATCTACCCGACGTGATATAGCTGACATCTCATTCCTATTTAAAATAACTTCAAATCGTATTAATTGCCCAGAACTTGTTAGTAAGATAAAGTTAAATGCCCCTGGAATAACTCTGAGGTTTAATCCTCTTATTAATATACCTTCAGTTAAGACATATTACCGGCAAAATAGTTATATGACGCGAGCAAGCAGAAAATTCAACGAGCTGAGCAAACTTTATAATCTTGATTTATTTTGCACAAGTGAAGCGACAATGAGACGATGGTTGAGTACAGAATTTTTCTCTAAGACTCCTTAATGTTTCTGTCTTTATCTTAATGATTCTATACTTAAGCTCTCAGTTTTTATAAAATACTTTGTATTATATACGTGTGAACCTATAATTGGCTGTATGTTGTATAAACTGTAAATTATTAAGTTTTATTTTAAGCTGTTGGTTTACCTAATAAATAAATAAATAAATAAATAAATAAATAAATAAATCAACCTCGATATATGTATATCAAGAAAGCAAGAAAATATTCGTTAAAATATGTATCAAGTAATTTGTTAAACATACATAGGTTTGTTATATCAGGTTGGTCTTAGATTTGTTATAAAGGTAAAGGTAAAACAAGTTTTCTTTACGTACAAGACCTATTTGTACAAAATTGTATTACCAATTTAAATGGCCATTAGTGGCTTCTATTTTTTCCGGCCAAGCGGGTAAAATGGTAAGGGGCTGCGCAGACGACAGACTATCCATGACGCACTTTTTAGTCTGTGAAAATAGAACCTATGCAATTATATGCAGTAACGCACACGACGCGCAAAAAGTCCGGCGCACAAATAATCCGTGTAATTCGGGCAGACCGCACCGCGCCGAGCTGCGCCGCTCCGCACAAAAAGTGTGTGAAAAAAATTGAGCGTTTGCTTCAACGCGCGCTAACGCAGACGGCACACACTTTAGTCGGCAATCTGCATTTGCTAGGGGTGGACGTAACGCTTCTTTCTTCTTCTTTTTCTGTACTTCATGTACAAAATAATACTTCGCGATCTCTGTACGATTTCCATAGCGTCTACGTCCCTACAGCTCTGCCGACAGAATGATCGAAGATGTGCGTCGTGTGCGTTGAGTCTGTGAAAAATCCGCAACCGACTTTTTGCGCGCCATGCAGACTTTTTGTGCGCCGCAGACTCGATCGCACAAAAAGTGTGCCGTCTGCGCAGCCCCTAAAAGTGACAAAAATGCTATCTTTCTGGCACGCTACCATCTGACAGTGGTTTGGAGTACGTACCTACTTGGATTTTCTTTAGATTGGCGTGTGTACAATAATATACCTACTTAATTGTGCTTTACTGCTGTAGTGGATGTGTTGTTTGCCTGTGTTTTCTCAATAAAAACTGATAATATTATGACTCAAAAAAAAAAAACAAAAAAAACATAAAAGTAGTCAATATTATCGTTTACGGAATCAGGCAATTCTATTTCTCTTGCCGTTTCATCTCAAAAAGAAATGTTAAGTAAAATAAGGCATTTATGATACCAACTTCCTTCCGTCCATTTGAGGCCACTTAAACTTAAGTGGTGTTAACATGTTTATCGTTTAACACAAACATTATACACCTACGAGAACAGTTATTCACATGTCTAGATGCAGATGCACTAAAAACATGAATAAATATGTGGAAGTAACAGAAATAAGAAATATGTGATTACATTAGCTTATGAACGCGGCTTTGCCCGCGTGAATTTTTTTTCTTATTTTTTAGCGGATATCTACATCATAATATAAACTATACGTGTGCCAAACTTCAACCAAATCCGTTCAGCGGTTTAGCCTATGCGTTGATAGATCAGTCAGAAGTCAGAAGTCACTTTTTCTTTTATATATTTTAATTATTCGTTAACAGAACTACACAAAAATCTGTGCACTGCAAAAACAAATTGTTAAGTATTTATTTTTAATAAATATGAATAATCTATAAAAATTAGTTTTTGGCCCAGGAAAGGACAAAAAATAGTTTTTATTTCCGAAATCAACCTGGAAAGGAAGGTGAAAAGAAGGTGGAAGTTCGCAAGGAAAATCGATAACCACTAACTCTATTTGTCCAAAATTTGGTACACAGATAGTTTGAGTCCCGGGAAATGATACAATTATTTAAATTTCTAGGTATATTAATTAACTGTTACGCGCTACTAAGTGCAGGGCCGCTAGTATTATTATATGTCAGTGACTGTGTATTTCTGTTGTTAACTTGCATTTTTTCGCAACGATTTTTGTCGTAGTGCGCTCTCAGCCTTATCTTGATCTTACCGACAAATTTTACGATGTCATCCTACCATTGAACCGAAGTTAAAATTACCTGAAATAATATAAAAACAGGTTATTTTAGTTAGTTATACAGGCTTGCAGGGGCTGATCCAGGGACGTGGGTAAAGGGGTAAAGTCTCCTCTAAGTAGATTATTTACTTTTACATATCGCTCATTTGCTGCAACAATATGATATTTCCTTTCTAATCTTCAAAAACCGCAGTGCGATAATTAATTTAAATTTTATCAAACAGGTCGAGCTGTTTTCAGGCAGTAAACCATGGAATGTCAAGTAGAGCCGGCCACAGGCCCCCTAAATCTAAATCCTGGATTCGCCACTGGAGGCAAGCAAATGATAATGACATTGACGAGCAAAGACCAACCCCACATTTGGCGTGCATGAATCCCGAACATGTGACCGAAGACATCGTAAATCGTAATGTGCTGCAATTCAACAGCGTAAGGCGTGTGTAATCGAGTAGAACCCACAAAAACGCGACGTCATCTTCGCGACTTACGCCCGCAAAAATCGCGCATGCTCAATGTAGGGTCAACCTTATGAGTTTCTTGCTCGTTCTTCTCATAGAGGTGCTTTGTGAACGAGCGGTAGAGTATTAAAATAGAAAAAAATGTAAAATTGACTTGCAAAAGTGCTCCAATGTAGCCTTTTTGAATAAATGAATTATTTTTTGAGTTTGAGTTTGGACCTCAAAGAAACCGACTCATAATTTTAATGTTATCCAATAAGCCAATGCGGTAGATAGTAAATTTGTTTAATGAATGCAATGACCACGGATTACCATAATGTCCAATGGACAAAACAGGACAGATGCAGTTAAGTAATTAATGTCTCATAATTTAGCTTTTACTACGCATGGTTGGCCAACCATAGTGCTACATTTAGTCATATGGCTTTTGCTTTCTACACCGTGTGTATATGCTAATATTTTTTTTGCTTTTTTTTACGGACTAAGCAGGCGTTTGACCACAATCTAAACGTAATAAGTGTATTTTTAGCACTTAACGTAATTTGGGGTTAATTTAGCTATGGCAATTTTAGCTAAAAATAAAAGTCTTATTTACTTTACAGCAGCGACAATTAATGGTTAAAAGTTAGCCGGAATTTTTAGCCATTCTTAGATATTATTAGCCTTAGTTTAAGCTGATTAGGCAAATTTCTTTGCTGAAATTTCTTCGTGGAAAAAGTGTACGCGTCTACAATCTTACCAGTGAAACGAATATTTATAGATATTTATAATAATTTTATTTTTTCAGTAGTAGATATTCTTGTCAATAAATAACTTCTTCATTATTCTTTAAACCTCTTCATTAATCAATTTGGAATTATTAATAATCCATTATACTATATTATCCATTTTGCATATCTATGCATATCTATGCTGTGTGTCCAATGGTGTGTCTATCTAGACACACCATTGGACACACAGATAGACTCCAATAATTATCACCCATTACATTTATATTAAAAGCTTAAAAGAGCCTCTGCGCGTTGGACTTCTTTTCCTCCGTGCACGCCTATAAAAGGCCCGGGCTTAGCCCGTGTTTAAGAGCGACATAATATTATATTAGTGAAATTATTCACTAGTGTATCAGTTATTCAGTTTAATTAGGTTAACTTATGAATAATGTTTTAGGTTAAATGGAGGATTATAATATGCAAATAACGTTGAATAGTGATTGATTTATAGTCTACAGTTAATTAATAGGGCATGATGTGGGACCTAGTTTCAGATAGATATTTGAGAGCAATAGCAGATAGAAATTACGAATTTGGGAACTACTGTCAGTGTTAAATTACAAATACGACACGGCCGTACTCACGTTTTAAGTAAAGTTCTTAGTAGAGATAAATAAATATAGATATTATATTTCAGGACATTTCACACAGCGCCACCTAACCCCAAGCTAAGCAATGGGAGGGTTTGCGTAACGCATTTTTTCCCGGCGTAACCAAAAAAAAAAACCCCAAGCTAAGCAACTTAATGCTTGTGTTATAGTGGTTAGGATAATTCATATACTTATCTTTTGTAAATACATTCTTATAATATAGATATTGAAAACCAATAGATAAAAAAAAAACTCAACACAAATTGAAATGTGAGTACAGCTGTGTGCTGTCGTATTTGTAATAGATAGGAATTAGTTCATAGGCTGGTGTCTCGAGATCTTTCTTTGTCCTTGCCTTAGTTAGCATACTGTTAGTCTTGGTCGACCTTCGGGGTTTAAAGATGGTAGCAGACTTAACCTGGAAGGCGCGATTAACCGCCCAAAAAATATATCTCTCTCTCATCTCCCTAAACAGCTAGTTGCTAAAATGTTGCCAGTCCCAATTGCCAGTCCGCAAAATGCAATTCAGTAGCACCAATCACCAAAGTAACTTAAAGGTTCATAAATCTATCTGCAGTCTTCAAGACCTCAACTCGTCCTTCAGCAAGCGACAGCCGTCACGGTGCAGTGTCGAGAGCGAAACGCATCGCTCCACTGACCAGGGCATATACCACGATTGTGTGTATAACGAGAATGTAGGTTACTTATGACCAGAATAAATTTGGAAATAGGATCGGGTATAATATGCCTGCAAGCGTAGATGATATTTGTCCGTACATAAGAATAAATTATGTATCTTTCGTGCACACTCTCGCTGTTGTTAACTCTTCGTTTATACTTGTATTCTTCTAGAAACTTTTATCAATAATCTGTGTGCCAAATTTCAACTAAATCCGTTCAGCGGTCTAAGGAGTGCGTAAATAGATCCGTAAATCAATGAGTCACTCTTTCCTTATTCATATTTAGAAATTCTTTGTCTGAATTGGTAATGCCGATGCCATGCCGGTTCGACCACCATGATAACCTTATATGTACTTCTTTTCGTGTCGAATTGTCCAATAGAAATAAAGAAAGAAACACATTTATTCATAAAAAACAAGACAATAACAATAATTATGAAGCACATTAACATGTACCGCCGAATGGGAACTGTGAACTGTGTGTGTACAGTGAAACACACAGCGCTGGTATTCTTGCAGCCCCCATCGGTAAGGTCGCCGGTCCATGCATTGTCAGTGGCCTCAAATTATGACCGATCTAATCTAACAAGTCATCTGTGGTATGTAAAATGTATAGACCATAGCATATACTACATGTATATGTATGTATGTATGCAGGGAACAATTATATGGTCGGCTGAGTTATTCATGAGCTCTGATTAAGATGTCCGGTTAATCAATGGGCTGCTAATGAAGACGTGTTTATACGTTAAGACAGATTATTGGAGGTTGAAAGACTCTTCGACTCTTCGACCTCTCGAATTTTTTAATTTAACATATTTTTATTTCGATCGCAACGACTTCCACTAACTCTTAGGCCAAGATCATTTCACCCCTTATCCTTCTCTCTCTCTCTTCTCGTAATGCATTTTTAAATGCATTATGCATACCATATAATATGGAGAGAGCAAATGGAGAGAGGGAAGGGAGGCCTTAGCCCAGAAGTGGGACAAACCAGGCTGAAAAATAAAATAAATAATTACGTACGCAATATCAAGTGGCAGGCAGTGGATATGTGGGACTCCCCGCCGAAGAGACCGGCGGATGAACCACTGAAACCCCGGGGTGTCCTTCCAGCCCCTTTTCAGTGGTGAAGAGAGAGAGAGATACGAGTATGCTCTCGCATTCTTTTCCACCGACCCCTATTCATCCCTTGTTCTAGGTCAGCCTCGAATACACATGATATTCTAAAAGCGTCCATCCAAAGTAAGAAAACTACGACAAGCACAACTAAGCAAAAAAAGCGCTTAACTCTAAACTAAGGTATTCCATCCCACGCCTACGTCTAATTTAACTAAGCGCTAATGAGCACATTGATAATTATATACACTTATCCTAATGAAAAGCGCTGTAATGGCACGAGTGGTGTGATGTAATCAGAGTGGAATACCGAGTCAAAGTAATCCCTCTTTCTGTTACGAGTTAAAACCGCAAGGTAGTGTAAAGGTGGGTATAAACTGGAGTTAAATGTAATGCAACATTCTTACGAAAAAATGGTAGAATAAAAAAAACTCAAGTTTCCTATGGTTACGTCGAATTGAGTTTTGATCACTTTTAAAAGGCATAATCGATGTTCTCTGGCCCGGCGAGCGTGTATGTAGAACTAGCTGCGCCCAGCGGTTTTACCCGCTGTACTGTAGCCTATGTGTTATTCCAGGGTTTAAGCTATCTGTATACCAAATTTCAGCTCAATCTATCCACCCGTTTAGGCGTGACAGAGTAACAAACATCCAGACATCCATTCTTACAAACTTCCACGTTTATAATATTAGTAAGATCAAGAATGAAAATCATGAATGAAAATGATGAAAGTTGAGGAAGCGAAAGAACTGTGTCAGGATCGTACCAAGTGGAGGGAAATAGTCTTTTCTTACTCTAACGGGAACCAGGCGTGATTATAATATGTATGTAATCGAATCGAAGTTCTGTTACGAGTTACGAGCATATACTCTAGTGACTAGAACTAGTCTACACACCAGGTTTAAAGCTTTATTACACTTTTTAGTCACTAAATTCAGAATCTAAATTATTAGGATGAACGATACTTTCTTCTAAATTTAGGATGCTAAATGTGATTACACTTGACTTAATTCAGTGGCGACTTATTTTAGGCTTTTAAATTTAGCCAGGTGTAATAAGCCTTTTAGTCGAATAAAGGGTCGAATAGGTACAGCCGCATTTCTCAGTTTAGACCCATAAGATATTATATACTCGTAGGTATGAAAGATTCTTATCTGGCGTATACGAGAACGAGCAATTCAAGAGAACATTCCCCTACACACTTTACATCAAGTAAGTGATACAAAGTCATATTAAAATTATCAACATCTCCAGACCTTCCCAGTCGTTATTGCGACTCAGTGCAAGCTTGTTCCTTATCTCAATCATAAACTTGTAGTACTGTGTCACAGTGATATTGCATATCTTCGCTTCAACTTCGAAGGCAGTATAGCTTTAATTATTGCGACAAGGCGCTAAAGTGTACGTGTTACATGTAATTTGTATTCCGCAAATAGGCTGCATACAGAATGTTGTAATAAATGTATATACCGCACTGTAATAGAAAACCGACCGTGAACTTATTACTGAACCATACGATTTTCCAATCATTAGGAAGATGTAGAGGTAGAAAATAGAGATGGTGCATAAATTAACCATTTTTAGTCCGTCAGAATGTATGTGCCTTTATTGCCTTGAGCACGGTAAGAACCTCTTTTACTTTAGTTAAGAAATTTGCATATTTTTTATCTAATCAATCTTGACATAATCATAATGTTTGTATGTGTGGGTGTGTGTGTATTAAAAATATCTATCTTTGAATTTGTTTTTGGCTACGAATCACTACATATGCTTATATCTTCAAAACTGCGCAACGTATTTTTATGCGTATGCAGTAATAGATAGAGTAATTCAAGAGGAAGGTACGTATGTATAATACATGCGTAATATAGTAGAAAAACACTGATAATTATATTATATTAAGCGCGACGAAGTGCGTGCTTCTGCGTAAATTATAAAAATTTATTGTGTATAGGTTTTTTTTTTTTTTTTTTATGTGTAGAAGTAGAAGACGAGCAAGACGCTCTCCTGATGTTAAGAGATAACGGCTGCCCATAATCAGTACAGCGCTACCTAGGATTTCACAATTATGTGAAATTCTAGGAGCACTGCACCAACGCTTCTTACTCAAGAGTCATAAGATGTTAAGACTCTTTAGCCCAGTAATTTCACTAGCTGCGTGCGGTATCTGCCTTAAATTCAATAGTGTGTTGTGCTGCATCACACAGCTCTGTGAAGCCAACGGCCGGTAAATTAAACTTGCGCCTTTTGTATGCATGGAAATCTTATACTGCTATTTTGTAAATTGATGAGCAGGCTTCAAGTGGCGCCTCATAAAAATGTATGCATTTTGTATGATATATTCCATCTACCTACTCATCTATCTCTCAGCTCGTATCCACCTACTGCCAGGTAGAGGCCTTCTCATGATCACGCCACAGTTTCCAATTCCTCCCAACATTATTTTATTATCAAGAATCGGAGAAAAATAATCTCAAGCAAGTAAAATCGATACTACTGCGGATGAAAATGCAGATTTTCTGTAAAACTAATTGACTAACCAAAAACCTAATTAAAGGACCGACTAAGACTAACTTCTATTCTAAGTTTCAACGCATAGGTATAATATCTATTTTATTCTCCTAAAGATGTATAGAGACGATAACACGAGTGAATAGGTACCTTTCTAGGCATCTTACGTGATCCATCGTCGACCGCATTTTCACTTTCCATCAGGTGGGATGTGGTCAAACGTAGGCCTATCTCGTATAAAAAAACTAAAATAAACCAAGTAGCAATAAAATAACTTAATTTCAACAACTTATCAAAATTATCGTAAGTTTTAAGTTACCAGTAACTTAAAACGAACACCCATTACATTCCATCCTCGCTTGTAGAGCTTCCGATCAAGTTACGGTAAGCTATCTTATAAAACCATTATCTTTATCGGCTAACATGCATTATTCTGTCACTTAACACCACTAAATAGTGAAGAAGAAACCCTTAGTTTAAGGTGTGGGCAGACGAAGAGAAAAGACAAGTAAATGAAGAAATATATTGAACCGATTTTAAACTCTCTTTTAGATTATCTTTCTGCTTTTATACCATATACCTAATCAAGGGCGGATCCAGGATTTGGTCCTGGGGGGGGCCAAGGCCACGTTATATTTTTTACTACGAAAAGTGTGTGTTTAGCTCGCTCTGAACAGTAAGAAAGTCCAAATATCCTTAATAATAAGTACGGCGAGAAAAAAAATTATATTATCTTGACCATGAAATATGTGCAAAATTCGTAACTCTACAATGCCCTGACCCCCCCCCCCCCCCCTAAATCCGCCTATGTACATAATAGAGAGTGTTTTATGTCGATTGTCGATGTCGACAAGGTTAAAAAAAAATGGAATATTGCGGACTAATTCCACTGTATCCACTGAACCCATGTGTAATTCCAATGTCTAAGCCCTAAGCTTTCTTCATACAAAAATTGCTCAATCGTTTCAGCTGTATAGTCCTTTAGTAACCTTTTCGTTACAATGATGGGCGATGGGGTAATAAAAAAAACATTCAGACCTCTAAACTTTCGCATTTATAATATCAGTAAGATTGAATGCGCAAACCTGCCATAAGAACTTAAAACTCCATCTCACCCGCTCTCCCTATAAAATGCGTAGAGACATAAAACAGATCGTACAAAATTACAGCCAATCGCGCCCATCTAAGGTTTCATCAAGGGTTTCTTTAATTAAGTGACATGAAACTCTTTAAAGTCTCCCCGGTGCACCGTCTGCCTCCCATGCACTTAACTTTAAGCTCTAAGCTTTCGGGTTTAAGTTTAAATCCGCTTAGCAAGTGATTGGGTGAGGCAAGAGTCAATTTGCATGCGTGTAAGCTGGTTTTGCGTGTCTCCATTGAACCGCTTACACTTGGAAGCTTTCGTTTAGTTAAGTGCTTGTTATTCTTGGTACAGTTTAAGGCTTATACTATTTTACCTGCTGTATTATAATGCACTAGTTACGCCACGCGGATTACCCCCGATAACATTTTCCCGTGTCTTTTCCCGAGACTATAACTATATTTATACCAAATTTCCTAAATCAATTCAGCCGTACAGTTGTGAAGAGGTATCAGACAAACCAACACACATTAGCATTTGTAATATTAGTGTGGATTTTCATATTTTAATAAGAGTGTTTATCTTAAATCATACATAACTTTGTAATGATAACAAAAAAGGCAGCAAAAAAAGCACAGTATCGTTTCATAAGTTTAGGCGCGTAGGGTAATTCAATTCAAATCTTTATTTCGGAATACTTCCATATAAATATAGTGTTAGTTACATTTACTTACAAAACCTATGTTAGTATGATCCTTGAAATTATCATCAATTTTCATTTAGCAGTGGACCAGCATCCCTTATGCACGCATTCGAAATGTTACATTTTTGTAAGAACAAAATAGTCACATGGCTCTTTTCTATTATAATAAAAGTACTACATAATTGCATTGTCCAGTAGCCCGTATGCAAATGTACAATGAACACAGGTCCGCGGCAGCTATTTGGCCTCCCTTCGCTTTTTGTACGACGCAGTCTTTGTGCCGTCAGTCCTCTACAATTTGCTGGACATACCGAAGGCTGTATAGAAACCAGCCGCCAATGCATTTAGCCTTATAATTCTGTTACTCTATTTGCGAATGAAACTGAATTCTTTCATAAAACTAGCAAAATTTTCATAAAACAGTTTGTGGTGAGCTTTTATGTTTTCACATCTTGTAGCATAAAAAATATTTTATTTATTTAATCCAGAGTTCAGATAATATACCCACCTACACAAATTTCCATAGCAATAGTATAATAAGCAAATTTAACTACATCCTTGAAGACACTGACTTGAAGATAAATTTGGTTATGTACCAAAGGTAGAGATCAACAACTGAATAAATGAAATGAAAAGCCAAAAGTAGCATTAAGCAAAAAAAATAAAGCAAAGTAAAGTAGCAGTTAAACTAGCATTTATATGCCAAAAGTATGGTACAGCAGGTGCAGGTATTAGCGTTTTATATAATGAATGTCTACATACTTAGCGGATTCACCAATATGCAAATTTATAATTTTTAGGTTTTGTTACAAATCTAATATTAGGAAATTCACTTATTAGTGTAAACAAAATTTAAATAGATTTAATTATTTTAAAAGTCTATAATTACTATCATAATATAATCAATTGATGACGACCTCTGTGGCGCGGTGGGCTAATACCCGCCTGTAACGCAGAAGGTTGCGGGTTCGATTCCCTCATAGGACAAATGTTTGTGTGATCCACAGGTATTTGTTTCTGGTCTGGGTGGTTTTTCAATATCTATTATAAGTATGTATTTACAAAAGAAAAGTATAATATAAGTAATAAGTATTATATCCGTTATCCTGACCACCATATTACAGGTAAGGTGGCGCTGTGTGAAACGTCCTGAAATATTTATTATTATTAATTATATTGTTAATCCTGCTTTGTTTTTTTCACCTCTATCTGTGCATTCTGTGCATTATATACGTTGCACGGACGTTAGAACACTCAATAATTGTTTTTGGAAGCTTTTACGAATTTTCCAAGCATTTGATTTTACAACTTTACCGACCGTTACCCGATTCGCCTTGTTCGCATATTTTCCACATATTGTTTGAGATACAGAATAAATATAAACAGGAATGGTCTTCCGAACAAAAGAGAAAACCAGCATAAATGTAGGTACATAAATATGTATTTCAGTTTATGTTGTCCATCTCTGCTTAGAAGAAGTCCAAGCATCCTAGCCAATTGTAAAATGCTTTAAAAAACTACCTACAAACATAGCCAAAAACACTCGACTAACTCTACTTTCAAACAAAAAAAACTAAATCAAAATCCGTTCATCCGTTTGGGAGCTACGATGCCACAGACAGACACATACACACACACACACACACACACACACACAGACAGACACACAGACAGACACGTCAAACTTATAACACCCCGTCGTTTTTGCGTCGGGGGTTAAAAAGTGAGTTTTTATAATAATAGATGGATGGAATAACACTCCAGTTCATTGTCGAGTGTTCATTTGTGAACAGTGAACATTTTGGTCCAAATTCTCATTCTAAAAGTGTTCTCGACATTTTATTGTTTGAGAATCTTACTAGTACATATTATAAACGTGAAAGTTTGGGATGTGTGTTATTGTTACTCTTTCACGCCTAAACTGGTGGACCGATTGAGCTGAAATTTGGTATAGAAATACCTTAGACCCTGGCATAGGCTACAGTACAGCGGGTAAAACCGCTGGGCGCAGCTAGTTTGAAATATTTGCACGATGTGGCCTTTTGGGCTACAATATGGCACTTGGCTATGTTTATTTGTGTCGTTGTGTTCCAAAACTTTATGATGGCCGATCTAATCCTTAGCCACAGATTATATGATGTGTGGTTTGAGGTGTTCGTACATTTTGGGGCGAATATTCGCATGAAAACGTTTGATTACAACGCAACTCTGCGCCGCACCGAATGTGGGCTATTCACGACTCGGCTTACTGAAATGCTACGCTAGAATTATTTCATTAAATTGTGGTTTCATCTCTTGAATTTCATAACTAATACTGAATTTATATACGCAGCTTTGGCATGATAAAATACTCAGAGCCAAAGAGAATATAACAGAAGTCAGAATAGCAAAGATTATGCTGAATAACGTATAACAGAAACTATAAAAGGAATATCATATCATTTCATATTCTGACGCACAATGTTTAGGTGCAGTAAGTGCATAATTACAAATTTTATAAATAAGGTATAGTAAAAATTCTCAAGAAAAAGCGTTTACGATAATCGCGTATCATAAGTTGTAATGTTTTTTTTTTGTGTTAAAGACAGAAACACAAGCAGTCAGCCTGCCTGATGATGAGTGGTTAAAGTTGCTTATAGACGTCTAAACGAACATTAGTAGTAGTGGTAGTAAGTCGGTCATTGTCGACGCGTTGGCGAGTCGTAAGCTTTGTGTTAGAAGCATGCAGGCCCGGATTTAGCCAAAATGCCGCCTTGGGCAGTGAGAAAATGCTACCCCCCTCCGCCGAAATATTATAATTTATTGACGGTCTTCGGCTAGACATTTTACTAACAAATTTGTTGTCGAGTTCTTACATTATTATGTTATTATGAATATTTATAAAATATACATTTGACTACGTAAGGTGCTACGTAAGGTGGCAGTAGCTTTGACTGCCAGAAATATTTTGACTAAAAAGAGAAATTATAATTGAGAAATTTTATATTGCTAACTATGATAAGACCGCTGATTGTAACACATAGATTATAATACCAGGTTTTTATGTTTAAGTTTATTTTTCTGTGTTTCAATAAAGTGTTATCTATCTATCTGTCTGAAATTTGGCTCCCCAGTACCTAAATTTGCCGCCCCCTGAAAATTTGCTGCCCTGGGCACTCGCCTCGAATGCCCCTAGTGTAAATCCAGGGCTGGAAGCATGTACGAATATTTCACATTATAATAGACGAAAGTGCGGATATACACACATCTCCAAACATAGCTTCAGAAGTGAACTTGTAAAACCTTTATCCATTTACAAGATTTATTAGATTACAATATTTTTAAAAGTTGTCAGTAAAAGTACCGTTCTAAAATAAGTATTTCCAAAATAATACACTTCTGAAAATCACAGATTTGCGCGCGATGCAATATTAATGCTCTTAATATAATAATAATTCACTTGTACGGCCTAAATTCTCTTTACTATCCACTCATGTAATAAAAAATAACTGTTAACCAGTTTATAAGCTTTCTAAAGCTTCACGCTCCACAATACAATTTGCATGTTGTGCCTGAGGCTTTGTTTGGTACGTCCCATGTATTGGCAGATGCTACGGAACCAGTTCTTGTATTGATACTAGGATTTGATAGACGATGGTCAAGCCAAACATAATATTTAATAATAGCTGCGCCCTGCAGTTTTAACTGCTAAAAATCGTATGCGTCATTTCAGGGACTAGGCTATCAAAATTTCAAATCATACGGTTCAACCATTTAGGGGTGATGAGGTAACAAATACAAATTCGCATTTTTTTTTTTATACGAGATAGGCCTACGTTTGACCACATCCCACCTGATGGAAAGTGAAAATGCGGTCGACGATGGATCACGTAAGATGCCTAGAAAGGTACCTATTCACTCGTGCCTTGAAGATACCCAAGTTGTACCGCTCGGGAAACACGGATGACGGCAAAGTGTTCCAAACGCGACCAGTTCTCATTAAGAACGACGAAGCAAAACGCTTGGCGCGGGCAGTAGGTAACGCCACTAAGGGTGCCGCTTTGCCGTCTGCCGCGACGTCCGTCGGTAGAATGGGCTTGGAGGAATTAGTTCGTGTAATTCCTGCTTAATTTATTAATACTAGAGAGGTTTGAGATTTGACAGTGACAACTGGTTGCTCCCTCGGCGTGAGTTCTGACTGAGCGAGTATTATCTTTCATAGCTTTTGTCGCTCAGCGACAAGCTAGTGAAGGGAGTCCTCGCCGGTAGTGTGAACAGTCAGCGAACTTTTGTTAACACAGAATGTAATATATTTGTAATATATTGCCGATAGTTACTCGTTTTCTCGCCTTTGGTGGGACATATGACATAGGTACCTAAGTGTAAGCATTTTATGCCTTTTTTCATTACTTTTTGACTAGAAAAAAGACACAGACATTTTCGACAAAATAAGAACTAGGTGACAAGTAACCAGCTAAAGTGTGAAGTGTTAAATATCCAAGCTTCCATAAGCTGCGCTAGAAGCTAAAAGTTCCTAAGCTTCCTAAGCTAGCGCTCTGATGAAAATATTAAACTTTTTTGCTTTTTACATCAAGTTAGATTGTACGTCAAGCGCAGACTCGTGACTTACGAGTTCAAAATACGAGTAAATTTACTATTTTTTCTTGATTCTATTTACCATTTAAACCGATTTTACAAGGAAAGGAACATTACCTATATAATTTTTAGGGTTTTGTAAAAGTCTAAATTAAAAAACGAAACCCTTATAAGGTCACTCGTGCCTCCGTCTGTCTCTCTGTACCTACTTTTGATTAGGGAACGGAGTTGATTTAATGTTCTCGAATGATCACCGATTAATTATAATTATTATACTTGTAAGGGCCCAAACCTAATTGTTTTTTTGCTTTTATAAGATACTTATACTTTTTAGATCTAATCAGTCAGTCCCTTATTATAATTAGGTACTTATATCAAAATCAGTTGACCGATGAAAAACGAGTACGAAGTAGGTTTACTTTTATTAATCTATATAAGTGGTCTATTTTTTTACTTAATATGAGATGTTTCCGGATTATTCTGATAAAATAACCACACTATTATTGCGGGAGAAGCCACGAAGCATAACCCAGTCATAATCTATAAACTATAATGGTCATACATCATTTACAAAACGTGTTCATAAATTCGACATATCCTTTCCGTGATACAAGCCTAAAATGCATGAAATTCTTAATTTAGTTTTAATAGTCGGCAAAGTTTTTGTTATCTCTGTGGAAAGTAACACCGTCTGCGGGGAAACGCTTTGCTGCCGATAAAATGCTGCACGTAAAGTTCTTTAAGTACCTCGTTATTGCGTACTTAAGACAAGTTTTTCACTTGATAAGTCTAGCTCTAGGACTTTAGTCTGTTGGTCTCTTCTTAGAGTTTTATAATGTCGTGATACCTACTTGTTATTCCACAAAAACATTTTTATGTAAAAGTTTCTAGCTTGAGAGAGACGAGAGAGAGAGAGAGAAGACCGGACGGAACCGGAGACGATATCGCTCGTTCACAAAAGTTCGTTCAAAAACTTATCAGCAGGGGGACGTATCCGTCGTGGAACCAAACCGAAGACCAAAATTGAAAAAAAAAAAAGAATTGATACGACGTAATACATTATTTCATACATTTCGGTCTTCGATTCGGTTCCCTAACGGATAAGTGAATAGCCTTGCTGAACTCGTGTAGAGCCGAGCTTGTTACTCTACACATGTCCTAACTTTACAAACCTCAGTCAGAATGTGGCTCAGTATTTTCAAAAATTTTACATATTATTTCGAAACATTGTCACTGGACTTACATAAATACTTATGCAAAATATTAACTAAACCTGATAACTCTAACTGCCTTAAAATTGAGTTGCAAGATTTGTACCGAACAAACCTACATACATTGCATGTTAAATAAAAGCTTGTAAAAACCGTTGAATCTATTATTATAATTCAAAGGCCTAGTGATATAATCAGCAGCATTTTAGTTCCACTGCGTTAGTCAGGGCCTTGGCATCGGTCGCGGCCTCTACCCTTGAACCGAGAGCATTCCGAGTTTATTACACTATTTACACGTGCTTCTAACTGCCTATTTCAGATAATATCTACGAGAAAACGTAAAACAATAGTGGGAATTATTGAGAGTGAACAGATATTGAAATTGTGATGAGACAATTTATTTGAATGGGAGATGACAATAACAAAAATAAAATGATTATAAAATTCACTTGACCAAGGCCTTTGAACCCATTTTCTAAAGATGACTAAGAAATATATTCCGATATGTCCTATAATATCCATAACTTTTACATTAAAAGCCCAAAGATGTAAGAGACAGAGATGACGGACGGCGTTACCCAGGTGTTCCTCGAAAGCGACCTGATTAGCTGGTTAGCTAGATCGAAAGGAATGGAGGAATTTGAGGGAGGTCTTTGCTCAGCATAATGGGACAATATAGGCTCATTTTTTAAAGAGCCCGTAGGATCCCACTGCAGGTCAAGGGCCTCTCTACCCTCCCACAATCTGTGTTGCTGAGGTCGTCTCTTCATCTCGCCTTTGGATTGCCATGTGGCCGTTTGGTAATGGAACCCATTAAGTTATAATTTTAGCCTAAAGTTCCGGCATGCGGCAATATAGGCTCAAAAATAAATAAATTCATCATGTGAAGTATAATTAACAGTTTCCAAAGACATTGCCGGAACATCAGCTTGTTTACCATTTTGCGGTGATTAACAGTGAAAAACCAACAATTATTGTGCAATTCTCAGAGCTCCTCCATCCATTGTGCGGGAGTAATTCACCCATGACCTCGGAAATGGTTATTTTCACTACGAATAACATGTTATATAACTTGTAATGTAGTTAAGTGAATACCTTATGTGGTGCAAACTCGGAAGCAGGTAGATATCTGAAACAAAAATATGCTGTAAGTTTTGGGTTTTATATGGCTCAATTAATTCATATCGGAAGCGATGCGCCTTATTCCTAATCTTGACTTTTCTATTTTAAATGTATGTTTAATGTTTATTTATGTTCAAATATCTAAGACAAATTTTAATATGGGTTACATTTAGTTTAACTTAACGATACAGTGCAAATTTCGTCAAAATCGTTTTGTTGTTTATAATATATTCTATAGAGAAATGTGGTTCTCGTCCTCGCGAACTTATAGTTGGTTATTGTTATTATTTGTCCCGTACCGTCCCATTGCAGGGCAAAGGCAACCTTCTTTCCCTCCACACATCTCTACCTGTTGCAATTTGGGGTCAATTACAATCCTTTAAGCATTACTGTGCTTCGGTAACAGGGCACTGTAGCTAGTGAAATTACTGGGCTGAAGAGTCTTATCATCTTATGACTCCCAATCTCTCTCTCTTATGAGTCTGTTGGCGTAGTGCAACCAGAAATTTACCAGAAATTTTGTATTATGGGCAGCGTTATCTCTTAGCATCAGCAGAGCGTCTTTTTCGTCTTCTTACTTCGTTGTATAAAATGTATAATATAAAATGAATTAATATTTTAAATTAACTTGCACCATTATTGTTTTTGTATCTACATTGCCACAAGCCCACAGTAGAATCTTGTTAACAAAATTAACAACGTAAGTCGCCGCGCGCAAACGGTTCCTTCATTAAGATTTTAAGTTGCATTCAGAACGGATGTCTTCGCAGTCTTGGAAGGGAACATAAGCGGCTTGCCAAGAAGCTGCTTCTGACGACAGATAACTGGGATCTGTGCTGCGGTTGGCTTCTCGGAAATGCAGACGACGCTTCCGAAGTTTTCCGTAGCAAGTTTGGCTTTGTCGTTTGTTTTACAAGATTCAATTCGCTCTTTTAAAGTCTTTTTGCTTAATAAAAGGACAAATCTCAAAATACTACTAATATAAATGCGAATGAACCACATTTTATGCAAATAAATTTCAGTAGGGATTGTATATATACGAAAAAGTGTTCATGAATTGTTACCTCTTCTCGACTAAACGGGTGAACCGATTCAACTGAATTCGATAACGATTGAATCGGCTGGAATAAAACATAGGTTGCCGGCCAGCTTGTAGTAAATAGTTTTTAGATGTCTATGAAACCGATTTTACAAAAACGAAGATGTGTTTATTCGGTTTATTCTATAGATACCTACTGTCGTCATTTCACGTTGTCATCCATGTTAAAAAAAGTTATTAGATATTCTTTATAGAGCAGGTGTCACGATTCGTGATGAACGAACGTAACCTTCGTTTTTATTCGTAAACTGTTCGAGCGTATCACCTTACAAAAATAGCTCTGGGTTTTTATTCTTATAATGCCGTTGACGTTATAAGATTAGAAGAAACTAATCGCACCCTGCCGTTTTGCTCACTAAAATGTGTTATTAAGGCATCGTGTTCCTAAACTTCTGGTAACTTCGAGTTGGTTAAAGGCGTGATTGGGCAACGCTTCTGCGATCTGGAGTGTTCGTCGACAAGATTATTAATTTATATCATTGATATGTACACATATCTATTTCTTCTTCCGACTTTTTGATAGGCAACAGATACAGATTATTACAGATTTCTATAATATTATGTACCTGAGTAACGTCATAAAATTGTTGTATTATTTTAAAGGTTACTTCTGCCTTCAAGTCATAAGAGTTAGATTTTTGATAAGAATCATTATTTGCACCCTCCTACAAAGGAAAAGTAAAATACACAAAGCTTAAGAGCATGTAGTTGACCCAAGCGCAAATCTGTGATGTTCAAACATGAATTATTTTGAAAATACTTATTTTAGAACGGTACTTTTACTCACAACTTTTAAAAGAACTTGTAATCTAATCAATTTATACAGAAAAACCTTTTTAGTTTTGACCGTTTTTAAATTACGTCAAGGTTAATGGATAAAGGTTTTATAGATTTACTTCTGAAGCAATGTTTGGACATGGGTATATCCAAATATACATGTCTTTATTAGAATCTAAAAAATTACTATTACTGGAAAGATCCTAAACTAGTATATTTATTAAGGAAAAGTTTCAATTATAGGTATTTCTTATTAAAATAAAATCATAAAGATGTGAAATTATCACGAAATTACTGTTTACAAAACATTTTTTTTTATACATGGCTCTTTTATATTTACTCAAAATAATTACTTACCATTAAATAATAACATTTTTTTGATCCAATCGTATTTTTAAATTTACTTAAAATGTAATATTTATATTTTTGCCGAATTTTTCAAAATCACTATAAAACGAGGCCCGCGTCGGTTCTCGCTTCACTCGGGCCAGAGCCCTCTCAGAGAGTGGACGTATCGCTCCGCGCTCCAAATTATTCTCGTCGCTGACCCACACATATAGTGCGATTATAGTTGGACCGCAAAAATTGATACTCTATATAATAATAACGGAATTTTTTTTTTGGTCACATAATGTTATAGTACTTTAGTGTTTGTTGATATTAAAGTCCGTTTTATTACAAGCTTTTATTTACTTTCACCTGTCTGTTGTCTGTCTGTCCGTCAGTCTGTCTGTAATCAAATTTTGCAACTTTAATTTGACCCACTTCCCGGTGTCCGATTAAGCTGAAATTTTGTATGCATGTATAAATCGAATGACAATGCAATATTTTGACATGGAGCTGATCTGATGATGGAACTGGAAGATGGCCATAGGATCTCCGTAATTAATGACGCAACCCCATCGAGTTTGGGCTCAAACGATTCGCCTTGACAAGTACTTTATGATGCTGGGTAGTAATAATAATAAAAGCTTGTTTTTAAAAAGTTTTATTTAAAATTTCACTTGTTTTACTTACATCTGTCTGTTGTCTGTCTGTCTATAATCAAATCTTGCAAGTTCAATTTGATCCACTTCCCGGATTCTGATTGAGCTGAAATTTTGCATGCATATTTGAATCGGATGGCAATGCAATATTATTATGATATGGAGCTGATCTGATGATGGAGCTGAAAGGTGGACATAGGAATTCCGTAATTAAACGACGCAATTACATCGAGTTTGGGCTCATTTGATTCGTATTGACGAGTACTTTGATACTATATAATAACCTAGACACAGAGACAGACAGACAGACACGTCAAACTTATAACACCCCGTCGTTTTTGCGTCGGGGGTTAAACACTTATAACACCCCGTCGTTTTTGCGTCGGGGGTTAAAAACTTATAACACCCCGTCGTTTTTGCGTCGGGGGTTAAAAACTTATAACCCCCCGTCGTTTTTGCGTCGGGGGTTAAACACTTATAACACCCGTCGTTTTTGCGTCGGGGGCTAAAAACTTATAACACCCCGTCGTTTGGATCATTCCCACTAGTTTCCCTTTTAGTTCCCTAGTGGATCTAGTAGGAACTTTTTTTCTCAGTAGCTCCCCTTTTTTGAAAAGGGGATCTAGTGGGAATGATCACTTCTCAGTAGTTCCCCCTTTATGGAACGAAGTTCCTTATCGCGCGTTATGAGGGGGAGAAGGGAGGGGGAGGGGAAGGGTGAAGGGGAGGGGAAGGGGGAGAAAGGAGGTTAGGGTGAGAAGGGAGTGGGAGAAGGGAGGGGGAGGGGGTAAGTGGAGGGGGAAGGGGTAAGGGAAGGGGGGAAGGGGAGGGGGAAAGGGAGGGGAGGGGCGAAGTGGAGGGGGAAGGGTAGGGGCGAAGGGGGAAGGGAGAGGGAGGGGTGGGTATAGGGGGAGAAAGGAGGGGGGAAGGGGAGGGGGTAGGGGGAGAAGGGAGGGGTGGGAGGGAGAAGGGAGGGGTGGGGGAGAAGGGAGGGGGAAGGGGAGGGGGAAGGGGGAGGGGAGGGGGAAGGGGAGGGGAAGGTGGAAGGGGAGAAGGGGAGGGGGAGGGGTGAGGGGGGAGAAGTGTCGGGGGAGGGGGAGAAGGGTCGGAGGGAGGGGGAGAAGGGTCGGGGGGAGGGGGAGAAGGGTCGGGGGGAGGGGGAGGACTCTTCCATGACAGCGTACTTATCATGTACTTATCTTCGCCATCGACCCTACTTGGCAAAAATCTTCGCCGTTATCACACTTGGCCAAAATCTACGCCATTACCCCACTTGGCCAAAATTATTATAATCAAGTTTTATCGGCAATAACTGTTCCGCGGGTAACAGCGCGGGTCGCAGCTAGTATAATAATAAAAAACTTGAGAGGTGTCAAGAGACACCCGGATGGAACGAAGTTCCCACGATTTACACAATTTATTATTTACAAAAAACCTGTATACACTCAAAATAATCGTCGCGACACCACACTGTTCAATGCGAAATAGAAATGAAAATATCTGGCTTGCTTTCTATAAGAGAGAGAGAGACAGAGAAACATGCGCACGCCGTACAGCTAGCTTACTAGGTATAGCAACAAGTGAATAAAATTAAAAATTTAAAAACAACCCCCAACGCAGCGCTTTCAAAATATGTAATTAGCGGTTTTTTGGTGGCGGCCATCTTAAATTTTAAATTTATCATAGTGCGTTGTATTCTACTAGTTAAGCCCCCCCATCCCTCATTCCCCTCCCCCTCACATCCCCCCCATCATCCCCCATCCCTCCTATTCCCCCCTTCATCCCCATCCCCCTCCCCTTCCCTCACTCCTCCTTTTCCCATCCCCTTACCCTCCCCTCCCCCTTCTCCCCTCCCATTCCCTCCCATCCCCTCCCCTTCACCCTCCAATTCCCCCTCTCCCTTCCCCCTCCCCTTCCCCCTCACCATCCCTCCTCCCCTCTCCCTTTCCACTCCCCTTTCCTCTTCCCCCTCCCACTTCCCCCTTCCCCCCTCCCTCTTCCCCCCTTCCCCCTCCCACTTTCCCCTCCCCAACCTTTCCCCTGCCCCCCTCACTCCCCCCTTCCCCCTCACCTCCCTCACCCCTCCCCCTCTCTTCCCCCTGCCCCCTCCCCTCCCCCTCCCCTCTTTTCAAAAAAGGGGAACTACTGAGAAAAGAAGTTCCCACTAGATCCACTAGGGAACTAAAAGGGAATGATCCGTCGTTTTTGCGTCGGGGGTTAAAACTTATAACACCCCGTCGTTTTTGCGTCGGGGGTTAAACACTTATAACACCCCGTCGTTTTTGCGTCGGGGGTTAAACACTTATAACACCCTGTCGTTTTTGCGTCGGGGGTTAAAAACTTATAACACCCCGTCGTTTTTGCGTCGGGGGTTAAAAACTTATAACACTCCGTCGTTTTTGCGTCGGGGGTTAAAACTTTAATACCTACATATTGACTTAATGATTTCAACAAATAACTTGCATTGCATAGGATCAAGACATTTTATTCCAAGCGACTACATGTTATATTACTCGGCCGCGTAAGTGATGCATTGGTGTGCGTCGCGCTCAGCTAATATACCTAAACTTGAGCGGGCTTCCCTCACTATAAATCCTCTTAAATTACAACTCAAACCGTCTTCTGGATTGCAGAAAAAAACACTTTTAAACTTTCGAATTTATAAAGCCTATTTAGCTGGGCCCGTCGCTTAGATCTCCTATGGTCTAAACAAAATCGTTTCGGAGCAGCGAATTAGGTACAATAAATATCCTTCTATACAAACTTTCACGTTTTAAAATTAACATGAGTTCAAATTTCGAAAGTTTAAAGTGTTATATTTCACACACAGCCATGAAATAATAACAAATACCCATGCAAACCAACTTTCGCATTTAGGTATAATATCAGTAGGATTAGCGAGCTCGCGGCTCGATGTAGCAGATTGTCTCCGGTCGTCGACCTCAGCAGTGATAATGTTCTGGGTATATTAGGTATAAGGAAGTTTAGGTATTATAATAACATTACTAGAACCGGAAATAAGGAGTGTTTGACTGAACAAGTTCAAAGAAATGTCGTTGGAAGAATATTAAGAAGGCACGCCATGAACCTCACGAATGCAATGAATTTACGACTTACGACTTCTGGATCTAAATAATTCAAACAGCTATAGGTGTGAAGGCAGACTAGAGAGGCGAAGAATTTGGATGATATTGTGACCAGAAATGAAGCTATTATTGATAAGGAAAATCGTAATTGTCGTAACCAGTGTTGAGATAATTTCACCAAAAATAATACGTTAGTAGAGCGCAGAGCGACACTCGGGAAAATACCCAAAATTGTATTATTGAGATGTTTATCCATGCTTAACCCCTTCCTGCATGATTTTTTATATCTGAGTAAAAAAAATATATGTTGTGTAAAAATATAAATAAAAAGACACGTATTTTTTGAAATTTTAATATTTTCATATTTTCTTCAGATAATCAAGTTTTTCCACTTTGGTCCAATTATGGCACAGCATGCAGGAAACTGGAAACATACTTTATTTACATACATTTTAATTAAATTGTGTGAAATAACAGAAAACAGATTCAGGTATTATAACAGGAGGATGATTTCCCACTAATGTTGCATTGTTATTATCGTCAGATAGGTCGTCATCAGTGCTATAATCACCAACAGAGGAGCATCAGAAATTGTATTTATAATTCTAATGCATGATGTGCCAAAAAAAGACCAAGGGTAAAATTTATATCTGCATGCTGGTTCATATTTAGTCCATACCTAAATATCATGTTTTATGTAAAAATACTACGAAAATCGAGAAGACTTACCTTCATCTAATAAATATCAGAGTCTTCCATCCAATAAGTATTTTTTCCTGAAGAAATTCGTGCAAAAACTATTTTTTTGGGAATTTTGAAATAGCTGTTGAGGCGCGCACTTGTTGAAACCGGTTCGACGAACTTCCAACTGAGTTTTAGTTAAGGAACGCAATCAGAGATGGCGTGGTTAGTGTTTTGTATGGACATGTACGTTCCAAATGTAAGCCACCATGCACAAAATGCTATTACCCGGCGAAGTTTAGGAAATATGGATCAAAATACGATTTGGTTCATATATAGGCCAATATGCAGGAAAGGGTTAAGAAGACTAAGATTGTACCTCATTTATATACCTTTACCACTCCAACACAAAGAATAAAGAATCGACATGACAGCAAGAAGACGGTCAACGCTTCTCGAGACAAATGCAGTTTGTGATCAATCTCCAACGCACTCCAAGGAAGCAGTCCGCCTTTACTATGCGATTGTGCATTTAGATACCACAAGCTGTGTCCAGCGGTTTTACCCTCTGCACTGAAGCCTATGTGTTATTCCTGGGTCTAAGCTATCTCTATACTACATTTCAGCTCGGTCTACCTGTATAGGCGTGAAAGAGTAACAAACATACATCCAGACATCCAAACATTCTTACAAACTTTCACGTTTATAATATTAGTAAGATTAAGATCAAGATATCATCACGCATGTAATTTTTTTTACCACGTTGCCTTTCCAGAGCTTTCGTGACCACGAAGGTAGGCTCTGGTATATGAGCCGAAACGTCGAGGTTGGTTTTATAATTTTGTAAAACTAACATTAAAATATCTACACGATAAGTACCGATTAACAAAATAGTTGTCAGAAGAATAACAAGTGTTTTAAGCCAAGCTCCAATTAGTGCCAATAAAATCCTATTCTCTTAGTATTTACAAGATCAAGTTTGCAAACATCGGAAGTTCGTTCAAACAACATGCTATCTTGGAGACTTGTAACAAAGTTACAGATCGTTGATTGTCCCCGACCAGTCGAGCAAGTTTGTCTAGCTCTCAGCGACTCAGCCACGGTAAAGAGATATACAGTAATGTGACTCCCTAGAAGCGGTTGAACTCAAGGTTGCGCGAGTTTGCAACAATTTGGGTATGGTTCGGTAGGCAGTGAGGTGCCGAATAGGCGTTATTATTGTGAATTACTCAAAATATCAAAAAAATTTAAATACTTTGTGATATTTTTACTAATTTACAACCATTATTCGGAAGCTTACTGCATAAAAACGTCTATTCGCCACATCGCTGTCTACCGAACCCTACCCAAATCATTGCAAACTCGCGCAACCTTGAGTTCAACCACTTCTAGGGAGTCACATTACTGTATTCTCTTTATCGTGACTCAGCGCTTGCCTTAGCTGTGTCTATCATCATTGTAAACTTCAAGCGCTAAAAGGTTTACTGTTTTCGTACTTGTATTTAGTATTCATTATTCTGTGACTAAGAATAGACTTACAATTTGTTCGTAGTCCGTAGTTCTGGGCCCCAAAAACGTACTGCTTCTATAAATATTTGGTACAGTATAGACCATCTTACTTATATTAAAGGCCAAAGTATCTGTTGTGTTTATGATTGTTACGTATTTCTACTCGTATATATGTATACTACACTGAGCATTTACATTGAGCTGAAATTTATTGTATAATCCGGGTGAGATGGTTGATGGTAGTGGTGGTTCATGCATACGAGCCCGTTTCTGGGCCAAGGCATCAAACCATATACCTACTTAGACATGTGCGCCGATTATAAAACGACCGGCGGCGGCGTCTGGTCGAAAAATGACCGGCGGCGGCGGCGTAATCGGCGTGAAATCGGCGTGGGGGTAAAATTCAACAAAAATCAAAATAAAGCGTGATGAATAACGTTTCTCAAATATTTATTGTTATATTAAATGAAAGTAGTCGTTATTTTGCGGAAAAATTATTAATTAAATATCAATATTTTAATTCCGCTCCAATTTGACGCTAAAGAGCTGGTGAAGGATTTAAACGATACACTAGGTAATAGTGAGCATTAATTCCACCATCTAATGCACCACCCAATCTTTCGCATATGCCTGCATTAGGGGTTAATAATATTAATAACTAATTGCTCGTTAGTTAAGTCATAATCTCAGCCATAGGACATTCACCGCTAAGTATAGGCCTTAGTGGTGGGTCGTTAACGATTTTTGGGTTAACGCAACGAAGCCGTTAAATTCATTATGTTAACCTGTTAAAAAAGCCGTTAACATTATTAACAGGTTTTCATTAATGTAAC
The DNA here is from genome assembly GCA_947507615.1 of Hemithea aestivaria. Taxonomy (NCBI): domain Eukaryota; kingdom Metazoa; phylum Arthropoda; class Insecta; order Lepidoptera; family Geometridae; genus Hemithea; species Hemithea aestivaria. The sequence goes on along the minus strand of OX382325.1, from coordinate 14,714,015 downwards.
AGATTTGTACCAACGGCAACGTAACAGTTAATAGTAGCAAGCGAACTTAGAAACATAGATATCTCTCACTCTCGCTCGTACAATTTTAGGCTAGCGGCGTCTCGCTCGCTCACATAGGCGCCCTCGCGTCCACTCGGCATATTCCGTTTCTATTCGTTCTTTCAACGCAGAAGAAATAGATAATTTTAACTGGTTTTGCGTTAACAGCTTCAGATTACGTTAGCGACTTTTGAATACCTTTTCGTTGAGATAATAAAAAAAGCGCATTGCCAAAATCGTTGAATGTAACAGTTGATAGATTTAGCGGGTTTTGCAGTAAACAAAAAACTGTTAATTCGTTAACATTAGATTAACAGTTAAAAAAAGCCGTTCGTTGAATTAACGCCCACTCCTAATAGGCCTCCCTTTTGGACTGCCATATATACCTTGGAAGCGACCTGCATGCAGCGTCTTCTTTGCCTGCATCCGGCGACTTTTAGAAGGTCATCTGTCCACCTTATGGGTGGACGCCCTACGCTGCTTATGCTACTCCGTAGTCTCCACTTGAGCACTTTTAAGCATCCGCTCTACGTGCTAAGTGGCCTGTCCATTACCACTTCACTTTGCTTATCCGCTGGGCTATGTCAGCGTCTTTAGTACGTCTAAGGATCTCCTCATTCCTGATTCGATCGAGTAGAGAAACCCCGAGTATAGCCCTCTCCATAGCTCACAGTGACTTTAAGCTTTAAAATGATATCAATAGTAAAGGATCACATGTCAGTGCCGTAAGTCATCATGGTAACACACATTGATTGAAGATTCATCTTGAGGGTTTGTTGAAACTTAGACTAGACTCCTACAAGGCCTTACAACGACAAAGATGATGAAAACTGCTGCAGGTATTTTAAAAATAGTAAACAACGAGAGAGCTGACATGTTTTTCGCTTCTTCACGAGGCATCCTCAGACTTAACTCATCGAAAGGTCGTTGTAATATGGGAAGGGGAGATTGAATATAAAACCCGTGTTCGTAGAGGGTCATTCCGGACTGTTGAGTGGTTGGCGTTATGTTAGCCTGTTTTCTTTTTTTTCATGGGGTATTGGGTCTCCCTCGTTAATGATGGCACGGCGGGGATACCCACTAAAAAACTGAGGGTGTTCCTGCAGACGCCATAATACCGTGGTAGCGGGAACGCCGAAGCCGTCATCCACGGCCCCGACGGCGTTTGGTCCCAATCGACAGGAGGACTAAGGCCTCAGTGGAGTCAAGAGGAGTTTTAACCCCACCCTCCTAAGCGCACCACCTCGTGAGTCAGTTTGTCAGCGACGAGTTGCCCCGTACTCCGTCTAGACTCTAGATTCTCTAGACCCAGGTAGGGCGATGGGAAGGGCATGGAAGATGCGCCTCGGATGCCTCCTTTTCCGGGCACGCATAGGGAGGTTGGTGGTGAACTTCCGTTCGCGTTTCACGATCCTCTTCTGCGATAGTGCCCTCTTGCAGAATGAGAACGCGGCTTGCCACGATTCCTCGCTTGAAACCATGACTCTTTCTATGGTTGATAGTGAGAGTGCCTCCCCCATAACTGCGATGAGGGTATGGTGCTCACTGACACAGGCTGGGCACGCGTATCCACTTCGCAACCACAGAGGTGGCAAACAGCGGTAGGTTCTCTGCCGGCTACGTGGTGCATTCAAGTACTTTCCGAAGCATCCGTACCGAGAAAACATTTGCACGAGCCGGAAGGTCAAGGACCCGTCCTTTCGGTCCATCCACCGCTGAATTAGCGGACGGATCAGGCGGGGAGACAACCGGGCAACTTTGTCTGGGAGCGCTTGCTCCCGGATATTCCACCGCCTATCGAGGACGAGTTCAAGATATTTCATCGAGAGCTCGACCGCGATGTTATGTTACCCCGGCGTTATGTTGGCCTTTGCTAAGACCACACAGCGCCAACGATTGCCAACGAACCCCATCGTTGGCATTCGCTTGTTTGGTGTGGAACAAAATGGTGGAAAGTGGAAATCATACCTCCGTACAAATATAACGCTTTTAATTTCATAAAATGTTAGTAATTTACTACATGGGTAGCAATAGCAACAGGTAGTGACAGTTACGTGTCGAGGCGCCGGCTAGTATCATTATTTTTTATTCTTTCTACCTCTTTCAAGACGTTTAAATTTATGTGAGACCTTTCTTGTGTCTTCAATTATTTTATTTGGATAATAATGATGATTTAAATATTATAATTACGTTAATAAAATAAAAAAAATCACGCCGATTTCACGCCGATGAAAAGACCGGCGGCGGCGGCGTGGCCAAAATGACCGGCGGCGGCGGCGCGGCGGCGCGGCGCACACATCTAATACCTACATATACTGAAACCGCGAAAACACATAAACTGCAATGCCTTGAAAACTTAATTAAAAATTATTTTTAAAACACGTCTACCCAACGGGTAATAATCCTATACGAAGTTGATATAAGTTTTAACTACATTTTTATTTTAGTAGAGCTAACAAATCTAATTAGCAATGTTTTGGCAAACATCGTGAACGCCAACTAATCATAACATCATTATAACGAGTCAAACTTAACTCAGCTAAATTGGGATAAATAAAATTAGGTTCCTACCCAATCAGGGCTAGGAATTATTGGGTTTTTAGGTGAATGGAGAAGAAAAATTTATGAAGGCTTTTACCGCAAAAAAACAAAAATTAAGTGTTAAGAAACTTAAGATTTTTTTAACTATAAAATAAAAAATATGGATGTGTGTTTATTACTTTCAGGTTTAAACTGCTAAACCGATTAGGCTTACATTTGGTATACATACATATTATGTGGATAGCTTAGGCTCTTAAGCAACGTAGGGGCGCGGCTGTTTGTCATAATTAAATTAAAGTAAAACAAATAGACCCCCCAGAGAATTTTAAAACGGTTCATGTATCTTCAATTAGGTAAACATAAAAAATGTCAACCTTACCTCCTCCAAGTCGGTTAATGAATACAACAAAAAAGTCGAAAACATAATTATAACCACATTCATAATGATTTTAGAGGTTCGTTTATTAATCCAGCAATGTTCACTCCGGGCCGAGCCGACGTGTCCCGACGTTTAATGTAGAACAATGTCACCAAATGTGTCTGCGCGTATTTTCACGGCCATTGCTGCGGCGTATAGCCAGACTACCATTACGTTACACCACTGAGCACTGGAAAGAGAATTGCCAAGCGCTGCTTTTAGTTGTAAATTTTTGATACACAAGTTCCTGCAATTTCTTTTCAAATAAAAATTGTGACGATTGATGTGAAATTACTAGGCTAAAGAGGCTTAACATTTTATGACTTTTGAGTAAGAAGCATTGGTGCAGTGCACTTAGAATTTTACATCATTGTGAAATCCTGGCTGGCACTATACCTACCGATTATGGGCAGCGTTATGTCTTAATATCAGGAGAGCGTCTTCTTACATCTTCGTATAAAGAAAAGGTTCGTCTAAAAATGCCGTTGATTTTACTATTTACGCTATTGACAGCATCTTAAAACTGTCTCCACGTCTAAGCTATAATAATTGTGCTATTATTGTGGTAAACTCGCGGAACTTTTATACCTTTCCGCCATATTATGGCTTTTAAGGTGTTGCTCCAAGACGATGTTAAACAGTATACTATAATCTCGTATAATCATAATTTATTCATAATAAAAATTACATGTCCAACAAATTAATTATAAGTAAATATAATAATAACAATAAATAAATTAATGAATCATTAATAAAATAATGATACCACAATAACTTACAATTTAATATTGTAATATAGTTACTATACAAAATATCGCAAACTGAAAAGAGATACCACTATTGAGTGGTCAAAAGGATTTCGTAAAACAGCAACAAAAACCGAAACCTAGATCTTTTAGTTTACCATCAGAGGCAGAGGGCAGGTTTCTCTTCTTTCCTGCTTGGCATCTCTCCTTTCGAGATCTCTATTGCCACACGGCCGCGTGTCTACCATTACATTACAGCAAATGCCACATTTGTATTCAACGACTATTGTGGCTGTTGACAATTTTTAATGTCTTTATATGTTTTTGTAAGCTTTGTGTGGGATATTAGATGCCTTATTATTGTTCTGTAACATGCCCTAGCTCTTTTTATTTACACTTTTTGTTATTAGATCTGTCACTCACCTCGTGAGCAAATCTTTAATTGAGTGGTATGCTTATGCTACTAACACATGGTCTACTTTTTCTCATCATCATCATCATCAGCCTATGTTTGTCCACTGCTGGGCATAGGCCTCTCCCATGGCACGCCACTCAACTTGGTACTTACGTCTTTCTCCTCCAACCGCACCCAGCGACCCTCCGGGTATCATCGCCCCATCTCGCCCAAGAACGCCCTATACCACTTTTTTATCCCAGGAAAAATGTGTTACGCATCATCAACATACGCCGGGGGGCGCAGGGCTGTATGTGGGACTCCCCCGCCGAAGATGGTCGCGGCGGGGGTACCCACTAAAAAACTATATTGTCAGGGCTGCGGGTACGCCGAAGTACCGTGGTCGACCTGCTTTATCTACCTAGGTCCTAGGTGTCCTAGGTGTTCATAATATTTTTTCTGGTAGCTATCGTATCATCAGTTTACTATAATAGGAAACAATCTGGAATCAACCCCAAGAAAAAGTTATATTTCGATGGTATATGGGAATATATCTAATTGTTCAAATCTTAATACAGATGATAGGCACAAAATCTTCTACCATACACACACACATACACATGCAAACTTCCATCATGCGCACACATACATACAATCACTCGATATGCGCGATCGCATATGATCGCGCGAACACTTTTTTAATTTCAATTCAATTAATAAGGTGCGTTTGCCATTTAGATTGAGATTACGTCACTTCGCGCTTAAATTTACTCTAAGTGGAGCCAAATACGTATAGGCTCAGCAGTGGCACGAGGCTTGCAATGATAACATTCTAATAGAGATGTGGCTTAATCCAAGCGATCAGACAAGCTACGAGTATGCTGCGTGCTCGACTTTGCAATAGCATAATGTTGGCATGTTATGCGCTTAGTCCCAAATCCATAGCTTAATATCGCAGAGTACTTAGAGATTAGATCGATCATTCTTGTATCACAATCGACGTTGACAGTTTCCAAAGAGAGAAGAGTTAAAAAAAAATTGAAATCGACTTTAAGCTCGCTTTCAAAAAACGAGGACGACACTAAAAACTAAAAGAGTGCAAAGACTAAAAACCGCTCGACTGACTCGGGCGTCTTTCTTGATTCTGGCATCTTCGAGTAAATAGAACGAACCACAAATAGAAAAATGTCGAAAAAAGATTCCGACGAATTGTAATTCACAATTCGTCGTTATGTTACAATTTGTACCTAGGTCTATCCTGCTTTTAGCCAGTCTGCTAAAATACAAAGACCTAAATCGACGCGCTAGTGACTATTTAGAAGTGTGACCATTCAAGACTCAAGACTGAAGTTTACATACATTACACTCCTACTATTATGTATGTGAGTGTGTTTAAAACTTCGTCAAGGCCATTCCCCTCCATACATATTCCATGCTTAATCAGGACTAACCATCGCATGAAATATGCACGACGCATGCAAACCATGTGTTTCAATATTCGACGTTTATACCTCGCCGTGGAAGCCTCCCAGTTGAACCGGCGTTTAATTTGTTCATCCCGTTCCGTTTCGAGGTTCAAAATGCATGAGTTAATAATTGCAGAATAATAGTGGGGGACTTTAGTGCAAAACCTGTTTTTTTCTTGCAGAAGCATGAAACTTGGCACATTGATTCCTTATGTCAAAATAAGCTGATTTCGATCGGTAGCCTAATGGAAGGGGCCCTCTGGTAGCGGGGAGGGGGGGTGGAAGGGGCGCTCCACCCGGCTTTGTTTTAAAAATTCTGAAAGACCACGCATAGCTAATACGTCAAGTTTGGTATCAATTTCGGATAAATCGAAGACGTAGATTTCATTTCTGGAATAAAAAAATGACATTTGTGATGATTTGTTTAACAAAAAAATTAAAAATTAGAATTACGTAACTTCGTTTTTATTGTTCAAATTACTGTAAATTCAAAAATACTAGTTTTTTTAATAAACAAAAAATATGTTAATAAAGTCTAGTTTATGTAGATAAAAAAATATATAATTTTATATTACTTATCTTAATAACAAACCGCATAAAAAAATCTTTTGCTGTCCCGGGCCGCAATTTTCTTTTAACCGCCATGAAAAGGGTTGTTAGTAGTGTCCGACCGAAATTTCGGTTTCGGTTTCGGCCGAGTTTCGGCCAAAAATCAAGTTTCGGCGAAAGTTTCGGTTTCGGCCAAAATTGGCCGAAACTTTTGCCGAAACCGAAACTCCTTTCGGAAGTTGTCGTGCACGCTCGCCTAGCTTCGTTTCTCGCGACAACGCTTTGGCGGACGAGTAATTGTGAAATAGGTTTGTTAATTTTAAATGTGTGATTTGATAATAATATTATCTTTGTTGAGACTGGAACTAAGCGTGTAATAGCAATTTTAGTAATTATTATTTTTATAAGGAGATTGATGATTCTTCTTAGTACAAATAGGTACAAACCAAAGTATTAATTAGTAAGATTTCAAAATACAATACTTAGTATTTCACCCTTATGTCCCCGAGTGGCTCGATCAACCCGCACCTGCGCATGCGAATTTGAACCTTATTTTAAAGAAGCTAAATATAATAGATATCAATTTTGATTTGAACTGGAAGTTTTTCCTGAATCAAGGGGTTAATGAAACAGTAATAATTAGTGATTTGATTATAATTAATAACTGATCTCCATTTTGCTATAAGAACTTAATTTAAATAAATAGGCCATGCGCTATTCAGACTACACGCATGTTGGCTTCCGTAGAACTGGCAAATCGTATATCCACTGCCTTAATTTTCATCAACGAAATCTTAAACTCATTTTTTTATTTATTTAAAAACTTAACACTATCCTTACAGGTTATACACCCAATGCTATAGCGCTGGGTTATCTTAACCGCTATGGTTTTCCTGGAAAGTTCATGGTTGAAACTACCTATATATTCGTGATTTTTAACAGTGTTTGAAAGCCAGTAGTTTAGATCTTAGAGGGCGGGGGACGCCAAAAAAAATATTTAAATTGAATATATTTCAAATAGATCATTAAATCGAAAATTTTCCTTAGAAATATGTTCTTCATTAAAATACCTATTCAACAATACCCCAAATGATGGGATCAGTTAGAAAAAATATCATCCCCATTTTACAAGTTTGGGAGGCACCCTAAATTAATTGATTTAAATTATATAATATTTTTTCAACCGTTCTCTTACCCTAATCATTGCCCTCCTCGGTGCAAAATTACAGTTTTCTAGGACTTATAGTTTCTCTGGAAAGCCGCGGACGGACGGACCGACAGATAAAGCGAAACTATAAGGCTTCCTTGTTGACCATGGAAGCCTAAAGATAATAAAAATATTATTGACATATTTTTATATTACATCTGATACAACAAACTAAATGATAACAACAAACGTGATATTATGCTGTGCTTCCATTTCATGTCCTGATTAATGCAGAATAATGGGTAAAATGCACCAAATTTCAGTATTTTAAAGATTTTTTACTTGACCACGTGAGTTTCGGTTTCGGTTTCGGTTTCGGCCGAAACTAAAGCCTCGGCCGAACATTCGGTTTCGGTTTCGGTTTCGGCCGTAAAACTAGTTTCGGTCGGACTCTAGTTGTTAGTAAAAAACTTACTATTTCATGCTGAAGTTTAAAACTTGCCGCAATTACAATTCCTTACGTTAAAATAAGCCGTTTAGAATCAGTAGCCGTCGGTAACCAGCCTTCTGACAGCGGGGAAGGGGGGTATTTGTGATGATTTGTTTAACAAAAAAATTAAAAATTAGAATTACGTAACTTCGTTTTTATTGCTCAAATTACTGTAAATTCAAAAATACTAGTTTTTTTAATAAACAAAAAATATGTTAATAAAGTCTAGTTTATGTAGATTAAAAAATATATAATTTTATATTACTTATCTTAATAACAAACCGCATAAAAAAATCTTTTGCTGTCCCGGGCCGCAATTTTCTTTTAACCGCTATGAAAAGGGTTGTTAGTAAAAAACTTACTATTTCATGCTGAAGTTTAAAACTTGCCGCAATTACAATTCCTTACGTTAAAATAAGCCGTTTAGAATCAGTAGCCGTCGGTAACCAGCCTTCTGACAGCGGGGAAGGGGGTTGAAAGGGGCGCACCACACAGCTTCACTTAAAAAAATCTGGAAGACCACGTATAGCTAATACGTCATGTTTGGTATCGATTTCGAATAAATCAAGAACGTAGATTTCATTTCTGATAATAAAAAATGCATTTTATGGGTTTTTAACCAAATTATAACACAAAATTAGTTCCTAGTTTTTTTATTTAGAGGCACTTTAATTCTAAATTATAGTAATATTTTGTGATAAACATAAATATTTTTTAAAAGTTTATTTCAAGTAGATTAAATAAAATAGAACTTTTATATTATTTTTATAAACATTTACTCGTACAATTTTTTTTAAGACACTAGAGTCGCTATTTTCTTCTCACCGCTGCGCTGCGTTGTAAACCCCCATCAACTGTAAAATACGACTATGTACATTCATTTAACATGTTATTGATATAAGAACTTGATATTGTCAAACATAAAATTCAGAAAAATCCTATGGCACATCATAATTTACTCTCCCTGAGACAAACTTTTAAAAAATAGGTGCGATAAAACGCGATCAAATCGCGGAACGGAAACTGCTAAACATTGTTATGAATCAAACTGTTTCAACAAAATGTAATCTAGCAAAATTATAAATACTCCAGGCTTAAAGCTTTTTTATATCAGTATGTTACATTCCAAGACTGATTCTTCCAAAGATAATATTGTTATTATAGCTCATTACATTTTAAGACCGTCTTCATGCAGTTTTGCATCAATCTCAGCAATCCGCCCTTTATTTATAAATTAAATCAGTTTCGTGCATAATATACTGGCCACCAAAACGGTGTTAGATGAATAAGGTGTCCCTTTGTTTGCTTATTGCTTCTAAAACCAAGCAGGAGGCTGGAAAATAGCAAGACTCGTATCCTTCGACTAGCATAAAAGTACCGCACACAAACTTAACTCTAGCTATATGGTTTTGATATGATGTTTTGCGGTCAATGAAACTGCAGATCAAGCAGTAATTACTCCTCGACAATCAATAACTATGTAGGAAACACCTTATCACAAAAAAAAACACTATTTGGAAAATATACTTCTACTTCCATGATATGTCTGTATACCAGCATTTGTTACACGCATTTTACAAGGAACTTTGTTTGAGAGAGGCTAGGTATAATTTCTTGGTTAAGTCTAACCCATCCTCTCTTTTGGTTTAGGAAGCAAGAAGCAGACCATTCCTTTGTCTGAAAACCTTTCAGTTGTCAGAATATTGTGCATGGGACTGATTAAATAAATAAATGCAAGGCTTATCATAATTAGTCATAAAATGTTTTGAACTATATTATTATTATATTATATATGGAGCATCCGTCTTGGAAAACAATATAACGATATAAATAAGCTGTAGGTAGGTGCCAGTAGTATTTATAATTTTGCCACATTACATTTAATTGAAAAATAGATGCATAACTTTGGTTAGCCGTTTATTATTAAAGAGATACGACTTTCGGGCCTATTTTTTAACACATTGACTGCTTTAAAAAAAATGAAAAAAACTTGCTGGGTGCCAAAACTTTTTTAGGTAAATTTTGATTAAGTAAATATAGATGAATGACGCCAATACTTGTTTTCGTAAGTTGACTATATTGCCAGAGTGGCCGATTAAAGCAACGTGGATTAGCCTCAAACCCCGGAGGTTTACTGACTACTACAAAATGAACGGAACGCTCACTCGGTTCCGAGTAAGCGGCGCCGCTACTAGAGCCTAGGGGAGCAGTCTATGTGTTAAAAGTTTGTCTCAGGGAGAGTAAATTATGATGTGCCATAGGATTTTTCTGAATTTTATGTTTGACAATATCAAGTTCTTATATCAATAACATGTTAAATGAATGTACATAGTCGTATTTTACAGTTGATGGGGGTTTACAACGCAGCGCAGCGGTGAGAAGAAAATAGCGACTCTAGTGTCTTAAAAAAATTGTACGAGTAAATGTTTATAAAAATAATATAAAAGTTCTATTTTATTTAATCTACTTGAAATAAACTTTTAAAAAATATTTATGTTTATCACAAAATATTACTATAATTTAGAATTAAAGTGCCTCTAAATAAAAAAACTAGGAACTAATTTTGTGTTATAATTTGGTTAAAAACCCATAAAATGCATTTTTTATTATCAGAAATGAAATCTACGTTCTTGATTTATTCGAAATCGATACCAAACATGACGTATTAGCTATACGTGGTCTTCCAGATTTTTTTAAGTGAAGCTGTGTGGTGCGCCCCTTTCACCCCCCTTCCCCGCTGTCAGAAGGCTGGTTACCGACGGCTACTGATTCTAAACGGCTTATTTTAACGTAAGGAATTGTAATTGCGGCAAGTTTTAAACTTCAGCATGAAATAGTAAGTTTTTTACTAACAACCCTTTTCATGGCGGTTAAAAGAAAATTGCGGCCCGGGACAGCAAAAGATTTTTTATGCGGTTTGTTATTAAGATAAGTAATATAAAATTATATATTTTTTAATCTACATAAACTAGACTTTATTAACATATTTTTTGTTTATTAAAAAAACTAGTATTTTTGAATTTACAGTAATTTGAACAATAAAAACGAAGTTACGTAATTCAAACTAACAAATCATCACAAATGTCTTTTTTTATTCCAGAAATGAAATCTACGTCCTCGATTTATCCGAAATTGATACCAAACTTGACCTATTAGCTATGTGTGGTCTCCCAGAATTTTTAAAATGAAGCCGGGTGGAGCGCCCCTTCCAACCCCCCTCCTCGCTGCCAGAGGGGGTGCTACCGAGGGCTACCGATCGAAATCAGCCTATTTTTACATTAGAAATCAATGTGCCAAGTTTCATGCTTCTGCATGAAAAAAACAGGTTTGACCCATTTTTGTCGCTTAGTGACTCCACTATAACAGAGTATGTTGTTGAACAACTTGCCTGAGGGGTTTTGGAAAAAAAAAGTAAATGGGTTTTGATTCATCAAAAATAAAAGAAAATTTTAAATTTTATTGTTATTCCCTTTTATTTTTGTAGAATACGAGTACCTACTCGTATGTACATGTGAACATTTACGAGATAGTGTTTGTTTTTTTAGGGTTCCGTAGTTTCAGCCGACCTTTAACAGTGTTTTTAATGACGAGTCCTGGCAAGCCGAAGATGGGAAAGGAGGTGGCACTTGTCAATGGCACGTGCTAAGACCGTAGATACAAGGTATACAAAACAGTTACAATATCACTTAAAGTGATCTCTTTTACTTGCCTGAAGCCAAAAGCCACATCTTATGGCACTTGAGTAAGAAGCGTTGGTGCAGTGCACCTAGAATTTCACATCATTTTGAAATTCTAGCACTGTACTAATATTACGGGCAGCGTTATCTCTTAATATCAGGAGAGCGACTTGCTCGTCTACTTACTTCTTCACGTAATGAGGGGGTCGTGGAAGAAAAAAGTAATCCGCCATTTTGTAGCGGCGGCCATCTTGGACCGATTTCCACCAAACATGGCTAAGAACACTCTCGACTGACTCTACTATCAAACAACAAAAAACCAAATCAAAATCCGTTCATCCGTTCGGGAGCTATGATGCCACAGACAGACTCACACACACACACAGACAGACAGACACGTCAAACTTATAACACCCCGTCGTTTTTGCGTCGGGGGTTTAAAAATGTTCACAATGAGTGTAATCTTTCACATTTTGTTTTGTTACTTTTAAGAATTTGTGTGACGCATATTATAGGGCCTAAAAATCTTAATTGAAAACGTAATATTTTAATCACTGTCACTCCTACAATAAACCTTTTAAAAACTACCATAAAAGGTTCTGTTATAAAACAGAATCATCAGATTGTGGCAACAGATGCTCCATCAAACACAACTGCCACCAAAACTGTTTTAATATTAGTTCCTGTATCATAACAATTTACGTCGATCAGGGCAATTTTACAGACTATTGCAATAAGGGTAGATATCGTGCTCTACATTATCTGGTAAAATTGTGATCAAACCAAGGCCTATTAATTATAGGCGGTTGGAGGAGAAATACGGAGGACCGAGTTGAGTGGCGTGCCATGGGGGAGGCCTATGTCCAGCAGTGAACGAATATAGGCTGATAATTAATGATGATGAATAAGGGCCGATTAACAATAAAACTATTCTATTGCTTGTTTTTATGGAAACACTATACACCGTAGTGTCAAGTAAAACTTTTAGTAACTGCGCTGCCCCCAGTGTTTATGTAATTCTAGAGTTTATCCTATGTTTTCATTATTCTAGATTTTATCTAGAATATATTACTACAGCTACTGCAGCAGTAAAGAACACTTTTACTAACCACAGATCGGCACAAGCCGATCTACAGAAAATCCAAACCATTTGCATTGTCAGATGGCACCACCCAGAATGCTGGCAGAATTGCCACTTGGATTGACAATACTTTGGGCCTTATACGTTGGGCCAAATTAAACTTGGTTACAATTTTTTGTATACGGTGAGTGGTATCTGTCGTAAAACTACATGATCTTATAATCTGTGTAGAATGTTATGAATGTCTAAAGCCGTGTCTCCAGCTCATTTTTTGGTCTACACTCTCAACAAAAACACGTCAACACACAGCAAAATTCCCCTACACAAAAAAAAATGTCTATGCTTCAAGCGTCAACAAATGTTTTTGCTTTCCATCGGCTATGGAAAGCAAAAACATTTGTTTATGCTTACCGCCGGGCTCAGCTAGTAAATAAATAAATGAATAAACAAAGCAAAACATTTGTTGAAGCTTGAAGCATAGACATTATTTTTTTTTTGTGTAGGGGAATTTTGCTGTGTGTTGACGTGTTTTTGTTGAGAGTGTAGACCAAAAAAGGAGCTGGAGATGCGGCTTTACCCGTTATACTTTGAATATTTGATACATATGCCGGCAATATTCGATCAACTTTATATTATAACTAGCTGCGCCCAGCGGTTTTACTGTACTGTAGCCTATGTGTTATTCCAGGGTCTGAACTATCTTTATAACCAATTGAAGCTCAATCGGTCCACCCGTTTAGGAGTGAAGAAGGAACAAACATATACACTCACACACTAATAGCTAGTTAGTGTGATAGTGTGAAGTGATGTGACTATCTAAAGCTAGCGGTTTTGCACGTTTTGAAAAATCCTTTCTTAGCAGATGTCTACACTACAATATCTTTAACTTTGTGCCAAATTTCAACTTCAGCTTTACATCCGCTAAGAAATATAATTTCTTAACAGAAGCTGTGATACAAAAAGATATCAAACACACAAATCCGAATATCTTTCATTTGTAGGAATACGTTTTTGTAGCTTTTGTGACACAAAGGTACTTATACCTACTTATAACATTTCCAATCTGTATCAATATTTCTAATAGAATCCATTACGTTGTATTCATCTTAGTATAATAAATTACTGTTTCCTAAATGATTTTTTGAGTTTGAAACATGATCTCAAATCTCAAGTAAGATAATCTTCAATTTTTTATTTCATCCAAAAGGGAATAACTGAAATGACATTCGTGAAATACCAAAGCTCATTCACTGAGGCCTCGGGAGCCCAACGATTAATTTAATTAACTGGAAATTGAAGCACTTTGAGTCTTATCCTCATAACTTAATCCAATTAGGGATTCATTCAAGAGCTTCAGATAAAATTTAAAAGTTTTTTGTGAAATGTTTCGAGAGCACAAATTACTTATTGAGATAGATCGGCTATATATATGTCGCAGTAAGATAGAAATAGACGTTTGATAATTATGTTACTAGGGATAAAATTATATCCCTAATCCCTAGTAACAGAATAGTAACTATGATACGGCTATTTCTATCTTACTGCACCATACATATAAAGATGTACCTACCTGTAGACGAAACTGTTATGTAAGGAGACAGTGAACTAAGATTTTTATGCAAAGAAGTAAGAAGACTAGCAAAACGCTCTCCTGAAGGTAAGAAATAACGCTGCCAAAAAACAGTACAGAGCCACCCAGGATTTCACAATTATGTAAAAATTCAAGATGCACTGCACTTGCATCAACACTTTTTACTAAAGAGTCGTAAGATGTTAACTTTCTTCAGCCCAGTAATTTACCGTAGATTGCCCAACAGAGTGTTGGACAAAGCCCTTCTACTGTTTCTGATCTATTGCCGCCTTGATTGCCGATACTCGTCACTAGAGAGTAGAGAGTAAAAAAATTAAAAGTATATACAAGCTTCCGGAGCTTTGAGAAGGTTAATCATGACCGTTCTTATTCTCAATTCATTCTGTGCCTCTAAAGGACGAAATGCTAACTGTAGTGAACCGAGTCGAGTTTGCTTTTTGGGTAAAAAATAAAAAAAGACTGAATCAAATTTAAACCATCAAAAACTTTCTAAAGAATACGGGCAAATGAGAATGAGCCAAGAGGAATACTCACAAAAGGTAAAAAACATGGACGCTCTATGCTTTTTTGAGCTATAGTACCACATACACATATCCACGTCAAAATTATTATTATAACACCCTGTTTTTGCGTCGGGGGTTAAAAGCTTTATCAAAATACAAAGTTACAAAAATCCTTCACTATTGGAATCCTACAAACTATTTAGTCCTAACATAGAATTCATGCATGAATTTGTAGTCTGGATATTCGGTATTCGATACACCGATCACTGCTGGTCATATTTCAGTAGTGGACTGATAGGTACTGTATGAATAAAATCTATGAAATTTACAGTTAGAATATTGGAGCCTTAGTGGCATTTTAAATGGGATTTTTTTTTAATTTTTAGGCACGATGCCGCGGGGGCTCTTTTTAGATTTAGTTTAGTTTTTATTTAGTTTTTAGATATATGATTTCTGAGTATTTTTAAGTTTTAGATGATAGGTTAGTTTTTAAGGTATTATCATTTATGTTTTTCTTCTAAATAAATATATCAAGGTGATGTAGGAAATGTAGTCCCATTTTTAATTAGTTTAAAAAGAAGTTATAATATATGCTTTAGGCGCTTGGCTTAACCTATAAATTGTGATTTGACTCTGACAGTGTCTGTTTTGTTGGAGTATAGGTAATCACCAATAATTATTATTATTTATTAATGAACAGGTCACCCTAACTACAATATTATCATTAGATATTATTTTTTACATATAAGTACAGGTTTCGTACCCAAGCAGCTACGTGTATCCTCTAACATTACATAACGTCAAAACTAATACATACTTAGAATTTGGGAAATAATCTGAAACATTTTTAAATTTGAAGGGAGGAGGGATTTATCCCATCTTCTAGGTATAGTCTGCTGCCATCTATGACCGTTTCGTCACTTAACATCACGCAAGATCGTGGTCAAAGGCTAACCTATATTTAAGAAAAAAACCGGTCAAGTTCGAGTCGGACTCGAGCACCGAGGGTTTCTTACAAACCCGTAGGCATACCAAATTTCAAAAATCTAAGCTCACGGGAAGAACCCTGTAGGTTTTTATTCCCTTGCAAAGTAGTTGCGAGTTTGAAAATATGCGGCTAAAACATGCCGTTTCTTTTAATTGCGTTGACATAGAGGTTATTTAAATTTCATAAAATAAATGGCCGCCATTCCCTTCACAGTTATAGTTTTAATTAACCAACGTCATTGAATAAAATGCAGCAAAACATAAGAATGTGGAGCATCTCACGAGTGATTCCATAACTCGATGGCCACAATAGCTGTAGGACCGGTGCGTCGCGCTCCGATGCCTGGGAAACTTCACTCACACTGATAGCTTATCAACGTTTATGCCGCGAGCTTTTAATTGTACGAAACCAAGCGTGGCAACTTAGCTTTGTACTCTCTATCACTTAAAATGTAACATCATATGATAACAGGAAATATTATGATGAAAAGAGGAAAAATACCTGACTTCATGATACTATGTGTTGACTAAAGCACGGTAAAGAGATATACAGTATTTTGACTCCCTAGAAGCGGTGGAACTCAAGGTCGCGCGAGTTTGCGTCGCGGTCGACAGGGTTTGGTAACAGAGAGGTCCCGAATAGTCGTTATTTTTGTGAGTTATCCAAAATATCAAAAAGAATTAAACACTTTGTGATATTTTTCCCAATTCACAACCATTATTCGGAAGCTTACTGCATATACATATACTCGTAAACGTCTATTCGCCACCTCGCTGCTTGCCGATCCCTGCCGACCGCGACGCAAACTCGCGCGACGTGTTCGACCGCTTCTAGGGAGTCCAAAACTCTATAATCTCTTTTTACCGTGTCTAAAGTATGTGATACGTAGATATATATTTACTTTATATAACCGTTTAATAGCCTCATCTTTGCGTGTGAATTTTGATTTTTAAATAAAATTAAGTAAAATTTTCTTTTTAAAAGTTTATCTTCTTAAAAGTTACCATAACCACATAGGGGTTATTCTTAAGCGGCGCAAAGTATTGCTCCACTTACTTCAGATTCACATTTGAACTAGCGGCATCTATCTTAACATATTATCTGTGGTTTCTTCACTTAATTATATCCTCACTTTTATCGCTATCTTGACGATGGGTGTAAATTTTATAGACGAAGTTGGGCCGTTTGCCGGCCGAGGTGGAGTGATGTTGAGCCTCTTGATATAAGCTGTTCAGAATTTATATTGACTTATGTTAAACCAGGATTATTTACAGAAAAGCCAGTGACGTTAAGTTTAAGGTTAAGTTCAGAATATTGTCTCTTGAATTTAATATCTCTTTGGTAGTTTTTAATTCATTTATTAATGTGAAATCATACGATACTAGAGATAATTAATAGACAAATTACTAAAAACATGGACTATGTAATTGAGCCTTCTTTTATCTAGCGTCCATCTATGCGAAAACATCCATTATAAAATCATATTCCGGGTTTTGATTCTCAAGTGATATAGGTGAAAATTCTATATTTTTTACAATGTCAACGTTAAATCTTAATCTTTACAAAGTTTACACGTTCAAATTGTACGCTTTTTAGTTGCAGAACTGACCGGTCATCCATCATCTTCAGCGATAAGTAAACACTCCCCAGCTACTGGCCGATGTATCATCGTAAGAAGTAGAGACAAATGGGTCCAGGACATCCAGTAAAGGTTGCCCAAGACAAATGTGCCTCGAGGGATGCATTGTCCGCGGCCACGAGATTTACGGGAATCTTCCGAGAAACATTTTCCTATTTTAAAATATGAAATAAACACTCGAGGACCCAAACATTATTATTAGACGGAGCGATGAACGGTGTTTAGTCTAAAAGTAAAATAAGTCATGTATTTATATTTTATACCTCCTAAACTCCTACGCTCTACCTCTACCCTACCTCATATTGTTCACCTCTACATTTTAATATTGTTTTATATTTAGAACTAGTTTTTAAACCTTGTTGAAACAGTAAAGTGTTATTTGGTATGTTCTGTTCCATATGGGTAATTTCTGTTTTAATAAAATTTCGGATATTTCAAGCATCATATCCACCAAAACCCGGTTTTCTATCTAGACACGCGGCAGCGAGTCAAGCCAAGTTCAAGCAAAGGAACTGGCGACCGCGCCGTGTGTTATATTACACGAACCGTCCAAAGCGCGTTTTGACGACTTTTTACACCCTCGTTATACAAAAACTATTACACATAGACAAGTCAAATTTGGCACATATACTTAAATATACGAACTATATCTCTGTTCCAAATTCCAATAACACAGCTCAAACGGTTATTTAGATATAAACATCCAGTAATCGGTGAAGTTAATACATACTGAGGGATAGATCAAAAGTAATATCCCAGTTCCAGATGACCTAGAAAGCTGAAATTTGGCATCCCGATAGGTAATGTCGTAGTAACAAAGGGAAAAATCAGAAACTAGTATTTTTTTATCATTTTAAATTGTTATTAATTTTTAAAAAATTTATGATATTAAAGTTTGAGACGCCTAGGTACGCATAAAGCAATACATGTTGCATGTTGCTATAATTTTTGTGTAGGCGGCTATTTTCTGTTAGATACTACGATGTGCGCGCGAGTCCACTATTCCTACTAATATAATTATAAATACAAACTTTATACCTACTGTACGTATGGATATATATTTTTTCTTTTTCACGCCTAAATGGGTGGGCCGATTGACTTTAAATTTGGTATAATAAATATAGCTTAGACCCCTGGAATAACATAATATACACTACTGTACCAAACTGTATAGCTGGTAAATCAGCTACGCACAGCTAGTCACTAATAAAAATAGGTTCCTGGTACCTACGTAACAATTGTATATCCTATGTAAATACCTATCAATATATCGACTCACCAGCATCAAGGCGGCTCAGTAACTAGAGGTAATAATATTAACATTGTTTACAATAAAAATAATGTATGTATATCGCCTTAGGTGCTAGTTGGTGTAAACATTTTAGATACCTACGTACATGTATCATCGGTATCTGGGGGCACGGCAGTGCCCCCGCCAAGTCGTCGTCATTACAAGTCTTGTCGGCTTAGGTTTCTTTTGATCGAAATTCTAATCCAGTTCCAGATGATCTAAAAAGTTAAATTTCCATCCAGGTAAATAGTCGGTAGGTATTAGATAGCTGGGTGAATATAGATAAATTTATCAGTAACTAGTATTGTTTAAAAATCAATTGATTAGGTACAATATTCAAATCAATAGTGCACATGAATGCTATATATAAATAAGTACTAAATTAATTATACGTATAGGTATATCGAAGCACGGCGAGGCTCACGGGCCGCGGGGCGCGGTGCGTCGGCCGTGCCGTGGAGCAGTGGGCAGTGGGGTGGGGTGCAATAAAATAATCATTTGGTATTAATCTTATTATGACTGTCTTAAACCTATTACATACTAAAAAGTACTGTACAAAAAGCAATGATATCCCACCAAAAACATAAATGTGAAAAGAGAGCCAAGTTCAATATTACGATGTATGTACTCATAGTTACCTATGATTTGGTAGTTGACTTCAACGACAAAAGAAGTGAGATCTAAATGGGTGCCAAGTTCAATGGTCAGTCCTGAAAAATATTTACAACAACATAAAATATTTTATTACAACTTAAAAGATTATTTCTTCTTATCACTTAGAATTAATATTATTTTGAAGCCCAAAGTTTGACTTGGCTAGTTCTCATGGGTACCATACGACGAAATATCATTAAGATAAGACAATAGATACTTTATTGTACACCACATAATGCTACAGAAAATACATAAGTACATCATTAAAATTAAAAATTACAATGTACGAGTGGCGGTCTTATCGTTAAAGAGCGATTTCTTTCAGACAACCAATGGATGGAGGGGACTAATTTACACGATAAAAGACGGTGGCGCACTAATTAGCATTAAGTGCGTTTAATAGTGATCAAGCTAAAGTTAAGAGAGTACCTACCTAGTATATTATGAGAACTGGCCAAGTCAGTCTTTAGGCTTCAAAATAATATTAATTCAAAGTGATAAGAAGAAATAATCTTTTAAGTTGTAATAAAATATTTTATGTTGTTGTAAATATTTTTCAGGACTGACCATTGAACTTGGCACCCATTTAGATCTCACTTCTTTTGTCGTTGAAGTCAACTACCAAATCATAGGTAACTATGAGTACATACATCGTAATATTGAACTTGGCTCTCTTTTCACATTTATGTTTTTGGTGGGATCAGTTTTACCCGAACTTTGTTTTCATTTCCTCGCGCATGTTGTTCTAATTTCAGAGAGAAAACAGCTCTTATTTCACCCTCGTGCATTAACCGGGATTAGTCTGTGGGCTTCGCTTCCTATTAAAACTTCCTTTCTCGAACCTTTAAACACCTTCGCGAGGTCTCGAAACAATCAGACGGTATTTGGAGGATTCCAAGTTGGAATTGGTCCTAGTCGAGATTTGGGCGATAAGAAACTTGTTGGATAATTAAATGAAACAAAGTAAAAGTAAGTCTGGGGAAAGTAATACTGTTACAAGGAAAATATCAGCTTGTTCAAGGCTACTAGATTTTTTTATACATTCGAAAGTTGACGAAGCTCGACAACCGCCCAAGTTAGTGGTAACACCTACCCAATTATAATTTTCGTATTCCATAGCTTCGAAGTCTAATGCTACACTGCCATGGACTCGTCATCTAGAATTTAGAGACTTGAAATATTAAGTGTTTTCCTTAGCACAATAATTTGCCTGATCACCTTAAAATTTAACCGGAGTCGAATCGCAGCAGAATTTTGGTTCCTAGCCAGAATCTCGCTTTAGGAAATCCTACCACGTTAAAAAGTTAGGAAAAGTAGAGTAGTAGACCTACAAGTATCTTTACTAATAAAGGGTGCGTATGATCCAATTTGGAACACCTTGCCAACATTGCCATCACCCGTGTTTCCCGAATGATTCAAATTGGGAATTTTCAAGGCACGAGTGTAAGTATAGGTACCTTTTTAAGCATCTTACGTGATTCATCGTCGACCACGTGCACTATCCATCAGGTGGGAGACAAACGTAGGCATATTTAGTATAAATAATCTGAGATGATAATGAGAGGGTGTGTCACGGGAACATCAAGTACTAGTAAAAAATATATCAGAAGTCAGAACCAATCCCAAGTGAGTATCAAAAGGCAACAAAAGTAACGTGCAGATTCCTCAGGCAAGGCCACGCTGTTTAACATTCGATGCACGTCTCGACGCACCGATATGAACACTGAACGCTCCAGACTTGGGGAATGTTGAAGTAAGAGTGATAGTATAGGATATTGAGTTTTGAATTTGAAGCGAGAGTGACTACGTAGTACGTAGATGGAAAGCGGTTAAGGAAAATTGCTGTGTTAGTGTAAGATATGTTTGTTTCTTTTTTACGCCTTAGCAAAAATCCTATAATATAACAAATGCGAAAATATGATACTTATGTGTATATTTTTGTCATGCGTTAACCGGCTGTACCGATCCAACTGAACTTTGGTAGGTATGTAAGTGGCTTAGATCCTGGAATAACACACAGGGAATATTTTCTATGCTTACAACCATTGGGTATATTTAAATTCTTTGATTCTCATTTAATGTCAGTCCTCGTTACGATCCCATCTTGGGAATCCCAATCTATTGTGACAGTGCGTTGGCATTCGACTAACATGACCTGTCCAATCATATTAAGGTTTGCATTTCACTAAATACAAGCTTTGTTTATCATCTTCAAATATTGCGAAAATACAGCCCTGAAATAAAATATGCAGTTTTGTTATCGCTTTGTATGTCAAATCTATGTTGATGTTAATAAAGCAACTAAACCCATTATACATGGTGTATTCGTTTCATATGCAGAGTAAATAAATCGACTTGTAACTCGTACACGTCGGTTAAGGTATATATCAAAAGATAAAGAAGTACCTACAACTCTACGAAGTAGATAAGTAGATAGAACAGACAGGCAAAGAGGGGTTCCTGATACAACCAACGCCGGGCGCGGACTTGTGATAAGTAAATTCTAATGCGATTAAATCGAGCACTTCAGAAGTACATTAAACAAAAGCCGGCCGATTCAAGCCAGATAGCGCCCTCGAGGAACTTGCTAAGTCACTAATTTGTTTCTTTTTTAATTGAAACTCCCTCTGATTTATCGGAGTTTTGTGAATTTAATGCGGCTATTGTGAAGGGACTCGAGGGCAATTAAGTTCTGTTCGATTTGGCAGGTGCGTAATTAAATAAATTCTGATTCAACATGAAGGTGACTAAATTTATTCTTTCATGAAAAGCGGCCCTTTTATTATAAGATCGCTAGCTGTCCCAGTAGTTTTACCTACTATGTTGTTGTGCACTATCTTGTTTTGCCTATGTGTTATTCCGGGGTCTAAGCTATTTTTATCAGCTCGATCGGTTCAGCCGTTTGGGCGTGAAGAAATGACAAATCCATATTTTTGCATGTATAATATTAGGAAGTAGAATATTCTGAGAATACATATCCCGAGAATAAATGAGGAAAAAGGATTTTTCAAAGAACGATAGAACTTTTTTATAGAGTTGTTACGTCAATTACATCCAGTGTAATCGATTAGAAGGCAACGCTGTGAAGTCACAAACACCCACGCTATCCATTTCACGTTAATATTAATTCTGGAAAGTGGTTGACGAGAAAATATTCATTCAAAATTGTCGTACTTACCGTCCAAAACTTCTTATTGGCTTTGCTTGGAGAATTGTAATTAGGGACTAATTGAGATTAATCAGAAGACAAGAAATCTAATCTTCTTAAAGCAGCATCAAATTTTCTTAATTTATTGCATTTTCGGATATTTAATACCGGTTCGTGGCTAGTTACCATCCAAGGCACGAAACTGTGTCGCCAAGCGGTAATTATCACCGTGTTCCGGCACGATGTTCAGTGAATCCAAGGAAGGATTCATCCAGCCTTTTAGGTTTATTCTGCTTCCCTTACCATCAGAGATCGTGATCGCGATCAACAGCCTATATAATAACCTATGATAAATAAAATAATCGTCAAGTCAACTGCTGAGCATGAAACTCTTTTACTACAAGCTTTTATATTTACGTTCACCTGTCTGTTGTCTGTCTGTCTGTCTGTAATCAAATCTTGCAAGTTTAATTTGATCCACTTCCCGATTTCTGATTGAGCTGAAATTTGGCATGCATGTGTGTAAATCGGATGACAATGCAATATTATTATGACATGGATCTGATCTGAGGAGCAGGAAGATGTCCATAAGAACTTCGTAATTAAACGACGCAACCCCATCGAGTTTGGGCTCATTTGATTCGTCTTGACGAGTACTTTGGTGATTGGTGCTACAAAGATAGTAATAATAATAAAAGCTTATTTATAAAGTTTTTTTTAAAATTTAACTTGTTAACACACAATTTGGTCTACCGTTACTTTCTAGAAACCTCTAGAAACAACTCACGAACAGTTTTAATGCAATCAGCGGGTTTCAATAGCCGCGCAGTCGGCATTTCCATACCGTTTGCCAGTAATAATCAATCAAGGCAGCCGTCTCCGCGCTCCAGTGGTGATAGAGAATCGGCGCAATTAGTCGCCATATTGCTGCCTCATGGCTCATGGATCACCCTCGAATTGCGAGAGTTTATGCCGGCTAGACGCTGTGCGTTAAAAATGCAAGAACTGCTGGTTTAGAGCTTTTTTGTGT
Source organism: Hemithea aestivaria (assembly GCA_947507615.1). Lineage (NCBI taxonomy): Eukaryota > Metazoa > Arthropoda > Insecta > Lepidoptera > Geometridae > Hemithea > Hemithea aestivaria. The sequence continues at coordinate 14,690,623 of OX382325.1, read as the reverse complement.
GAGTTTTATGTATGTCAGAGATGGACGGATTTTTGATGAGTTTTCCCAGTCTTAAAAAGCACCTGCTGGGGAAAAAATGGTTTTGTCAAAATTTGAAAAATTGGTTTATGAGTTAGATACTCGACTTCGCGATGGCATAGTGTCGTAAAATTGAGATTCGACGTTGGCTTTAACGTCATTCCGAAGCACTTGAATGGTGGCCAGGATTACTGGGTTAAAGATATTGAATATCCTGTCTTTGGATGACGAGCGCAATGCAGTATTACGTAGGACTTCCTACTGAAAAATTGGTAAAACTGCAAGTCAAGCTCAGCAGAACCCACTTTTTACTAAAATTAACTAATTTAAGTCTATTGACTTTGATCTGGCTATAAACGTGCATCATTCAACACAGGCAAATGTATATTTTGGCGCGTTAATATTTCTTAAAAGCTTAGTCAAAAACCGTTCTTTTTAAACTTAGAGCTTACTGCAACATTGTACAAAACTAATAATTCCAGTCAAATATTCTTTCCACAATGAATATAATCCCTTTAAATTGTAGATCATCTATTATCTCGACGTCACGGTCTGCATTTTAATATTAATTCGGGGGTGGAGCACCCCTGCGTTTGACCCCGCCGCGTCGATCTCCCCTCCCGATCATTGTAAAATGACTCACAACTCACAACAAGAACTGTAGAGTCATGGCCGATCTATGAATAATACAAGCAAAACTTGAATCATTATATTTGTATGAATTTACAAGATATATGTTGGTGAGGAGTTGGCGCCCAACGTGGGGCGAATTGATATAATTTTAAGTTATAAGGTAGTTGTTTCTTCTGAGTGCCTAAAAGATGAGAGAACGCGGTCAATTGGACTTGTCTGCGTGATGGTTGAGTTGTAACGCCTAGCACATTTAAACCGATTTCAATAAAGTTTCACAATTCCTCAACGTTTATTAATTTGTCAAAGAAGCCTGAACCGATTTGGAAAATGATTCATGTTTTCAGGTGAAGTCATGAATCAAAACATACGTCTCTCCTCGCTTATTGAAAGTGAGCTATAGTTAATCAGTTCAATATTGTTTTATTTGGATTTGTTCTTTGTATTACCAATATAATAACTAAATCGACGCAATCCAGGGACACATAATGCGCTATAGCTTAGTTGTTTTGGTAACATTACCCTTACATAACCCGATGAAATTGCGGCAGATTTGGGTGATCTCCAGTACATACCTGAAACGAAATAAATCTTATTACAATACAATAACTATTGCAAACCTGGTTACTAGAAATTGTTTCATAAGTAGACAATGCACATAAAGCTTAACGGCCGGATAACACCTAATTCGAATTCAGAAATGCGTACTCACACAGTCACACCGCGGCGCGAATGGCGCTAGAGCATCGGACGGCGGCACACAAAACTACTTGCGCGCACTATTAGATAGCGCAAGCGACTTTATATCGCATCGTGTTGTAATTTCCACAAAAAACTCAATAGATGTCGCTTATTTAAATAAATGAATCTGATAACTAAAATATTTTTTTTTATTTTTGTTGGTTGGTAAGATTATTTTATTCATTTAATTAACACAATACTTTCACAAGCTTTTATTATTTTCACCTGTCTGTCTGTCTTCTTTTAATCAAATTTTGCATGTTTAATTTTACCCACTTCGCGAAATCCGATTGAGGTGAAATGTTGCATGCATAAATTGGATGACAACGCAATATTATTATGACATCGAACTGATCTGATGATGAAGCTGGAAGGTGGCCACAGAACTCCGTAATTAAATGATGCAACCCTATCAAGTTTGGGCTCATTTGAATCGTCTTGGCGAGTACTTTGATGCTGAATGGTAATAATAATAAAATGCTCTATTTATACTCACTTGTTTTATAAACAAATATTTAACAATGGGAAAAGGTGGAACGGCGTTTAGTAATTTTATTTTTTACGATTGTGATAGAAACCATATTTTACTTCGCTGAAGAGTCTAAAAATCTTATGACTCTCAAGTAAGAAGTGTTGGCGCAGTGCACCCAGTTTTTTTCCTTTGTTAAATCGAAGGTAACACTGTACTAATTATGGACATCGTTATCTTTTACCATTAGGACAGCGTCTTGCTCATTTTCTTACTTCATTGTAAAAAAAAAATATTTTATATAAAGCTTCAAGTATGACCCCGTCCGGCAGAAATCATGAAACTTGGCATACGTTTAGCTTTACCGTTCCTAAGAAGATAATTTAGTAGAAACACCTCTACGACAATTCCCCCCCCCCCCCCCTTTATATCTATATAAAATCTACTACTACTTAAAACTATGAGAGCTAAAATAAAATGTCAATTATTCTACATAAAATTTATTTATTAACTTCAAAAAATAATCCATTTCTTTCTTTTATATTTTCTAAAATACCATATAAAACAGACTCTGGGCGCAAAACGTCATTTTATGCAGAGATTTAAAACTTGGCTCCAAATAAGTTGATTAAGATCGAAACTCCCCCTCTATTACGACGAATCGAATGAGCCCAAACTCGATGGGGTTTTGTCTTTTAATCACGGATTTCCTATGGCCACCTTCCAGCTCCATCATCAGACCCTGGTTACTATATGTATAGTATCAAAGTACTCGTCAAGACGAATAAATGAGCCCAAATTCGATGGGGTTTTGCTTTTTAATCACGGAATTCCTGTGGCCACCTTCCAGCTCCATCATCAGATCCTGGTTACTATATGGTATCAAAGTACTCGTAAAGACGAATCAAATGAGCCCAAACTCGATGAAGTTTTGTCTTTTGTTTACGCGGTTCCTATGACCACCTTTCAGCTCCATAATCAGACTTCAGATCACCTCCATGTCATAAAATTATTGCATTGTCATCCGATTGCTGGTATAAGAAATTTCAGCTCAATCGGAAACCGTGACTGCTAGGTAGAGTGCTTTTCACGAAAGGAGTTCTTTTTGCGGGGCGCCACTATCGAAAATTTTAAAAGTTAGCATAGTTAATAACTTTTTAACGCCTCATAATTTCTCATGTGTAATTTCTTTATTATTGTATATGTCTATTTTATCTCTATTTTATCTAACAATTAAAATTATTTATGGCATGAAGTCCAGTATTTATCGAAAAAAATTAATTTAGTTCCGCAAAACTCCCTGGGACTTCTTTCGTGAGAAGGACTCTACCACTGAGGTGTATAGTATACCTATAATATTTATACCTCAACGTATGACTATTAGAGCGCTTTTCACGAAAAACGTACATTATGCGGGGCCCACTATTGCTCATTTTAAAAGTTTTCATAATATCTATTCTATTAGAATTTTAAATAGATTACACAGGCGTCAGTCGGCCAAGGAGTACTTTAAAATGTGTAGAATTATGACAGTTGTGTCCCTCTTTATTTACAACTCACTTCTTGAAGTACATTCCCAGAAGGATCAACTACGGAAAAGACAAGATAAACAACCAATTCCTACTAGAAATAGGGAGAGGCTCATAGTACCTTTTACAAGATTAAATAAAGTATATAAACAGGGTTTCAACATAAAATTAGATATGTACAACAAATTACCTATTCAAATTACTAGACTACCTATGTTAGAAAATGTTCAAATGCAAAATAAAATACTTTTTTGAAATACATCCTTTCTACTCTCTTAATGAATACATGTCTAAAACATGGTCTGATGAAATTTTCAATCTCTAAAATACTTATTAAAAATAATAATATATTATGTTAAAAAATTAATTATACTTAAGACAAAATGTATGTAATACAAATGACTTGCCTTTTATAACGCTCATGTTATATTTATGGTTAAATAAATAAATTGAAAATTGAAAAAAATATCTATAACATTAATTTAACTCCATTATATAATTTCTAATATTTAATTTCTTAATGAGAGGTATTTATTTAATCTAACCATTAAAAATTATTTGGGATATGGAATAGTCCAGTAGTAAAAATTGATAAAATTAAATTTAGTTCCGATTGTTTATTAGCATTTTATATGTGAATCTTTAAATTGATATAACTCTTTTATTTAAAAACCGATTTGATATAAAACCTATTGGAAACCTATTTGGAAAGTAGAGAAATCTGCAACGTTTTAGCGAAAACTGCATTCAATTCGGTTGTGCCGTTTTATCACACATAGGTCACATAGTTTTTACAAATTAAAGCCCCTAAAACTACTTTGGTAAATTTTCGTTTATGGCCACATCGATAGAAGGCGTTTTTTTAAGTTTGTGGCACCATTTTTTTTTAATCGACCGAGCGAAGTGAGGTCTAGAGTCGAGAGCCGCGAAAAGCCTGCGTTTTGACCAGTTTAGCGGTTGACCTCTGGCGCTTAGGTTTGATCGACATTTACTCGAAAACGGTTAATCCAAATTAAATGAAACTTTACACACAGGTTAGATAGGTTAATAGAATAATTTTAGTGAAAAAAATAGCGAAATAAACCATAAGGTTGCAGAGATATAGGTGACTTAACGATAGGTCTTTACGATAGGTCTGATGATAATTTCAAAACTGGTGCTCTGATATTTTTTTTTCTAATATATACACATTTTTTATAACCTACATAAATATATTGTCAAAAGTGTATGTATGTTTGTTACGCGATAACTTGAAAACCGATGGTCCAATCTTTATGAAACTTTGCAAATACGTAGTTTGAGTCAATAGAATTTTTAAGTTCAAACATCAGCCAAATCGGTCAAATGGTTCTAGAGTAATAGAAAATGCTGAATTACGATGTTACCAAAGTTCCAATCTTAATGGAACTTTGCGATCAGGTAGTAATAAGCTAAAAGAATTCTCAAGTTAAAAAATGAGCCAAATCTATCCAAGGGTTGTAGAGTTATAGAGATAACTAAATCATAATTTTTTGCACAATTTGTTAGGTACATTAAGTTTGAGAAAGATCCTACAGGCAAGAAAGAGTAGATCAAGCTAAAGAATTAATAGCGATAAAGTCCAATAATTCGAGAATTTCAAGCAATTTATCTTATTTTCAATAACATTACTTTTTAGTATATTGCATAATACCAATAATGGCGTCAATTATAAGTCCGGCCGCCTAAAGTTTGCAATTGAGATAGGTGTCACATATATGTAGGTACGTACATGTTTTGTGCTGTTTTTTTAACCTCATTTTGCTTGATCGATAAAATATTATGTTATTTAATTTAAGTAAAACATAAAAAAATTAAAATAGTTATTTAAAATTTTAAAACCTTACTATTAGCGTTATTTTATGCCCATCGCTAATGGCAAGCAACCAAAGTTGGATTTAGTTAGTATAGGCATCATAATTATATGACGACATAATTACGTCACATTGCCTAAAATTTTGTATAAATTATCCCGAGCGCAATGTACCGGACTATAACTAGCTGTCAAGTAAAATAAACTTTTACTGGCAAAACACAAAAGTGGAGACCATAAACAACAAGCAGGCAATATAATGTCTGTGGAAGTGGTGATAGAATAATAATAAAAATACTCGCTGTATCGTTTTGTTATAAAATATAATTTAAATATATAATTAATATGAATACATACATATGTATATCATCTTAGAGTCGAGAGCCGCTGCTTTTTCGCTGGCAGTAAGGTATATATATTATTATTTGTGTAGCCTGTCTGAAAAACTGTTTATTACTGTTTATAACTGTTGTATTAGAAGAAATATAAGTAGAAACACCCCCCCCCCCACGATAATGTTTCCACCTCTCCCCCCACTTTTAGGTCCCAATTTTTTGTATTTTGAGTTTTTCTTGAGAACTATGAGAGCTAGAATAAAGATATCAAGGACAAGTTTATTATCCATAAAATTTTCTACAATATTGTACTTTATAGTATATTGTCAGGACTTATAGTTTCAAAAAGAATCCAAAAAGAAATAAATCATATTTTTGAAACTATAAGTCCTGGCAATATACTATAAAGGACAATATTGTATATACAATATTGTAAGACAATAATATGTATATCTTTATTCTAGCTCTCATAGTTTTCAAGAAAAACTCAAATACTTAAAAATAGGGACATAAAAGTGGGGGGAGAGGCGAAAACATTGTCGTGAGGGGTGTTTCTATTAAAATTTCTTCTAATGAACGGTAAAGCTATACGCATGCCAAGTTTCATGCTTTCTGCCGCTCGGGGCCATACTTCCATACAAAATCGAGCTAAGGAGCCGCACTAAAATATTTGACACAATTTTTTTGGCTATTTCGACGTTTTCTAGTTTCTTTTTTCTGCAAATATAATTTACACGATATAATTATAGTAACGGATAAAACAAAAATGTAAATATTATAATAGGTAGGTATGAATATATTTTTTAACTAGGGTCTCGCATCATCTGCTTCCATCAGTAGGTAGGTAACCTACCTATACCGACGCGGCCATAATATAATAATACTAGCTGCGCTCAGCGGTATACAATTTTTTCCCAAATAACAAAAATAGAGTATACGTCCCGTACCCTTTCCAAAAAAAAAACCAAATTCGGACTATGTGCTCTGTAAAAAACAGGTCTACGCATCGACTTGTAAACGCCCTACATTTTGTACTACTTGGTTAAAAATACAAACTTATAATAAAAACAAATAAAGCAAAAATTACATCTCTTTACGAAATTTGAACCCAGACATACAACTTGCGTTTCCACCAGTATATCAATGTGGCTATCATAGCACCTAACCGAGTGTCTAAATAAACTAATCTGTTATTGCCAAGCATACAGTTATATCAATTTTTTATAGATATTACAGAAGTATTATTTACACGATTATTTAATAGTGAAAAATTATTAAAAATATGCAAACGTAAAACTAAACTATGACCTATCAGAAACACAAGATATAAGCATTGAAATATGGAAAAATGTCGACGAGAGTATTCTAAACTCAAACTCAAAACTCAACTCTACATTTTGTTCTTGGTTAAAAATACAAACTTATAATAAAAATAAATAAAGCAAAAATTACATCTCATGACGAGATTTGAACCCAGACATACAGTTTGCGTTTCCACCAGTAAACCAATGTGGCTATCATAACATCTTACTAAGCGTCTAAATAAACTAATCTGTTATTGCCAAGCATACAGTTATACCAATTTTTTATAGATATTACAGAAGTATTATTTACACGATTATTTTATAGTGAAAAAATGTTAAAAATATGCAAACGTAAAACTAAACTATGACCTATCAGAAACACAAGATATAAACATTGAAATATGGAAAAATGTCGACGAGAGAATTGAAAATAAAAGCGCGACACGTCCATTCAGCAAGAGGCCTCAGCCGGGTGTGTCTGTACACGGGCTTCACGCACACATGCAAACAATTTTTTCCGCAAATAACAAAAATGGAGTTTATGCAAAATTGTCTTATTTTATTTAAAAAATGGCACAAATCAAATATAGTTAATTACGTAAAGTATCATTTGACAAAAAATCTGATCGATTTAGTAACATCTTCATACATTATTTAACCATGAAAACATTTTTTAGAGGTATTTTCATTATTTTTTTCTATCGAGCGAAAATAATGGAATTGTGTTTTGACCACTAACCAAAAATAAAGTATATCCTGTAGATATACATATTTTTTTTTTATTCACTCTGTTGCATTGTATCGAATACAATAAGGCCTACAAAACTTACGTATTGGGTGTTATCCTCCCGTTAAGGTATACAATCGACGGCCTTATTGCATAGAGTAATCTCTTACAGACAACCTGGTTGGAAGGAATATTGACAACATGTATAGGGGCGGTGTGGAAATAATGCCAATTATTGTCTTATCAGTTAATAATAAATTTCAAATTATGCAAAAACATACCTCGGACATTTATTTTTATGAACAGTTCATGAAACATAATTTAAAATCAATTTGTGGTATTTATGAATTTACCTGTCGCATACTTTTAAAATGAATTTTCGGAATTTATTCTGAGAATTATGCTATTATATCCCAGAGCGTTGAAATTTAAATACACTTTGCGAAAAATATGTGCTGTGTGGAGACTACAGGTATTTTATTTTAGTTACAGAAAATTTGTAGATTTAGATACTACTTAACTGTAAGTAAGCTTCGGCCGTGGCTAGACACCTACCACCTTTCCTTTTGTCAAAAACAAAATTTTGATGTACCTGAATGGATCACCCGTGGTACCAGGTGGACCATGGGTAATTTCAATTACCCTTAGTACCCACTAACTACACCCGGATACACCACGGGTCAGTCAAGGTTTTCACATCTTTTTGCTTGTAAGCCGATGGACTCAGTTGTATCTAAAAACCCCTTTCGACACATGGACATGTAACTTTAGCACTTTGAAGTAGTAAAGGATACAAAACGATCTGTCTTTTGTCAGCTCGTCAGAGGGGAACCATTAGGGCGAGTGCACACAGGGCGGTAATGAGATTACTCGCCGATGTGCAGGCGCTAGTGGGAATTAACGACAATGTAGGGTGGGCTTTAGGCCTGGACTTTGGGAGTATTGAGGCCGCACGTACTAATAGCCGATAAACCTTGGTAGATTGTCAACCTAAGTATTCAGTAATGAACGCGTCTGACTAAATTAATGACAAAGTTAAAAATAACTAACAAGGTACTATATTCTTTATTTATGATTACAAATACAAATTATACAAATATACCGATTTAGTCAAAATTGGAGCACTCTGAATTAGTAAAACCAGTCAAAATACCCCCTTCGATAAAAAAATCTAAATATTCCCCTTCATTTCTTGATTTAAACACAACCACCTTTCTTTCTTATTTATATGACAGTGTTGTAGCATTTTAAATAACGTACTAAATAAAATAATTATTGCTTAATGCTACGTCAATTTTTTTTTCTTAATCTCACTATGTTGGTTTCATATTATAGTGTTGCTAAACTTTTCGAGCTTGATTTTCTACATATTGGCAAACTTTTTCTTAAACAAAGTTCTTCAATACCTCTGTTCTCGTAATTCTCTGGCCAGTTCAGTCAATCAGCTCGAAAAGTAATTTATCCTTATTAGAGAAAGGAATCTCGCAAGGCTTTCCCAAATAACTAATTCACTTTAACAGTCATCTGATTCGTCTACTTAACTAACCCGAGCGCTGTTTACTGCCGTACCGTTCTTTATATGACCCTTACTCATTCGGTACGTGAGTCATCTCTTCCTTAAGGATAGCAGTATGGGTAATTTGTTGATCCTTTTACGTAGGCTTTGGACGTAATATAAACATTGTATATAACAAATATTACTTTATGTAATATATTATGAAAAAAAATAATTAAAGCTATTGAGATAGAAACCCAGGCATTTAATATAGACGAAGAGAACGATAATTCGGAATAAGAGACCCGGAGGAGCAATGAGAAAGACACGTAATAATAATGTTATGTAGTAATTAGTAATGATAAATGGAGTAAATCTTTGCCGAGTGAAGGTCAAAGGAAAGCAAAAGCAAGATTGTCCAATGGCAAGATTAGGTTAAAATACAGGGTATAATAAATGTTGGTAATCGCATATAGAAAAGATGAGAAAGTTAATACAGTTGATAATGCTAATATACTAGTAGCAACTGAATAAGGATGATGAAGCAAGATATATTAATAGACAGTAAAAGCAATATGATACTCTGAACGAACCCCTACTGACCGTGTAACGTAGTAAAACGTACAAAAAGCTCCGGAACTAAAAACATCCGACTTAGTCTTGCAGAGCCTTGCCGTAGAGTTATGAGTCAACTTTGCGGCAACTGAGGAAGGTAGGTTCCGGCCGAGGGGAGACCACACAATGTATTGCTATTCTAAAGTTCATTTGCGACTTCGACGTTATTCTACTGACCTAAGTTAAAATAAAGATAATAAATAAGTGATACAAGAAGAAGTTTTTTTTCACTTTGATATTCAGCAAAATGAATGATGATTGGGCTAGGAGCACAGATCAGAAGAATACTCCGTGTCCGTGGCTAAAGTAGCATTTCTACCAGTAATCCTGGAACTGGAAAGAGTACTGGACAATAATGTGAGGAGTGCAGACAATGTTAGTAAAATGAAGCAATCTTAAAACTAAGATACATTTTATCAAATTAAGTACCTACTACTACAACCTGTGTGTATATACCTACCTACCTAAAGAATACAAAGTTCAGTTATACAAAATAAATAGGTATTTGTCGAAGGTTCAGATTGAATTTATTCAAAACTTTGCTGTGATTTCTCCCCACGCAGCAGCAAAATACCTCGTAGAAATAGAGGCAAACATCAATCTTCTCAGCATTATGTTAGTCATCGCTTTGCGTAGAAAAGAAAACAACATTACTCTGAAATAACGGTTAGGTAAAAAATCCTTGAAAATAATAGTAGGTAGGTATAATATAATATGGAAGGTATGAAGATACTAAACATAGAAAGGTATCATAGCTATAAAAAACGCTGACTGAGTAAACTAAAACAATAAAACACTAAGCATAGTCTCAGTTTTCAATGATATATCATCCCACAGCGTATTGTTGAAACTACAAATAGAAAATCTATAAAGCTACAACTTTTATGTAGAATCTACATTTCCCGCAGGACTCAGTGCATGTTATTCTAGATAAAGTATTTTACTGGCGCAGTCGTGAGGATAGTTTACAAATGTGTGCAAACAGTTTTAAGAATATCCTATGCAAAGCGGTTTTCTAGCAGATTTCGCATTTGCGGATAAAATACTACGTGAAGCTATACCAGTGGTAACTTTGCTTTTAGAGTGTACTAGGATATTTTATAAATATTGTGTAGCTTTTTGAAGTTCATTAGTTATGCTCAATTTAGTTTTGCTCCCTTTAAAGTATCCTCTAGCATGAGCATAACCAAATAAGAACCCAATCCGTTCAACAATTTGACATTATGACGTAATAAATTCGTTAAAAGTTTGAAATACTACAACGTAAAATTCCGATCTGATAAACATTTTTGACCTTATTATTGTAATCAGCAATTAAAACAGAATCCGTGATTCCGAAATTTCCGTGCCAAGTGACAAACAACCTTCGAACTTTCTCTTATAAAAAAAAATTAACACCATATAGGATAGTATCTTGAAAATTTATGTCTTCTTACAGCGGAAGTTTTATAGTCAAGCGTGTATGTAAACAGCTGTGAAGCGCTTTACGTCGCAAAAAGCGCTGAGCAAACGTGTTAGGGTGCAGTGTACTTAGGGGGAGCCCCACAAAAGGTGGCGGCATCGTTTTGTTTGTATCGATTCGGTTGGTTCGGAATGGGTTAACCATTTAGGAAACTGGTTTTTATCTTGTGTTGATTATGTTTTGTAGTTTATTTTCTACTAGTAACGCCCTGCGTTACCCACGATAAAAGAAGTTTTTGTACTGTGGGATTTAAAAATGGAATAAATACTATCCTACGTCCTTTCCCGACTTGAACTATCTCTATATCAAAATTCATCTAAATCAGCGCAGTAGTTCAGTCGTGAAGAGGTCACATACAGGGAAACACTCATCTCTCATTCATTCTCTCATCTCTCGCATTTATAATATTTATGTTTGGATGAAGATTGTGGAAATTAGACGCGACAGAAACAGTTGCAAGAAGTTACTGATAAAAAAGTAGGCAGTAAGATTTTGTAACTTTATCTCGTTGTAATTTAGATAGATAGATAGATACATAACTCTTTATTGCAACAAAGAAAACAATTAACACTAAATAAGTACATTTCAGTTAAGCAATGTTACAATTGGCGGTCTTATCGCTAATAGCGATCTCTTCCAGACAACCAAGCAGGAAAGGAAAAATACAAGTTTTTTAGAATAACTGTGGCTATAAAGTTATCTTTATAGCCACCGTTATTACATCATATGTCTCATTTCATTTCATCTTATCTATAAAGATAGATAAGATGATTTAGATTTGTTTAAAAGTTTAAAGTATCACATACCAATATACAAATTTATGTTTAATATTATAGTGGAAAGTGGAATATTTTATCCATATATCTAATAAAATTCGAATCAAAAGCTGTACTCAGAAGTCCATAGCAAATATTCCCTATTAAATTTGCACGCTTGTGATTTCGTGGGAATTCATAGAGCATTTGTAATTCCATACCATATTTTTATATGGAGCCACAATGAATCAACACAAATTGTATTAGTTAAAAGTAAATTGTTTAAGTTTGCTTCACATTCATCATTTCAGTTGCACATTGAGACGTTCTGCCGGACGCTGGTCTCTTTTTGCTTTAATTTATGATTGCCAATTGCGATAAGACCGCCGATTGCTTACCTATTTACTAATAATTCAAGCATTTTTACAGATCTGTATGTTTCTGTGTATATTGGTTTGCAATAAAGTCTATTACATTGATATATAAATTACTAACTGCACCCAGCGGTTTCCGCTGTACTGTAAGCCTATGTGCTGTATGTGTCCGATTCCAGAACCTAAGCTATCTTTATACCAAATTTCAGCTCCATCGGTCCACTCGTTTAGTCGTGTAGATACAAACTTACACACACACACTCCCACACACACACACACACGCAAACTTTCGCCTTTATAATATTAGTGCGATATTCTATGTAATGTTTGTGTGATCCAGAAGTATTTGTTTCTGGTCTGGGTGGTTTTCAATATCTATTATAAGTATGTATTTACAAAAGAAAAGTATATAAGTATATATACGTTATCCTGACCACCATATTACAAGCATTAAGTTGCTTAGTTTGGGGTTAGGTGGCGCTGTGTGAAACGTCCTGAAATATTTATTTATTTAATGTTATGGTGCATTATGTCGATATTATGATGGTGTCATACACTGCATCAAAACTAAACAACGCCTAGGGCGACCACAATGATACAATTTCAATGGCATACGCTACAATGCGTAGATCAGATTATTCACTCAAGGCCGTGTCATGGAGCATTTCATAGAAAACAGTACACAAAATTCTTTTTCGAGTTTTATATCGTAGCAAAATACTTGCAACAAGTATGTTTTTAAAAAATTAAGACTACTCCAAACATTTGCTATTAATTTATAAAAAAATATTTTTTCTTGCTTTCATTAAATGAATTAGGAAATAAGAATTAAAAGAACTTCAATTACAGACACAATTTAATACCGTCTAAGTCAGCTTTCTGATAAAATAAAGAAGAAAAATAAGAACCAATCTGAAAAGTTCGAATTAATATCGCATATAAGCATATTATGTCACATATCGAGTTGTTTGATATGCGAGGGTCGTTTCCATTAATATTAAGATCATTATGATAGGTAAACAAGTGTAATTTAAAACTTTTACTAGAGCTTCCTTTTCCTACTTGGTTTTCTTGAAGAGATCGCTATAAACGATAAGACCGCCAATTGTAACACTTGTTTCTAATGTGTAATCTTTTTTCTAATTTCTAAGCTTATTTTATTGTATTTGTGGTGTTCAATAAAGAGTTTTCTATTCTATTCTACCACTTGCGTATGTTATAGCACAAGATTTCAACAAGACATTCTGTGCCAGATTTACGTACTGCGTTCCACTACCACCTCGTACAGACCCCAGAGCTAATGATGGCCTGTGGGCGGCAATGTCACCTGTACTATAACAGTATATAAGGCAAATTTGCCTGAATTACTGTAAGTGACATTATGACTACTCTCGCGGTCGCTGTGCTCGTTTGTGTGTTCGCAGGATGGAGCATCGGGGCGCCGAGCGACCGTGAGTACTAAACTTATTACATGCTCAAGTAAAAGCTTGGAATTCTAATGATTTATTAAAGGCCCAGCTGGAAATAACCGAAGCACTCCACACGGCCGAAGATCGGGACGAAAAGTGTGAAGTGTGTAAAGGAAAATAGTTGGGACAAAGCAGCATGATGGGAGTCACGATCCTCAACATTGAGGGACCGACTGAGGAGGAGGATTAAAGGGCCCAATTCCACTTAGACTAAACAGCCGTAAGACTAGCGATACACTCTATGTCTCAGTGTCAATTCTTAAGCAATAGAAAGCGTCTGCAGAATTTTTCGAGAGAATAACTTAAGAACGGTTCGATGGATTTTAGCTCGAGAGGTGTCGTTAGATTTGTATTTACTGTGAGAGTGACACTAGGTGTATATCAAAATAACAATAATGTGGATTTGTTTAAACGCAGTCCGGTTTTCATTTTTCTATGTTAATTTGGAGAAGTGTAGGCAAAGTTACTGTTATTATTATCAAGTTTAAACAGCTTAACAGTAAGTTCTCCAGAGATAAATTAGCAAATTCTAAGACGAGTTCCCCAAAATTCAAGGATCGATGCCCAAGCGCCGTCTAGTCTATAAATAACCTGGATCCACGGCTCGACTACCAAGGGAAACTTTCTCACTGTTTTCCCTTCGCATTTCCGCTTTATTTGCCCTGATATTTTGAAAGCAATCCCATTTCGCGAGTTTACCTTAGCTGCGTAGATCGTGGATGCTCATTTAGATTGTTAGCATGTGTTCAGTGTTCGTTTATTTACTTATGCTATGCTGGTTAAATTGTATTGTAACGTGCGATTATGGATTCTTTATTTTTAATTTATTCGTAGATTTTAAGGACATCATATTTAGACACCAGATTATGGGATGGGCAGAGGTAGCGCTAGATAAAGGTGCGTGGAGAGATTTTGGGGGGGTCTTTGTCCAGCAGTGAGATATTATAAACGAAAAAAAGAACATTTTATGAACATTGATCGAGTGTAAAATATGTATAAACTGGCTTACGTTCCCGGCTTTGCCCATGTGGCTAAATCCTTTCTTAGCGGAGGTCTACGCCATAAAACCTAGCTGTGTTCCAAATTTCAACCCAATCCGTCCAGTGGTTTAGGCTGTGCGTTGATAAATCAGTCAGTCAGTCACTCTTTCCTTTTAAGTATTTGGAAGAAGATGTTTGAGAAAATTATTATATATAAAAAAAAATTTGAAAGAATTTAACAATAAAGCTTCACAGCTCATCGATAAAATTGAAAAATAGATTGAAAAATATTCGGCGAAGCATCCACTATCGGCATTTGAAACGAATAATTCTTTCACGCGCAAGTTCATTACGAAAGGGTTGCCGGGGGCTGTGTTGCCATAAAAACTCCCAGCACCCGACTTTAACGCGAAATAAATTGCCACACTGGCCACTGGACTTAGCCTGAGTAAAAAGAGAAGGGGCGTAGAATGGGGGGTTGTAATTGTAAGGTTGTTTTCTATAGGTACTGTAACTGTAACTCCCTATTTTAGTGATGTCCTCATCCTCTAGGTACTCTGATGACGAAAAAATGGCGTCTTCTTATGCACATTTTTAATTTAGAATACCATTTCCTCGAAAAATATTGATTCGAGGACAAAAACAAAACTTAAATACAGGGGGTTAGAGTTTTACTTTTTTCTACATGTAAAGAAAACAATATGAACAAGACGAAAGATTTCCCAGTCTATATAGCAAAACTAGGCGAGTAAAAGATCTCGAGGGAGACCACCAGGCCGATGCGATTGTCAGATAATCTTGTTAAGAAAGATGGAAGTAACTGGATGAGACACGCATAGGATCGGAAGATGTGGCGTGATCATGAGGAGGCCTATACCCAGCAGTGGATGGATACGTGCTGAGTAGATAGATAGATAGAACAAAACTAGTTCAAGCTCGCTGCTTTTACCTACCTAAGGAAAATCTATCAACGCACCAGTCAAACCGATCTACAGATTGGGTTAAAATTTGGAATGCAGATACATAAAATTTTTATGACTTAGACTTCCGCAAAGAGATTATGCCGCGCGGGTAAAGCCGTGAGCACTAGCTAGTGTACCTTCTCTATATTCATGTTTTCTAATGCATTGAAACTTGTTTGAAAACCTGGTCGGGCCTATATTAAGACCCTTGTTGACATTTTTTTTTTAATGTGATGAAGTAGAAGACGAGCAAGACGCTCTCCTGATGTTAAGAGATAACGGCTGCCCATAATCAGTACAGTGTTACCTAGGATTTCACAATTATGTGAAATTCTAGGAGCACTGCACCAACGCTTCTTACTCAAGAGTAATGAGATGTTAAGACTCTTTAGCCCAGTAATTTCACTAGCTACAGTGCCCTCCTACCGGAGCACAGTGATGTTTGCACATCACTGCTCAGGCGGTAGAATAACTGGCACTGTTGGGGTACCCACCTAGACGACCTCCTGCAAAGGAAGTCTACCCCCGGTACATCTATTTTAATACTTGTTCTGCATATTTTAATAGGCTTTTACGTAGTTTTCTTTAACTGAAAAACTTTTATATTATCGTTGTACCTTTATTGCTTTCATCATCAAATTTGTAGCTGTGCTTTAGGAAAGTGAACGGATAATAGGAGTAAAAACATCTTACTAACATTATAAACCTGAAAGTTTGTAAGAATGTTTGGGTGTCTGGATGTATGTTTGTTACTCTTTCATGCCTAAACGGGTAGACCGATTGAGCTGAAATTTTTGGTATAGAGATAGCTTAGACCCTGGAATAACACATATAGTACATCGGGTAAAACCGCTGGGCGCAGCTAGTAAAACATATTTATGAACAACTTTTTATATGATTAGGTACGTAAAATTATGTATTTTTTATATTGTTGTGATGATAATATTGTGAAGATAATCACGATGATTTATTTATTTTAAGAGACAAAATTCCTTTCCCACACAATTGTGTGTCACTATGTCGTAGGACAACAATTTCAAGAAGCATTCCAGCCAGGTTCCATCACATTTTTTAATTATTTCATAGCAGGCAGCTTGGAGCTCGTGGAATATTTTTAAAATGAGTACGCTTACAGCTCACACTGGCCCAGATATTTCGCCTGCCTTCGTTCCTTTAAGAGTTAATAGTGACTGAATTTTATCATCGTACGTAAAGACTGTATGGAGTAACATGTCCGATAGCCGCACAAAAAAAACATGTCCGATGGTACTATCGCATTTTCGAGTTTTCTAGGTATTTGCGATTTTTTTCGTGGAGCCATAATATCCAACCAATGCTTTGGTCTGGGGAATATAAGAGCAGTTTCTTAATATTACTTATTGGTTTCTCTTCAGTATGATGAAAGAAAGAGACAGAACCGCGTAAAAATGTACCCGGAATAAAGTTCTTATGAAATCTTTTTAAGACGTTCGATTTTGATAAGAGTTTTTAAATTAAAACCTTATATTACACCAGAAGCCATCAGGAGCGAACCGGCCATCACAGGCATACACTGATGGCCCTATAATTGATTCCACTAATACCAACCGATTTATTTTTTAACCCAACGGTAGGGTTGCCGTCTAATTGCAAATATTGGGACTTTTAGAACACTTAATTTTTTATTAATTTTTTGGTTAGCCTTTGACCACGATCTCTGTTATGCTCGTACAAAATAAGAATAAGAAAGGGAAGAAAGGTTAAAAATCGTCAGATTTTTTTTTATGTGTTACGTACGTTTACCGATTTCTTAAAGATGCATCGACCGATTTGGAAAATCCTTTTTATTTTCAAACGTTGCATTATACTTTATAGGTATCCTTTCTAGGGTCCTATTTCGATTTTATCAAAATCAGTTGAATGAGCGTCTCGCCCTCGCGTACCTACCTATTGTAGAGGTAGCTTAGCGTAAAATCTAGTCCATTTTTTTAAATTCATTTTTGTAAAAAGATTTATGTTATCATTAAAACACAAATATAAATTGTATATAAGTTATTTCTAAGAGCCTATGGAATTTTCTACATATTTAAAAATACTAATAGATATATATATATAGATATAATACGTAAATAGATCTTATCACTAACATGTTTACTAGTAATAGATTTCACTAATGATTTACTATAATATCATTTAAATTACCATAACTATTCCAAAAGAATTTGTCCTAAAAAAAACAAACGTGTGGTAACCCTACACAGCATAATTTAACGTTTCATTTGGACCCCGACGCGTCCGTCTGCATTCCTCAAACATAATTATTGCTACAAAATAAAAATATAATTTGGACCTAGAGTTAATAATGGCCGCGAGTTATGATTAACGACTGCACTACATTTTAAATTCTCATGTAAAGGTAGATTTTTTGTTTAAAATCTCTTCAATCAGGTAAGATTATGGTATGCAACGCCCTCAAAATCACAAAAAAAGTCTAATAACTTTTTTTACAAACAGTCGTTTCGTGTATCAGTAAAATGTTTCTAGAGCTAGTGTTACTTGATAGAAATTCTGTTACCATTTGTATGCCTATCAGTAAAAGCAAGAGGTTGATGAAGACGAAGATATGCGGTTACTCCAAGAACACTTGCTGGTGAATGGCTACGATTACTTCTTATAGTGGCGTTTAAGGCTCACCACCCACTGAGTGACACCGACTCTCGAGCGGGTAACAAAATTCTTCGGAGTTGCGACGACAACGTTGCTATGTCGCAGATACCACTTGGACACATGCCCGTCGCCGCAAAGCCGCCGGACAGTCGCAACGTCTACGTTGAGGTATCACGACGATGTCGCCGAACTGTCGCCTAATGTGGGGGTGGCCTAAGCGACGATGTCGTGTCGGCGTCGGTGACACGTAAACGTCGCACATGCCCAATCTAGGATCAGCCTAACATAGCTATCCTATTTAAACTAGGTATTTCTTGGATGATTCCTAGTCTAGTAGATAGAGATAAGGCTCAATTTGAATGCTGAATTTCCTAATCAATGCTCAAACGTTAATATATTCAAATTGTATATCCAGTAACGTTTAGTATTCAAGAGAGAATCTCTAGTTAATTCAAGGGTGTACCATCATTTGAGTCTTTGACGCGGCCGGCAGGTTCCTTTAGATTTAGGGCTCCCAAACGTCAGGCATTGGTAATTATATTAATGTTGTCCCTTTGACTGTTTGAAGGAAGACTAATTTATGATTACCACCTATTACGAAGCTGTTCCTCTTGAAATTTATGGTTATTTAGTTAACGGTGTTTTAACCATAGACATTTTTTTTTCTCATTATAGGTTAGCCGTTGTCCACGATCTCCCGTGATGTTAAGCAACGATGCGGCCGTAGATGGTAGCAGACTAAGCTTAGGAGGATAATACCCTCCCAAGTTTAAACTTTAGTTGTCTGTTTTAAGTAAGAAACATAGGTCTGTATGTTTCGAACATCAACGACGTCTTTGGGCAGTTGCTTTCGCCAAGAAGTCGCGACATCGTCTACGTCAGCTAAAAATGCTAAACATTCGCTCCAAAATTCTAATTCATCTTTCACAATTTGTGCAAACCTAAGTCTCCCAAAGAGGAAATACAAAATACTTAATAACACCTAAAGCGGAGATGGGATTGGAACAGCCCAACAAAACCTAAAGCGATAAATCTGTTCCCAGGTAAACAGAACACCTAACTTTCACAAATCTGACCCCGATCTAAAATTAGTGTCGCCAGAAATGTTCGGGTAGCCATTTCGAAGTTTAAGGGCTTAAATGTAACATTCTCAGACGGGCAACTTTGGATAGGCTTATAGGCAATCTACAGAATGGCCTTCGATGGAATAGTTCTAATTTATGGCCGTTTTTGGATTGAAAACATGTTAGTTGAACTGAACTACTTTTCTGAATCTAAGAAATTGCTTTAAGAATTATTGTGTGTATCATATTGAAACTTCATTCCAAAATTACTTAACCTTTCATAGGTTTGGATCTTAGTCGGTCTGAGGTTTGGACAAACTAAACGCATATATTATTATTCCCAAATTGTTGTCGAACATACAAAACCAAATTATTCCTATCCCACTAATAATTTGAATGCGAAATTATGGATTTGTATATTTTATTTTGTGTTTGTAACCTCTACACGCCTAATCGACTGAATCGTAGAGCCGAAATTTGACATAGGTACAAAGTAGATAAACCCCATAATAAAAGATAGTCATAATAGGGTCATTTTAATTAGCTTCTAAAAGCCAAACGGCATTAGTTATGTCCAAAATATGTCTAGATATGCAGTCTGCCGTGAAAGCACAGAGCCAGGCAATAAACCACGATACTTATTGAACCCCAGGTGGTTCCATTAAACTAAGCACAGCCAAGTTATAAGGAGACCAACCTACCTATTAGTGCTAAAAGGTAAGCTTGCGTAGTTTGCCAATAAATTATGTGTTAAGTTCGATGTTTCGCAGCCCTTAATTGGAATTTAGGAAATGGTTACATTAACTGTAGGTACAATCTCAGGTTTTTGTAAATATAATGATAGGAAAATCACTAGAGACATTTTAACTGTTAAAATAGAAGAAAACTTGACTGTAGGTACTCGTATACCAAAGTGTATATTATAAAGCAGGTGAGCTAGATAATTCAAGTTTTGAGCGTTCTTATCATACTGGTCAATTTCTTAAAGACCTGGTAATGGATATGTTTTAAATTTTGTTTCAGACCCCATAGATACTCAAGATCGCATGATTTTAAGCAATGACAAAAATAAAAAGATATTTTTAACGTCTGTGTTACAATAAGCTCCTAGATATTATTCTGCAAATGTATTTTTTTAACCACAACACAACTAAACTTAATTTACATCAATAAAAATGTATATTTTGATACAGCTAGTCCGTTTATTGTGATTAGGGGCCCAGCAATGGCCTCGCACGATAAAAGGATTTAATTTTATAAAATTTATTGCTGAACGAATCCGTTCGCGTGCGAAGGGATTGCTTAGCTCAAACAAAGGGCAGAGGGATAATTCTATTAGGTATTCCCTTTATAATTGGGAATCTGGCTTAAAACGGGTCCTTTAGTGCTTAGTGTACGCATGGTTTCCATTTTGAATGGGGTTTATATGGGAACGGGTGTCTGGTGAGATACCACAGCTTTCCATACTGACAAAAGGGGCGAATTAGGTATTAAAACTGGTGTTTAAAAGTACAAATAGTGCTTAAATCGTCCGTGATTATCATCATTGTTTACCATCAAGCAATCTTGAGCAAAAACCCCATACAAACAAAGTTTTATCTATAACTATCACGCAGCAGAATCTATAGACATATCAAAAAAAAATTCAAGGGCATTTACTTGAAGAACAGATCTCTCCATTAGTCGTGATCCCTATGTCTGAGGTTCGTGACTCCCTCCATCCATGACTTTTATCCTCGTACCGGTACGCCGTCTTGTCCTATCTTTGGCTGCAGGCTACTGTAGAGCATCGTAGACGGTAGGTAGAGCCGAGTGTGGTGTGGACTTGATCAGACCAACGCAGGGGCCATGAGGTCATTTGCGTCCACCTTGCCAGTTATCTTGTTAATTGAGACTATCTCCAGAATACCAGATCTTAAGAAAACTAAGTTTTTACTAGCGCAGCAGTATCTACCCACATTGAGTCTATAACATCGATAAACAAAATCTCTAGTTCCTTGGACCTGCCTTGCACAGAATAAGACGAGAGAAGTCAGCTCAGCCTTTTTAAAGAGAAAATAAAGCCAAATTAACTATCTTTGAGCAAGAAAAACGTTGTCATCATTAGGAACATACAAACTTTTTTGTAACTAAACATATAGAGATGTTTATATCGAAAACTAGTTCCATAAAAATTCAATAATAAAAATGTAAGTATAGTCTGCGGACACGGTGCCCATTATCTCGTCGAAATTGCCGTAAAATTGTAGTAAACGATTATTTGAACCGTCACGCTATACCAACGGCTAATACCTGATAACTCTCATGATAAATCTCCTTTCGACTTTTAAAACATTGTATAATATCATCATCATCTCTTCGAATTAGCCCATCTCTTCGTATTAGCCCATCTCTTCGTATTAGCCCATCTCTTCGTATTAGCCCATCTTTTCGTATTAGCCCATCTCTTCGTATTAGCCCATCGCTGAGATTTCTTTCTTCTGTTATTTCAAGGTTTTTTTATTTACTTTCACCTGTCTGTTGTCTGTCGGTCTGTAATCAAATCTGTGTGGATATAGGAACTCAAAATACTTTCGGGGCGTGAACATCCTTTACCACCTCATCTGTACCTGGGTCGATCGGGTCTACGACCAATTGGCCGTTCTACATACGCTCTTTTCACACCACGATCCTCTCTCATTCTTTTGAGATGGCCGAGCATGCGAAGTCGATGTGCTTTGGTCTCGCCGATGATGAAAACTATAGTTACTAAAATAAACTGAAGTTGAAAACTGGTAGGAAGTGGCACAGGACAGAACCAGCTGAAGGCTCCTAGTGTCGGAGGCCAACACTCACTTTGGGTTCTCGCGCCAACCTAATTGATTTTTTTAACACAAAAAACATTTTCGTAAAATGCAAAAAAATGTCGTGCAAACGTGAAATGCGAAATAATAAAGTTTTTAAAACACGAGCAGGGCTCAACGTAGATCCCAGTAACAAAACAACTCTTCCGTTTTCCCTAATCAAAATGCATCGGGAATACCCTCCTAGGAATACCAGGGATTAATATATTTAAAATCCATCTGCAAATGGATTACGCTAGCCTTTGGAGGGGGATTCTAACCCTGTAACTACCCATTTTAATACGTTTAATATTACTAGCAAATTGCACGCGTAGAAAAATCTATTCTTAGCGGAGGTCAACGTCATAAAACCTGCCAGTATTCCAAATTTCAACCCAATCTGTTCAGCTGTTGATGACTCATATTGAGGGGATGCTGAAAATCACCTAAGAGTTCTTAAAAGTTTTTAAAATACGATTTTAAAATTTAACTTGAGTGATGAGTGTATTCCATATTATAACTATGTTTTTATAATATTACGGATACCGAACAACAAACAACCCTGTCTATTTAGGTATACGAATTTGCATAGAGGTAGTCGCGTGGTCACTTATATCGTCGGCTATATCAGACCAACATTGCATGTTAAGGTATAGGTACCTATATAATATAATACAACAAACATAATATTATTATACAAATGCTTTTACCTATTTCGGAGTTTTAGGGTCAACGCTCACTACACCCACCCGGGACCCACTCAGCACCGCCTCGCCTCGCGCGGTTAGTATTCTTTATATGGATTTGTATGAGCTAACGCTCACTACATCAACTCCGGAACGCCGCCGCATCGCCACGGCCGCGAGGCGTCCGCGCGCGGACGGCGGGTGGGCCACTCGCGGCTCGCATGCTTGCCTTGCGTCGGTCCCGAGTTGATGAGCAGGGTCGGATTGAGAGCATCACAAAATTATTGTCTTGGAAATGAAAATTATACAATTTTTCCAATATTATACTACGATTTCTTTTTTTTGCATTTTTTAGAATAGAAAAAAATGCGTGGAATATTTCTATGATTTTATTAAATTATACGTACAAAAACAAGCCTACGAAACAAAACACAACAAAATGTTTTTTTTTGCCATGGGAAAAAGCAGGATAAAGGTAAACTAAATTATTAACATTTTTTTTTTATACGAGATAGGCCTACGTTTGACCATATCCCACCTGATGGAAAGTGAAAATGCGGTCGACGATGGAGCACGTAAGATGCATTTACTTCATCTTACTAATATTATAAAAGCGAAGTTTGTGTGTATGTGTGTGTGAGTGTGTGTGTTTGTTACTTTTTCACGCTTAAACGGATGAACCGATTGACTTAAAATTTGGTATGAAGATAGCTGAGACTCTGGAATAACACATAGGCTACTTTTTATCCTGATAAATGAAACAGTTTCTGTAAAAAATCAAATATATATTTAAAAAAATGACAGTTCTGAAATTTGACAATTAATTGTCATTTTGACATTTGCGATTTTCCATTGTTTTTGAAAAAAATGACAATTAATACATAAAATAAGAATAGACATTTAATTGTCATTTTGACGTATTCGATTGTCTTTTTTTTTTTAGAAATTTGACATATTCGTTTTTCAATATTTTTTTGAGAAATTTGACATTTGAGATTTTTAATTTTTTTTCGCGAAATTTGACATATTCGATTTTCATTTTTTTTTTTGAGAAATTCGACATTAGATTTTTCATTTTTTTTAGAGAAATTTGACATATTCGATTTTTAATTTTAGAAAAATGCTGGCAATTTTTTAATGAGTGCTTCATTTGTAGTTTATCAAATGGGCTTACTATGGGTGCTTCATTTGTGGTTTATCCAATGGGCTTACTATGAGTGCTTCAATTGCGGATTATCAAATGGGCTTACTATGGGTGCTTTATTTGAAAACTAAATGGGCTCACTATGAGTGCTTCATTTGTAGTTTATCAAATGGGCTTACTAAGGGTGTTTCATTTATGGTTTATCAAATGGGCTTACTATGGGTGCTTCATTTGAAAACTAAATGGATTTACTATGAGTGCTTCATTTGTGGTTTATCAAATGGGCTTACTATGGGTGCTTCATTTAAAAACTAAATGGGCTTACTATGAGTGCTTAATTTGTGGTTCATCAAATGGGCTTACTATGGGTGCTTCATTTAAAAACTAAATGGGCTTACTATGAGTGCTTAATTTGTGGTTTATCAAATGGGCTTACTATGGGTCCTTCATTTGAAAACTAAATGGGCTTACTATGAGTGCTTCATTTGTGGTTTCTCGAATGGGCTTACTATGGGTGCTTCATTTGTGGTTTATCAAATGGGCTTACTATGGGTGCTTCATTTGAATACTAAATGGGCTTACTATGAGTGCTTCATTTGTGGTTTATCGAATGGGCTAACTATGGGTGCTTCATTTAAAAAACTAAATGGGCTTACTATGAGTGCTTAATTTGTGGTTTATCAAATGGGCTTACTATGGGTGCTTCATTTAAAAACTAAATGGGCTTACTATGAGTGCTTAATTTGTGGTTTATCAAATGGGCTTACTATGGGTCCTTCATTTGAAAACTAAATGGGCTTACTATGAGTGCTTCATTTGTGGTTTCTCGAATGGGCTTACTATGGGTGCTTCATTTGTGGTTTATCAAATGGGTTTACTATGGGTGCTTCATTTGAATACTAAATGGGCTTACTATGAGTGCTTCATTTGTGGTTTATCGAATGAGCTAACTATGGGTGCTTCATTTAAAAAACTAAATAGGCTTACTATGAGTGTTTCATTTGTGGTTTCTCAAATGGGCTTACTATGAGTGCTTTATTTGTGGTTTATCGAATGGGCTAACTATGGGTGCTTCATTTAAAAAACTAAATGGGCTTACTATAAGTGCTTCATTTGTGGTTTCTCAAATGGGCTTACTATCGGTGCTTCATTTAAATACTAAATGGGCTTACTATGAGTGCTTCATTTGTGGTTTATCAAATGGGCTTACTATGAGTGCTTTATTTGTGGTTTATCAAATGGGCTAACTATGGGTGCTTCATTTAAAAAACTAATTGGGCTTACTATGAGTGCTTCATTTGTGGTTTCTCAAATGGGCTATGGGTGCTTCATTTAAAAAACTAAATGGGCTTACTATAAGTGCTTCATTTGTGGTTTCTCAAATAGGCTTACTATGGGTGCTTCATTTGTGGTTTATCAAATGGGCTTACTATGGGTGCTTCTTTTGAAAACTAATTGGGCTTACTATGGGTGCTTCATTTGTAGTTTATCAAATGGGCTTACTATGAGTGCATTATTTGAAAACTAAATGGGCTTACTATGAGTGCTTCATTTGTATTTTATCAAATGGGCTTACTATGGGTGCTTCATTTGTGGTTTATCAAATGGGCTTACTATGGGTGCTTCTTTTGAAAACTAAATGTGCTTACTTTGGGTGCTTCTTTTGAAAACTAAATGGGCTTCCTATGGGTGCTTCATTTAAAAACTATATGGGCTGAAGCACCCATAGTAAGCCCATTTGATAAACCACAAATGAAGCACCCATAGTAAGCCCATTTGATAAACCACAAATGAAGCACTCATAGTAAGCCCATTTAGTATTCAAATGAAGCACCCATAGTAAGCCCATTTGATAAACCACAAATGAAGCACCCATAGTAAGCCCATTTGAGAAACCACAAATGAAGCACTCATAGTAAGCCCATTTAGTTTTTAAATGAAGCACCCATAGTAAGCCCATTTGATAAACCACAAATGAAGCACTCATTGTAAGCCCATTTAGTTTTAAATAAAGCACCCATAGTAAGCCCATTTGATAAACCACAAATTAAGCACTCATAGTAAGCCCATTTGATAAACCACAAATGAAGCACTCATAGTCGACTACCCTCGGACGCCGTTTAAACAACATCAGTTAATAAGTGCTGCAATTATTTTTTATAAAATCTAATGTTTTTATAAAGTATTCCCAGTGTAGTGCTATCATAAACTGTGTATAAACTGTTTGGCCATATAGTGAAGTAATTTTTTTTATCAAAAATCAGTGCATTAAAGTGATAATAACGATATTTTACTCGTTCATCAAGTTTGCCGAAGCTTTGTGTTAAAACGCGTAAGCGCCACGATATTCACGGCGCTTACGACCTTCTTGCCGCAAGGTTTCCGTTCGCCTGTGAAGGGAATTTGTTACTGTGCGGCAGGGCATTAGTTGCTGTGCGTTCATTCGAAGGGCATTTCTTACTGTGCGACTGGGCATTTTTTGCTGTGCGCACAATGAATAAACAGAAATGTGCCGGGTGTCTTACTGAGGTAAAAGGAATATCATTTTTGAATTGCAAACATTGCCCTGATAAGTACCATTATACGTGTATGAACATAACCAAGTAACAATTCAACAATTTCACAAGGGAATTTAAAGAGTCTTGGACCTGCAAGTGTAAATTGCCGAAAGGTGACAACTCTAATACACCTATCCGCGCCTCCGTGTCACACTCGCTTAACATCGCATCGTCTTCAAAGGATTCGCCGCTTCAGTACGACAACGTGACACTGAGGTCTAAGCCTCGTTGTTCCGGTGGCTGTGCGTCGCCTGACGTCATTCGTGAGATAATAAGAGAAGAACTAGATAGGAAACTCAACTCCGAAATACAGGCCATTACTGCAAGATTGACAAAGGTAGACGAGTCGTTCGCTTATTTTAACGCCGAGTATGAGACTCTGAGTCGTGAAAGTGCGTCCCAGAAAGCCACCATAACACAGCTGCGAACTGAAAACGAGGTGCTAAGGGCCGCCACCAAGGACCTTTCACATCGTCGCGTCTGCATCAGGTTGAACAGCAGTCACGGTCTAACAACATAGAAATTCAGTGCGTACCCGAACATAAGACGGAAAATATTTACAGCACAGTGCAGCAGCTGAGTAAAGTGATCAAATGCCCCGTAGCTGACGCTGATATCCAGTATTGCGCTCGAATTGCCAAATTGGATAACAAAAGCCCTCGTCCTCGATCGATTTTGGTCAAGTTCAGCAGCCGGCGTCTTCGTGACAGTTTTCTCGCGGACGTAGCGAAATTTAACAAGAATTATCCTAGCGAAAAGTTGAATAGCAGTCACCTAGGAATTGGATGTACAAAGAAGAGCCCTGTCTTCGTAGCTGAGCATTTGACGCCGGAAATAAAAGCGCTTCATGCAGCTACCCGTCACGCTGCAAAACAGCTTAAATATAATAAATACGACACGGCTGTACTCACGTTGTCTATTTGCTGAGATACGTCTCAACCACGGTTTCGGACAATTACGATGTCCTTCATCAGGAGTTCACGCCTGCAGTAACCGACGCTAACTGAGCCGTGTCGTATTTATAATATGGATAACACTCACGGTAGTTTCCAAAATCGTATAGCTTAAATATAAATTTGTCTGGGTACGCGACGGAAGGGTGTTTGTCCGGAAATCAGAAAGTTCGTCTTATATTCACGTGAAAGACACTGAATCATTAAAAAAACTTAGTTAGTGCCTAGTTTATAGATTAAATAATTGTAATAATTTTATTTTAACGTTAATATCGTAAACTAGATTTTGTATATTTTCAAATTTTATGTCTAAATTGAATAACCTTAACGTATATTATCAGAATGTCAGAGGATTAAGAACGAAAACAAATGATTTCTTTAACAATGTTGTGTGTTGCAATCATGATTTAATAATACTTACCGAGACAAGGCTAAATAATAGTATTTCAGATTCAAAGTTGTTTGATGACAGATATGTTGTTTTCCGGAGAGATCGTGAAACGAGCGGTTTTCATAATTCTAAGAACGGGGGAGGCGTTCTTATTGCTGTGTCGAAAAGATTTAGCCCTAGACGCATGCAATGCTTTGAATCTAAATGCGAAGACTTCTGGATTGAATTTGATATTCGCGATAGTAAAGGTCATCAGGATAGACTTCTTCTTTGTGTAGTCTATCTCCCTCCGCCAATTAAGCAACACATCCTTGCTGAGTTTATCGAAAATACTAATCGCGTTATTGAACACAGTAGGACTCATAATGTTTGCCTCGTAGGAGATTTTAATTTAAGCTCGATTGTATGGAATTTCGATGCTAACAACAAAAATACGCAAGATATGGGAAATATCAGCGGCTTGTTTGCTTCTATGCTTAAAGACTTTGTTCTACTTAATGATTTTAAGCAATGTAATTATATAAACAATGTCAAGGCCAAAATTCTAGATTTGGTGTTAAGTTATTCGAAAATCGTCAACCTATGTGAAAGCTTGATTCCTCTCTCTACTATCGACCCTTTGCATCCTCCGCTGGAATTCCATATCGTGGTCTCTCCTGAGGAATCTCTACCACCGAACAACCATCCTAGATTCTGCTTTTTCAAAGCAGATTATGAAGCCATTATTGCTGAGCTTAGTGGTACTGATTGGGACAACATATTCTCGTCTTGCAGACACGTTGATGATATGGTTACTGTTTTCTATGATCGGCTTCATGAATTAATTGGTATACACGTTCCGAAATCTAGACCACGTTCAAAAAAATACCCTGTTTGGTTTTCTTTTGAACTTATTAATATGCTGAAAGAAAAGTATAAATTTCACCAAAAACTGCGAAAGTTCAATAATAACCCTCGAGACCAATTATCTTTTGACCTTGCTAAAGCTTGTTCTGACAGCCTCATGAATGTTTGCTATAAAGTATACATAACGTGTCTGGAATCTAATTTGCGGTCGAACCCTAAGTTGTTTTGGACCTACATAAAGAACAAACGAAGAAATCATAGTCATTATCCTGCTCAGTTAAACTTAAACGATAAATCAGCTACTAATACTAATGACATATGTAATCTTTTCGCAGAACATTTTAGTTCTTCATTCAATAACGCACCATCAGCGATGAGTCGTGATTCAGACAGTTTAAGAGTCCCGACCAGTCTTGCTCTTATACAGTTCAAGGACAATCACGTTCTCAAGATATTAAAGAGACTTGACTCTTTTAAGGGAGCTGGGGTGGATGGTATTCCGTCTGTGTTTGCGTCGAGGTGTGCGTCTGCTCTAGCATATCCTTTGCGACTTATTTTCAACAAGTCGTTAAGTGGCGGAGTGTTTCCATCAGCGTGGAAGACTGCTTTAGTGGTTCCCCTACATAAGAGCGGTGATCGGCATTTGGCTGCTAATTACAGGCCAATATCTATTTTGCCTGTTTTTGGTAAGGTCTTCGAAAAATTGTTATGTCCTATATTATCCTGGCATACCAAACACCTCATCTGTCACAAACAACATGGGTTTGTGAAGGGTAGATCCACAGCTTCAAACCTCGTCACATTCGTTAATAAAGTGTCCCGCGCTCTTGACCAGCGCTCTTCAATAGGAGTCATATATATACCGACTTTAGCAAGGCGTTTGATTCAGTTGACCATAAAATTTTATTCTCAAAGTTAACTCTATTCGGAATATCAGAGCCTTTGCTGGGCTGGTGTCGGTCATACCTTCAGGAACGCAGTTCAAGAGTTGTTATTAATGGTGTGACGTCGGATTCTATCGCAATGAGCTCGGGCGTGCCCCAGGGTTCTATTTTGGGGCCGTTATTTTTCAGCATGTTTATTAATGACATTGAACAGTGTTTTGTCAACTCCAATTGCTATCTTTTCGCTGATGACCTCAAATTCTTTAGGAATCTCAATTCTTACGACGATAGGTTGAGACTACAGGAAGACATTGACCGGCTAGTTTCGTGGTGTAAAACTAATTGCATGCGTCTTAATGTGTCGAAATGTTTCTGTATGTGCCTTAGTAGGAAAAAACTCTTTGATTGTCCAACGTTTTACATCGAACAGGATGCTATCACAAATGTGCAACAGATTCGCGGAACCTCGGTGTCATGCTTGACATGAAACTGCGCTTCAATGTCCACATAGACCACATGGCTTCTAAGGGATTCAAGTCGCTTGGTTTTGTACTGCGAAACTGCAAAGACTTTCGCTCACCGAGTACTAAGATTACTCTTTTTAACTCGCTTGTTCGCAGCACTCTGGAGTACTGCAGTGTGGTATGGAACCCGTTCTATGATGTTCATAAGAAGAGACTCGAACGTATACAGAAGCGGTTTTTATGGCATTTGACATATTGTTGCAACAAAGGCAAGCAGCTGTTGACTTATAATGATAGGCTAGAATATTTCAAGATGTCTTCTCTTACGCATCGCAGGGAACTTCTAGATAACATGTTTCTGTATAAGGTTGTGAATGGTATTATGACTACACCCGAGCTACTCTCGGAGTTATATATATCTGCACCAAGAATATTGCCCAGAGCCTCAAGGTTCAATCTGTTCCATGTCTCAGGCTCTAATTCCAATCTTGGCCATAACGCACCGATTGTTAGACTTGTACGGCAATATAACAAAATTTCTAAAGCATCTGATATTGACATATTTTCTGATAAAATGCACGTCTTTAAGAGACATATTATAGTAAACAATTAATTTTCTTTTCTTGTCTGATTTTATTGTGTAATCTTTTATGTATGTAATTCTTAATCATTTTAATTTGGGTTTGTCGGATTTATTTTTATTTGCATATTATTTTATTTTTGTAATGCATGATTCTGCAAACAAATTGCCTAAAATTATGCAACTGATAATTTTTTTTGATTATTTTTTAATTTTAATAATTTTTTAATTTGACTTTTGAATAAATTGATGTTGTTTAAATACTTTTTTAAAATGCATGCGGTCTTCAATTTTAATTATTGCGGCATTTAAAATGATCTTTTTTATTGAAATAATTTTATGGATATTAATGTATACAATGTAATGTAGTGTACGCAATGTAATTGATCTGAATAAATAAATAAATAAATAAACCACAAATGAAGCACCCATAGTAAGCCCATTTGATAAACTACCAATGAAGCACTCATAGTGAGCCCATTTAGTTTTCAAATAAAGCACCCTTTCTATGGAGAAAGCCCATTTGATAATCCACAATTGAAGCACTCATAGTAAGCCCATTGGATAAACCACAAATGAAGCACTCATAAAAAAAAAATCTACCATAAACTATCATTAAAATTTCCAGCATTTTTCTAAAATTAAAAATCGAATATGTCAAATATAATAGTTTTAGACTGGCAGTTTCATTACGTTTGGGTGCTCTTTGTACAGCGCCCCATACATGCCAATGCGGTGAACAAGTGGACCGCACCGGCCACCATGGGCTCTCCTGCGCGAGGAGCGCCGGCCGCATACCGCGTCACGCCGGTCTGAATGACATCATACGTCGGGCCCTCGTAAGTGCCGGCGTCCCGTCAACCTTGGAGCCTAACGGTTTGTTGCGGGACGACGGCAAGAGGCCCGACGGCATGACTCTCATTCCCTGGAAGCTGGGAAGGCCCTTGGTTTGGGACGCTACGTGTGTCGATACTTTGGCCCCTTCCCATCTTCCAGGGACAATGTCACAGGCCGGTGCTGCAGCCGACAAGGCTGAAAACCTCAAACGGCGTAAGTATGTGAACCTAGATAGGGCTTACATATTTTTGCCGTTTGGGGTTGAAACCTTGGGTCCATGGGGGCCGGCTGCTTGGGAGCTGTACAAAGACCTCGCTAAACGTTTGGTGGAGGCTTCAGGTGACAAGAATGCTGGCTTATATTTTGCTCAAAAAATAAGTTTATGTATTCAGCGGGGCAATGCCGCCAGCATTCTTGCCACCTTTCCCTCCTCCACCTGTTTATTAGATTAAGTTTTGTAGTTAAGTATTAGTTTTTAAGTGTTTAGTTTTTAAGTTTTTACCTTTTAAGATTTTATGGTTAAATAAATAAATTGAATATGTCAAATTTCTCTAAAAATAATTAAAAATCTCATGTCGCATTTCTCAAAAAAAAAAAATTAAAATCGAATATGTCAAATTTCTCTAAAAAAAATTAAAAATCTCATGTCGAATTTCTCAAAGAAAAATGAAAAACGAATATGTCAAATTATAAAAAAAAAATGACAATCGAATATGTCAAAATGACAATTAATTGTCAATTTTTTCAAAAACAATGGAAAATCGCAAATGTCAAAATGACAATCAATTGTCAAATTTCAGAACTGTCATTTTTTTAATATATATTTGATTTTTACAGAAACTGTTTCATTTATCAGGATAAAATGTAGCCTATGTGTTATTCCAGAGTCTCAGCTATCTTCATACCAAATTTTAAGTCAATCGGTTCATCCGTTTAAGCGTGAAAAAGTAACAAACATACACACACACTCGCACACATACACACAAACTTTCGCTTTTATAATATTAGTAAGATTATGTACTTAGTAATAGTTTTTTATCAGGCGTTAATTTCTCACTTACGAAATATTAAATTTAATTACGATTTTTTTCTTATAACGAAAGTTTTATTTAAATTACGCAATTTGCCATGAAAAAAAGCAGGATAAAGGTAAATTAAATTGATAAATTATTATTTACTTCATGTCTAATATTATTTTCAATAGTTAGATTAAGTTAATATTAAAAATTAAGTTAATTATAAATTCAACTATTTATTAAACCTTTAAAAGGTTTTATTGTGGAATTAAATTCGTGGATTCGTCCACTCGTTGGTCACGCGGCGTTCACGGGTTGACCGCGCGGCGTTCGTGGGTTATAACGCGGCGTCCACCCGGCGTCAACGCGGCGTCCACCCGAGGCGAGGCGGTGCTGAGTGGGTCCCGGGTGGGTGTAGTGAGCGTTGACCCTTACTTTCAAATTCCCAGATATCAAAGTAATAAACATAAAAACGTGCTCCAATCCGCTGTAAATTATGCCAAATAGAATTTGACTCGCGCTTGTGCGTGTCTCGGATTCTGGGGGGTCACGTATAATAATCATTAATTAAATGCCCTGGTTTACAACGGTGAAACCTGACCCTCTGTCGCGTTCAGATTATATTTCCTCTTGATTAATGGATTTTTACAAATGGCAATATTCAGGTTATCAGATTTCCCGATTTCCCGGAATAATCTCAAATTATTATCTACTCTTGAGAGATGAATGTGACTTGGCAAATTCAAATAACTTGCAAATATAGGTGTGTGGCCGAACGTATAATTTAGGAGCTATCCAACGAGACAAAGCTGTCAGCATTCTGGTCTAGCTGACATCTGCAGGGCTATTCACTTATCGGTTAGGGAACCGAACCGAATTGTCAAAAATGTATGAAATGACATGTCAAGTTGTATCTACATAATACGTCATTTCATACATTTTTGACAATTAGGTATTCGGTTCGGTTCTTTCACGGATAAGTGAATAACCCTGCTGACTCCTGACAGTGGTTTGGAGGATTTGGATATTATTCTGCATATTGCCGAGTGTCTTTCTTTACTTGTAGGCAATATGCGGTTTTAGTAAGTTTTTATTCTTAGGTTTATATTATAATAGTGATAATTTATAATCAACGACTAACTTTTTATCATCTCGTTTTGACAATAATATTGCTAGAAGACGTTTACCTGTGACCTGTACCAACGTATGCTACCATTTAGGTACCTACATCACTACTGTCCATAATAACCTGCAGATTCCTAAAATTCTCGTCCGACCTGCTAACTTTAGTTCTCCGCATGACGTTATTAAGGACTCAATCTTGTAGTAAAAGTAGAGTAGAGCCCGTAAAATTAAACAAAGCCTTCCACAACTTACGCCAGCTTAATTAAAACAGCCTTGCCAAAGTTAGTTGCCTAATAAAAACACAGCAAGCCCCTAGCTCGTGCTTTTAAGCAGTAATAATATTAATATAGCCTACGCGGAGGCTAACACGTTTCGTATAAAAGTTTAACGTACGTACACGGCCATAATTTTCACGGAAGTCGTAAAGAGACGCGCCGCCATCTTGGATCGGCGCGTGTTTTGGCGGGAAAGCCCTGATGTTCGACAATGTTTGGTTTCGTTACATTGTGGAGAAAAAATGTTTGAGGAAAATCTTTACTTTCCAATTTTTTTATCATATTTCTTAATACCTATATCAAATGAGAAACATTGTAGATATGGATGAATTTATGGGTCCTTATTACTCTTTCAGACCTCATCAGGTGAACCGATTTAAATGTGGTAGATAGCTTAGACCATAGACCCTAAATTACGTAAGACATAGGATACGTTTTGTATAATAATAATGCTTAAAACTTGTACGTATATAAAGATACATAGGTTTAATATCTAATAAAATCTACCGTCAGACAGACAACCCCGAATAAACAAACAGAATTTGTAATTTAAATGAGATATTAAAACAACAACACGAAAATGGGGTTAACTTGACATGTTATGTATCCGTATTAATTCGACTGTGGCAGTGGTCTGTCAAATATGGCGACACACACAGGATCACAATATCAAATCAAAGGTGTATATCGCAAATCTAGATCTAAAGGAGTCAACTAAAATATCGACTAGTTCGAGTTATGCACACCACTGCATTCCCGAACTGAAATAGGCTTTCAGTTACATACATATTTTAAAAGCATAATTTATATTCAGAACTTCTGCACAAGGACACAATAATTCGTTTTTCACCTTCTCTAAGAAAACTAGTCATTATAGCTAGATGTGCGATATGTTCGTAACTTTTTTTTTTTTTTTGGCAAATGCCTTTATTGAGAAAAACAAACTAACAATACTACAGCTACTACAGCAGTAAAGAACACTTTTATTAACCACAGATCGGCCACAAGCCGATCTACAGAAAATCCAAGTGCTCCAAACCACTGTCAGATGGCAGAGTGCCCAGAATGCTGGCAGCATTGCCACGTTGAATGGCAATACTTATACGTTGGGCCAAATATACCCCAGCATTTTGGTCACATGTCGCCTCGACCAAGCGCTCAGATAAGTTTTGGAAAATGCGGTGAGCTCCCGGACCCCAAGGACCCAATGTCTCTACCCCAAACGGCTCAAAAATGTAACCGCTATCGAGGTTAGCATATTTACGCCGCTTGAGCCGCTCAGCAGAAACTGCCGCCGCACCAGCCGCAATTTGAGTCTCTGGAAGATGTGAGGGCCGCTAGTGTATCAACGCAAGTCGCGTCCCACACCAACGGCCGACCTAACT
This sequence comes from Hemithea aestivaria, assembly GCA_947507615.1. NCBI lineage: Eukaryota > Metazoa > Arthropoda > Insecta > Lepidoptera > Geometridae > Hemithea > Hemithea aestivaria. The sequence goes on along the minus strand of OX382325.1, from coordinate 14,655,251 downwards.
TCCAGGGAATCAGAGTCATACCGTCAGGTCTTTTACCATCGTCACGCATCAGACCATTCGGTTCGAGAACGGCTGCTACATTGGCGCTGGTAAAAGCCCGGCGAATAATATCATTGAGACTGGAGTGGCGGGAGATTCGGCCAGCGCTCCGAGAACATGAGAGACCATGGTGACCGAGTTCGTCGACTGCAGTACCACACTGACAGTGGTGACCTACATAACATGCTGTACCCAGACGCAAACCAACAGCTACTCTAAAAGCAGATGAATCTAAAAGATTACCAGTATTAAAAGAAGGAATGGCTTGCAACCAAAAACCAGATTCCCTAACAGAGACTGCTAGAAGTCGGGCACGATCTGACGAGTTGGGACACGTTTGTATTAGACAATTCCGTTCCAACTCGCAGAGAGGCCCATCCCACAGTCTCTGTGAAGATGGTACGATAGGTAAATCGGTATTGGGACAAGCTGCCACCCAAGCATTTTTTGCCTCAGCCAAATTAGCTATAGCCAACGGTGATAATGCGGGGTCTCGTGAGGGAGCGAGAATTTTTTGAATGAGATTGTCCGAACTATGCACTGAGGACAAAAAAGGCGGGAGAGCGACACTCGAAATTTTGCGGACCCCTAGGCCTCCAAACCTGATAGGTAAGGAGGCTTGAGACCAAGCCCTGTCATCCAAGCTCAAATTCAGGACCGACATCAGGGTATTTTTTATGACGTTGTCTAAGCTTACGAGAAGCTCATTGTGTTTCCACAATGGACAACATCGTAAAACGTATGTTCGTAACCAATTATAAAATGTCAATAAAGTCATGTTGGAGGCCTTGTAGTCGACTTGAAACTTCTCATATAGGTTGGCCACACAGCCTAATATTGGTATCTGACTCTAGCAGTGTAATTAGGGTGATCTGCGCCTATTGGCTAAAGCGCACTGCAGGGCTATTGGCTAATACACAGCCACTAACCTTGATGTCCACTTTAATGACCATTTCTGCGTTTGATATTTTACTTATATTAAAGAGGGGGCAAGTAATGCACATTAAAGTGGACATCAAACTTAGTGGCTATGAATTAGCCAATAGCCCTGGTGACTGGTGATAGTAACTATTAACCGACAATAATAAAATTTTCTTAGAGTCACTGAGAGCTGAGGTGAAAACACATTTGTTAAATTTGCCGTGTAACGTGCTAGTGGATTACGCGATAAAGTTGAAAAATGTCTCTCTGACTTTACCGCTCTACATCTTTAAGATAATTTTATTTTTGTCGATAGTCATAGCTTCTGTTCTGTTCGTGTATAAAACCAATTATTATTTTGTTCAGTATTTTTATTCTCCCTAGTAATTACAAATTGTGTTGAAGTAAAATTCTTGAACATATTAAAATATTGTTTGAATTTGCATATTCCTTTCTATTGCTTGTAATAAAAAATGTCGGCGGTTTTAATGAGTTTAGAAGACATCAAATACAATAAAGATGACGTAGTAGGTATAACGTAATAAAATCATCCAAGCGTGGTCTCTAAAAATTAATGTCTGAATCTATCCAAGTCTCAAGAGCAAAATATCGTAAAGTGCGAAGCAATTTGATCCCCATGTTTCTAGTTGAATTTAACAAGGTGCTATTTTGACTAAAAACTTTTTGTAATCGGTGGGGTGGTTCCTTAAATATGATGTTGAGAAGGGGAAGAACTTGATTTGATGTTCTAAAAATGTAATGTTACAAGTTAACATAACCTCCTGAGGGGCTATTGGCTAACACAGGTTAAGATGACCAAAAACTGATAAAAATATAATAATCACAGACACGGTATGATAAGGTAAAAAGACATTTCTTTAGTGGATATGAAAATATGAATATTATTTGCATATCTAAGTAAATAATATTCCTATTTTCATTGTTTTACCATTTTAATATCAGATAGTTTTCTGGGCTTATGGAGATCTTAACATTGCAAGAACCAATAGCAGATGGCCTCTTTAAAGATGTTAAATAACCTATTTGTTACTTGTATTTATTATTTATTAATTTATCCAACTATCAAAGATTGTATGTATTTGAAATAGCACACAATTTTCATGGCAATTTTTCAGGGTCTAAGCAACCAGTATCACGTTTTTACAAGCTTTATATTACTTTCACCTGTCTGTTGTCTGTCTGTCTGTCTGTCTGTCTGTCTGTAATCAAATCTTGCAAGTTTAATTTGACCCACTTCCCGGTTTCCAATTAAGCTGAAAATTTGCATGCGTGTGTAAATCGGATGACAATGCAATATTTTTATGACATCGAGCTGGTCTGATGATGGAGCTGGAAGGTGGCCAAAGGAACTCTGTCATAAAACAACGCAACCCCATCGAGTTTGGACTTATTTGATTCGTATTGACTAGTACTTTATGATGCAAGATGATAACAATAATTAAAGCTTGTTTTTAAAAAGTATTTTTTAAATTTTACTTGTTTTTTTTTTAGTTTCCTCATGTTCACCTCAGGCTACAGTCGCCCGAGTGATTCTATTTCTAAACTTAATTTATATAATTCAATACATTTATCTACTCAATATATAAATACTACTACAGTAATGCAAGTATCACAATTTTCAGATCAACAACTCACTAAGGCGTAAAGAAGTAACAAAAACACATCCACATACTATTCCGTTTAGGTTCATCTATATGTATCCATTTGTTTGCCAATTATGGCATAAAAAGGAAAAAAATATACTAATAGAAGGAAGTCTGCCCAAAACTAATTTGAAATAGTGAGATCGATAGACATAAGCGCGGAGCGAGTGCATGAACCAAGGGTAGGTAATATCAACGTGCAAGGGACGTCCCCTCTGACTCATAAAGAGGGTGGTTCCCTCTCACTTTTGAGGGTTTGGTCGATACTGCGCTCTTTTGTTTTCGCACTTCGAACGCAACTTGCTGGGCCTCACTCAATTCGTGATATTTGAATTAACTATTTTGTAATTTGTGAAAATGTTGTGTTAATTTTTTTTGTTATTTTGTATACTTTACAGAGGAAAATATTGGCCAATATTTCGTCCACTTTCGATGGACGACTTCTCAAAAAGGGTAATTTTACAAAACTTTTACTTTTTTTAATCAAGAGTTGTTTTCTGTAAAATGTCGCTTTTTGATATGTCACATTGTTATCGCGAGTGGACGATCGTATGGCAAACTCAGGATGGATAAATATTGAAGCACAAGAATTGAAAAACAATTATTTTCATAATAATTATCATATTATTATGAAAATATTTGTTTTTTAATTGACCGATATATAAGCTAAATTCTTGCGTTTTGGAATAATTTTGCTTATCAGTTTAAATCTAGCTTCTAATACCTATACGGAGACTTTCTACAGCATTTTGTACCTCATAATACTTTCGTTTTTTTTTTATCCTACCTGTATTCAATTACTATTTTAATCAACATTTAAATAAATATTAAAGAAATTTAATATCGCACAGTTTTATTGCATATCTCAACCGGTACATACAAAACAACACATCAAAGATCTCAGTAGCTCCATGCCCAAAATGCAAGGACTCCAGACCAGCAAAGCGAGCAAGAATAAAATGACGTCCGTAAACTGAGTCCATGCTCTAAGTAAACTGACACAGTGAGGATAAAACCATGGGCATCTGTAATACACCCATAAACAAGGCCTTTTACGCAAAGAACTCATGTACAAACTACAATTAAAGTTCAACGGCTCACGACGTTTTGCTACTATCTTCTTCTTAAACTTCAACCGCTTTTTTGGATCTGATTCAAACATGTGCAGTAAATAATTCGTTATAGCAAAGTTTCTAAATGTGGTTTTAATACTTTTCGTACATTTCATCAAACACGTTCTCTTCTGAATTTGTCTCGCAGTGTTCAGCACTCCTATATCAGAAATGAATTCTTTGCATCTTCTGCACGTTTGTTTTGGGCTGTGTATTACTTGTTCTGCCAGATAGATAGTATTCAAGGGATCTTTTAGTCGTCTGAAGCCCATACGCGTGGCGTCGTATGCGGCAGTGAATCCCAGTTTACCGACATCCAGTAAAGATTCTGATGCGAGAGCGCAGTTGCTGGCGTTTTTGTAACTGCTTATATGACCTAGCGTCTTTAAGTGTCGTTCTTCTCGCTTTTTCCTTATTTTCTCATCGATACGTGCATATTCCCTTCTTCGACTTGCCATACCTGACATCCTCTTTTTTTGAAGCTGCTTATTTTTCATGGCTTTCTTTTTCGCGTCATCCCTTTGTTTCTTTAATAGTAGTTTACAAACTTTACTACCACATATACAGGGAGGTTGTGCTGGCTTTTCTTTCAAGCCCAACCGTGATTTCTTCTTTTCTCTTTCACAAATTCTAGTCCCACATACGCAAGGTTTAACGCGACGTTTTCTTTCTTTAATTTTCTTAAATATATCAGTAAACATTGTTCCAGGCTTGTTGACCTCCAATAAGAATTTTTCCCTTTGACGACGGCTCATTTTGCATGTACAAGTTTGATTAGACTTCTTGGTGGGACACGTACAAGTGTTGTTAGAGCTTTTCTTTGAATCAGTACCTTTTATGTCAGTTTTTTTCAATAGAGGAACTCCTTTTATGTCAAGTTTTTGTAATTGAGAAAAACCTTTCGCCTTTCTCTTTTGCGAACATTCTTTACATTTACAACAGCTAGATGATTCTCCAAGATCCTTTGAACCAACCAAAGGAAAACTTTTTGTCTTTGCAACAATAGGTTTGTTTGACGTAGAATCTATTAATTTCTTTTTCTTGTTCTGAGTGCATTTGCAGCAACTATCATTTTGGTCCCCGAAACCTTTTTTCCTTTGCTTAGAATCACCAGACGCCTGAGGTCTTGTCACCATACCTTTGCCACCAATACAGTAAATTAAATTATCGCCACTAATTTTGACAGTAGTATCACCATGAGCATTAGAAAGATTGTTGTTCTTCAAGTCTCTAACTTTAGATGTATCTTTTTTCTTTTTAGACTTGCTCGTATTACGTAATGCAAGATCGCATTCTTCTCTTTGATCATTCTTTTGTGATAGTTTTTTAGATTTACCTTTTTTAGAATCAGGATAAAGATCGCAATCAATTGTTAAATCGTGTTCCTGTTCCGTTTTTTTCTTCTTAGAGCTAGTGGATTGAACCGGTTTTTCATTGAAGGGAGAATTTATAACAGCTTTATTCGTAGCATAACAGTACATTAAATTATCACCACTAACTTTTACTGTAGCTCCTATAACTTTGCTTTCTTCTTGTCTGTTCTTGTCAGGTGAAATTTTCTTCTTGATTATTTGTTTGAGTTCTTTTCCTGGTGTTGAGCCAAATGTCACTGTCTTTTTAGGTGTTGAAGTTTGAACGTGATGAGATTTGTGCGTCTGTATAGTACCTTTGTTTCTTACATTCAATTTATTAGTTTGCGTCGTTGCAAATTCTTTACATGACTGGCATTTACAACATATACATGGACCTGTTTCTGACGAGACGTTTTTAGATTTATTTTTTTTACCTGAAAATTTCGATGTATCTTCAGTCGTATCTGTACTGATTGCTTGGATTGTATTTTTGTTTGTTCCTTGGATTTTATCTTTCAATTTAACTTTACCGGTTATTGGCAATTTTCCAGTTTGCGATTTTATGTTTTTGGACGATATTGTTTCAGGGCATTCACAGCTAACATTCGATCCTGTAGACCAATTGAATAGTTCTTTTATCAACTGTACAGGCTGTGTTTTGAACGTTTGTACGGCATCTTTAATTTCAAATTTATGGGAAGACTTTATAGGGCACGCACAGCTATCTTTTACATCAGATGAATCCTTAATTTGCTTTGGCGTATTGAGTTTCTTGTTAAGAGACTTTTTTGAAACTTTTTCATTTTCCTGGACCATGCGTGCATCAGTGTTATTATCAGCATCAGGCAAAATGGTTACATTCTCTGATTGTTTAGCAGAACAGAACTGTAAGTTATCACCACTAATTCTCACTGTAGTAACGCTTGTTTTATTATTTTTTTTGGCGACTTGGAATGCAACGTCTTTTTTCATTGGCGGTTGTAGTTTTTTAGTCTGTGGTTTCTTGTCCCGAAACTTTTTTAATGCTTTTTCTTTGGTCATGACTTTCTTATCGCCTTTAGCAGTGGCAGTTTGTACCGCCAAACGTTTAGTGGAACCGGATTTTGAAATATCACCACCAATTTTTACAGTCAGATTTGTTCGACTATCTCTTAAGGCTTGTACTTTTCGGTCTGTTTTCTTTGATTTCTTGACAGGAGACTTTTTAAAGGATTTCTCCTTTTTCGAGACCTTCTTATTAGTGGTTTGTACCTTTTTACCTGAAGTAGAACAGTACTGTAAATTGTCACCACTGATTTTCACTGTAGTCAAAGATTCATCATCAAATATCCTCTTCTTAGATTGAAATATCTCCATAGGTCGTATACTTTTCTTGCGTCTATTATTCTCTCTATCTCCAACACTATTTTTGTGTATTGTAGACAAAGGTGTTATGCTCTGAGTTTCCTGACTTTTTGTAGTATAAGACGCTTGTGAAAGTTCATCATTAAGTTTCATCTTTTTCTTCTTTGAACATCGACATGGTTCTATTTGGGTTTGATAAAACGGCGACGATGTTACAATATTGTCTACTCGTCCGACTATAACTTGCCTTTCTAAATTATTATTTCTTATTTTCGAGTGAAGATTTTCAGAGTAATATGCTTTTGATATTCGATCAATAGTCGGTACTAAGTTTTCTGAGATCGTATTTGGGTTAGTATGTATATACAGATGTTTTATGCAATAATCTTCTGGAATACTTTTGTAGTCAATACTATGTAAATGGTTGTCTTTACGTTTAGCATAATAATAATGTTCATATGTATCGCCGGGGACAATCATATTATCTTGCTGATATTTAGGATAAATATATGAGTAAATAGGAGACTCACTCATTTTCAAATTATATTGATCTGGTGCTAAAAATCCTATTGAGGATTTAGAACATTTTTTAATTTGCCTTTTAATCGATTTTGACGTTTGAGATTTGATTTTTTTAACTTTAATCCTTTGAACATAATATTCCTTACGGTCACCCTGTCCAGAAACGTAGAGTTCAGGTAAACACTGGTCTGTCACTTTCATAGTAGTATCTTGATGTAACAATGGATCTAATTTTGCATTCCTTTCTTTGGTGTTCGTATGTAAAATATGTTTTTTATTTGTATGAAGTGGTTTTGGAAACTCAGATTCAACTGAAGGAAATCGTATCGATCCAGCATTTTGAGCCATCAAATTGTAACACTTATTGTTGGCGGGGCTCATTCCTATGTTTTTATCAAATTTTTGCACATGCTGTTGATGCGGATCTTTTATTCTTGTTGCACAGTAACGTTTTCTTTTCACATAGGTCATAGGGGTTTCTGCAGATATTTCACTTTTCTTTCTTATATTGTTACCATACATATATTTGCCATTCGTTTCACAATAAACAGATTTCTTAAGAGTGTGACTAACAGACTTCTTTGTATAATATTCTGAATTACAAATAGTGTGAGAACCAACAGGAGCAAAAGGTTTATTTCTAAGTTCTATATTTTCGTGGGGGCGTGGGTCATTATTGCCCAAATTTCTTTCCGATTTCTCTAATAACTGTTTTGTACCACATTTTCTATGGGGGTTCTTATTATTTTTAATTGGTTTATCACAAATGTATGGATTACCTGAAATACAGATTCCTCGTTCATATTCGTGTGAAAACGATTCTTGTGGAAGTGCTGATATATCTTGACTTTCCACGTTTCCAGACGCTATTCTATTTATTCGCGCCGTAGTACTCAATTTATTCTTACTAGCAGTATTTTTTTTCAATATCTGAACATTTAACTTATGTTGACCACGCTGCCTAGATGAATATTCTGTTTGGCACTCATAAGGATTATCTAGTGTAATATTTCTTCTATTTCTATGTATTTTCTTCATTGTTTGGTTTTGATCGGCTGTTCCTACATTATTTTTAGATGCTGAGTTGGTTCCATCTTTTGAGGACTTCATTATACAGAAACACTTTCGCATGAAGGATATCGATGTTGATGATGGGAGTTTGCCCATATCTGAGTATTTAGAAGTTTTATTATTGTCTTTTCTAAATAACGTGGATAAACATCTTTTCAAAAATGATATAGGTTTATTCCACTCAGATGATCCTCCACTCTTCGCTTTGACATTTTTATGAATATTGTTCATTCTGTTTGGAATAACATTTTCAGTATCAAAATCTGGCATAGATTTTTCCGTAATATGTGGATTTGTATTTTTTTTAGAATTGCTACGTTTTCTGTTTACAGTGTTTGATGACCCATGAGGTAAAGTTGTAATAGGTTCGGAATAAGGATTACAAGTTCTCATCGGGATATCTTGAATATCTTTACGATGTAAATGTTTTGGCGAAAGAGTTGGAACCGTTGAAATAGCTATATCTTGATTTGTAATAATGCGCAAAAGACTTGCGATTATTTTTGTTTTTTTCTTTAAACGCCTTCTATTGAAACTTTTCATTAACTGTTCACATTCAACGGGATCACATAGTCCGGTTATTAGTAACTCATTTACTATTTCAGCAACCGTTGACTGTTGTTCATCGATCATTAAGTTTTTAGATATTTCTGAAGACGCACTCAGTGGATTGTCGTAGATCATGGATTTCCCCAATTTTGTATTTTCGTAAACAGTTTGCGCTGGCATTACTGTAGTTCCCATGAATCTATTATTGATACGGTTATTCGATTTATTATGTCTTTGCTTTCTTTGCAATTTCAAAGTACAAAAGCATCGCTTAAGCTTTTGTTCTGTCTCTGACATACTATCACAATATTTACTACCCACTTGCAGACATTTTCTTTTTTTTCTTCTATTATGTGGACTTCCCGCGGCATCTATATAGGATACAGATGATTTTATTGGGCTTCCCGCTGCATCGTTCCGTGATATATTATAATACGACTTTTTGGGGCTTCTTATTGATGTATCAGTAGCTTCAGGAGACTTTTTATCTTTGTAAAAATCAACATGAAAACTAAAAGTTGATCCAACTCGTACAGCTTGACGCGAAGACTCGGGTTGGGCAGTTTTAATTTTTCTTTTAGGATGTTTAGTTTTCACAATTTTTGCATCTTTATATGTAGTTGAACGTGTACGTTTAATTAGTGGGTTTGATTGAATCTTTGCATTTTTATTTTCTGTAGAACGGCTGAAGAAATTTGACCTTGATATCATTTTATTTGTATCTGTATTAACGCCAAAATGTTTCGATTTTACTTTTTCACGCATTTTTATTCTCTCTAAACACTTGTATGGATTACATTCTCCAGGAACACAATAAAAAGGCTCGCACTCATATGGTAGCAGTTGATGAAATTTTTGTTTTTTATTTTTCTGCGTACTTCTTGTGACCAATTCTGAATCAAATTCATCAACTATTTGGTTTCTTTTTGCACTCGTAATAGTTGTCTTCGAAACCATAACTGTTTTAAGATGCTTAGCGTCGTTAAGTGGCGTAGTTTCGTTGGCAGAACTCTTTTTCTTAGCCTCTCTGCGAAATTTCAGAGCACAAAAACATCGTTTCATTGCTGAATTAATCCATTTCTCTTTCTTATTTTCATTGTTAAGTGTAGACATATGTTTATAACTAGGTGTTGAGCTCTGAGCACCTTTAGCCATTAGCAATGGTTTATGTTTTTTAGGTTCAGACGACTCATTCATTTGCTCTTTCTTTTGTGGAGTATCTTGTAAAGGGTTATTTGTAGCTGGTGTGGTATCTTTATAGAATTGCACGCTAAAACTGATAGTAGATCCGACACGTACAGCTTGCCTTTGAGGGCTACTATAATAAAGCATTGGTGTTTTATTGCTGTGATTGTTATCTCTCCCTACAGCTCTTTGTTGTTGGGTAGCTTGCTCTTTCTGCGTCATCAAAGCAGATTGAACTCCTTTAGTTTTAGAGTTTGAAATGTCCGCAATACTGGAGGTAGAACTGTATTGACGACTTTGTGTACCAACTCGTTTGCTATTCTTCCTATTTCGTGCATTTATTATTTTTAAACATATATGTGGGTCAAAGTTGTGCTGAGCACAAATTCCTGGTTCGCATTCATATGACCCTAAGCGTTTAGTACGGATTTTATCTTTTGCATGAATAATCTTATTGACCCCTTCTGGTGTTGGCTCAACAAACAGGCTGCGACCAGAAGGCACTTTGTTAATCGTTTGAGAAGACTTTTTGTGTCTAGTTTTCGTAAGTTTCGAGGATTGTCTTTGGTTATGTAATTCCAAGTTATTTTCAGATTTCCCTGTAGGACATAAGCACTTAATTTGAGAAGGTTTATTAATCGTTTGAGGCATACCCGTATGGCTAGTAACAGGTTTTGCAATATTAGGAGTAGGTTTAGTCGATGTAGTCATGACTTTGGAGCTATTCACAGGTTTCGTAGTATTAGCCTTAGTTGCGGTAGTTATGGCTTTAGTACTAAGTACAGGTTTCGTACTAATCCTGGATTTTTTCGTTACAGATATAGGTATCGTTTTATTATGTTTCTTCACAAATTTAGACTTTGGCCTCTTTTCAAACTTAAAAGTTTCAACTTTACGAAGAGTGCGAGGAGTTGGAGGCGCGTCATGCGCAGGATTCTTTTTACTGAATTCTACATTAAAACTGAAAGTTGAGCTCACGCGAACTACTTTTCTGATTGGTTTGTTTCCTTCGATTATTTTAGGTTCGTGCTGATCTGCATTTGCGAACTCAGTTTTTGTTGACAAGCTACCGACTGACCTATTTTTCCTGGTTATCATACCTGGAGTAGACTTAGACCGTTTAGTCGTATATTTACTATTCTTGTATAGTTCTTTAGTGTGTATGGTTTGTTCCATTTTGGAGCTCACTGTTTTAGGTCTTATTTTGATTGTACAAAAACAACGCTTTAAGTGATGACCTTCTTTTGATCTTCGATACTTTCGTAGCGATCGTGGGTAGTCTAACTGAGATGGATCTCGCATTGACTGCTTATTCCTTTCATCTTCTATTTGGTTTTTATTCAAAAATTCTGATCCTGTTTTCATTGCATCTGATCCAATTTTTTTAGTTTTTCCAAACCGTTTCTTAGCTATTGTGGCAGCTTCGTTCGTCGCTAGTTTATCGTCAGTAGAATCAGTTTTACTCAAGGTATTAATATCAAGTAAACGTTTTCTATCACTACCAGTTTTTGTGGCCGCTTCCCTCGTAGCTTGTTTATCAGTAGAAGAAGCGGTTGTACTCAAAGCTTTAAGATCACGTTTACCTCTCTTATTGCGATCAATCTTTGCTTTGGCCACTTTGTCCGTCACTTCATTAGCAGCAGCGACACCAGTTTTACTTGAAGTCTTAATATTACGTTTACCCTTTCTATTTCTATCAGACTTTGAAGCTGATTCGTTCGTCATTTGATTATCAGTAGCGGAAGCAGTTTTACTCGAAGTGTTAATATTACGTATACTTTTCCTCTTTCTCTCAACGTTTATGTCTGTTTCATCTGTCACTTGCTTATCAGTAGCGGAAGCTGTTGTACTCAAAGCGTTAATCTTACGCATATGTTTTCTATGTTTATCTGTTTTAGTAGCTTCTTTCGTCTTTTGCATATCAGTAGCTGAAGCGGTCGTACTTAAATCATTAATTTTATAATCATATTTCTTTTTTTCATCAATTTTCGTAGTCGCTTTGTTTGTCGCTCGTATATCGGCAACAGAGGCGTTTGTTGTGCTCAACATATTAGTTTCGCGCATATTTTTTCTATCTGTATCCATTTTTGTGGCTACTTTTTTGCTCCTTTGTTTATCAGTGCCAAAAGTTTTAAATTTTCGTCGTTGATCATTTATTTCGTTACTTGCTTCATATGATTGCCATGCTCGTTTCTGCTGTCTGGAACTAGTTAGATGAATTAATCTCGCTTTTTTGTGTCTTTTATTACGTTCGTAATTTTTCTGACTGCCTGTGATTTGTGTCATGAAAGGTAATTCTTCTAGTTTAGCTGTCATGGTAGGTTCAGTTTTTTCTTTACTTTTTGTTTTTTTCACAGAATCAGGGCCGATTTTCTGAGTTTTAGTTCCTCGAGTCAACATCTCACTTTGAGTCGTTATATCTATTGTTTTAATGTCATCCCCATCCGCAAAACTTTCACATGCACATATAAGTTTGATGGTTTTTGCAGTATTATCGATAACCTCAGCATCTTTGTATTTGGCATTGTTATCACTAGTTTCTTCTGTAGCATGACTTTTATTACGGTGTTCTTCTCTACGCTTTGTAAGACTTGATATAATGCTCGATCGTGAGCTACTGCGCGATCTTCTATGCCTATGTTCTCTATCTATACCTTCTAATTCTAATTTTGAGTCACAAGTGCAACAGCTGCAACATGTGCTGAGAGAAGTTTGATCGATAGCTCCTTTGTAAACTAAATGAACAAGTTCTAAGACAGCACTACTTGCACTGTCTTCTTCCAATTCCTTGTTAAGTTTTCCTTCTGTCTCGTCGTAGTCCTTCTTTATTCTACGTTTAGATCGCGATTTTAGTTTCTTAAATTCAGCTGGATCCCGGCAGCAGTACCTGTTATCCTTGTTATCATTTGTATTTATGATGCTATCTCTGACGTCATCGTAGACAGCTCGGGTACGGATTAATTTGTTTAGTAGCTTTCGCTCTCGCAGCGGTATATATTTACCTAAATAAAGTTTATCTATTTTAGAGCCCTCTGCTAATAAATGCTTCACAGAAGATTCATCAGAACAAATCCTGTAAGTGCAAGATGAACAAGAGCAGTTTTGACCCGGATGGCCACTATGTACTTTCTTTTTACTCGAATACCTTCTTATTTTATTTACCACCCTGCTACTGCGTATAGATTTTAAAATGTTTTTACGTGATTTGCTATCATCTGGCGGACTCACCGCCTCGTCATCTTCAACCTCTGGGCATTCACAATTTGTATTTGTTGGCTTCATTGTGTTGCAATGTATGTACTTTACTCACGTGATTGTTATACAAAACTAAAAAGATCTACAAAAACAAACTTCTCCACAACAAAAAATCCGCGACATGTAGGAATGTAGACATCAAATTTCGTTTGACTTGTCACAAGACATTGCACCTGGAAAGTGGATTTGTATTAGTTTTACTGTGGAAGGATAAGACTAAGCTTTAGCTTCGTTAGAGCGGAGCGTGTCAACGCTGGTCGGTAGTGTACTCGTAGAAGCGTGAGAATTGCGAGACACTTGATACAACGTCAGATATATTGTTGGCTACTTTCTGCGTTATTACAAAACGCGGACTTACGCTAGTTCTGGGATTAACTAATGTCATTTGTTCGCTTAGTACCTGGTTTAATCCTGGTACAATCGTCCGCGTCCGCGTTTTGTAATAAGACGGATTAAGTTTAAGAATTTATTTGACGTGCAGGCTCTACTTCAACACCAAGCAGGTCGGCCAACGATAGTTATACCCGGCGACTGTAGATACGCATTATATTTGATCTCACCGCCTGCTTAGGTACCTATACAGATTAATACCATCCCGAATATATCATATAGCCTCTAAGGAAGAAGCGAATTTAACTAGTAAGCGCATGAACCCAGAATGAGTTGACCTCCAATAAGAAGAGCCTCCTACTGGTCCTGACCTGTGACCAGTCAGTTCTTTTTCAGAAAATACCTTAAATGTATACTATGATCTATTTATTTATTTATTTTATTTTATTTTATTCGGAAAACATTACAGTGTAAGTATCTTAGTGGGTAAAATATGTAAATTTCTAGTCACCATTTACAAGTTTTCGCATATTGAAGCTAAGTTACTTGTTTGCTTTACACAACTATAATGGGTAACAAACTAGAGAAAGCTACATAGGAAACCATACGAAAATACAAAGGTGTTTTGAAAACGAGTTACAAAAACAGCAGTTACGAAATAATAATAAGAAGTAGGTATATACGGATAGATATAAATTATGTTATTAAATAAAACAGTTAGGAATTCACACCAAGCCAACTTTTTGAAAATAAGGATCTAAGTGTAACATGACAGGAGTTAAATATATCAAAATCTAAATCGGGTGAGTCACCAAGTTTATTTACTTGTTTCGCTGATCTAACAAAAAATGAATTTTGCCTATAATTAGTCGAGCAATGCGGGACGTTAAGGTAGATTGGTTGTCTAACGGGCCTCGTAGGTACTTTTAAACCAATTTTAGAGAGTAGTTGAGGAGAATCTATTTGAGATTGTGCTATTTTGACTAATAATTATTGTGCTATGTCCCTATCTTTTTCCTGACAGTGAGGCGAAACTATCACCACGACATCTTTGCCTGTAGTTTGTAGAGGCGACCTGGTATCATCACTATCATCAGCTTATACCTAATTGCCAACAGATGAGATAGCAGCTGAGAATAATCTTCCTCCTGATTTTGTCACTCACACACACACTCTCTGGCTGCACACATTCGTTGCTTTCACCAACTCTCTTGAACGCTTCGCATTCATCAATTGTGCCATTAGACGACCAGAACACCTGAGATCTAAGGGTCTCAAGCATTTTAGCCAAACGAAATCGTAGTTTTTACAAGCTTTATATTACTTTCACCTGTCTGTTGTCTGTCTGTCTGTCTGTAATCAAATCTTGCAAGTTTAATTTGACCCACTTCCCGGTTTCCAATTGAGCTGAAAATTTGCATACGTGTGTAAATCGGATGACAATGCAATATTTTTATGACATCGACCTGATCTGATGATGGAGCCGGAAGGTGGCCATAGGAACTCCGTCATAAAACAACGCAACCCCATCGAGTTTGGGCTCATTTGATTCGTCTTGACGAGTACTTTATGATACAAGACGATAATAATAATTAAAGCTTGTTTTTAAAAAGTATTTTTAAAATTTCACTTGTTTCTTAATATACCTACTAACTAGGCCTACGTTTGACCACATGCCACGGCCGAAGCCACCAGCAGTAGGAAGGTACCTATAGCGAGTGGAAAAACCACACATAACGAATTACCTATAGTCATTAGTGCGGGGCAGGTGTTCGAACTCTGTAATCCAGAATTACCTACATCTGCACCACATCACCCCTTGGCCAACACCGCATAGCCTGATAGATAATGTAGATGCGGTCAACGATGAATCACGTATGATGATCAGAAAGGTAGCATCTATTCATTCGTGTCCATTCAGATGCGCCACATCCAGAGGCGATCTCTAATTATTAAAAAGTTGTCCTTACCAAACATGAAGGCACAAAACAAAATGTTCCGGCTACGTCATGCTTTGAGAGCCGACATCAATAGTAATTTAACATTTCCTCTCCTCATTTTAGCAGAAAATTTAATACACCGCTGATGATCTTACATTGTAAATCTTATCTCAACATCTTTTCACAACGAATGTAAATAAATATGACATTGTCGAAGTGAAGCTCTGTCATGAAAATATTTTATAAAAAAATACTTTACACCTTGCCAGTAGGATTACCTTCATCACGGAGATCAGATAGATTTATCAAGTAAACTTTTTGGAGCATGAATCTAACAGATACCTATCGACCTTCCAAAAAAATGTTCTTAAAAATTGTAGGGACAGGACCTAGGTAGGTAGGTACCTACTTACCTAAAAGGCACAGGGTGAAAAACCGCTTGGATAAAGTTAGAAATGAGCGTAAGCTCTCCGCTAACCGCTATCACTATCGAAAATTTTTCAATGATCACTAACAAAAGGTAGAGGTTTACCGGTAGGATTTAGGTGTTTTCCAACTTGCACTATGCACACTACCTATACTCTTAAATTATATAAAGTACCTACCTACCTATAATAGGTACCTATCTACTATGTACCTACGATAAAACATTATGTATAGGCAGTATAGCAATAATAACAAAGTTATCAAAACTTATGAATCAGAAAGATACAATAAATCGATGCACGTAGTACCGCTCTACACCTATTGGCCCGAGGTTAGTGACATGAGAGACACCTGCATGACAGGTTGAGCCAAGAAAACGGACAAACTTACCTCAAACTTTTTTAAGTAACTTCCGACAGGCAACCAGTTCCAACAACACAATCCACTCACTAATAAAACACACACAAAACTTATCTCACCACAATTTCACGCAAAAGTAAGTGATAAATAAGTTATTACGCGAGTACGTAACGGCACCGCACGCAACACAGAACCCACGCAATCAAGGGGCAAAAGCGAACTAAAGGCAAACGCACAACTCGCAACGGAACTTGAAAGCCTCACGCGGACCCCTATTTAATTTTACGAACTCCTAACGCCATCTAGTGAGAAAACTGTGAAACGCTAAGAGCATGAGCAAACAACTGCTTGCTAAATGCAGTAGCCCGACATAGTTCGGTGGATTTGTGATGGCGCTGTAAATAATAAATTAATTTAGAAGCCATTCGTATGTAAAATAAAAACTCAAAAACTATCATAATAATATGTATTATGTGATAAAATATTTATTATTCATAATAAATGTTACTAAATAAAACCTATAATACCTATATCACCAGTTCTGTTGCTTGAACTTGGCTTGATACACGACCATGTGTCTAGATAAATTCATTTAGCCATACTAAAATAAAAAAAAATTACATAATATTATGTTATAAAATATTTATTCATAATATTATTAATCATAATAAAACCTATTTTAATAGTATCTATATATTACGAATTAATATAACAAACTTAAGAACTATGAGCTATCAGATTCACTTTCAGAATCGCTTGGTGGCCACATTGGGCGATCATCTTTTTCCTTCTGTGCTGACTCCAAGAACTTAGTTTGAGCTTCAATTACGCTTTTACTATCAGTACATTCTGCATACAAGTCTAGGGCATCTGAATTCAGTTCTAAAAACGAATGTCCCCATGAAAACTTAGACAAATAGAATTTAGCAGCACTTTTATGTCCAGTTATGAACATTGCGGCTGCCAAAGCTTCAACACAACTCAATTGATATGGCTTTCCGTAATTTATTGGATTAGCGGCAACTAGAAATGGCAATAATCTTGGATGTGGTGACTTCATTCTATTGAATGGAGTTTCATCGATTTTAGCCCACGAGCAATCTATAACAGCTAGGCCAAACTTTTCAATAATATCTTTGTCGCTCGGGCTTACACACTGAGTTCCAACAGGGGATAGGACGAGCCCTTGAAATCTTTGACCGAGTTTTAAATTCTTGATCAGGTTATGACGAGAGAGTTTTCGACCGGAACATTTTTTGGGATCGCAGTGGTTTAGATCCCACATACTGACAGGAAAAGTGGCTTCTGTGCCTTCGCCATCTGAACTTCCATCATCACTATCTTCAGATCGGACACTTAATTCGTTAAGCCTCTCAGCATAGTCTCGTTTTACGTGGTTGTTGGAGCGTTTCCCGTGTACCTTCTTGCCTGGAGCCATTTGTTCTGAAATAACACAATATTTATTAATCTAACGTAACCTAAAATTTTCACACAAAGATGCATTGACAAAGTATCGACAATAACCTGAAAACTATATATTTAGCACAACTTTATCTTATTACAGTGATTATTTATAATTCAAACAGGATTTCTAATAAAAAATATATATATAAAATGTAATAATTCACAACTTGTTGAGTTGTTTACATCAATTGACGGCCATGAGCAGTCTGACATTGACATTGACATTGACAATTGACTTTTGTAACATTTTAAATCTGACTTTGACTTTTTAAAATGAATATCACAAAGCGCGTACATGAGCCAAAAAAATATTCTGAAAACATTGACCAAACGCAAAAACAATAACTTTTAAGATGGATTTTAGTCCTTATTTAATTTATATTATATAGTTGAAAGTCCAACAAATGCTTAAAGTACGAGGACCTATCTATTTTTCAAAACTCGAAACTCTTTTATTAACGTTTTAAAAGTCGTGATTAAAAATAAATTTGCCGTCAATTTATTATTGAACCTTTTATTTTAATGAGAAAAATATTTAACATTTTAATTTAAAAATATAGATTTGTCTATATTATTTTTTATTTTAGGACAATCGTTATCAAATAATTTACCAAAATTGATTATTCTCAAGGCAGGATGAACAGCGCCGGAATGGCGGGTAAGTTTAAAAGAAAACGATATCAGACCTTCAACCTTATACGTAAGTACAATACAAGTAGCAGGCACCTCTACATCGTTTCCATAGTAAAAAAATCGTCAACATGAAATATTACATATATAAAACAACTTTATTCATTGTTATAATAATTTGTGACTATTAATAATATCGATCTGTACCTATAGGTACTAGGTACTAAAAAAAATAAAGCTATATTTAAACAGTGTGCTTTCACACGTACTGCTAAACACTGTGCAAAATATACGAATGTCTTAATACAGAACAGACAGTTAAAAAACTGCTGGGTAACATGTACGGTAACATATTGATCAAAATTATTTTAAACTAGCTGCGCCCAGAGGTTTTACCCGCTGTACATACTAGTAATAGCCTGTATTATGTTATTCCAGAGAGCCTATTGGCTAATTCACACTCACTACGATTGATGAAAATTCAATGTACATTACTTCGTTTGTTATTTTACTCATATTAAATAGGAGGTTTAAGCAAGTCATGTACGCAATTTTTTCTATGGATTCTAGTATTTAACATGTCGTTGGGCGATAGGTCAGAGTCTAAGCTATCTCTATACGATCAATTTCAGCTCAATTGGTTCACCCGCTTAGACATGAATAAGTAACAAATATATACACACTCACAAACTTTCGCCATTATAATATTAGTGTGATGTGATAAGTAATTCAAATTACATAGAACTTCACATGACGCCACATAGCACGCAGTTTGTAAAAAAGTTATATCTGGAACAACCAGTACCTAATGAAATCACTGGTAGACGGTTAACAGTTACACTATTAGAGCTACTATGTGTCCTTGTACGTTTGAAAATACGCTAGAGGTAAAGGTTATCTTTTATAACGTATACCCAAGTCATTTGCGATCGTTTAACTGATAAATTATTGTCTTTTAAGACAATTTACCTCGATGTGAAGTATACGTTGTGTAGGTTTCCTATTAGATGACTCTACCTACGCTCTGTTGGTACTGATTAGAAAATTGGATCATTCATTGAACTTTATTATTAAAGTCATATTAGTACATTTAAACCAACTCAATAATTATTGTAGATAGATTTATGAGGTAGGTAGTATATTATGGTCTGGAATTTATAGTTTTTACACATAGGAACATTGCCTATTGCATTGTAAAAGAAGTTACGTAGGTAATAATAATGTCTTCCACTTCCAGTGCAAATTCATTTGACGTGCTTTAAAATTCATGTACGTGATGCATCGATTTTTTCCTGCTGTATCTATATAATGTGTTCACAGTTTGGAAGTCAAGTGCCTCTACTGTGCGAGTTCACGTGGACATTATTATTTTCCCTGACAAACTAGCCCGCGCTGTATTGTTTGTCTATGGTTCTACGGTATTTTCCATCTGAAATATACGTAGCCTGAAAACGTGCGTCAGAGAAGTCATGATCAACCATAGCGGGAGCCGGGAGAGACTCGTAGCATAGCGTGGAAAAAGTATCTAATCTCGTTGCGTCGCGTCGCAGCACGTATGAACACAGACTTAACGGTTATTTGTCTATTTTTCTTTTGTGTTCAACATCATTAGTTTATAATGATTGTTGATTGAGACTATCATGTCAACGGCGATTTATGTTCCATTTGTAAACAATTAAAGCTTTTGAAATGAAATATTCATGAAAAATGTCTATTTGTCCTTCGGCGCCTGTGCTACGGTAATTTTATGGAGTAGGCATGGCTGTATTTAAATAACCCACATTCTAAAATCAAAAACGTAATCGTCGATGATGTCGCCACTGTCGTTTTGTTAAGACATTTTTAAGGCTGTTTGGTAGGGTAAGCATTTAGTTCAATTTTTCGCCACATGTGTGTCGTATTGTAAATATTACGCTGTCAGTAAATATCCACAATATTGATTAGTAATCGTGGTAATAACTTATTTATGTCTAGATAATAAAAGTTCGACCATTCTGCAATTGCAGGTCGTTCCCATAGATTTTGTATATGACGTAGAAGTTCAGTTTAAAACTGGATGAGCACTACATAGGTACCTACATGTGATTTGATGCTTCATACATGTCTTAAACAAAGAATGATGTGATTGATGTGTTTACTGGTGTGAATCGAGCGTATCTCCGCTATGCATTGGTTAGGAGCTAGGAGTCGTAAAACATCTCATGTTGATTCTTTATCAAAACAACTTAGAGCGTAGAAAGACTTTTTTTTTATTAATAATTATAGGTAAGCCTTTGACCACGATCTTTCGTGATGTTAAGCGACGATGCGCCCGTAAATGGCAGCAGACTGTACCTAGAAGGCGGTTTAAATAGTTATAGATGTAGTTCATATAGTGTTTAACCATATTATGTAGAGTGTAAACTGTAAACGTAGGTGTATATTTGTTATTTTATGGTAACAAAAACATATTTTTCTTAAACCTACTTGGGAGCTACTAAATGATGTGAGTAATGAGTTATAAAAAAATGTTGCATTTGATTTTGTGACAGAATATTAAATTTTATTTTATAGAAATTGATCGAGTATTTCTTTTTAATATATTAAAACGTGCGTATAGTTAATTATAATAATTATTGTAAGCAAGCTTGTAGACTTTCTGATGATAAACAAAAGTGTTCCTTTGTGTTTAGCCCATATGAATACAAATAATTACTTTTTAGATTTTTTGAAAGAAACATGTTTTAGTGGTCTTAATTTCTTAATAGCTAAATCATTTATCTTAATCCTCTTAATCGCATCTCTTTTCATTATTATCTAGCCAGCCAAAGAGGGATTTATCCCGCCTTCTAGGTATAGTCTGCTGCCATCTACTGCCGCATCTTCGCTATAGGCTAACCTAGATATAATGAATAACAAAACACAAAAAAATATAGGTATTTAGCCTTAACTTTAGACACTAGAAGGTTATTATATATTAGGTTCCTGATTGGTGTAGGTTTGGACAGATTAAATATGTTTTCCGAATACAAAGCAAGGTCGTTGTTGCAGTATGCCAGTATGCGTCACTATCAGCATCAGCTTACTCATCTCGTCTGAATGTAAACCACATAATTCTAGAACAAAATAGATACAGTATCTAATTATTTGCGTTACCTAACTATTATAAACAATCATTAAAATAGTACTTATATACTTATTACTTGGTTGTCTGGAAGATCGCTATTAGCGATAAGACCGCCAATTGTAACACTTTTAAATCAAATGTATTCAAGGGCGGATCCAGGATTTGGTCCTTCAAGGTGCAGACGGGCAAAAATATTATAATTTTTACTGCGAAAAGTTTGTGTTTAGCTCGCTCTTAACAGTTCGAAAGTTCAAATATCCTTAATAATAAGTGCGCGAGCAACTTTCTGCGAGCGTCGAGAAAAAAAATAAAATAAATAATCTTGACCATGAAATATGTGCAAAATTCGTAACTCCACAATGCGGATTTAGGGGGGGGGGGGCAGGGGGCCAAGCCCCCCCCCCCCCCCTCCCTAAATCCGCCTATGAATGTATTTAATGTTAATTGTTTTGTTTGTAATTATTGTGTGCAATAAAGAGTTATCTATCTATCTATAAGGAAGTGTACCTAAAAAGCTGGCTACATTAATTACCTCTCTGAATGGCCAAACTTATACGTTGGCTGAGGTAAGAGCCAGCTTTAATTATCTAATTAATTGGGTACCTATTAACACGGTACCTATTAAAAAAGTTTTAACATAGTGATAATTTTAAAATGTGGAGATTTTGTGGAACAATAGGGATGAGATATGAATTTAGTGGTGAATAAACGCCCCTTAGCTATTACTGTGATGACTGTTGTTGATCGTCATATATATACTAGAGAAATAGCTTTATGATCTGTGTTGATCGTCCATGTTACCTCCATCAGCTACAAATTTTCGACGTGGTGCATGAGTAATTCGTCCAGAACATCATATTATTAATAATAAGCCCTAGTGATATTAACGCGGCGAAACGCTGCATTATTAAAGGCAATTTACTGATCGATATATGACGCGTGTGACAGTAGGTATTGTCTGGTGGTATACAACTTATTACTGGGCCAGGTGTTAGTGGTGACAGTCGCCTTGTACCATCAACTGTAAACTAAGGTAAGCCTGTGTTTTTTACCGACGAAAGGACGGAAGTCCTTTTGTATATTTGCTGTGGCTTAAGTCCGAAGTGCGGTTACACCTAGGTTTAGCTGACTCATCTTAGGTGTAGCCTGCAGCCTGTCATTGTTGGTTAATTTAGGTGTACCTAGGTTTTATAATTAGTTCAGTAGTTTACACACAAATTGTAATAATACTCGTTTAATTATGTGGTGACCGTGATTATACAAATTTATTATGTTTTCTCGTATGACGTATTGTGATACTTTGTGATAGGTGCCTGGCGCATCGCCGGCTGCTGCCGTAGCACGCTCGTTTCGCTCGTTCGGCTCGCGCATTGTAGTCTAACCTAACCAACTGATATCCGACTGCCCTGACTCAGATATGAGTCTCAGTAATGAGCCTTTTCTTACAAATAAATTGGATACACTGAACTTTAAAGAACAGTGACAGTACCCAAAATTAGCCGGATAAACTTAGGCGTAGCCGCAATTCGGGGTTTAGCCGTGACATAACATTCACCGATCGCTCGAAGAAGCCCGAACCGATTTGGAAAAAACTTTTTTGTTTCAAAGGTACCAATAACCGCTATACTTAGGTATTTGGATTTTCAAAAGTAGAATGTATGGGGTCTTGACGGCAAGACAAGACGCCGTACACTTCGTGCTAGGCCCACAGGTGGTCCCAATTAAATTTTGTACTTAAATATCGGTCGAGTTGTTTTCAAGATACGAGTTAAAATGTGCGTCTCCCTCTTTATAAAAATTTTTACAGCAAGCATGAAGTAGGTTTTTTTAAAAATATTTTCAATAAAATAAGTAACTTATGAACGAGACGATCTCGACGTTTCCGTGATTATTAAATATAAGCCAGTCCGTTACAGCTACAGTACTGTAAAGTGAATAGCGGTTAATTAAAATAAAAATCGGTGCTAAAAGTTTTACTATTCTATCAATTATTTTCGTCTTTCAAGAGAATACTGCGTACCAAGACGGCTGGGCCGAGATGGCACCGGAAAGAGATGCTTGGAAGGATTTGGGGGAGGTCTTTTTCCAGAAGTGGGACAGCATAGACTATTTAAAAAAGAGAATAATACGAATTATTACGTACAATATGTGAAAAAACTATGTATTTAGGCTACCTACTACCTATGTAGTTTATTACATAATATATTATACCTAAGTTTTGCCTAGGCCTGACTCACTTGCCTACTATGGGCGACCGTGACTTGCATGTTAATTCTGTGACACCGGGGGTAGACTTCCTTTGCTGGAGGTCGACTATAGTGCCTTTCACGAAAGAAGTCTCCCAGAATAAGCGCCATAATCGCGCCTTTTTAAGTTACACTATCTACTCATAATTTCTCATATTTAATTTCGTAATCAGATAGGTGTTTACTTTATTAAACAAATAAAAAAATAATTTATTCCATGAGGCACAGTAATAATCATCTATTAAATTAATTTTAGTTCCGTTAAATTCCCCGGGACTCCTTTGTGCACTCTTTAGGTACCGTTAACAGTGTCAGTTATTCTACCGCCTGAGCAGTGCACTTATTATTGTGCTTCAGTAGGAAGACACTGTAGCTAGTGAAATTACTGAGCTGAAGAGTCTTAACATCTTATGACTCTTGAGTAAGAAGTGTTAGTGTACTGCACCTAGAATTTGCCAGTGTTGAGCAGTAGAAGACTCTGTTGTTTAGTCTTTAGGTCTTGACATCATTTCCGAGAAATAACCCTTTAACCGCCAGACTTAAAATCACTTGTCGTGCCCCTAGCGCCAGGCAAGTTTTTTGAATTATAAATACCTACAATAAAAGTGATGTCTAATATTTATTCTATAAGAATAAGAATAAGAATAAGAATTTGTTTATTCATAGATTTCAGGTACATAAAGATCTTAATGTAATGCATTGTTCTGCCGAAACCTGTCTTTTCCAGACGTATGAATAATACATAAATACAATAATGACTTATAGCTAAGACTAATACCTAGTTACATTGTATGAAGTATGTATGACTATTTATATTTTGTATTCAAAAAATTCATTTATGCTATAAAAACATTGCTCCGCCAACCATTGCGTCAATTTATATTTAAACACATTTAGTGTTAAATTCGATTCCCTAAAATGATTTGGAATTTTGTTATAAACTTTTATACACATAATAAAACAATTATTAGAAGTCAATGCAAGTCTAGTTGGAGGTTTAATTAAATTATTCTTATATTGGGAACGTAAATTTACTTTAATTGAGCTGGCTTGCTGAAAAATGTCTCTATTATTATATACAAATAGACACACATCTATTTGGGAGAGAAGCATAAAACCAACTGTAAATCATAACTTTATTCACTATTTATCTAATTACGAGTATAGTTTTATAAAATACAGTGTTATGACTTAAAAAATGTAGATTTAAAGTGCAGTCGGAAAAATACGACTTGTCGGAAATATACGACTCTGGCGGTTACGTAACAGAACAGGCTTGTCGGATATATCCGACGGTGGCGGTTAAAGGGTTAATTTTATATAGGTAGGTAGGTCTAGAAGTATAAACTTAACTTACGAGGTAACTTATTGGTAATACATATTATAATATGAATATTTATTGTATTACGTAATAAAATATATATTATATTACGAGGTAATCGATATTAGAGAGATACTTAGGTATATACATGTAGTATGTAGGCCGTAGGCTACCTAAACCTTAACTCAAAACATGACTATGTTCAAGTCAAGTTCAAGTTCAAACAAATGTTTCTTAAACAAATTTTACCCTTGACTTTGAAACATGTACCTACCTACCTACCTACCTACTTTAATTAGTTTCAGACATGTGAACGAACAGATGTATAAAAGCGAATAATAACCATTATACGTATAGTCGTGGTACAGTGTTTCGATCGATAGGAATACATAATATATGTAGAACTTACTATTAATTAATCAATAACTAATTATTACCTATACAAGCAAAACACGAGGGTTTTCAATATACATAACTTAAGATTTTTATTTACTAAGTAACATTTATTGTTTTAATACTTTACAAATACACACCTAGCGTTGCCAGGCGTCCGGATAAAGCCGGACATAGGTAGGCTTTTTGATTGCGTGTCCGGCCAAAATAAACCGTGTCCGGCTTGTCTGGCTTTTGTTAGGCTTTTTACAAGCTTTTATTTAGACCCACGCGAACTGACACGTCTTCAGAGGGAATGTGGGTGAAAAGCAACGTTGGTAACTCGCTAACGGTTTTAAATTTCGAGAAATTGGTATTGGTTTCAAATCACCTTTGTTTCAAATTATCTCGGTCTCCCCTAAATTTCACAGGAGGTCCCATTTACATTTTATTGAGCTCGGACGGGCGGTTTTTAGGTCATGAATAATTAAAACGTGCGTCTTTCCCTTGTTTATTGGAAAACAACTAGAAGTCGGTATATTATCTTGTTTTTTCTTTGTTCACAGCCTGCTTCAATTACGACACCTCCAAGATCCCGAAGCAAGAGAAAAACATCATGGACCCTGGACGTAAGTATCTCTTTCATACCTATTTAGAAGGAGAAGATACCTACCTACGTACCTATTTTATAGTGGTAGTGGTCAAGGCCCCCACCGGAAACATTGTAGAGTTAGGAATTTTGCACATATGTATTTCATGGTCATGGTTATAATTTTTTTCTCGGCGCTCGCAGCAAGCTGCTCGTGCACTTATTATTAAGAATATTTGAATTTTCTAACTGTTCAAAGTTCAGAGCGATCTAAAAACAAAACTTATAAATTTTTTTTTGCCCGTCTGCACCTTGGCCCCACCAGAAAAAAAACCTGGATCAGCCCTTGGCCCATTGTACTCAAAGGTGGCGCTAGATGGTAACTAGGGTCTGATGATGGAGCTGGAAGGTGGTTAATAGAAACTCTGTAATTATATAAAAGCTTGTTTAATAAACGTATTTAAAACTTCCACCGTAACTCGTACCCCGTCGGAAAACTTTCACAAAATAACGTGTCGATTCGCCATTTCCAAGGACTCGACCTATCTATCTATCAAGCCTTATTGTAACCATAGGGCTAATTGTAATAAATAAATTGTTTTTTGTCGCGTCGAAAGAACATTGTTAATTGTTACAAAGGGTACCGTTAGGTTGCGTTAGCAAAGTAACGGTAGCTATTGTATCAATGAGGGTAACTTTTAAAATGCGGGCTTATGCCTATAGTGAATGTAAATTCATACACATAGATGCATTGCCTACTTTACCTACTTGTGTTATTGGCAATGTATGAATAAATTTCCTAGTGCGATAACACTGCCGATTGTTTTCCTAACATTTTTAAGATATAATAATAATGATATATTGGTGTTTATATACTCCAACAGAATAACCTACTTAACTGTCACAGTCAAATCAAATCTTAAAGATTGTGTGGCCAACCTATTATGTTGCAGTTTCAGGTCGCCGAGATTACTACAGGGCCTGCAACATAACCATAACCTGACGACTGCTCCTACATATCTTATAGGAAACAGTCGGGACCCACAGTTTTACGTGCCTTCGGAAACACGGTAGCGTCCAGGCAAAGAATAGATACTGTTACTAGTCCAGGCGAAAACTTTTGGCCACACCAGGGGTAGACCAGGGGGGTACCAGGGGTAGACTTCCTTTGCAGGAGGTCGTCTAGGTGGGTACCCCAACAGTGCCAGTTATTCTACCGCCTGAGCAGTGATGTGCAAACATTACTGTGCTCCGGTAGGAGGGCACTGTAGCTAGTGTAATTACTGGGCTAAAGAGTCTTAACATCTTATGACTCTTGAGTCAGAAGCGTTTGTGCAGTGCTCCTAGATTTTCACATAATTGTGAAATCCTAGGTAACACTGTACTGATTATGGGCAGCCGTTATCTCTTAACATCAGGAGAGCGTCTTGCTCGTCTTCTACTTCATCACATAAAAAAAAAAAAAAAAAAAAAAAAAAAACACCGAAATTTGAACCCAGGGACTCCGGGCCACGGACGCTACAATTTTTTTTTTTGTATGTTTTTTCTGGCTTTCATTAAAATAAAGCCACATTTTTTTACTAACAATATTTTTGACCGACTACAAAAAAAGTTATTCATGATAGAAATTTACTAATACATACTTCGTTTCAAAAACAAAGATAATTTTTTGCAGGGTTTGAAGGTTATATATTATATATCTATGAAAATTTCATGGATATAATCACAAAAACTGTTAAGTATATCCGATATATTATGTATATCTGATATATTATGATGAATATCCGATATATATCGAATTTATTAAGATATTGATCCTTTGAACCCTGCAAAAAATATCTTTGTTTTTGAAACGAAGTATAGGTATTATAAATAGCTCAGTGGCGTAGCTAAGTCGCTAGGCGTGGCGTGGGTGAAATAGATCCTTGGCCTTGCGCTGAAGGGGCTCCCAGAGGCCTCTTTAGTTGTGATGTCACCGGACTTACCCCGTTTATACTCACAAACATTGTAATTTCGTCAAAGAATATTATTTTTGGTAAACAAATCACTCATGTTATTAAATAAATCCTTTTTAGGATTGCGTAGTCAACAAGGAAGCCTTATAGTTTCGCTTTGTCTGTCCGTCCGTCCGTCCGCGTGTTTGCGGAGAAACTATAAGTCCTAGAAAGCTGTAATTTTGCCCAGATAAGGGCAGTAGTAAGTTTAAGAAAACGGTACAATTTTTTTTATTAATTTGAGGGTTCATTAATTAATTTAGGGTCCCAAACATGTGAGATGGGGATGAATTTTTTTTTCTGGCTGATCCTATCATGTTGGGCGTGGGGTAAAGGGTATCGTTGAATAGGTATTTTAAAATGAGGGACGAGTTTCTAAGTAAATTTTTCGATACATTTGAAAGATATTAAAGTTAAAAACTTTTTTGTGCTACTGACTTTCAAACACTGAAAAAATATTTTACTTCCATGGTCCATGACTACTCATGGATGTAGATTCAAAGCATTTTTGGTAAGACAAAGATTTATTGAGTAAGTCTTGGGGACGAGAGAAAAGGAGCTCTGCTAATGGGACGTCGCTCATGTTATTATAGTCTTCCCTACGCCACTGAAATATGAAATAACCCTTTAAGGTTTCCAAACCAACAGTAGGTAGGCATGGACGGATCCAGGTTTTTTTTTCTTATTGCAAGGTACACACACACACTCAAATATTCTAATTTAAGTGCACGAGCAGCTTGCTGCGAGCATCGAGAAAAAATATAATCTTGACCATGAGATAGCCAAAAATTCGAAACTGTACAATGTAAATATTTACCTACTATGTTAAATAAAAAAATACTGTAAATACTTATATTACTGTAATACTGTAAATATTTATACTATGTTTTTTCTCTTATGCTTTGTCGTGCGTTATATCTTGTGTGCAAATAAATTTATTTCTTTTCTTTTCTATTCTTCTGGGGGAGGGGGGGCCCCCTGCCTTAACCTTATTTGTTCGTGCAAGAGTATGTTATACTGGAAGTGTAAAATTGCCAAAACACAGCAGCTAGCTGCTATAGCCACAATAAGACATAAAAAAATACTACCTACAGGTACAAAACCAAATTAACGTAAAAAAATGTTTTGTTTGGTCACTAATGGGTAAAATATTAGTAACAGTACTTAGAACAATTATTATTATTAAAAGTTGCATGTTCATTACGCGCTAGGGTGGCTCTCACGCAAACTCTGCACGCGAGTAGGTTAGTAATAACACCCATATTTACAGGGTTGACATAATAAATGATGTAATAATTTAAATTCTAAGCTGTAGCGTCCGTGGCCCAGTGGTCGTTGGTCCGGCTTGTAAACCGGAGGTCCTGGGTTCAAATCTCAGTTTGGCTAAGAACTGTGGGTCCCGGCTGTTTTCTTTAAGATATGTAGGAGGCAGTCGTTAGTTCATGTTGTAGTAATCTCGACGACCTGAAACTGCAACATATCTCATAGGTTAGCCACACAACCTATAAATTGTGATTTGACTGACAGTGTAAGTAGGGTTACCTGTGTTTTTTTTTTTTTTTTTTATGTGATGAAGTAGAAGACGAGCAAGACGCTCTCCTGATGTTAAGAGATAACGGCTGCCCATAATCAGTACAGTGTTACCTAGGATTTCACAATTATGTGAAATTCTAGGAGCACTGCACCAACGCTTCTTACTCAAGAGTCATGAGATGTTGAGACTCTTTAGCCCAGTAATTTCACTAGCTACAGTGCCCTCCTACCGGAGCACAGTGATATTTGCACATCACTGCTCAGGCGGTAGAATAACTGGCACTGTTGGGGTACCCACCTAGACGACCTCCTGCAAAGGAAGTCTACCCCCGATGTGTTTTGTTGGAGTACATAATACATAAACCCCAATTATAATAATTATTATCTAACAGGCATTTAGAAATACATTTCTATTGACGGAGGGACGATAACGTATTATTTTAACCGTGACGGAGGTCCTTGTCAAAATTGTATTTAAAGAGATTGTTTCGAAAATGGCGCAGTTATGAGGTAACAACAACATTTGAAATTGCAAACGAAGCCACGCGCATAGATTAGGTAGGCCACGCGACGCGACATCAGGAATCAGGAATCAGAACCTATCCTTCTTTTGCAAAGAATGTGTACGTCAGGACGTTTCCTCATGGCTGCCCCTCGTCTTGCTCTGTTGAAGTCCCATGAATAGCTAATTACATAATTTTATCTGTAGACACACCTTTGTCCTATTTTTATGTTAATGTGACTTCGAGCTATGACTGCGTTACCAATTTTTGTTTGCAATTTTTGTCGGAAAAAGCCGATCACACATATTTAATGGTCAAGATTATAATTTTTATTTCGGTGCTCGCAGCAAGCTGCTCGCGCACTTATTGTCGCACTAATATTATATATACGAAAGTTTGTGAGTGAGTGTGTATGTTTGTTACTTATTCACGCTTAACGGGTGGACCGATTGAGCTGAAATTTGGTATAGAGCTAGCTTAGTCCCTGGAATAACACATAGGCTATAGTACAGCGGGTAAAACCGCTGGGCGCAGCTAGTTAAGAATATTTGAGACACTCGAAAAAAAGTTTTATACCTACTTCAATATCTACCTCTTTCAAACGGAACACTAAATCGAAAAAGATTCAATGGTAACCCATTCCTCATTTTTAAATACCTATTCAACGGACGGACGGACAAAACGAAACTATAAGGCTTCCTTGATTCCTTGTTGACTACGGAAGCCTAAAAAGAGGTAAGATAAATTAGAACAACTAAAATTGCAGTAAACAAAATTTAGAACGGCGATGACAAATTTGGAGGAAGCAGGAAGAATGAAATAAAGTAGGGAAAAATTTGGAAGGAAATGAGATTGCTGCGGCTGACGGCTGAAGCTAGTGTGATGGAAATGGATGCTTAGCATTAATTTATTATGGGAGTAGGAGGACTATGTTAAAAGTCATAAGAGTGTTGGGAGGCTAGACTCGGTAAACAAAAAAAGCAAGTGCAAAAGGCAAGTGAATAATAGTCTTGAAAGGAATGCAATGTACCGGCGTTACCTCTGGTCTCTGGTAGGTACCATCTATTCGCCAGTGCGATATAGATACCTACCTACAAGTGAAAAATACCTCTATAGACCTTGTCAACCAAACGGAGGAAATTAAGAAAACAATAAAAAAAGTATCTGTATAAAAGTAGCCACATAGAAATAAGTATTTTCTTCATCTACGACGCACGACGACGCCAGTGTTGCCAGATGTACCGCTTTTCCGCGTTTTTCACCGCTCTTGACTGTTGACTTCTGCTTTTTTACCTGTCTGTTGTCTTTCTGTCTGTAATCAAATCTTGTAAGTTTAATTTGACCCACTTCCCGCTACCGATTGAGCTGAAATTTTGCATGCATGCATAAATCGGATTTTGGATGACAATGCAATATTATTATGACACCGAGCTGATCTGACGATGGAGCTGGAAGGTGGCCATAGGAACTTCGTAATTAAACGACCCAACCCCATTGAATTTCGCCTGATTTGATTCGTCTTGAAGATACTTTGGTGCTAGATGGTTAGCCAGAAAAAATTATGATGCCCATTTTTTATTTATACGTGTTTGGGAGGTTGGTGGGATCAGCCAGAAAAAATAATCATTCCCATTTTTTTTTACATGTTTGGGAGGTATGTACATGTACACTAAATTAATTAATTATTATGAATTATTTCTTTGTACCGTTCTCTTACCCTTTTCTATTGGCCTTATCCATAGGCAGATTTAAGGGGGGCAGGGGGCCAATGCCCCCCCTCCCCAGAAGCATTGTAGAGTTACGAATTTTGCACATATTTCATGGTCAAGATTATAATTTTTTCTCGGCGCAGCAAGCTGCTCGCGGACTTATATAGCTTAGGATATTTGAATTTTCTAACTGTTCAGAGCGAGCTAAACACAGTAATAAAATTATACATTTCGAAGTAAAAATTATAAAAAACTTGAGAGGGACACCTTAGTCACGGATGGAACTTCGTTCCATCCGGGGTCGGGAGGTCCGCGGTTTTATTATTTACAAAAAACCTGTATACACTCAACAAAAATAATCGTCGCGACACCACACTGTTTCAATGCGAAATAGAAATGAAAATATCTGGTTTCTATAAGAGAGAGAGAGAGAGAGAGAAAAACATGCGCACGCCGCACAGCTTACAATAGCTTACTATAGCAAAAAGTGTCGTGACAACTTTTCGTAAGAATTTTTTCCGTCTAGCCCCCTTTCACAACGCGCGATAAGGAACTTCGTTCCAATATTTTTGCCCGTCTGCACTTTGGCCCCAAAAAAAATCCTGGATCCGCCCTTGCCCTTATCTGTGCAAAATTTCAGCTTTCTAGGACTTATAGTTTCTCCGTAAAGTCGCGGACGGACAGACGGACAAAGGGAAACTTTAACGCTTCCTTGTTGACTATCGAAACCTAAAAACAAGAACCTCCGCTTTTTTCCCGCTACCGTGTTTTTAACTTTCGCAACTGGCAACACTGTTTGGTCCCGTTCGTAACGTAAAACGTAGTACCAGCGTTGCCAGTGCGTTACTTTTGTAACGTTTTGCGTTACTTTTTGACCCTTTGCGTTACTTTTACGTTACTTGTCCTAAAATGTAACTTTTGCGTTACTTTTTGGGGTATTGATTTTTTTAAATGAACTTACAATGGAAGAATATAAAAGAATAACTTAGTGAAACGGAACGCAATCAAAACGGAAAACAAAAATTAAAAAAAAAAGTAAATAATATGTCAATATCATGGCACGTCCACATATGCCGGTCAATGACTCTGCGAGTCGTTGGCCCAACATTCGCCCGAGCGCACAGATTATATATATGCACTTGGGGCATAGATTATATAAATAAAAAAATAAAGAAAATTTAACTAGTTTAATTAAGTTATTATTCACACAAAATGGCTTCAAATGGTCCATGATTGATTTATATTAAAAAAAAATTGTGCGTGTACTAGTTTACACACGTAAGAAGTGAAACTTCTTTAATTAAATTAAATTTAAATTTATTAATTTTTTAAATTCATGTTCATTGGAGAAAGTGAAAGTACTCTTCGTCTGAACCAACCGTGGTAGGGGCAAGAAACAAAAGATGGCGCGTAACTGAAAAATGTGACGCGTAACCGTGACGCGTAACCGTTCCAACGCCGATAAAGAAGTTTCACTTCAAATATAATTAAAGTCGTCAGCTATGGAGCCCAAAATGTATACCAGAAATTTACCGGAAAAAACCGTAAATATCCGAAGACTCTTCTATTAAAAATACATAATATTATGCTAGTTCAAACATGAGGAAATAATATTATTAAATCTATGAATAAAAAAGTATAAGTAACTATATTTAAATTGAGTAAGTATATTACATTGTATATAAATTGTATTAAAAATCATGTTTTTTTGCGTTACTTTTATTGTAAATGCGTTACTTTTCAAACCTGTCTGCGTTACTTTTGAAGATAGGGCACTGGCAACACTGCGTAGTACTGCAGTACTCCGCAGCGTTCTGTGGCGTCCATACGTCTTTATAAAATACAGTTTTAAAAGATTCAAATAATGTATTTTGATCATTCAAATGACGGATGCGGTGATAACATGTATCTGGGAAAGCCGGATACTCCATCAAACAGTAAGTGGTTGTAATTTTGTTGAACTAAATTTATTGATACTGTATTTTTCTCCGCATAGCGGTTCAGCTGTTGCGGTAACCGGTAATCCAAATAAATTTTGTTTTTCAAGTGATTTTTTAAAGGAAACAGTGTTAATTCGTGCACTTATAAATAAATGTGTGTAAACATGTGTTTATATCAGTTTTTTATATGTTTTTTACAAGTGAATAACAAAAACATAAACAGACATCAAGGTCGTTTTCAATTAGTAAACGCAGGACGCGCTTTGATTCATAACTTTAAAAACCGCGATACCAATACACATTTGAAATCAAAATACATTTTAGAAATTTGTTTCAGGCGTCTTTGACTAATGATTGAACGCACTTAAAAAGAAATTCCTTGGGAAGTCTAATAAAAAAATTTGTGTTTTAGAACCAATAGAAAACATATAGGTACATAATAAAAAAGATGCACAATCGCCCCTAAAAACGTCCTCACCAAAAAACCACACTGGAGCATTTAGGTGTTTATTTCATACAGTATTGTACCGTTTGACAGTTACTATGGCAACCATACCAAACCTCATTCAACATTTTTATTAATCTACCAAAATATGAGTCTGGGATGCTGAAAAATATTACGGATTGTCATGTATATAATAATGTGAATGAATGAAATATTTATTCATGTATAAACATCTTCTTAATGTGGTACGTGATTGTGTTACTTATCGTGTCGACTGTATTATAATTTTTTTTGTGTTCCATTTTCATTTGTCATCAGCCTACTGGCTATAATCAAATTTGTTGTCAGAACAATGAGATGCAGTGCCATGCTCTAGCGAGCATGAGTCACAATATGAGTAGCCAACTTCAGCAGTTTCGCTCCAAAATATGATGCCTCTTGAGACACTTGTTGGGGTTCGGTTGTAGCAGCTCTACTGCAAGCTGATTTGGATGAGTTGCCAATCTTTTTTTGTACCTATGTTTTCTCCAGTTCTTTAATATCCTCTTTGATTGTGTTGACTCCAAGATGTATTATTTGTTATAAAATTGATTAATTTTTGTAAAATTGATTATTGTTATAAAATTGATTATTTTTTTTGGTAAATCAATGTAAAATATTTTTTTTTTCTTATTTAAATATAGGTACCTATAGGAAAACGGATCAGTGACTGATAGACTGACTTGACTGATCTATCAACACATTAAACCTTTGAATGGATAGGGTAGAAATTTGGCAAACAGATTAGAGGTTTTAATCTATTAAGACGTAAGACAATATATTATTATTAGCCCATACCACGGTAAAGAGATATACAGTAGTTTGACTCCATAGAAACGGCCGGAATTTGGGAGTGAGTAGATGTGGGCAGATGTGGGTAGAAGTGGGTATATAATCCAGAAGCGGGTGCCACGCAGCGACGGGCGGACGTCGCGATAGTTTTTTGCAAGTATTTAGTGTAATTTACGTTATTTACTTTGGACGTATGTATACATAATATAATAAATAATATAAAATGGCAAAAAATAGCATTCGATAATACCTATGCCACCAAAAACATAACTTGTAAAAAATACCAAGTCTCGCAACTGCAGTTCTTCTACCGTAAAAAGTTGTGAGATCCATGTACTACCAAGTCGGTTAAATCTTTTGTGTTTTAAATTAATAGATCGACTTGGCCATCGCATGAAACACAACAATGTATCTTTAAAGTAATATACCGACATAATAATGCGATTGCCAAGTCAATCGATTAATTTAAAACACAAAAGATTTAACCGACTTGGTAGTACATGGATCTCACAACTTTTTACGGTAGAAGAACTGCAGTTGCGAGACTTGGTATTTTTTACAAGTTATGTTTTTGGTGGCATCTCACTACTTTTTGTTTTTTGAAGTGAAAACTTCTTTAGCGGCGCTGAGCACTTTTTTGTATGGGTAAAAACTTTCAAACTCGCGTCAGGGTCACGTGATGCTGATCGAAAAAGCGTAAGATCGAGGGGAAGGGAGAGGAACTAGTATCTCCCACTCTTTCTACCGTGCCTGAGTGTGCTGCTCTGTTTAGGCGGCACAGGGGGCTTAGACAAGCGCGCGCCCGATATTTTTTTTTATATTTTATATTTTTTTTATTAGACACTTAAATAGGTTCGAATCAAAACTGTTTGTTTCTTACTTCAGTTATCATAAACCAATTGTATCAGTTGTAAAAATTTGCGATGATGATTCTGATAATAACGATGGTGTAAAAGTCGTCGAAATTATGGATGGAAGTTGATTTTTCTGAGAGATAAAATTTAATGTTATATATAAATAACGATATAATATTATAAATAACAACATATAAATTGTCATATTTGTGTACGATAGCGCAATAAATAAACATTGTATTCTACCTCATAAATGATAGTATTTTTATACTTATAATTAAACACAACGTTAATATTGAAGTTTTCACTTCTGCCGGCACTCCCGGAGTGCTACCTTTTTTTTTTTTTATTCGTTATAGGTTAGCCTTTGCCCACGATATCGCCTGATCTTAAGTGACGACGCCCGTAGATGGGAGCAGACTAAACCTAGAAGGCGGGATAATCCCTCCCTGGCTTTATACATTATTACGGCATATATATTATGGAATTATTATTGGGATTTTATGCAATTTTTACCGTTGACTGCAAATGTAACTTTGTAATCCTATACATTTATACGGGATTACAAAGTTATTTATGCAGTTTATGTATCTCGATAACTAGACCGAAATTGCATGTTTTTTTAGTTTTCCTATGGTTTATACAATAAACTCTAAGTATCTACCAAGTTTGAACCTTCTATGTTTGCTAGAAGTGCCTTAGACTTTTGATGATCGGTCAGTGAGTGAGTGAGTGAATGACAAAATTACAAAACTTTGACTAGTTATAATTTTTAAACGACTTGTTCAAATTGAATGAAATTTGGAATAAATCGTGTTTATACAATGCATACTCGATTGTTAAAAATTGAAGCTTCTAGTTTTTTCCACAACGAAGTTATAGGGGGTCGAAAATGGTCTGAACTGCTTCCAGAAAAGGATGGTACGGCCGTGCCGCTTTTTTTGCTCGACTTGGCGGGGGCACTGCCGTGCCCCCAGATTATGCTGTTTTTGAGGTAAGTTAGTATGAAGTTATTATAATATTTATTTTTTATTTTTAAAAGTATTCTGCTGAAGTAAGAGTGCGAGTAAGAGACCGAGTAAGAGTGCGAGTAAGAGTCCGACAAGAGTGCAAGTAAGAAACTGAGTAAGGATGCGTGTAAGCGTCCGAGTAAGAGTGCAAGTAATAGTCCGAGTAAGAGTGCGATTAAGATTCCGAGTAAGAGTGCGAGTAAGAGACCGAGTAAGAGTGCGAATAAGAGTAAGATTCTGAGTAAGAGTTCGAGTAAGAGTTTGAGTAAGAGTCCGAGTATGAGTCCGAGTAAGAGTTCGAGTAAGAGTGCGAGTAAGAGTCCAAATCTTGTCTCTTGTCTTGTCTTGTCTTGTCTCTTGTCTTGTCTTGTCTCTTGTCTTGTCTTGTCTCTTGTCTTGTCTTGTCTCTTGTCTTGTCTCTTGTCTTGTCTCTTGTCTTGTCTCTTGTCTTGTCTCTTGTCTTGTCTCTTGTCTTGTCTCTTGTCTTGTCTCTTGTCTTGTCTCTTGTCTTGTCTCTTGTCTTGTCTCTTGTCTTGTCTCTTGTCTTGTCTCTTGTCTTGTCTCTTGTCTTGTCTCTTGTCTTGTCTCTTGTCTTGTCTCTTGTCTTGTCTCTTGTCTTGTCTCTTGTCTTGTCTCTTGTCTTGTCTTGTCTAGATAGTAGCTTAAGTGAGTATATGATATGAAATAGGTAGGTACCTACTGTATGCGGGCAGCGGCTGCCCGGCAGCCCTATGACTTGCGCATGTACCGCGAGACTGTAGGTATTTATGTTCAAAAATCACGCTCAGTCAAACTACTGTATATCTCTTTACCGTGCCCATACTGTCCCACTGCAGGACAAAGGCCTCCCTTCTCTCTTTCCACTCCTTTCTCTGGGTGGCGGTTAGGGTCCAATCCTTGAGGTTAGAGTCAAGTTCGTCTCTCCAACGGGTTCTGGGCCTGCCACGTCGTCGTGTCCGGACAGGTAGGTTCCACTGAGTGGTAGTCCAGGCCCACAGTTCCTCTGACATGCGTCATACGTGGCCGGCCCACTCCCATTTGAGACAGTATATAAGACAATATTATATAAGCCTTAATAATATTATAGGTGTACTGCGCCCGGCGGTTTTACTCACTGTACTGTAGCCTATGTGTTATTTCAGGGTCTAAGCTATCTCTATACAAAATTTCAGCTCAATTGGTCCACCCGTTTAGGCGTGAAAGAGTAACAAACATCCAGACATCCATTCTTACAAACTTTCACGTTTTTAATAATAGTAAGATATAAGTAAGATTGCCACTATAGAAACCAGAGATACATTTAATTGATACTAATTTAAGCGTGTTTATATTGGTTGACACTCTTGCTCGCACTATTTGACAAATTTTTAAAATTCATAGAAATAATTTATTGAAAATTCCTCAAAACCAGCCCTGCAGCCCTGCATAATATGATTGCACACATTTTAAAAGTGTTTTCAGTTTGGTATATTAAAAAATGTCATGATGAGATTTTTAGAATTTTTTTTTAGTATTGCTCCCCATGCCATTTTTTAATATACCAAACTGAAAACTCTTTTAAAATGTGTGCAATCATATTGTACAGGGCTGGTCTTGAGGAATTTTCAAGGGGGGGGGACTGCCCACCCTCAACTGTTCAAAATTGCAGCTTATACCTAATTTTGGATTTACAATTTCTCCCCAAAGCCGCTTTCGGACGGACGGACAAATCGAAACTATAAGGGCTTGTTCACGTGAACGCGCGGGCGCGGGCGCGAAATATCAAACATATGACGTGCTATGAAGGTGTTCACGTACAACGCACGTGCGGTGTGAGCAAAGTCTGTCGCGCCCGCGCCCGCGTGTTATAGCGTGAACAAGCACTAAGGCTTCCGTGTTGACTACGAAGCCTAAAAATGGCGTATTCCGTTTAGTTGGAGGGAAAATTCCGTGACGCCCACATAGGTTCTTTCATTGATCACTTAGTCACTAGTAAACAACGTGCGGCAATGTGAGTGGGGGTTTTATTTGTTTACTCTGAGAAAATCATGTTACACGTGCCCCTGCCTCCAGCCGTTGGGGGTAAAGAAAGGTCAAAGCGACGGTAAAGAGATATACAGTAGTTTGACTCCCGGTCGCGCGAGTTTGCAACGCGGTCGACAGTGATCGGCAAGAAGCGAGGTGCCGAATAGACGTTTTTATGCAGTAAGCTTCCGAATAATGGTTGTGAATTAGTAAAAGTTTCATAAAGTATTTAATTATTTTTGATATTCTGAGTAATTCAAATTAATAACGCCTATTCGGCACCTCGCTGACTACCGAACCCTACCCACTTGGTTGCAAACTCGCGCGACCTTGAGTTCAACCGCTTCTAGGGAGTCAAATTACTGTGTATATCTCTTTACCGTGTCACAGCCCCCCCGGCACCCACTCCGCACCGCCTCGTTGTACGGCGTCCACTCGTTGTCGACAGGTGGTCCACGGGTGGACGCCATTTATCACCAATAACGTCGCGTCGCGCGGTCAACCAGTGGACCAGTGGACCCCGCGCGGTCAACGAGTGTACGCCGCGTGATCATTCGTGGACCTTTGTCCACGAATTTTCGAGTAGTCTGTTAACAATTGGCACTAGGTACTAGTGAAATTTTAAAAAATATTTTTTAAACACAAGCTTTTATTATTATTACCATCTAGCATTAAAGTACTCGTCAAATCAAATGAGCCCAAACTCGATGGGGTTGCGTCGTTTACCTAATTACGGAGTTCCTATGGCCACCTTCCAGCTCCATCATTAGATCAGCTCCAAGTCATAATAATATTGCATTGTCATCCGATTTATACATGCGTGCAAAATTTCAGCTCAATTAGAAACCGGGAAGTGGATCAAATTTAATTTGCAAGATTTGATTACAGACAGCCAACGGATAAACGGACGAAAAGCTTGTAATGAACGATTTTTTTTATTTTGAGTTTGCGATTTGGGCTTGGTTTTGATTTTATGACGTAGACATAGAGTTAGGTACCTACTTACCTACATTTAGAAAAGATTTCTTGCGAGTGAAGCTGCGAGAATAAGCTAGTCGTTTACATAATGGGAACGTTTACGGTTTTTTCGGCTTATTGGGTTAGGACATTTGATAATTTGATGAGTAATGTTCTTTTGTTGGCTAAATAATTAATGTGTCGGAACTGAGGGAGTATCGAGTATTGATCGCCACGGGAACCAGACCATGCGAGGTCACACGCAAAGACGATTCGGTGCGTTTGATGCGTAGAATTATTCCTTTGGGTATTTATATAAATCCGCCTATGAAGTTATATCAAATCGACTTTTAAAGAATTATAGAAATTTA
Source organism: Hemithea aestivaria (assembly GCA_947507615.1). Lineage (NCBI taxonomy): Eukaryota > Metazoa > Arthropoda > Insecta > Lepidoptera > Geometridae > Hemithea > Hemithea aestivaria. The sequence goes on along the minus strand of OX382325.1, from coordinate 14,615,302 downwards.
AAAAATCTATTTATTGATGGTTCTATTAGGTTACATTTTTAGGTATTATAACAGCCAAACTTATTCCAATAACAAAATAAGTCTTTTTCTGAAATATATATTAAGACATCGAGGAGCCTGTGAGACTACACGTCCATATACTTAAAGGTTAATAATGTTTGACCTTGACAATCCCTATTGCGTCCTCGTCTTACGAAGTAGGTACAAGTTCTCTATGTATACCTACAAGTTGTTGAATATCGTCATGCCGAGTAATTCCGTTATGAGTATCGGCTTTCGGTATTCTGCAGTATTCGGTATAATACTGTACATCTATTATACCTCGTCCGAACTCCACACTATCCGGCCAATGATTTGCCGAGTGCTGTTTTATCTATGGAAGAACAAATTTTTGTCTATAGACGAATGATTCTGTGCCCCGAGTGCATTATTATCTTTTTTTTTATGTGATTAAGTAGAAGACGAGCAAGACGCTCTCCCGATGTTAAGAGATAACGCTGCCCATAATCAGTACAGTGTTACCTAGGATCTCACAATTATGTGAAATTCTAGGAGCACTGCACCAACGCCTCCTACTCAAGAGTCACAAGATGTTAAGACTCTTTAGCCCAGTAATTTCACTAGCTACTGTTGGGGTACCCACCTATACGACCTCCTGCAAAGGAAGTCTACCCCCGGTACATCTTACTAATATTATAAACGTGAAAGTTTGTAAGAATGGATGTCTGGATGTATGTTTGTTACTCTTTCACGCCTAAACGGGAGGACCGATTGAGCTGAAATTTGGTATAGAGATAGCTTAGACCCTAGAATAACACATAGGCTACAGTACAGCGAGTAAAACTGCTGGGCGCAGCTTGTATAATATAATCTGTGCGGCCCGGCCAACGTTAGCGAACGTTGGGCCGCACTATGTGGACGAGCCATTAGTATAGAGGTTGTTTATTATTTTGCTGTTACCTGTTTACAGTAAACACATGGTTTAGTTAGGTTCAATAAAATTAGCCCAAATTTACTGCCTACTGCGTGATCGCGTGATGAAAAACGTTCATGCGAATATGACAAATAATGTTTTGCTAAATGAATAACATTGAGTAAGCTTTCTGCGTATTATCGTGAAAAGCCATGGGCGTAGCCAACCATGGGCTCAGGGTGGGGTAGCAGTCTAATGGGCAAAATCTGGATGTTTGGGTTATACCTACTTATAGGTAATTATTATTAAATTGCACTTTCATATTGGGCATTTTTCATAAGGACCGGGCAGTATGTATAATGCTCAATTTATCATTTGGTCCATAACATATATATTTTTATAATTCTGACCACAAAAGTTACTCGATAAGATCATTTTGAGATATGAAAATTAAATATTATTACTAAAAACTGCGCGAGCAGCTTGCTGCGAGCGTCGTGAAAAAATATAATCCTAATTATAAAGAATGTGCGATCGGCTTATTTTGAGCGCCAAGAAAATTCGAAGTACCTTACAGGTACAGGTCAGAGCCAGGGTGGGGCAAGAGCCCCACTTTGCCCCCCCGTGGATACGCCCATGTGAAAAGCTAGACTCAATAAATTATTTGGTATGTCCTTAGTCCTTGGATTTACGCGATCTTAATCTTGATGTAAATTTCATGACTCAAAGAGTACCTTTGGTTTTATAGCGACTTTTTATAGCGCTATATATTTTCAGTTTTGTGTGCAAAATACTTTTGAAAATAATAAAAAAATAAAACCTAGAGTTAACTTAGAGTTAGCTAGAACATTTTCTAAGTTTTTTTCCAAATTCGTCATAGTATCGCTCTCTATGTAGGTATTATATTATATTATTATGTAGGTATTATTATATGTTAGGTATAGAGAGCGAGAGAGTCGCACGTACGGAGTACGGACGTAGCTCGATAATCGCGCGCAGATTATGTACGCCGTTCATGAACGCAGAGTGAATTGCGCGTTAATTCTTATTTGCACCACATTCGCAGTGTTCACAATAATTATTGTGTTCATAGTAGATAATAATATAATAGTTCGGGCACGGTAAAGAGATATACAGTAGTTTGACTCCCTAGAAGCGGTTGAACTCAAGGTCGCGCGAGTTTGCAACAATTTGGGTAGTGTTCAGTAAGCAGCGAGGTGCCGAATTGACGTTTTTATGCAGTAAGCTTCCGAATATTGGTTGTGAATTAGTAAAAATATCACAAAGTATTTAATTCTTTTTGATATCTTGAGTAATTCACAATAATAACGCCTATTCGGCACCCCGCTGCCTACCGAACACTACCCAAATTGTTTGAAACACGCGCGACCTTGATTTCAACCGCTTCTAGGGAGGCAAACTACTGTACATATGTATATTATGTCTTTACCGTGGTTCCGGTGTTCGATGAATATAATGGAAGAAGTTTTGACAGTTTGGTAGTGCGTTCGCAATTCGCAATAATATAATATTTATAATGATAAATAGAAGTAGTTTTTTTTATGTTATTCATGGTTTAACCCTTTCAGGACCATAAGACTAGGAGAGGTAATGTTATGGTTATTTCTGTATAATATGATCTTTTTGATGTCTATAAAACATATTTTAAAGTCAAAAAGTAAAAACCTATTTTAGTTTTTTTGGAATTTTATGGTACATGGGTGTCCCTATGGTCGTCAACGGTAAATTTTATTCGAAATTATTTACAGTTTTGTTTCAAGGCTAGAGGAATATCTAGGATCTAAACACTTATTAAAAACGCAAATTGACTACCTATAATCATTAATTTATAAGAAATGAGTCAAGGTACAGAATAAAACAATTCAATCGGTCGTATATTACAGGTGAACTTTGCATATTATACAGGTGTTGTTAGTGCGATTATCTTTTGGAACGTGCACAATATGCGCATCATTTTCTGTTTATCGTTTTTTCGATGGATTGTAATAGGGTAGATCGATTTATAGCATTGCATAATATGGTAGGTAATTACTCATTTTTTCAGGAAGCCACAGAGACTTGCCTGATCTACAAACAACCAATCAATCTATTCTGACCGCGCTTCTCTGTGTAAATGGTATATGCGTTGTTCACTGTTATATCAAAAAGGTCAAAGAATAGTCTTAGATAATCTATCTTCTTATTCTTATTTTAACTTTGACCTGCGATCAAGCTCGTGTGTTATATTTCGTTGATCCGTTAGACCAATGCCACCCATATTTTTATTGTAGTTTGATACGAAACATATTTAGTAAAAAATCGTACCTAATCGTACCATGGTAATCAACTGGAAGCTTGGCTGGTAGCCAGCTTCAATTATTGGTATGAAATGATTGACCATCACTTGGTGCATTTTATGCAACCAATCTTACCCTCCAGTCTGGCTAAACAGCGACCCATGCACCCTGTCCTAACGGGTCAGGAAGAGAAGCTTTGCACATGGGTACAATATACGGCTCTAACGGTGTAGGTACCGTTAATCACCCAGGTAGAAAGTTCACCCGAATTCACACGGATTTTTTATATGATACAAGAATGCATTTTATGACTAATACTATTATCTTAAGGCTATCCTAAGAATCTATATCGTTTTACAGTTGGCTGTTTCTATTCATTACACGATATTTTTAAAGGTTTATGACTTTATTGAAATCAGTTATTTTTCTTTTATTGATATTGCTTGGTAACTATTCGGTTTTTGAATAACTTCATAATATTTTGTTCATATCGTCGTCCAAAAAAAGTATCCCTTCACGACCATAGGGACAGTACTGTCCCTTTTCATTTATGACTTTATAGCTTTATTAGGATCAAATTATCTAATAGTGTAGTAATTTATATAAATATAACATTAACCAGGCTATAGTTTTTTCATGAAATTTATTTATGATTCTCACTTTAACATCTTGTGAATCTTGAAAAAACTTTTTCATTTTCGCACCAAAAGATATGTCATCTTTTATAGATTATAGACACAATATAGTTCTACTTTTATGAAGCTGCTAGCTATCAATGGTTAAAATAGACATTTAAATTTTAGAAAACAAAAAAATATTTGAAATTGACCAAGAATTTATTTAGATTTTTAATTTTTTGTGTTGGGTACACGGATGTCCCCATGGTCGTCAAAGGGTTAAAACAACATCCGTGCAAATTAATTAATATTTAATATTCAAATAAATATTATTTAATTTTTATTTTTAATTGATCAATATTAGTAAATAAGTAGGTAGTCTAGGTAGTAATGAAATAAAAAAAAATTGGTAAGGTTTATTGGGGTAACTTCGGCAACTATTTAATAGTTTTTAAGCAATTTTAATTAGCATAATTTTGTTTGTGATTATTTATTATGTTGTTCAATAAAGAGCGGAATAACCACAGAACTGCATGAATCATCAAAGTGATCGAAGATCAAGATGGTGGATACCATGGAGCTTTATGATAAAAAGTTCAAAAGTGTATTTTCTCGGTTTACAGTAGCATGGCACCGTCCTCAGTCGGCGACGTCCAGGCAGGAAGAGGAGCTGATTCAGAAGAGCTCTCGAGCCGTGTCGCACACCACCGACCCGCTGGAAAAGATGCGACTCTTGTGCCTCTCACGTGGCGGTTCTGGCATCATGGTGCTGGGCAGGTGAGAGATAAACTTCTCTTCTTTTGACCTTTTTTTCCCCCGGGGAAATGTTGAGCTGTTGAACGCTAGTCACAGGGTGGTTATGTGGGACTCCCCGCCAGAGAAACCCGCGGATATACCCACTATAACCCCGGGGTCTCGCATTCTTCTCCGTCCTCTTCTGGCCTAGGAAAAATGCGTTTCGCATCGTCATCCTGTGTCCTTCGTAGCAGGGTGGTATGAGAGACTCTCCCGCCGAAGATGGCGCGGTGGGGATGCCCACTAAAAACCTAGGAGTGTTCCTGCCATAGTGTCGGGTCCACCATCAAGGTGGATAAAAAAAAGGTAAAAGGTTATAAGATCGTTGGAAAACGATGGATGCAGGTCGCTTCCAACGGGTATATATTATGGAAGTCAAAGGGGGTGGCCTATGTTCAGAAGTGGACGTCTTATGGCTGAGATGATGATAATGATCCCACTTTGGACTGGCGCTCTCCGGGCGTGTGATCAACGTCCTCGTCGCCTGGTCGCCGCGACATCGCGACATAATCGTCACGATTTGCGTTTATCAGCGACGAGCGTGCGGCGTGTGTCGCCGATAGTGGTCGCTGAGACAACGTTACTTACCATAGGCAATACATAGACTCAAGACTCCCGAACGCAGGGGAAAACGAGAGTGACCTTTGTTGTTCCAGACCGCGTCGTGGCAAACCATGTTGCAATTTAAGGTTGTCAAGATTCCTACAAGGCCAGCATGACCTATATAGACTGCCATCTACATACGCGTTCTTAAAATTCTTGGTAAAAAATAAATAGGAGCTTTTCCATTAAGCTGTAATATTTTCAGAATCTTTCGTCGCATGGACGACGATGGTAGCAACCAGCTAACCAAGGAAGAGTTTTTCAACGGCATCAGGGAAACTGGATTGGAGCTCACTCATGAAGTAAGTACAATATAATATTATCCCGTTCGTTCCGTAATCCGCCATCTCTACACGGTTGACGGTTAATATCCCGTTAACGAAGCGATTTAGTTCGACCTTCATTATCCGGACGGCCAAGGTTTGGAACTCCCCACCTGCCTCAGATGTGCGATGGAAATGTGTCGTGAGTCGTGAATAAAAATGCGCATTAATGTGTGGTGCATCCTGCGTTGCGAAGCTGTGAAATGTGTCGTCGGGGGTGCGGTGTAGTGGGAGCGGAGTAACGCAAACCTCGCAACGCATCCCTCGCACACATCTCGCAAAAATCTAGCTCCGCTGAGCCGTTTCCGCTTGAGCTGTGCTGACCGAGACGAGGTAAATGAAGCGATTCTATTGGTTCTTTACAAACACATCCCTCGCTACGCATCCTCGCACATCTCTGGTGGAAACGCAGCCTTAGCATAGTAAGACATTGACGTAAGAGTTCTTACTTCAAAAGTAATTGACGTTTAGTAAGAGCACAATGTCATTGGGCGTAGCTGCAAATTGTATGCAATGACAGTGCGAGTAGCAAGAGTAGCGTCTTGATATATTATGTCAGATTACTCTTGAAGTATTGTCAAAAGTTGCTACTCTTACGTCAATGTCTTACTATGCTAAAGGGGCTGGCAAGACTGGTCAAACGCAACCATTATATGCATCAAAGTAAGAAAACGAACAAGACGCTCTCCTGATGCTAAGAGAACGCTGCCCATAATTAGTACAGTGCTACCCAGTATTTTACAAAGGTAAATTTCAGGGTGCACTACGCCAACGCTTCTTACTTGAGAGTCATAACATGTTAAGCCTCTTCAGTCCAGTAATTTCATTAGCTACAGTGCCCTCCTACCGAAGCACAGCAATGTTTGCACATCACTGCTCAGGCGGTAGAATACTTGGCACTATTGGGGTACCCACCTAGTCGACCTCCTGCAAAGGAAGTCTACTCCCGGTAAATAAAAAAATAATATAAAATAGCCATAACCCAAATTATTAAAAAATCTTTTTATATTCCAGGAAGCCGAACAATTGTTTGATTCTTTCGACAAAGACAAGAGCGGTTCAGTCAGTCTGGATGAATTCCTACTCAAGATTCGTGTAAGTACGATGTATTCTTTCTTCATTCTCTAGATAAAGTTGTTGATCAACTAGAAGAGCGGGTAGAAAGAGCGGGACCAAAACGAGTCCAACCTACGAAACCCGAAGACGCTAGTCCAACAACCTATTCTCGGCCTGTAGTTATACGTTTTACACAAAGAGCCAAAAGAGATGCTTTTCTGAAATCAGCAAAAAGTAGGAAGACCCTCAATGCAAAAGATCTTGGCGTTGGTGATAAACCTGTAAAGGTGTTCTTTAATGAACGTTTGACACGACAAAATCGCCTCTTATTTCGGGAAGCCAGATCGCGAGCAGCGGAAGCAGGATATCGCTACTGCTGGACCAACAATGGCTACATCAACATTCGCAAAAGAGAAGGTAGTTCTTCGATACAAATCCGCAGCATCGCTGAACTGTACGAGAAAATTAAAACTGGCCAGGCTAACAACGCCAAATAGGACGCTGCTTTGGATAGCTTGTAATTTGCCTATCATCTGCTTTTTATTATTGCATGTTATAGTTTTAAGCTTGTCGAGTACGCTCATTGAGCATAGAATAGCTTTCTACTGGATGTTTCTCTTGCAATTTTACTCAATACTAAAAGCATTTCTTAAAATAGACAAAATCGTATGTACAAAGCACACAACACCACACTCTCATAATATACTTACTCTCACTTACATATACACACACATACATACTAACAAAAAAAACACGAAACCATGCATGGCGCTAGCACTATCCATTGTTATACTGATCTCATCCAAAAATAATCTCCCACCATCACTATGGCTACTGCAGACCTAGCTCAAAATCTTGACGAAATCTTTACTACCGATTGCCATGCATTTGAAGTAGCTGAATCCTGCAAAGACATCTTAAACGAACAGTTTAATCTTAAAACTTTAACATTTAATATCAGAAGTCTACAAAAAAACTTTGACCCATTTCTTGTGGTACTTAAGAGACTTAACATAGATTTTGATTTAATCATATTAACGGAATGTCACCTCGGGTCTTGTGACTTGATAAGAACCATTCCCGGTTATACACATTTCAGTACCTCTAAAATAAGCAATAAAGCCGGGGGTGTAGTAGCTTATATTCATTCAAGAATTAACGTTACTGTTAGAGAGCCTTTATTATTGGAAGCAGACTCTTTACTTATAGATCTACCGGGATCTCACACTATTCTGGGAATCTACAGATCCCCATCATTTGGTAATCTGGATACTTTTTTGAGTTCCCTGGATCTTATAGTAAAGGAACGTTTATCTCATAAACGAAGTATAATTATTACTGGGGACTTAAACATTAATCTCCTTCATGAATCTCCCCAAATAGATGAATATCTTTGCCTAATCACCGGGGGTAGACTTCCTTTGCAGGAGGTCGTCTAGGTGGGTACCCCAACAGTGCCAGTTATTCTACCGCCTGAGCAGTGATGTGCAAATATCACTGTGCTCCGGTAGGAGGGCACTGTAGCTAGTGAAATTACTGGGCTAAAGAGTCTTAACATCTCATGACTCTTGAGTAAGAAGCGTTGGTGCAGTGCTCCTAGAATTTCACATAATTGTGAAATCCTAGGTTACACTGTACTGATTATGGGCAGCCGTTATCTCTTAACATCAGGAGAGCGTCTTGCTCGTCTTCTACTTCATCAAATAAAAAAAAAAATAGCAGAACTAGGACTTAAACATATTGTTACTTTACCTACAAGAGAATCCTCTTGTTTGGACCATGTCGCTGTGGATATAAGATACCAAGCAGTAGGTGTAATATGCAAAAATGACATTACAGATCACGACTTAGTCATGGCTGGAATAGTAACAAACTCAGCTAGAACATGTCAAAAGAAGGTAGCAGTGAAAACTGATTATGATGCCATAAGCAAAGTATTAAAATCCACTTGCTGGATGGAAATTTTATTGTCCACAGATGTTGATGAAGCTGCTAACACACTCACGTCAGGGCTGGAAAGCCTAGTAAAAGAGCACACGAATCAAGTTACAATCAGCCACAGAAAGCGCCCTATAAAAGATTGGATCACACCAGGACTAGTAAAGTGCATGAGAAAAAAAGATGCTCTGCATACAATAGCGAGGAAGTACCCAAATAATGCTGAGGCCCAAGAAACATACAGAAAATATAGGAATGTTTTTTATGATTTATTGAAAGACTTGAAATCTGCACATAACAAGAAACAACTTATGGCTAACAGAAACAATCCAAACAAACTCTGGAAATCGATAAAACAAATTTGTGAGCTCGATAAGTCTAAAGACTCGAATCCTGATCTACTCACGCTAAGCCATAACCCAACTACATCCCTAAACATTTGCAACGATTATTTTGTTAATATTGGCCAGAACCTAGCAAACACTATACTATCTAACCTTAACAAGACTGAAGTAGAGCTGGCAGCAAACATTAACCCGACAATGGGCTCATACTCTCCAGATTCCTTCTTCATGTCTCCAACTGATCCTATAGAAATAGAAAGTATTATAAAACTATAGGCTCCAACTATAGGCCCAACTATAGGCCCATTTCTATAGCCACCGCATGCTCGAAAGTTATCGACTCCGTATTGTTGGGTTTGCTTTCGGAACTTCTACCAATTGACAATGCTCAGTTTGGGTTCACAAAGCATAGCTCGACAGACATGGCTATTTTTAGTTTAAAACAGATAGTCCAATACTACACCACAAGGCGGACTATTGTTTACGCGTGCTTTTTGGACCTTAGCCGGGCATTCGACCGAGTTGATTACCAGACCTTGTGGAAGAAGCTGGAGGACGCTAGAGTGCCCCGTGACGTTATTAGACTTCTCCAGATTTGGTACAAATGTCAGAAAAATGTTGTGAAGTGGAATGGAGCTTATTCTGAGGAGTATGCGCTGCCGTGTGGGGTTAGACAAGGAGGGCTTACTTCTCCTCTTCTCTTCAACTTCTACGTAAATGCTCTGATCGAGGGGCTCAACAGAACTGATGTCGGATGCTCAATAGGTCAGATGAGAACGAATAACCTCAGTTACGCGGATGACATGGTTCTGTTGGCCCCCTCGGTCGGAGCCATGAGAGTCCTATTGAGGAAGTGTGAGGAGTATGCGGCAGTGCATAGTCTTCAATATAACGTGAGCAAGTCGGTCGCAATGGTTTTTAGGGCAAAGGGAAGTAGATTTACCAGCCTTCCCCTTCATTTAAATGGCGAAGTACTGAAGTACCAAAGTACTTTCCGGTATTTGGGTCACATTGTCACCAGCGACCTCATGGACGACCACGATATAGATCGTGAGAGACGGTCTCTTGCCGTAAGAGCGAATATGCTAGCAAGGAAGTTCGCTGGCTGCTCGCGGGGCGCGAAAGTACTTCTGTTTAGGACTTATTGTACTGCACTTTATACTCCCCAGTTATGGTTTGATTATAAGGTGGAGAGCTACCGAACGTTTAAGGTGCAGTATAACGATTCTTTTCGCATAATGTTTCGCCTTCCGCGGTGGTGCAGCGCTTCGACCATGTTCGCAGAAGCCCGCGTGCCGGCTCTCGATGGCCTAATAAGACATCGCATTGCTCGATTTAGGGACTGTGTCCTTAAATCGAAAAACAGAATTATAAGTATTATTGTGAACCATTGCTTTACCGCGCTAAAGCAGTGGTCGAAAATATTATTAAAATGATTATAATATATTTAATAATGTTGCATGCACTCCATAACAAAATTGTATTTTAAATTATAAGTGGATCTTTGTAATCTTTGACAATAAATTTAAATAAAAATAAAATAAAAAAAATAAAAAACCTTCAAAATGATAAAGCTCCAGGTAGAGATGGTCTCAAAAACTCATTTATAAAAAGTATATGTCCCTTAATTTTAGTTCCTCTTACTCATATCATTAATCTCAGCTTGCAATCTGGAGTATTCCCAAAATATTGGAAGACCGCTGCGGTGGTACCTATATTCAAAAATGGCTCCAAACAAAATCCCTCAAATTATCGACCGATCTCCTTGCTTCCGGTCTTCTCTAAAATCCTGGAAAAGATTGTAAATAAGAGACTCGTAAAATTTTTAGAAACTCGAAATATTTTAACACCCATCCAATTCGGGTTTCGCCAAAGACGTTCAACTGAAGATGCAGTGACATCTCTTCTAGAGACAATTGGTAGGACACTTGACAATAATGAAAAATCCATAGGAGTCTTCTTAGACCTAGCTAAGGCTTTCGATACGGTTTCACCGAAGATACTAGTGAGAAAGCTGGAATTGGTCGGAATACGAGGAATAGCCCTCAAATGGTTTGAGAGTTACCTCACCAGTCGAACGCAATATTATGTTACTTTAAATGGTCACGCAAGCGAGAGCAATGAGATACGCTTTGGAGTACCACAAGGCAGTATTCTCGGACCAACGCTCTTTACGCTGTACATAAATGATATAGCCAGTTTATTTACACATCGCGCTGACACGCACATAGTGTGTTACGCTGATGACACGGCTATCTTATTTAAAGGAGACTCCTGGATTGATACAGCGAAACTAGCGGAAGATGGACTTTCAAAAATAGCTACTTGGCTCGATTTAAACCTGCTCACACTCAATGTAGATAAAACCAAATACGTCTGCTTCCACAAAACACGACACTCTCAGCCACCAAGCTGCCTTGAAATCAAAATCCATAAATGTATCCTACCACGCAATCAGACAGACTCAAAATCGTGTACTTGCGCCAAACTTGAACGCGTGTCGACCATTAAATACTTAGGAGTAATGCTTGACCAAAACCTGAACTTCAAGCCTCACATCAAAACTCTTTCGGGACGCGTCCGCAAACTTATTCCGATTTTTAAGCTACTGAGAGAAGGTGCTGACAAGGGACTACTTAAGATGGTGTACCTAGCCCTATGCCAATCCTTACTAGGCTACTGCATCTTGACCTGGGGCAGCTCTGCGAAGAGCTTTTTGATTACAGCCGAAAGGGCACAAAGGTCAGTCCTAAAAGTCATGTTTAGAAAATCCTTCAGACATCCCACGAGAGAATTATATAAAGAAACTGAAGTTCTGACTGTTCGCCAGCTGTACATTCAGAAAGCAATACTGGCGTACGAAAAATCCAATCCCCAAAACCCTGAAATGTTAAGTCCGCATACCAAACCTCGTAGGAGAAAAATACCAGTCCCAACAGTAAAATCCGCATTTGCCAGAAGATCTTCCTATCACGCTATTCCGTTCTTGTACCGACGCGTTATAAAACTATGTAATCTCACAGGTAGTACTATACATGGCGTCAAAGAAAGAATCAGAAGATGGCTCCTGACGTTAGACTACGATGAGACGGAGTCTTTGCTGATTGTCCAAGTATAGCACACACGCACACACACACACACACACACACACACAAACACACACACACATACTCACACACACATTTGTACAAATTCAGCAAACAAAAGACATCCAAGTAGAAACACCCATTACATATTTCTACAGGACTCAATTTAGATTTTACTTATTTTTCTTTTTATTAACAAAAATAAATACATATAATATCGTTCACTTTTTCTCGCGATTATACTCTTGTAATGACTTATAGTCTAGATTATTCTCTGCAAACCAAATCGTTCTGGTCAAATTGTAAGGTTTCCCGCGATACAGGCGAGCCCTAGTGCGGGAACCACTGGAAATCTTGTATACTTATTTATCTATTGGCAAATAAATGTTTTTGAATTTTTTGAATTTTTTGAACTCTGCTATTTAGACTCACAGAATTATAAATGTAAAACCCAACCTTCCTTGAACTAAAATAGGCATATAAAGTTATAATCTAAATAGGGATATGAAAGGAAAGTGTGACTTATTGACTGTCTGACTGACTGATCTATCAATGCACAGTTTAAAACGCTGAGCGGATTGGGTTGAAATGTGGAAAATAGATAGGTTCATGACGTTTAGATTTCCTTATACTTAAAAATAATAATTACCACAAAGTCCTCTTTTATCTGTTTCTAACGTATTCCGAGTTAAATTGGCCACATTGCTCGGAAGGATTCAGTCAACATCGAAAAGCTGATGGTAAACTCAAACTCAAAAATTATTTATTCAAATAGGCTACAATGGAGTACTTTTGAAAGTCGATTCTCTGTAGTCAATTCTGTCTCAATTTTGGATAGTCGGTAAGATTAAGGGAAAGAAACTTCGCGGTCACCGATGCGATGGACGGACCAGATAAAATCTCATACTCTCTTATATCTCTTATCGGCATCAAGTGGTTGAGGCCATGAGATCATTGACGAATAGACAAACTGGCAGACTCTTAATTCAAAGAGGCAAACTCAACAAACTAGACACGACGCGACGTTCACTTCGTGAAGAAAACGACTGAGAAGAACTAAAACTAACTAAGATGGCGTAGCGACCCCAATTGAGTCTTGGCCTCCGACACAAGAAGACGCCTGTCCTGCGCTGTAGCTTTCCAAGACTCGGCTTGGAGCGCTCTCAGGTCTTTCATCACTTCGTCCTTCCATCGGTACTTTGGACGCCCCACCGGCCGCTTGCCGGTAGCACGTCCCATACGCTCGCCTCACTCCCCGATTCCCTCTCAATCATGGCCGAGCCAGCGAAGTCTGTGGGATTTTATCTCGCCGATGATATAAGGTTCAGCAACTAGTTCTTCGAGAAGAAGCTAAAATAATATTATAAATAATGTTGTTGTTTCAGCCTCCAATGTCAGAGTCCCGTCGTTCGATAGTGGAGCAAGCCTTCAAGAAGCTCGACAAGACTGGCGACGGCGTCATCACCATCGACGATATCAAGGCGGTCTACTCTGTTAACTCACATCCCAGGTAACTATCATATTGGTTTATAGTTTATACCTACTTTACGTTCGTCATAATAATAATAATAATAATATTATTAGAAAGTTGTTATTCTGAACACATGTAGGAAATTTTTAGATTTCACGTAGCTTTTGGCTCCGGCCCGTGCCTATAAACTACCTCCAATCTTGGAGAGGAAAATATGTATAAACCGATAATAATTGGGGTTTATACTCCAACAGAACAGGTTATCCCACTTAAACTGTTAGAGCCAAATCACAATTTATAGGTTGTGTGGCAAAGAGTAAGAGTAATTGTTTCAGGTCGCCTAGATTACTACAGGGCCTGCAACATGACCTAACCCCTAAAGCCCCTGCTTCCTACATATCTTATAGGAAACAGCCGGGACCCACAGTATGTAGCATCCGTGGCCCAGTGGTTTTACGTCCGGCTTGTGATCCGGCGGCCCTGGGTTCAAATCTCAGTGTGGCAGCATCCAGGCGTGAACTTTTGTATGATGAACAAAAGACCACACTTGTGACATCATACAAAAGTTTTCGACAACGACGACCGATGACGAGATGACCTTGACCGATTTTCAGATACATGAGCGGTGAGGAGACAGCCGATGTGGTCATGAACCGGTTTTTGGCTACTTTCGAAACTCAAGGCACCGTCGATGGAAAGGTATGTTTTTTTTATGACAATGGGGTGACACTATGAGCAAAACAGGTGCCAATTGGTAAGCATTATTGTCCATATAAGGCACATTGCCACCCAGTGTTTTGAAATTCAAAATTCTGCGTGCACCGCGCCTGTCACCCTGTTGTTGGGTACTTAATAATAATAATTTCATAATAAAAAAATACATGTCATATAACTATAAACACCAATAAATAAATTAATCATTAATGAAATAATGATAACACAATTGAAATTTCCATAAACTCCTTAAAGCTATAAGAATGTTTGCTCAAGCAACCATTTTTAGGTTTCGTACCTCTAAAGTAAAAAACGAAACCCTTATAGGAGCACTCGTGTGTCCGTCTGTCTGTCAAGACCCTTTAGTTATCGAGTTGTTTTTTTTAGTTTTATTTTAACACTTGTACACTTGAGGTATGGACAATGTGCTCCGGTAACTTGTTATAAATCACTGCTCCCATCATATACATGGGAGGGATTTATCCCGCCTTCTAGGTATAGTCTGCTGCCATCTACGGGCGCATCGTCGCTTATCATCACGCGAGATCGTGGCCAAAAGCTCACCTATAATAAATAAAACATCGTAACTCAGGCGGCCTCTGCAATAGAGATTAACACTATAACCAAGCAACGGCGATGGTTGACCATAATTGGAAGACCTCTTCTCGGTAGGTATAGTGAGGAATGCTTTATCTTTATGCCTAATATTTAGGGGCTTTACCTAATAGGGATGTTGACACATGTTACGAATTCATATAAACTTATGTTTTTCACTTAAAAGACAGTATTTAAAAACCTATAATCACATTTTAAGGATCTATTTACAAGCCAAAATTGAATAAAATCAATTTTAATTTTATGCGAACGCCAATCAGAGCGCGTGACGTCACACCACTGGCACGCACCGCACCGCTGACTTACGCTTCCTATGAAATGTTCCTGATTTCGACACATTTTAATTATTCATAACTTAAAAACCACTGAACCGATTTTGATGCAACTTATACTGTGCCCTAAGTTGGTCCGAATTTAAGCAAAAACAAGTCAATAACCAAAATGGATCTTATATTTTCAGAGACATTTTAGTTATTGACTTTATTTTTGGTTTAAGTATGGACCAACTAAGGGCACAATATAAGTTGCATTAAAATCGGTTCAGTGGTTTTTAAGTTATGAATAATTAAAATGTGTCGAAATCAGGAACATTGCTTAGGAACGTAAGTCCAGCCAGTGGTGTGACGTCACGCGCTGTCAGATGACAGTTCGGAACGTTTTAGCCGGAATTCAAAAAATCATTTTTATTTACGTATTTTTAAATTGAAATTTCATATATTTTTGCATAAAAATATGATATTCGTGTTTGAAATGGGTCTATCTATCATATAAAAGCAATTCCAAAAATTAGTCAACATCCTTATTCTGGGACGGCCTCGGCGGCGCCGTTTTATTCCCCATTCCGTGGTGGTCTTTGCCCAGCGGTATTGGTGTACCCACAGTTAGGCAAGGTAGGCCTGCCCCACCCGCCGCGATTAATGCTTCGGCGTACCCGCTGCCCCGGCATTATGGCGTCCCGCAGGAACACCCCCAGGTTTTAAAGTGGGTATCCCCGCCGCGCACATCTTCGGCGGGGGAGTCCCACATACCGCAACGCGCGCCCCGGCGTGGTGTGATGATGCGTAACGCATTTTTCCTGGATCAATTATAATTTTGCCTATATCGTCCCACAGCAGGGCAAAGGCCTCCCTTCTCTCTTTCCACTCCTTTCTCTGGTTGCGGTTAGGGTCCAATCCTTGACAAGTTCGTCTCTCATCTCTTCTAGTACTACTTACTTACTACGGCGCAGCGATCCAAACTGAGTTTTGGCCTCTTACGCCACTCTTAACGATTCTGGGCCACTTCCTGCCACGACTGAGCTTGGAGCGCTTCCAGATCCCTTTCCACTTCATCCTTCCAGAAATATCGCGGACGTCCAACCGGCCGCATGCCTGTTGCTCGCCTGAGACACGCGCGTTTCACCGCACAATCTTACTCATGCTCTCGACAAGACCGAGCCAGCGAAGTCTGCGAGCTTTAATTTCGGCGATGATATTTGGCTCAGCCTAGGTCTTCAATCTCCAGATCTCTTCTAGTAATAAGTTATTATTGTTTATTTATGGTTTGCAATAAAGTATTATTCTATTCTTTTAGTCCTTATATAATATTAAAATTTTCTCGGTACTCGCAGCAAACTGCTCGCTTTTTATGGTCAATTTTCTGAAATAACGTGCTCTCTCTCTTCAGCTAGCAGCTCGCGCAACTTATATCGTCAGAATTTTGAAAATTTCTCAGCGCTCGCAGCAAGCTGTTCTCGAGACTAATGTAATCTTATACATATATATAATAGTAATAGTATGTATATGAAATTACAAAGCCAAAATAATACATACGACCATCTATTTACGTTATACCTATAACGTAAATACATATTATTATTTTGCTATATTTTATAGTTTTGTTACGTAATATATGTAATTTAAAAAAAACCCAGCCCGTGTCAAGAAAGGTGTATGTATCCACAAAGACTTTTTTAAAATAATTCGAGTTCCTTTTCTGACACAAAGTTTCCGCTCCTCAGGTGACCCTGGAAGAATTCATGAACTACTACAGCGGTCTCAGCGTGTCCATCGACAACGACTGCTACTTCGATCTCATGATGCGCCAGGCTTACAAACTGTAAGCTTACACTAACGGGTCACGTTAATGGGGAAGATGCACTATTTATTCAACGTTTTTTTTATGGATTTATCCCACCTTGTATCATTTAGTTAGGTTTAGTTTATTGTTCTCTACCATCTACGGTCGCTTAAGAGCGCTTAGTCCGCGGAACGCTCTATCGCTTGCACTATTTGACACATTTTGAAATATATATTCATCATACATACATTTTAAAAATGCTTACAGTGAATACATGAAAGCAATTTTGAAAAAAACAATATATAAAAAAAATCTTATCTTGACATATAAAACTGAAAACACTTTTAAAATGTGTGCAATAATAACTCTTAAGCAATTTTCAAAAAGTTAATTAAAAATTAATAATAAATATAGTTAATTTATATTTCAAAATGCGTCAAATAATGCGAGCGAGAGAGCGTTCCGCAGACTAAGCGCCCTTAACATCACGCGAGATGGTCAAAGGCTACCTATTAATAAAATAAATAAATATAACTTTTATATTACTCTAGTGTTTGTTATAAAGAATGTCTTGTAAAATAAACCACAAATGGCCTTGGGCCATGTTGAAAATTATAAAATTTATGGAAAAATGTAGTTTGAAATTAACAGTTAGAATTTTCACGTTAAAACGGGATTTTAGTATATTAATGACGTCATGATTTCCTATCTGTCAACTTTCATGCCCGCTCTAGACTTTCGAGGCGCTACGTTGTGTGCTTTTCATGAAAAAGTCCCTTAGGTGGAGCGCCACAATCGCTCGTTTTAAAATTAAAATTTTATTAGATTTTTTGATTCCTCATATTTAATTTCCTATTTATTTTTATGTATTGTTACGTGGGACTTTTTCGTGAAAAGCTCTCTAGAAGCTTGCCACGAGGCTTGGTGAATGATAATGGCTAGACGAGGAGACACGAGGGTTCCGTCCACACTATTGCACTCGCGTTACCTCGCGTAGCCTCGTGAAGTGTGGATCGGGCATCACCAATGATGAAGGATAGGCCATCAATTGGATTTTGCAGCGTGAACACCAAACTGAAGCAAGAAAAATGACGTCAGGGTTGTCTGCCATCTCACTTACCTCATACAAATTAAAAACAAAATACTATCGTCAACCTACGTATTTAGTATATTTATTATTATTTATTTATTAAAGCATGCCAACATAATGTACACCTTTACTAACAATTACACACATTTTTATATAATACATGCTAAGTGTCATTTATAGGCACAGACTGCATTTAATGAGGTGTGCGAGTAACTTTACATTAAAATAATATAATAAAAAAGAAAGGAAATCAGATGGTAGGCAGAGTTATTACTAAAACTCACTTGAAAATTAATTTAATACATACCATATAATATTATATATAATATAGGTCATAATATGACAAACAACCGTGACGTAATTTTTCTTGCTTCAGTTTGGTGCTGACGTTGCTAACTCCATTGTATATAACTTCTTGGGCATCACACATTCGAGTAGTCACTGGAAAGTTTCCTAAGTGAAAAACTCCCTGATGACCTCACAAGTGTAAATAGCTGTTAATTAGTGTTTTTACCAATTAACAGCTAGGAGCATCATGAGCTATGAGCGTCATGATTTTTGTATTTTTTAATTTTTTATTCATGAAACTGTAATATTAATTAAATATAAAAATACAGGCATTCTTATTTTGCATTTATTTAACATTTTTAGCACAAATCACTTGTGAAACATATCATGTGCATCTTCTCTATTGATTGATCGAAGATAAAATTAAAAAACAATTGATTGGTTGATGGTTGTTGGTTTATACCAATTGGTTGATTGATGGTTGTTGGTTTAATCCAATTGGTTGATCGGCGGTTGTTTGTTTAAACCGATGGTTGATCGACAATTGTTGGTTTAAACCAATTGGTTGATCGACAATTGTTGGTTTAATCCAATTGGTTGATCGACAATTGTTGGTTTAATCCAATTGGTTGATCGACAATTGTTGGTTTAATCCAATTGGTTGATCGGCGGTTGTTGATTTAATCCAATGGTTGATCGGCGGTTGTTTGTTTTATCCAATTGGTTGATCGGCGATTGTTAGTTTAATCCAATTTGTTGATCGGCGGTTGTTGGTTTAAACCAATGGTTGATCGGCGGTTGTTTGTTTCAGCCAATCGGATGAACAAAAATAAGTGGTGTAAACCTAATCATCAACAAAACCATATCTTGAAAAATTGATCGATCGTCGAACAATATAAACTATGGCTTTAACTACAGCTTCGCTGATCGTAAAAAGTTAATAAGACGTAGGCTGTTGATTTTCCGCGTTTAAAAATAGCCTGAAATGCAATGATTTATTCATTAGATGAATTGATCAATAGATTGTTGGACGATCGATGAATTGGTTTTGTAGCTTCTATCTTCGTCCTGCTCCCACATCACTGCGCGCACCGGGAGCGACAAGGACAGCACAATCACGTTGTTTTTTTATTAACAGAGTTTATTACAAATTACAGTTACTGTATGTTATTACTACGCTACGGCATAATATTATAATTTAATTAAATATTGCTATTTGATATTGTGTTTTTATTTGTCTCCTGTTTTAGTTTAAGGACACCCGCTCAGCAGGGCTATTGGCTCTATACTCACTAAGATTGACTCCACTTTAATGCACATTACTGCGTTTTGTTATTGTACTCATATTAATGATGTGCGCATATTTGCCTATGGATTCTAGTGTCTTACGTGAGGGTGGCCATATAGCCCTGCAGTGCCAAAGGACTCTCGCCCTTATAGTGGCCGCGGGCCGCGACTCGCGACCCAACGCAACACGCGTACTGAAAGGCGCTTTTTTGTTAATGTTTTATGAAACGACGTTCATTTAAAAGGCAGACGCAAACTAGGGCGAATCTCACTACTTTCGTACATTTTATATATGAACCAACACACTACAGATGCCGCACTGGGCCGCATTAATATATTTTTCATCCCACTATCTCGGAAAGTGTAGTTTTACTCATCGATATCTGACTGGAAAAGTCTATATTTTCCTCTAGAGAAATTCAAACTTACTTTACCCTCTAGAGACAAAAACATAATTAAACCTATTTACTTCCACCTCTATGGTATCGAAATAAGCGTACAACTTTTTTAAATTTGTTAAAAACTCGGAGTAAGAACCTCTTTAGTAAACTTTTTTTTTTAATTTGCTTTGGGCGCACCATCAGCCTTGCCAGTAAGTTACTTTTGTAACATATTACGTTTCTTTTGAACTATATTTACGTTAGTTGTTTAGATATAAGTTACACTAGCTGACCCGCGCGCACTTCGTTGCGCGTGAGAGTCAATTAATAAAGCGAATTTGGTGCTGCTATGTTCACTATGATAGTATTTCCATCCCCGTGACTTTGTAAGCGTAAAATAAGGCATGGCTATATATTATTTGCTCCCGCTGTGGGTAGCGAAGAATATCGGGTTGGGTATTTCTATGCAGTTTTGTTCGCTACCGTAGAAACCAATCCTATGTCCTTTCCCAGAGGTCAAATTATCTCAGTTGAGCGGTAGTTTATCGCCTTCATAAATTTTCACGCCTCTTTTCAGGAATTAAAACTATTTGTGGTCCTTTCCCGGTAACTCTTTAACTTATCTCTACTGTAATGTACATCAGCTAAATTATTATTCGTTACTAATTTCTCACACCATCCTTCCCGCGACTCAAATCAATTCCATGGTTCCTGAATTCCCATTAAATCTCTGATCCTCCTTCCCCCTCCTTTAATACTTAGTCTCCTTAAAGTTAATTTCTGACATAAAAAAACTATTCATTAACAGAACTTAACAAAATATCAGCTCATTTTCGGTTCAGCGGTTACTAATTTCCATGCAAACGTTTTTGTGAAAAAATTCCTGTTCTGGTGAGAATTTCACAAAATCCCTTCTTATCGGTCGCCTACGTTACATAAAGAATACGTTGTCCAAATTTTAGCTAAAACGAAGAAGCGGTTACCTTTCCTACACAAACTGGATCCCTCTTTCCTCCCCTCAAAGGTTGATTTCTGGGATAAAAAGTATCCCATATCTTTTTTTAAGACTTAATCTACCTTTGTATCAAATTTAAGTGCAGCGGTTCTAAATTTCCCATTATTTTCTGTCAAAATAAATATTTAATGTTCCTAAACACAACTCAAACCATGATTTTACAAAATTTCGATTCAATCGGTTTAGTTGTTACGGATTTGCATACAATTGTTTTTTGTAAATAAATCCCGTTCCAGTGGGAATTTAGCAAAAGCCCTTCTCGTGAGTCGCCAAAACCACCTAAAAACACGCTATCCAAATTTCAGCTCAAATAAAGAAGCGGTTAACGATTTCTTACGCAAACTTGCACCCCCCCCCCCCCCCTTTCCTCCTCTTTAATGTAGATTTCTGGGATAAAAAGTATCCCATTTTTTAGGACTCAATCAACCTCTGCACTAAATTAATTTAAGCTGAATAGGGTCAGCGCAGCGGTTCTAAATTTCCCATACAAACTTTGACCCCCCCTTATAAGTTAATTTCTGATATAAAAACTATTAAAAATTTCCTTAACAAAACTCAAACCATCATTTTACAAAATTTCAGCTTAATTGGTTTAGCGGTTACGGATTTGCACACAAAAGTTTTTTGGGAATAATTCCCGTTCCTGTAAGAATTTCACAAAATCCCTTTTTATCGGTCGTCTTAGTTTATGTAACTAAGAACACGCTGTCCAAATTTCAGCAAAAACAAAGAAGCGGCTAACGATTTTTTACACAAACTTGCACCCCCCTTTTTTCCCTTAAAAGTTGATTTCTGGGAAAAAAGTATTGCATATCATTTTTTAGGATTAGATCTACCGCTGTACCAAATTTAAGCTCAATAGGGTCAGCGGTTCTAAATTTCCCATACAAACTTTGACCCCCCCTTTACCCCCCTTAAAAGTTAATTTCTGACATAAAAACTATTCAATGTTCCTAAACACACTTCAGACAATCGTTTTACAAAATATCAGCTCAATCAGTTCAGCGGTTACAGATTTGGATACAAACGTTTTTTAGAATTAATTCCCGTTCCCGTGGAAATTTTGCAAAATCCCTTTTTATCGGTCATCTACGTTACATAAAAAATACGCTGTTCAAATTTGAGCTTTAAAAGATGGCCGGTTACTGATTTTCTACTCAAACTTCTACCCCCCCCCCCCCCCTCTTCCCCCTTCAAGGTTGATTTTTGGGATAAAAAGTATCCCATATCATTTTTTAGGACTCAATCTCCCACTGTACCAAATTTCAGCTCAATGGGGTCAGCGGTTTTAAATTTTCCATACAAATTTCGACCCCCCTTTACCCCCCCTTAAAAGTTAATTTTCGTCAAAAAAAAATTAATGTTCCTAAACACGATCTAAACAAACGTTTTACAAAATTTCAGCTCAATCGGTTCAGCGGTTACGGATTTGCATACAAATATTTTTCGGGAATAATTCCCGTTCCCGGAGGAATTTTGCAAAAATCCCTTTTTATAGGTCGCCTTCGTTACCTAAAGAACACGCTGGTTTAAATTTCAGCTTAAACAAAGAAGCGGTTACCGATTTCCTATTCTAATTTTGACCTCCTTTATCCCGCCTTAGAGGTTGATTTTTGGAATAAAAAGTATACCATACAATTTTTTAGGACTCAATCTACCTCTGTACCAAATTTCAGCTCAATAGGGTCAGCGGTTTTAAATTTTCCATACAAATTTCGACCCCCCTTTACCCCCCCTTAAATGTTAATTTTCGTCAAAAAAAAAAATAATGTTCCTAAACACGATCTAAACAATCGTTTTACAAAATTTCAGCTTAATCGGTTCAGCGGTTACGGATTTGCATACAAACGTTTTTCGGGAATAATTCCCGTTCCCGGAAGAATTTTGCAAAAATCCCTTTTTATACGTCGCCTTCGTTACTTAAAGAACACGCTGGGTTAAATTTCAGCTTAAACAAAGAAGCGGTTACCGATTTCCTATTCTAACTTTGACCTCCTTTATCCCGCCTTAAAGGTTGATTTTTGGAATAAAAAGTATACCATTCAATTTTTTAAGACTCAATCTATCTCTGTACCAAATTTCAGCTCAATAGGGTCAGCGGTTCTAAATTTTCCATACAAACTTCGACCCCCCTTTACCCCCCTTAAAAGTAAATTTCTGACAAAAAAACTATTTGATGTTTCTAATCACAATCCCAACTATCGTTTTACAAAATTTCGGCTTAATCGGTTCAGCGGTTACGGATTTGCATACATTCGTTTTTCAGGAATAATTCCTGTTCCTGAGGGAATTTTAAAAAATCGCTTCTTATTGCACGATGAAATCTTCTTACGAATACGCTGTCCAAATTTCAGCTCAATCCGTCCAGCCGTTTGGGCTGTGCGTTGATAGAACAAAAGTGTACGAACGATTTTATATAATAGATAAGTAAATCTTTAGATAGATATAACTCTTTTATTTAAAAACCGATTTAAATAAAACCAATACTATTTACAAATTAGAGAAATTTGCAACGTTTTAGCGAAAACTGCATACAATTCGGTTGTGCCGTTTTATCACACATAAGTAATAACCTTTTTACAAATTAAGCCTAATAAAACTACTCTGGTAAATTTTCGTTTATGGCCACATCGATAGATGGCGTATTTTTAGTTTGTCGCACTTTTTGCTTTTTGATTTTTTTGAATTGAATTTACTTTATATTCTATTACTTTTACTTCGAAATTTTGATGTAAATTAGGGGCGATGTGTCCGATATAAATGATTATTATTTATTTTATTATTTTATTTTACGTTTCCCTAGGAAAAATTGACAAACTGTTTTACGATCTAGATCGCGCAAGCGACTTTTTCGCGTCGTTTTGTTCATATGCGTATTTTCACAGTTCACCTTAGTAAAGGATCACAATGAATGGGGAGAAATTTCCATTCTTATTATATGTATGGATGGATATGGATATGGATATGGATTTCGAGGCATTAATGTTTTTAATGAATTATATAGTACTGTAATAGTAAATAATAGTTGAGTTAATTTAGCAGAGTTAATAGAATAAGCCAATTTTTTATAACTTTATCTAGTTAGTAGCAAGATTTTTTCTAAGTATTACTTTTTAGTAACCTTTTTATTAACGATTTCTCACTGTAATAAACTGAAAATGAGAAAATAATCACTAAAACGAATAGGTAGAGTGCTTTTCACGAAAGGAAACCTTTTTGCGGGACGCCACTATTGCACATTTTAAAAGTTTAAATACCTTTACCTTTTTAACGCCTCATAATTTCTCATATTTAATTTCTTAATCAAAAAGGTATTTATTTTATGTAACAAATAAAAATGATTTAAAATATGAAGTCCAATAATAATATAATAAAAAATTAGTTCCGCTAAATTCCGTGAGACCTATTTCGTGAAAAGGACTCTAAGTAAGCGTACCTACGAAAATTAAAATTGAATACTGGTTATTTTAGAAGATAGTGCACTGGCAACACTGTGCGCATCCATGGTGAGAATAATTAAAAAAAACTTTTAGCATTGAGTTATTTCCTCGCTGAGGGGGGATGAAAAATTATGTGTCACACTCGAGTGCAAAGATTTTTGACCTTGTGCTCTTTTGATTCCCTCGCTAACGCTCAGGATTCTAATTATTAAATCACTCGCTAGGCTCGTGATTTAATTTTAGAATCCTTCGCTAGCTCGGTCATACAAACTGAGCACGCGGTAAAAAAAGCAACTTTGCACTCTTGTATAACAAATAACTATTTCATCCCACTATCTCGGAAAGTGTATTTTTACTCATCGATTTTTGACTGGAAAAGTCCATTTTATCCTCTATACTCGGATTGAACAAGAAGAAACCTTTTTGTAAACAAATGAGTTCCCACACCAAAAAAAAGATTGAGTAATGGAAGATCTGTCAAAAGAAAAAGATTTCAATAAATAAAATAGCTTGAGTTTATATTTTTCTCAAAATTCAAAGAATTAATATTATAAATGATATTTTTGTATTTTTTTGCGCACAGATATTATTATTTATTAAATTAAAAAAAATGTAAAAGATTTTGTAGAAGAAAAAAAATTGTGGGAATGGTATCATCGGTGATTATGACAGTTGTTCAAAACATTTTGTGCTCGGAGTGAATTTTTGTTATTGAAAAAGTTGTTTTCGTTTAGTAAAATGTTCTGTTAAGTTATTGTTGTGCTGTTATTTGTTACTTTTATGTTTTAATCATTATATGTAAATAAATATTTAAAAATAACGTTTTGAGAAATTAAATTGTTATGAAAATACATACAATCTAAAGTTTTGCTTGATGTTATTTTACGTAACCTTTGCCATGCTGTCTATACATCTATTTTCATGCTTAGCTTATATATTATTATAGATTTTTTTATATAATAATAATAGTTAGTGGTTCAGCAGTTTTATCTGCTTAACAAATAGTATGTGTTATTCCAGGTCCTGAGGTACATAGGTACCAAATTTCATTGTGTCTGTCGAAAATTCAAGTGTCAACCGTAAACCGATAAATACACCCTTTATAAGGTCATTGTACGAAGAAGGCATGGTCATAATCCACCGTCGAATATATCCACATCATGTCTTTTTAAAAAGTAATTAAATTATTACTTTAAAAAAATAGACAACGATTTGATTAATTAAACAAAATTTTATAACAAAATTTTGCAAATTTTTAATGTCTGCCCTTTTGTTTTTATTTAGCTTAGGTATAAGTTTGGTCAATATCTATTATAATAATTAAAAATACAGCACAAGTGAAACCGCGAGCTGTTATTATATATAAAGATTTTTGCTTCAAAAAATGTTTATTAGCTCTGCCTCTCACTTTTGACACTAAAATATAGTGACATTAAGGTGCTTACAAAAAAGATCTAGGATTATGAAATAGAGTATAGAGAAATTCAAATTTACTTTACCCTCTAGAGACAAGAACATAATTAAACCTATTTACTTCCACCTCTATGGTAACGAAATAAGTGTACAACTTTTTTAAATTTGTTAAAAACTCGGAGTAAGAACCTCTTTAGTAAACTTTTTTTTTTAATTTGGTTTGGGCGCACCATCAGCCTTGCCAGTAAGTTACTTTTGTAACATATTACGTTTCTTTTGAACTATATTTACGTTAGTTGTTTAGATATAAGTTACATTTCGAGGCAATAATGTTTTTTTAATGAATTATATAGTACTGTAATAGTAAATAATAGTTGAGTTAATAGAATAAGCCAATTTTTTATAACTTTAGTTAGTAGCAAGATTTTTTCTAAGTATTACTTTTTAGTAACTTTTTTATTAACGATTTCTCACTGTAATAAACTGAAAATGAGGAAATAATCACTAAAACGAATAGGTAGAGTGCTTTTCACGAAAGGAGACCTTTTTGCGGGACGCCACTATTGCACATTTTAAAAGTTTAAATACCTTTAACTTTTTAACGCCTCATAATTTCTCATTTTTAATTTCTTAATCAAAAAGGTATTTATTTTATGTAACAAATAAAAATGATTTAAAATATGAAGTCAATAATACCTAATAGAATAAAAAATTAGTTCCGCTAAATTCCGTGGGACCCCTTTCGTGAAAAGGACTCTTGTAACATATTATTATAGAAAGAGAGATATTTCAGTAGTTTTCTTCGAGAAAATCACCATCCTTTTGTATTTAGTTACAGCGTCGTGATGTTCATCCCTTTTTTAGTAATTTAGTAGTGGCTTTTATCCCTTTTTTTGTGTCCCTCGCTAAATCTATACATTAGAGAGAGCAACAAAACACAAATTGCACACTGTGCAGATTTTGGCAAAAGTCGTGCAGTTTTACGCCCATTACTGGCAACCCAAAACGGTCCGAACAAGGAAATAGAGAAGTACGCGTAGAAAAAAGATTGCACGATTGCACAGTTTTGTACGATCCTGGCAACATTAACCAGTTCGAACCGGTTCGCGCTCGCCGACTCCATTTTTGCAAAGTCTCGGACCTCCTGCCAAAAATTAGTCAGTCGCAATCCCGCTTCCGAAGCGATAACACGCTTTAAATAACAGAGACGCGCGTGAAATTATCCTCTGTAATGTTATGAGTCTTAACGTTGTGTAAAACAAGTAAAATTTTAAGTCTTTTGAAAGTATTACGTGTAAAAAGTTTCTGTGTTAGATATAAGTGCTTCTTCCCGAACCCATTTGTAAACAAACCTATAATTGTAGTTGTGGTTAATGTGAACATAAAAGTACTAAAGTGTGAATAATAAACGTGTGGAGCCTACCAACACAACGTATTTTAATACCTACTTATGCCCCTGGCCCGCACCCCAACTATAACTTATTATAGTGGCGCTCAACTAGAGGCGAGAAGCTAAATACCTACACACTACAACGCGCAGTACGTCTCGTACGCGGTGACCAGCGACTCAACACCGGCGAGAGATATGCCGCGCAGTAAATATAATACGCGGAATAACAGCGAGGGAGGAGACAGCGACGAGCCCACCGACACCGTCGTCGACACGCCAACCTTGGCGGGTGGCGCGACGAACGTGATTACGATATCGGAAGAGCAATTATCGTCCATCTTCACAAACATCGCGAGAACTCAAGCCGAGGCGAACAAGGCTCTCATAGAAAGTCTTGTGTCCAACATGCACGCGTACTCCGCATCGACGCCGATCAGACGTACGCCGTGCCCGGACGCGAGCGGCGCCGACGCCGGCGCGCCCGCCGCGTCCCCGTCACTCTACGCGCATCACGCGGGCTCCTTCGCGAAGTGCACGGCCCGATTCAGCGGCGCCGCCGACGAGAAGGACAGCGCGGAGATATTGGAAGCGTTCCTGGACGCCGTAGAGACATTCAAGGATTGCACTAATGTGTCCGACTACCACGCGCTGAAGGGTCTGCCGATGTTACTGACGGGTGATGCCGCCGTGTGGTGGCAAGGCGTCAAGGCGACGACGGCGACGTGGGTTGAGGCGGTGGCAGCTCTACGGGGCATGTACGGCGCCCCGCGCCCCGCTTACAAGATTTTCAAAGAAATCTTCGCAACGGAACAGTATAGTGAACGCGCGGAAATAATAATCACGCGAGTGCGGAGCTTAATATCTAAGCTACCATATGGCCTGTCTGAGTGTGTGCAATTAGATATAGTATACGGTCTTTTACATAGACGTATCCGTAAACGTCTACCGCGCGACTCTGTTACGAGCATGGATGCCTTAATACTCAAGGCGAGGTCAGTAGAAGAGACGATTGCAGAAATCGGGGTAAGCGAGCCAATTACTAAGATAGGAACTAAGTGACTAGACTCTGTGAGATTTCTAGGACATGTCATCGTGCCTGGAGGTATTCACATGGACCCAGGTAAGACTGATGATATTCTAGCCATGCTTCCCCCACAGAATCTCAAACACCTGCAATGTTTTCTTCAGACGACTAGTTGGTTTAGGAGGTTCATACCAGGATACGCGGAAATCGCACGGCCTTTAACCAACCTACTGAAGAAGGTAAGTAGATGGCAATGGGGTACTGAACAACAAGCGGCATTCGAACAGTTGAAGGAACTCCTCTCTTCTGCTCCGATTCTGAGACAAGCCGATGAAAACCAACCTTTCGTTCTTCGTACTGATAGCAGCGGTTATGCTCTCGGAGCGGCCTTACTCCAGGGGGAGGGGACCGACGAGCGTCCCATTGAATACGCTAGCCGGTTGCTGACAGCCGCCGAGAGGAATTATAGCACCACGGAAAGGGAGGCCTTGGCGGTCGTTTGGGCAGTGGCTAAATTTAGAGGGTACATTGACGGAGCCACCGTGATCGTCAAATCTGACCATCAACCGCTCAGGTGGTTGATGAGCATGCGCTCCCCTAGCGGACGACTAGCCAGGTGGGCACTGAGTCTCCAGGAATACAATTTGAAAATCGAGTACACCCCAGGTAAAGCTAATGTATTAGCAGACACTTTATCGAGACCGACATGTGCAGATGGTCAGGATTGTGACCTTCGTCTCGCTACAGTAGACCTACCTTCCCGTAGCCCTACGGACGTTCGAGAGAACCAGATGAAGGATCCCGATGTTCGAAAGATTATCGAGGCTATGGAATCTGACGATCCCTTTAGGGGGAGACTGTGGTCAGATAGAGGGTATGTAATGACTGATAGTGTTCTTTACCGTTATTGTCCTGAGAACGAGGAAAATGACGATGCCAGCTTAGTGGTTCCGGATCATGAACGTAACAGCGTACTAATCGAGTATCATGATGCACCGACGGCGGGGCATTTTGGTGTCGAGCGTACGCTGAACCGAATCGCAGGTAAGTATTATTGGCCTAATATGCGAGCGTCTGTGTCTGAATACATTAAAAACTGCGTATCATGTCAAAGATACAAGGTGGACACGAGGAAACCCGCCGGACTTTTGCAAACACCAGCTGCAACCCGTCGGTTTGAAGTACTAGCAGTAGACTTGTTTGGGCCTCTTCCGGAAACCGCTAATGGCAACAAGTGGATATTAATCCTAGAAGATACGTGCACAAAGTGGGTAGAGCTATTTGCCCTTTCACAAGCTACAAGTGAAGAGTGCGCCAAAATCTTAATTTCCGAAGTGTTCTTGAGGTTCGGAGTTCCACGGCGAGTTATTAGCGATAATGGCGTACAATTCATCAGCGGAGTTATGCAACAGGTATGTCATGCTTTTGGAATATCTCAGTCTTTGACGCCAGTGTATCATCCCGAAGCGAACCCGGTAGAACGGAAAAATCGTGATTTGAAACCCCAGCTCGCAGTGTTGGTTGGACAAGATCACAACACGTGGGATACGCATTTGGGCGCTATTCGCTTCGCAATGAATTCGGCAACAACAAGCAGCACAGGTTACTCTCCCGCATTCCTTATGTTTGGCCGAGAACTTCGAGCCCCAGCCGATGTCCTTTCGGATATGAGGTCTATTATAGAAAATGACTGTGTAGCGACATCAATCTCTCAGTATTTGAAGAGATTAACAACAGCTTTGCTCGGCGCAAGAGATGTCCACGAAGAAGCCCAGGCGCGCCGGAACAAATACGCTGATGAACATCGTAGACCCGCGCCTGATTACCAGGTAGGTGATTTGGTTTTGTTGAAAACCCAGGGAGTTAACGACACCGGCCGCGGGCAAACTCCGAAATTGATTCCCCGTCGTGATGGGCCTTACCGGATACGAGACATTGTAAGTGAGACCACATACATGTTAGAACGTTGTCGTGATAAGGGTATTTTAGGTAAATACCATGTGTCAGTGTTGACTCCGTTTGTAGGAGATGCCGAAGTTCCGATTCAGGAAAAGCGTAGGCGAGGTAGGCCGCGTAAATACTAACCCTGATTCGAGGGCGATATATTCGGGTTAGAGGGGGAGACTGTAACATATTATTATAGAAAGAGAGATATTTCAGTAGTTTTCTTCGAGAAAATCACCATCCTTTTGTATTTAGTTACAGCGTCGTGATGTTCATCCCTTTTTTAGTAATTTAGTAGTGGCTTTTATCCCTTTTTTTGTGTCCCTCGCTAAATCTATACATTAGAGAGAGCAACAAAACACAAATTGCACACTGTGCAGATTTTGGCAAAAGTCGTGCAGTTTTACGCCCATTACTGGCAACCCAAAACGGTCCGAACAAGGAAATAGAGAAGTACGCGTAGAAAAAAGATTGCACGATTGCACAGTTTTGTACGATCCTGGCAACATTAACCAGTTCGAACCGGTTCGCGCTCGCCGACTCCATTTTTGCAAAGTCTCGGACCTCCTGCCAAAAATTAGTCAGTCGCAATCCCGCTTCCGAAGCGATAACACGCTTTAAATAACAGAGACGCGCGTGAAATTATCCTCTGTAATGTTATGAGTCTTAACGTTGTGTAAAACAAGTAAAATTTTAAGTCTTTTGAAAGTATTACGTGTAAAAAGTTTCTGTGTTAGATATAAGTGCTTCTTCCCGAACCCATTTGTAAACAAACCTATAATTGTAGTTGTGGTTAATGTGAACATAAAAGTACTAAAGTGTGAATAATAAACGTGTGGAGCCTACCAACACAACGTATTTTAATACCTACTTATGCCCCTGGCCCGCACCCCAACTATAACTTATTATACTCTTAAGTAAGCGTACCTACGTAAATTAAAATTGAATACTGGTTATTTTTGAAGATAGTGCACTGGCAACACTGTGCGCATCCATGGTGAGAATAATTTAAAAAATTAGCATTGAATTATTTCCTCGCTGAGGGGGGATGAAAAATTATGTGTCACACTCAAGTGCAAAGATTTTTGACCTTGTGCTCTTTTGATTCCCTCGCTAACGCTCAGGATTCTAATAAATAAATCACTCGCTACGCTCGTGATTTAATTTTAGAATCCTTCGCTAGCTCGGTCATACAAACTGAGCACGCGGTAAAAAAGCAACTTTGCACTCTTGTATAACAAATAACTATTTATTATGTGTGTATGTTAGTTCATATCAACCTACGAGTATACGCAGGAGGTTTTTTTGTTAACACACTGACTGCGAAAAACAATAGCTGTGTATTTGAGGTCGAAACGCGTGTGCTGACGCACACAAATATTGTGTTTCATACAAAATTAATTTCCTTTCCTCTGGAATAGTACTTAGAAACGCCGCCGCATCAAGTGTTAAGTGATGCGTTGCGGTTGAGGTACGGCCCGTTTAGGTAAAGTTTGCGCCTGCTATAAGGGTGCGATTTTATGGATTTTGCTCATCTTACTAATAAGTAAGATCGTCCAGTCTAGAGGCGCGTTTATACTCCCGGGCTGTAGAATTGGTGTGATATTGCTTCCCAGCATGACCACGAAAGATAATTGATAATAATGTCAACACAGAAAGCATTATTTTGCAGTTACAACTTGGGCATCTTCAAGACACTGATTGGTTATTTATTGTAGTCCGCTTGAGTAGAAAGGCGCCCTTAGATTGGAAGATCATTACCTAGGTATTTAAATACGATAAAGAGAGTAGGTACCTATTAGCAGTAAAAAAAGGAATCCATAAACCGGATAAACGCAAGCAATTTATTATCTCACCAAGTAATAAACAACAGTCGTCCAATTCACGGGCGGAGACACCTGGAAGTTGTCAGCTTGGTCTTCATGACTCTCCACCGCATATCGCGTCACCTGCTTCTGTTTTGCCGTACTCCTCAACGATTCCAAGAAGTCCATTTCATCACTACTCTTCCTACTTTTCTCAGTACGAGCCTCGACTAAAGAGGCATCTTCCTCATCAGATAAACTATCCTCCTTGACGTAGCCCGCCTTCTCCATCAGTGGGTCTAAGGCACCAAATTTTTTTAAAGTAAAAAATATCAAGCCGAAAGTAAGAGCTGAGAGGATACAGTCGCAAATGCCTCTGCCTCGTTGACCGGGACACCCTCCAAAGCCTTTACCAGGACATAGACAGCAAATCTTCGAGGTCAGCAGAAACACACAACATATAGGTAGCAAGGATAAACACTGGAGAATGAAGGACGTTATATTGTAAAACGTTTGTAAGATCATCCTGACTAGGTTCTCGATCATTAGCAGGACTGACATTAACATCCGTACCAACATTTGGACTATGCATACGCATGCATATATCATGGTGCAACACATCTTGAGTTTCTGAAAATAAAAGTGTTTTAGGCAAACATTACCTATCGTCACATCATCAGCCCAACGTTCGTCCATTGCTGGGCATAGGCCTCTCCCAAGGTACCCCACTGAACTCAATTTTGGGTAATGTAGCGTTAATTTAGTTTAAATTAGACAGCCCGGCGTAGCGACAGGTCTAGAAAGAGATTGTGGGACGAACAGGATTGCTATTGAAAGGACTGGACAGATAGAGCACTGAACAGCGAGCGAATGGTCTGAGAGTATAGAAGCTCAGCATCAGGACTCAGGACACACCCGACTAAATATAATTAAAAAATGATTTTAGTGCAGCAAGCCACAATTGTTACTGGACTGGAGTGGTTGAGTCTCTATATTACCTACTGGGTTCAAGGCTAAGCTGCATCAGGGATAAAAGGCAAGGGGTTTTACCTTTTCTACAATTATCTATTAAATAACAGCTGACCCACGGACCTATTTTACTTAGATTATAATATATTATGAGAAATATTTAAATGCTAAAATAAGCATTATGAATAAACTATAGACGGTACAATGCTTCAGTTTCTTGAATTGTTTTTCAATAATTAGAAAAAGATCTCTAAAAATGAACTCGTATAAGTATAACTATTATTGAGTAAAAAAGAGTTGATAATAATAACATGTCAAATTAAATTGGCAGATGCCCTCAGAAGAAATATCGGAAATATCATTCCTTCTATAAAACCTTCTTGATGGAGAAGGAATAGTCTATGCCTATGCCATAGATCGACTGTCATTTGTCAGTTTTTGACACTTTTTGCTGCAAATTTTTATGTTTATTCCGTGAAATATAATTTTTATAAAATTTCAAGGAACCCATACGTACTATGACTTAGTAATTATTCAAAATGATCAGATAACTGGAATACATATATCAAATTATTAGTGACACGTAAAAGGCACGAATGATCGGGTCACTCGGGTCAGGTTTCTTGTTCATAACGAGAACGAGGTAATTTTAATCACTTGGTTGCTCAATTTATGTATTTAACCCTTCTTTCCCTTCTAGCGCTCTGGGATCGATTCCTTGGCAAAAGCCTTGATGGCATACCTATATAGTACCCACTATTTCATTTGAATACTCGTGCCATTCAGATGAGCAAAAGTGTTTGTATGCACTCAAATATATTTTTTTATTTATAGAAACAATCAAGATGTGTCGCACAGTCCACGCGCTCCTGCAAACCGTAATATGCGGGATCCAAATGCTAGTGCGGGTCTTCATGACCGTCATTCTCATGATCGAGAACTTGATCCGAATGATTCTCCAAACGTTGTACAACTTCATATCGTTCATGCTACAGATGATATCTTTGGTACCGATATGTGTAGTGTTCCTCATCACGTCGAAGCTGAAATGTTTTATGTGCGGGGGTGGGGGTCCGTGTCCTGTGAATAGAGGTGGGACGTGTGACTGCCTGATGTCTGCAGTGGCTATCATCATCTTGTACTTGATCCTTCGAGCTATAGGACTCATGGATGTTATATTCTACAAGATGGGTTACATGAAAGCTCCGCCGCTCACTACAACCCCTTGGCGCTTCGTCCCGACTCCCGGTGACATAACAGAATGCTCGCGAAACGTTTCTGATCCAACAACAACAACTACAATTATAACAACCACGAATAGAAGGCGTAGATTCGGTGGCGATGACAACGAGTTAAGGTTCCTGAACAACATTGGCATTGGTAACGTGTACGGCGATGATTATAGAACGGTGACTGTCACTGAAGAGTATTACGAGGAGTCAACTCAGTCGTACTGGACGACAGTGGTGTATTATTTATTGTGAGAGTAAATTTTTGTATCCGCCTTGCTGTTTCTTTCTTTTCATTGCTTCTAAAATGTTTATATCGTTATTTATTATAAGAAAGAGTCTGCACCAGTACCTACCTAACACTGCACTAGGCAAGATAGGTATACGAGTACCTGTATTATATCGTGCGCGAGCAATTCGCACAAAGCTCGTAGACAACGTATGGCTCTTTGTATTAACATAGACAAATTCCTAAATCTATGGTATTACCTAACGTGCGAGTTAACTAACGGCGAACCTTTTAATTGAACAATTTTCATTGACACTGGCAAATGCTTAACGCACATTACCTTATAATATTTCTCATGCGCAGATAAGTAAAATAAAAATACTTCAATTTAACGTCAATCGTCAATGTAGCGCAGTCGCAAAGATTGATGCGTTAAAAAATAAAAATATGAATAAATGAAAACTACACAAAAAAATTGCAAAATACGTTTACAAAAAGGATAAAACTACAATGCCGAAAACGGATTCGATCAAAGCCTAAAAAAAACTGCAACATGTGTTACTCAATCATCATGCCTATATGCTGTACCTTTCAAATAATAACCAGAGTTTTTATAACGTTTTTACTAGCTATAGAAGATTTGATTCGCCTGGCGATACACACTGTTCATACGTACGTATCAGGCTGTTTCCATGCTTGCGCTTTACTGCCTGTCTTCTGCGGCGTCTGTCTAGCTAAGCAATGCTGCTGCCAAAGTTCAGGATGCCGACCTTCCAGTGGAAACTGGTGCTGCATTTTCTTCATAGCCACTATTATCATCATCGCAACACTAGCTTTCTTCTACACTGATTGGTTCAAAGATCTCTACGAGAAGATGAATTTAAAATTTAACCAAGTCTTGGTCGAGAGTAGAAGAGAGAATTCTACTATAAATAGATTAAGAAAATCAAAAGTTGTTAACGATCATATTCAAAATCTTAAAGCTAAGATTAAGGATGCGTTTAATAAAATACATATTATGAGGAAAACGAAGGATGTTATGGTGCAGTTGAAGAATGCAAAACGCAATAATCAAACGGAATTATTAACTACAGCAGTTATAGAGATAGATGTAGATTTCAATGATACTTCATACGAAGACACAACGAAATTTATAACTCTTAATAAGCGATATCCATTAACGCCTATAGATGAAGAAAACGTAACAACTGATGCAGGTAACACCAATGGTACTGAAAATCGTGTAAATGAATCAAAAAGTATACGGCCTCGATATAGAAAGAAAATAAATAAATATACACTAAGAACTAGAACAGAAAAATTAAACACATTAGCAGATTTAACATTTAATGAAAATATATTTAATAACACAGATATTATATTCCCGAAAGAAGACATGTCCTACTAATTTAATTAAAGCCTGTAGGTACATACTAACGTGACTAAGTAAGTGCATGTTTGTTGCTCTTTCATGCAAAAATCTATAAATCAATTTGGAAAATCCAGTGGGTATGTAGATAGCTCGTAAGAACGCAAAAGCTATATTATATACATTATATCCCGATTTTTCCCTTAAAATCGGAATCAACGAGATTGTATTGTGAATAGCGAAGTAAATTAAATGACTGTTTCATATCTCTATGTATTTTTTCTGTTGTAAGTTGTTTAAAGAACGTATTTTTTTTTAGCAAGCTCCTTATTTTAACTACGTAAATATGTATACCGTCTAAACTCACGGATGTAGAAGCTTCGACTTTTATATCCGTGAGTTTAGTCGCTATATGTACATAGTTAAAATGGATAACGCTCGCGTTAGTTTTCAAAATCGTAAAGCTACTATTTATTTTCGTGGTCGTGGTCTTAGTAATGTTTCAGACCGCGCCCGCTTTAGGTGTCAGAATGCGTACAAACTTGAACTTTACAAAAATTCCGTCCCGGATCGCGCTCTCTTTCTCACGTCTAGTCTGTGTGACGTCGGCTATAATCATCTACATAATAAGTTGTTAAAAGGCTGTAAGCTGTGGGATTCCCACAGCTTTTTTTACAGCAAAGTTTAGCACTGTCTATATCGCCTCGTAGACCCTCTACAGACTGAGCTACGGATTCTACAAAAGTCTACGCCGCGCCGTAGACTGTACCTCCAGAAAAGAATTTTTAATTGGTTAAACCCAAGGATCTTATATAATACCTATCGTCGAACCACACACGCTTATGTGTATGTATTTGGGTTCTTTACCCCCAATTATCCATGTTTCCGAATTTCGTTCTAAACTCAAGTGGCTTCCTATCCGCCGTCGCCGGGATGCTCATATTCTATCTCTTCTTTATAATATTTTGTTTAATCCTGCTTCTCCACGTTATCTTCATGAGCGTTTTAAATTTCTTCAAGCTTCCCACTCCCTTGCTCTGAGGTCGTCACTGAACTTGATGCTAATTTATCCTGAACACCGGTCTAATTTTTACAGCAAGTCTTTCACAGTTAAGGCTACCCGTCTATGGAATGCCTTACCTACTGAAATAAGAAGCGCTCCTTCTTTAAATATATTTAAGTCCCGTGTACTAGCATACTATCTATCGTTGCAACAGTAGCTTCTTTCTTCATTAAATCTATCTCTCTTCTATCTATTCCTATTCTTTTTTTTCTTTTTTTTCTCTACTCTGTTCCTTGTTATTACTTTATAGGTATACATTATTACTGGTTATTAGGCACATGAAATAGTATATCTTAGGCAAATTATGTATATATATTTTTATTGTATTAGGCATATATGTATTTTATTATTATATAATATGTATATATGTATTTTATTATTATATAATATGTATGTATGTTTATTTTACTAAATATAATATAGATAAAAAATATTTATATAATAACACTTTGTTCTCTGTTAATTTGCATCACACCACCAACCCATGTGAATTTATTTTCTCCTCTCCCTGCATGGTTGTCTGGAAGAGATCGCTATTAGCGATAAGACCGCCAATTGTAACACTAAGTTTTATATTGTTTTAGTTCTTAAGTTCTTTTTTGTATTTTTCTTGTGTTCCAATAAAGTGTTATCTATCTATCTATTATCTGAAATTGCACCTCTACAATCTCTACAAATTTTGAGTCTCTATCATATCCGTGTGGTCCGTGTACGACGAGCGAGCAAGAAGTTTGTATTGGTTCCTACTTCAAGACATCTTTTGACGCGTGACCATAATCAGAACTCCTAATAATACTCACTATAGAAATGCAACAGTAGCGCTACTTTTCAAGAAAATCCACCAACCATAGATACTTCTTTGCATCTTCTACTCTGACGTCTAAATTTCAAAATGTTGACATAAAATCAGAAACCAGTGTAAATTTTGAGAAAAATATACAAAAATAATGTTAAAATTGTGTAAATGGTACAAATGAGAAGTGGATGTAGACGCTCCAGTGGTATCAAGATGTATGAGTTGATGAATCCATAAAATAAAGGAATTAGGTAATGTAAAACTACTACTCCATGTCCATGTCCAAGTGATCCATAATATGGAAATCTAGGAGTGCTGAAGTATATTCATCAGATGAAGTAGCTCACGTAGAGTATTCATTTAGTGACCAATATTATCAGTAAGTATCAAGAGTAGTAAAATTTCCATTTAAAATAATCACATTTTTTTCTTACTTTTCAGGTATTCCTACAAGTTGCAAGTAATTACTATAAAATAAAATCAATGCCTTCTAAGCGACAAAAGCAAAAAACTATATACAATACCTCCCCAAGAAAATCCTCTCACCGTAACATAGTAAATCATGGAAGCAAAATTGATAAACTTTACTACGATAAATACTTACCGTTGAGAGAAAGGAAGCTTCTAGATAAACTAGTGAGAACTCGAGCAGTTTACGATGACATCCGAAACAGGATTCTCACGAAAAGCAAATCTGATGTGAAAGGCTTTAAAGATGATAGAGAATACGATACTATTCAAAATCTTATAGAACGCGTTGATAGAGGAGACCTACCCCCACTTAGACGTAATATTCATGGCGATAATTGTAGTTGCTGTAGCTGTAGATCAGCGAGAGCTTTATCTAGACAATCTGGAGTCAGTTTACATATACCCAGTCGTGAAACAGTCAATGAAAATTTACCGCATCAAAATAAACAACAAAAACAGAAAAAGGTCCGATACAGATCTGCAAAATCCGATCCTTGTACATGTGCATACAAGTTTAAGGATAAACAAGATGAAAATTTGAAATCAACCCACGTCGAAGAGTATAAATATGACGAAATCAAGAATGAATTTGAAGACTATGAAAAAAGTGTGAAATTTGAACCAGGAATATTACCTATAGAAGAGCCTGAAGTAGAGCCTGTAGTGAAACTTGAAGTAGAGTCTGTTGTTGAACCTGAATTTGAGTCTAAAGCTACACCTGAAGTTGGACCTAAAGAAGAGAGAAAAGCAAAGCATAAAGTTGCTAAAAACCATAAATGTAAATGTTTTATAAAAACTGTCACGACTAAAGATGAGACAAAATCAAAGCGTAAAGTTGCTAAAAATCATCAGTGTAAATGCATTATAAAAACTGAAAGTTCGAGTAGTTCAGAAAAAAATAAAAAGAAGTTCAAACTAGTTTCCAAAAAATCCTCAGATAAAATCCATAATACAGCTAACAAAATACGCCAGAGCATTCGTTCGAGTATAACAGCAATTGAAAATGTTTTTCAAATTAAAAAAGACTCTTTAGCAATCTATAGAGATAAACTTAGGAAGAAAAAAGAAATAAAAGCGTGGACCTGTGATTTTAACTCGTGCAATCCTCATGAATGCATTTCTTTGGAATGTTTTAAGAAAATCAAAAGGGGGCAAAACTCTAGAAAAGAGAAAGAAATACCATCCGTGGAAACTCAAAAACCAACTGTGGTGCTTACAAGCAGTTCAAAGAAAAATATCAAGAAAACTAAACCTCTAAAATCTAAACCAGGTACACCAAGCACATGCACTTGGGAAACTAATTCATCCGTATCTGTGACGGCGGTTCCAATCAGATATTATGCTTCTAGACGAAACATTGCAAAATTGAAGCCAAGGCATGATCCCAGATTATCATCATGTAGCCCACAAAATTGTCTAAAAATACTATTAAGAAAGTCTCCAGCAGATCACAAATTAGAACGTTGTTTTTGTACTTTACAACTCTCAAAACCACCAAAAGGTGCACAGATTTCCCATTCACCAACAAGACCCATAGCGAAACATCCCTCTCCTGTCCGAAAAAGTCTGGCCAAGCAACGTCTCCAGCGCAATATCGTCCTATCTAAAACGAGTTTGAAAAGTACTCGTGCTAAGCGAAAAAATGTGAAATGCGAATGTGACGTCCCAAAGATATCGACACCATCTACGAACTTTAACCGTGAAGAGAAACAATCTGTGAAAGCTGCCTCTCCTGTATTACTGCATGATCCATACTTTCGCCCACATAATAATTTATTGCCATATGAATGTAAACCTTCGTCGTGTATTCCTAGTTCCTGCGATCCCTATATTTGTAAAGAACAAATTAAAAAGCGTGACTTACTTCCTATATTGAATTTAACGAAAAATGTTAATACAATTTTGGCACCAACAAAAACAAAAATAACATCTGTTTCTGTCACACAATCTCCTCCAGAAAGCACAAAAGCTCGAAAACTAAAACACAGAAAACAACAGTTAAAACCAATGAAGATGGAAGCTCCGTACGCAGCAAAATCTAAAAGCTCCCCTAGCGCACCGACTAGACAAGTTGTTAGACTTGGATCAAGTTTCCGATTTGACATTGAATTCTATAAGAATTTTCCAGAACAAACGGAAACTACTAAACGTGACAATGTTAATTACATTCAACCTAAATACCAAAAATCTATAGAATCAATGAGTAACACAAAACCATATCATGTAGATTCAAAAAGAAAAATCCGAAGCAAATATCCAGACGAATCCATATTGGAACCATTCTTGAAAAAATGTTTTTGTAGTTTTAAATCGAACAAATATGAGAAACAAAAAATGTATAGTCATTCCTCAACGAAAATGGCCACAAACCGTGATATCAAACATAATTATCCAACTGTATCTAAATCTTCGATGACTACTGCGGTGGTAAACTATGTCATGCCGAACTATCCGAAATTATTACCATATGAATGTGAGCCCAATTTTTGTACACCTGGACAATGCAATCCCAATGATTGTTTGAAGAGAATACAAATGAGAAACCTTGGCAGGTCTAGAGAAGCAGGCACTATGTCATCATCACCAGGAAGAACATCATCAACATCAACATACACCGGTACTAGATCAACATCTGCTACGACACCAAACAGAAACAGACGTCACAAAAAAATACAGGGCACGTATTCTTCAACGACCGAAGCCTCCTCAAAACCCGACCGAATGCGAATAATTGATAAATCGAAGAGTTCTCCAAGTGCTTTAAGAAGGGGAAATAAAGCTGCGGTGAAAATAGGATCCACATTTAGCTTTAATGTAGAGTTTTACAAAGATAAAAGCGACGCTGTTGACGCTCAAGAAAAATTTACCCGAAGTATTGAACAAAGACCAAAAGTAGTCAATAATATGCCGATAGAAAAGAAAAAGAAAATGCAACAAAAGCAAGTTAAAGAGCAAGCAACGGTAAAGAGAGATAAACCAAGATTGAGCACAAGAAGAGTTGGAAGACGAAAAAAATATCACAACGAAATATCTCAAGTAAACAAAAATGTGGATTCAAAAAATGTTGCAACGGAGAATTTCTTGAAACGGTGTTTTTGCACTCTAAAACTTCAGCGCAATGTTCAAACAAAAATGAAACAAAAAAAAATTAATACCCCAATAGCAGACAGATATTCTAACGTTGCAGAAATAAAAGCCATGGCCACGCAAACCCGACGTCCTCAGATGCCACCAACGACTACATCAACGGGCCTCCTGCCTTACGAGTGCGAACCTAATTTTTGTACCCCAGGACAATGCAATCCGATCGTTTGCTTAGAGAGAATCAAAAAAAGAAATTTACTGAAGAGATGTTTCTGCACTTTAAAATTTCAAGCAGAAACAAAACCTTTGCCTAAAAACCCTCCACCTTCAAGAAGATCGATAGGAACTGAAACAATAAAACAGAAGCAGACACACGAACATAATAAATACGGACATAAACTATTAGCTTACGAATGTGAACCAGGTGTTTGTGTTCCAGGATCCTGCGACCCTTATGAATGTTTAAAATTAATTAATAAACGTAACCGTAACACACACGACGCGAAACTTCAGACGAGACATCCGCGCAAAAGATCAGAGTTTAGTACTACAAGAGCCAATACACGCGACGAAGCACACTTAGTTACTAAACGAAAGCATGATAAAGGTCAATCATCGAAAGAAAGAGGGAAAATGAAGGATTCCTCTTCAATAGCTTCAAAATCAATCAAGGCTCCAAGAAGAGAATTGAAAACTAAAGAAGATCACGACTATTCTTCGTCAGGGAAAACACATTCGTCTCGCCAATCTGTAAAAATAGGATCACAACTGAGCTTCGAAATTGAATTTTTTAAGGGAAGAAACTCACAAGAAGTTAAGCCATCATCAAAACCAGTCTCACGAACACATGTGACAGTACCTAGAGTTAAGCAAATAAAGCAAAAGAAATATAAAGATAGCTATAACTCTCCACAAGGTTTCAGGATCTCACGAGACAGAGGTCATGCCACGAAGGGATTGACAACACGAGATTCACAAGTTGGTGATATAGCACATAAGTCGAATAAATCATCATTTACTGATACGAAGTTAGAACGATGCTTTTGTACATTGAAGCTTCAAAAAAGGGGAAATTTACAAAATCAACATCAATATCGTGTGATTACAAGTCACCTGCATCCGAACCTTCAATCACCGAGGCTCGCGCTCGAGTCCCATAGTTTATTAGACGCTCGCGAGTGTAGAGCTAGTCTTTGTCTTCAAAATTGAAAATTTTTGACCACAACATTTTATTTTACTTGTCGAATTTTGTATAAAAGGTCTTGTCAAATCTAGTTATATATTTATTGGTAAAACCATTTTATTATGTTGAGTTTATAAACTATGTACAGTCAGTAAAATGTTATTTGTTAACAACGGATTTTTAGTTTTCCTTCCTGTGCTCTTAGCATAAATTATTTTTTAATAATATTAGAACTGAATGCTCCCCTCTTTTTTTACTTTCTGCC
Source organism: Hemithea aestivaria (assembly GCA_947507615.1). Taxonomy (NCBI): domain Eukaryota; kingdom Metazoa; phylum Arthropoda; class Insecta; order Lepidoptera; family Geometridae; genus Hemithea; species Hemithea aestivaria. Next base: position 14,572,738 of record OX382325.1, on the reverse strand, counting down.
TTTCATTTTATAATCGGAAAAGTATAATATTTAAAATCTAGGAAGTTCATCATCATCATCCTATGGATGTTTGGATGTATATTTGTTATTCTTTTACGCCTAAAGCGGTGGACTGATTGAGCTGAAATTTGGTAAAGAGATAGCTTAGACCCTGAAATAATACATAGGTTACAGTACAGCGGGTAAAACGGCTGGGTGCAGTAATATATAATTTTACGTATTATTTTCTGAAATACCTGTCCATTCAAACGGTGACACTAAAGCTGACGTCATACAGACATATTGCATCATTTATTGTGGTTTCCTAATTTCCTATAGAATTTTAAAACATTAGCTGAAATTAAACTTAAAGTTAGTTACAGTTGCAGTTTCGTCATCACACTGGGACTTAGCTACCTTCAAACAAAACTTCAGCTGAATGCGCGAAGAAGTAACTAAAGCCGCGTCTCCAGCTCCTGTTTTGGTTCAACCATTCAACATGAGCATAACAACATCAAAAATAAATCTCGGAGATTTTGATGAATATTTGATATTATGTTTTGTTGTACGTGCTTTCCATCGGATATCATTGTTGGAGCAAACAAAAAGTGCAGTGTGAAAAATGTTGTCATGTTCTTGTTGACTGTTTGAACCAAAACAGGCGCTGGAGACGCGGCTTAACTTACACACTTTTAAAAACTTTTATTCTACATATTATATACCTCTAGTATTAGTGTGATGTTATATAATGTGCTATAAGTGTAATAAATGTGATATTTACATGAGAAAATTATTGCTATACAACCTTCGAGTACAAATGGCCTATTAGCTATCACTTGTACACATAATAGGCTATCAATATTAACCAACTAAAATAAAATGTTCTTAGGAGTCATAGAGTTCTAAAGGTGTTTCTTAATTTTGTCGTGTATTACACGACAATGTTGAAAATGCCTTTACCGCTTTATGCTAAGAAAGTTTTACTTTTGTCGTTCGATAGTAATAGTCTCCAGTGTTTGATTGTCAATAGGTCCCCTTAAGACTATCTAATTTCACTCTACGACGATGAGGCATTCTCATAGGCCTCCACTAGACTACGAAATAAAATACTGCATATGAAGAGTACCTAACACTATTTATTAAACTTCACCAAAACAAACACTGATACTTTCGCTTATAATTATTAACCCGTACAAAGCAAACAACAAAAGCACGCACGAGTCAATTCACATAACAATATACACGGCGTCCAAACTATGACAGCTAAACCAAACATGAGCATGTACGAGAAATTTCTCATAAACGCCAAGTAACTAAGACATTGTGGATAGAAATTAGGACAAATATGATACACCCATAAACATGGAGTTCTTCGTAGAGTGACGAGCACCATGTGACGACATCCATACAATGCTTGTTTTTCTCGCCGACGAATTCTCTGCTTACGCTTCTTATTTTTTAGTTCAATTTTCTTAGCTTCCTCTTTAGTCTTTCCTTTTGGAGTTATTGCTTGATACAGTGGAGTGTCTTGTATAGTATCCATTAGCACTGTCATGTTTTCCGAGCCGGCTAAAGTTCTCTCCATTTTCATCTTTTTCAATTGCCAACTATCTGATAAAGCTCTTTTTACCCTACCCAGTGTGCCTTTTGGATCTTTCGCTCTCATTTTCATGTACATGAAAGACAACTTTGGTTGAGTTATTAGTCGAAATGAGATAAAACACGCCCATGAAACAGCAGAAGCCAATAACTTTATAATACTTAAAAAGAAGTCGGCACAGCAACTAGTCTCCTGCACTTCTGACTTGCCCCCCAACTGCCTTTTCAGTTCCTTTATTTGAGCTCTTTGTATTTTCGCCTGTTTCTTTCTTTGTTTTCTTTCTTTCTTCTTTAATGCCTCTGTATATTTCATATCATTTTTCAATGATTTCTTCATCTTACTACTAGACTTGCTTTTTTCTTTTTTATTTTGACGATCCTTTTCCTTCTGTTGTTTAAGTTGCTCTTTACGTTTCAATTTGTCTTTCTCTTTACTTCTTTTAATATTTGGGTCTACCTTCTTTATTTTCTTTTTGACCATTTTCTGTTTTAGTTTCTGTTTTCGCTTAGTCTTTTCATATATTTCTTTACATTTGCATTCATGGTGACATAAACACGTTGACGATAACTTTTTTTTAGGTGATGGAGACTTATTTGAGGGATTGGATGTGGGGGCTGTTTTTGTAGGGATGGTTTGAGGTTTGGGGGCGGGTGGTGTCTTTATATTTGTTTTAATTATTTTCTCTTTCTTTTTCTCTACTGTAGCTGGAATTTTAGAAGGTTTTGAGGGTTTGGATTTATTCGCCAATTGATGTAGTATCTTTACTGGAGTAGTAACATGCCTTTTATCAGTTTTGACTTGTACATTATCACATTGACATTCATGGTCTTTAAGGCATAAGCAAATCGTATTATTAATTTTTTTGTTTTTGGTAGCTACAACAAGAGCTTGTATATTAGCATGTTTTTTATTGTCAGTATTTGTTTGGACATTATCACACTGGCATTCATGATCTTTAATGCACAGACATAATGTATCATTTAGTTTTTTATTTGAGCTACGCAAAGTTTGTTTTTCAGCACGTTTTTTATTTTTGATACCTTGAGGAATAGATTGTTTATTAGTTTCGTTTTTATTCTTGGTATCTTTAGAAATTGCTTCAACATTAGGACGTTTTTTAACGGTCTTTACAAGAACATTATAACATTGGCATTCGTTGTCTATTTTTTCCTCCTTGTTTTTCGATTCTAATGTGCTGCGTTTTGTAATCTTAAGTAAATGTGGTTCTGTCTTATCTTGATTTTTGGGAACTTTTGTTGGACTTGGTTCATTAACTGTATATTGTTTTTTCCTTTTCATAAACGCTGTAATTGAAGTACACATTTTAGTGCATATCCCTAGTTTGACTTTTCTATGTTTACAAGTACAGTCAGATTTATTTTTTCCACAAATGCAACAATTGCAATCTTCTTGACTTATTGTACTAATCTGGTTTTTCGTAGGCTCCTGTTTGTTGTTTATTCTTATCTTTATTCCATTATTTTTGTGCATATTTTCTGACTGAGTACTTTTTACTCCTTGATACCACTTGGTTACAGATTTTGTGTCAAACTGTCTAGGTCTGCTGTGTCTCTTTTGTTGAGGTGTTGATGACATGAGTTTTGCAAAAAAAGATTCACTAGATTTCTGTGGTGGACTGGTTGACTTACATGATTCATAAGTACATTCTAGCGCCCCGTAATGTGGAGGTTTACAAGTACATAATGTTTTTACATCTCTCCTATCAACATTCTCTCTGCAAATACCATAATCGCAAACATCACCCTGTTCTTTATTCTTCTCTAAAAGCTTCATTTTTGCTTTTACATCCTCTGAATTTATAACACACATCTCATTCATATCAAATTTCATTTCCAGCAGCGGTTTCTTTCGTTCATCGATGATTGGTTGCGCTTTGCCATATACAACCCGTCTCGTCTTAAAAAGGGTTTTCTTGCCTTCCTTATGTGCATTTGCCTTACAAGTGTCTTTAGAGCAACGTATAACTCGTTTCTGAAGACATTTACAGGTAAAATTCGTTTTTTTATTTTTCGTGGCCTTCTCACACACCCCATCGGCACAAGCATTACTTTTGAAATATCTTGATAGAAGCTTTTTATGGGAGGGACAAATGCATGGGCCTTGTTTTCCCGATATCGGTTTTCCTAATTTTTGCACTTTAGCAATTATTTCTGCTTTATTTAGTAAGCACATGTCTTTCGAACTAAATTTCATTTCAAATAAGGGGTCATTTGTTTGATCTCCAGTATTAGTTGTCTTCTTACTACAAGTATCGTCTGTACATTCTTTAGACTTTGGTACTTTTTTACAAGTACATCTAACTGCCTTGCCCTTATATTTGAGAGCATAACATACACCTTCATCACACACTTCTTGTTTTTCATTTTCCTTTAATGTTTGGGAATATTTACGACAAAAACAACTAAGCTTGTTTTTAATTTTATCTATTGTTGTAATGGTTTGTAAACTAGGATCCGCTGATCTACATATATTCTCATCACATTCAAAGTGGGTTTGTTTTCTTTTGACACACTTACAAATAAACTTTGAATCTCTCTTTTTTTGAGCGTCGCGGCAAATACCTTCTTTGCATATAAGAAATTTTGTATTAACTTTATTTTTATCATCTACGACACTTACACCTTTGCTACAGTGCTTTGTATATTTGATTTTATCTCCCAATGCACACGCACAGGATTTTGTGTCTGTCGTACATATATCATCTTTAGTGCAAGGACCATCACCGCATTTATCTTTCGCTTCTACTAATACTGATTTTTTTCTAACTTCTTCAGGTTTTTTAGCAGCCATGGACTTAGGAGATGGTTCGTTTTTGTTTTTCTTTGGTAATGATTTACGTTTATCTTTCTTTGAATCCATATTTATTGTATTAGTCAAGCTCAATGTTTGGGTACTTTCTTTAGAAGTTAGTTTATCTTTGTTCTCTTTTAATATTAATTTACGTTTCTTTTCCTTTGTATCCTTGCCTGCAGCAGACGATGATAATATACTAGTACTTAATTTAGGAGATAAATCGTCTTTGTTTTTACCAAATATTGACTTACGTTTCTTTTCTTTTTTATCCTTGCCTGTAGAAGGCAATACCAATGTATGAGTACTTAATTTAGGAGACGAATTGTCTTTCTTTGTTTCATATATCGATTTAGGTTTCTTTTTACTTTTACCTTGATCAATAGTTGCTGATGTATGAGTACTTAACTTAGGAGATGAGTCGTCTATGTTTTTCTTAAATATTGATTTACGCTTTTTGACTTTTTTGTCTTGGTCTTTGGCAGGTAATGTATGGGTCCTTAATTTAGAAGATAAATTATTGTCTTTGTTTTTGACAAATATAGATTTAAGTTTCTTTTCCGTTTTATCTTTGCCTGTAGCAGGCGATACTAATGTATGAGCACTTAATGTACGAGATAAATCTTCTTTCTTTTTCTCAAATATTAATGTATGTTTCTTTTCTTTTGTAACCTTGCTTCTAGTAGGCGATTCCAATGTGTGAGTACTTAACTTCGGAGATAAACCGTCTTTGTTTCTCTTAAATATTGATTTACGCTCCTTTACCTTATTATGTTGATGTTTAGTTGGAGAGGCCAATGAATGAGTACTTAGTCCAGGAGATAATTCGTCTCTATCTTTTTTAATTATTGGTTTTCGTTTCTTTGCCTTTCTATCTTTGTCCGTGTCAGGAAAAACAAATGAGTGAGTACTTGGTTCAGGAGATAAATCTTCTTTGATTTTCTTAAATATCGATTTTTGGTTCTTTTCCTTTCTATCTTTGTCTGTATCAGGAAAAACAAATGAGTGAGTACTTAATTCAGGAGATAAATCGTCTTTATTTTTCTTAAATTTTGATTTCCGTTTCTTTTTATTTCTATCTTTTTCTGTATCAGAAAAGAAAAATGAGTTAGTACTTGGTTCAGGAGATAGATCTTCTTTGATTTTCTTAAATATGGATTTTTGTTTCTTTTCCTTTCTTTCTTTGTATGTTTCAGGAAAAACAAATGAGTGAGTACTTGGTTCAGGAGATAATTCTTCTCTGTCTTTCTTTAATGTTGGTTTTTGTTTCTTTTCCTTTCTGTGTTTCTCAGACGTAGTAGGAGAGACAAACGAATGAGAACTTAATTCAGGACATAAATCGTTTTTATCTTTTTTTGAAAATAGTTTTCGTTTCTTTTCCTTTCTGTCTTTGTCTTTAGTAGGATAGACAAGTGAAGGAGTACTTAATACAGGAGATAATTCGTCTTTATCTTTTTGAAATATTGTACTGAGTTTCTTTTGCTTCTTACCTTTTTTGTCTATATCAGGAAAGATAAATAAATCAGTACTTAATTCAGGATAAAAATCGTCTCTGTCTTTTTTAAATATTGATTTATATTTGTTATCCTTTTTATCTGAAGTAGAAAGGACAAATGAATGAGTACTCAATTCAGGATATAATACATCTCTATCTTTCTTAAAGATTGATTTCGTTTTCCGTTTATTTCTATCCCAATAATCGTCTTGATATGGGGTAAAATCATAATCACTTGGACTAACTGTAAATATCTCTCTTGATTCATAAGGTGGAGGGTTTACGTAAGCATCGCTGCAAATGATTTCAGGTGTGTAGGTTTTTTTATTTGCTAGATGATCTGCACCACAATAACATTTAATTTTTTTAATATCTAAACAAAATATGTGTTTTACCTTTTTGAGAAAAGGTTGCCTACGTCTCCTCACCATGCCTTAATTTCATTTCATCATAAATTTTGCATCCCAATCATTTTATATTTACGATTATAATTATTATTCACTTAGAATTTTCATGATCACATCTTTGTTTTCACTAAATTTGATAGAACTATGTCAAAGTGACAAAGTTTTTAATTTTGAATGAAAATTAAGTCAATGTAAATTTGATGCTTTTTTTAATGTAACCAGCAATAGGTACTTTTTCGAAGGTCGAAGCTAAGTCTTAATAATTATTGTTAGATATCTATTTACTTTATCTATTTACTTTAGTTTAAAGTTGCTCAGCGAGCTATGGAGCGGGCTATGCTCGGTGTCTCTCTGAAGGATCGCATCAGAAATGAGGTGATCCGACAGAGAACCAGAGTTACCGACATAGCAGAAAGGATTAGCAAACTGAAGTGGCAATGGGCTGGTCACATTTGCCGTAGAACCGATAACCGTTGGGGTAGACGAGTTCTCGAGTGGAGACCACGTCTCGGCAAACGTAGTGTAGGGCGCCCATGGGCGAGATGGGGCGATGATATTCGGAGGGTCGCTGGGGGTGGGTGGAGAAGAAAGACGGAGGACCGAGTTGAGTGGCGTGCCATGGGGGAGGCCTATGTCCAGCAGTGGACGAACATAGGCTGATGATGAGTAAATAGATCATCATCATCATGATGATGATGATGATCTATTTACTTAGAGTTATGTACATAATACGGTAATAATCTAAGCTGGTTAATATGACCTCTTCTTAACCAGGCAACATGCGTTGCTCACAGCACACACCGATAACCGCTAAGGTAGAGTTCTGGTTCTGGATTCTGGAGTAGAGATCGCCTCTAAGTACCTACATACATAGATTGCGACTGAATCATCATTCTGCACTTATCGATAACACACCGAAGAACCGTCGTTTTTTTTGTCTTCAAATCAGATACAGATACATAATATATAACTTGATATATAACTCTTTAATGAAATACCACATTATAATAAAAATTAAAATAATTTTACAATATATCCATATACCTAGAATGACTACAAGGATATTTTAACTTGCTGGTCTTATCAGTTTATATTTGCCTATGTTTACCTGCTACGCCGCGTAGATGGCGCGACATAAAGTCATGGTGTACCTATGAACAATAAGCTCCTGTGGTAAACTCTTGAGCCGCGTCTCCAGCTCCTTTTTTGGTCAACACTCTCAACAAAAACACGTCAACAGCATCGTCAATCGTCACTTATCAACAACCATTCAAAAGTTGAGATAACGGTGCGGTGCGATCTATAAAACCAAAAACCTTTTACATACCTACCTAACTCGTTCAATATTCCCTTATAGGGCACCAACTGATTCTAATTAAGTGATATACGTAGGTATTGTGTAATGCACGCACGTCATTATGCAAAACAGGGAAATTACACGACATAATTACGAGTATTTTAAACTAAAATGATTAATGGTTATTCCCGCTGAAAATTTTTATGTTATTATACAAGCTTTGCCCAGCGGTTTTACCCTGCTGAAAATTATAGGCAAGATTAGAGTCTTATCTACACATAGGATCATAGGCGGATTTAGGGGGGGGGGCCAGGGGGCCAAGGCCCCCCCCAGAATCATTGTAGAGTTACGAATTTTGCACATATTTCATGGTAAAGATTATAATTTATTTCTCGGCGCTCGCAGCAAGCTGCTCGCGCACATATTATTAAGAAATTAAGAATGTTTAAACTTTCTAACTGCTCAGAGCGAGCTAAACACACATTTTTCGTAGTAAAAATTATAATATTTTTGCCCGTCTGCACCTTGGCCCCTCCCAGAACCAAATCCTGGATCCCCCTATGCATAGGATATAATGTGATATGTGTGTAGATATGTCTAGCTTGCATACCAAATTTAATCAATTGTCAATTTGATTCAGGCGTGTAGGTATATGTGGGTATAGAAGTAACAAACATACCGCGTGTTTTCATGAATACAAAAACTTGGGGCTTTCTAATTTTATTTTTATGATTACATTTTATTATTGTTACTTACGGGTTTGTAGGTCATAGCCTGCGCTCAGTGCCATCAAATTTCATCCAGATCTACATATATATGTCACCGGAAAATAACAAGATTCGTAAGTTTATAAATTTCCTAAAATTTCTTAGGAAATTTATAAACTTTCGTAGGATTCCAAACGAGAGATAGATTGTATTATTTTACGCCCACATTTTCGTAAATTGATAAACTTACTGAACTCACTCGTAAAATTATAAGTGTGAATACCATAGAGCTACGAAAGTTTTGAAGTGGCCATGACCAAAAAGCGAAAACAGTTGGTTAGGTTAGGTTTTAACAGTGACCACAACGCGCGAGCCGAGCGAGCGAAGCGAGCGTGCCGCGGCAGCGGCCGGCGAAGCGCCAGATACGAGTTTTTTTACTGAATATTTTTTATCTGTAGATGTTCAGAGACGTGGACGCGTCATGAACTCTCTGGATATTTACAAATATAAATCATTTAGGTATCAAAAATAAACTCGTATCTGGCGCTTCGCCGGCCGCTGCCGCGGCACGCTCGCTTCGCTCGCTCGGCTCGCGCATTGTGGTCACTGTTCAAACCTAACCTAACCAACAGATTTCGAATTTTCCGGATCTATAGTTTATAGGTTGGCAAGTCAAATTGTACCTAACTCTATGGTAACAAGCATTGTCACTGTCAACATCGACCAATCAGAGACCAGTGTGTTATTTTCCGTATTTTAAAAAAGCGTAAAATTAAAAGCTCGTCTGTGATTGGTCGATCCATTTAGAATCAATTTATCTCGTTTGGAATCCTACGAAAGTTTTTAAATTTCCTAAAAATTTTTAGGAAATTTATGCGGCATCCTTACTTAGTGGCGTTACAATTCGAGGCAAACTTCTTGAGCATTAGGTGACGTGGTGGGGGAGAGTTTGCGCAACGTAAATACGTATAAAATACGATGCGCAAACTCCCCCCACCACGTCACCTAATGCTCAAGAAGTTTGCCTCGAATTGTACCTACTGCCCGCACCAAGCGTTTTGCTTCGTCGTTCTTAATGAGAACTGGTCGCGTTTGGAACACTTTGCCGTCATCCGTGTTTCCCGAGCGGTACAACTTGGGTATCTTCAAGGCACGAGTGAATAGGTACCTTTCTAGGCATCTTACGTGATCCATCGTCGACCGCATTTTCACTTTCCATCAGGTGGGATGTGGTCAAACGTAGGCCTATCTCGTATAAAAAAAAAAAAAATAAATAAAAAAATAAACTTACGAATCTTGTTATTTTCCGGTGACATATACATAGCTTGAATTTAAGATTTAAGAATGCTTATGCAATTGGTGAGCAAAATTTAAAAAAATCCCAATGCCATTTTTAACCCCCGACGTAAAAACGACGGGGTGTTATAAGTTTGACGTGTCTGTCTGTCTGTCTGTCGGTCTGTCTGTCTGTCTGTCTGCTGTCTGTCTGTGTGTGTGTCTGTCTGTGGCATCGTAGCTCCCAAGCGGATGAACGGATTTTGATTTTTTTTTTGTTTGAAAGTAGAGTTAGTCGAGAGTGTTCTTAGCTATGTTTGGTGGAAATCGGTCCAATATGCCCGCCGCTACAAAATGGCGGATTACTTTTTTCTTCCACGACCCATCGATATGGGTATCAAATGAAAGGGCTTAACGAGTAGAATACAGCCCACTATATAAAATTTAAAATCCAAGATGGCCACCACTAAAAAATGGAGAATTACGTATTGCGTTGGGGTTTTTTTTTTAATTTTTAATTTAATTCACTTGTTAATAATATATCCACTGGAAATACTTGTTCTGGATCCGCCCTTGGTTTGTCATATCGAATTAGTAGTATTATTAGTAATATTATTAGTCCAATGAAATACCTTATGAAGTAATAGGATAAATTATTTCAATAATACCTACATAAGTACAAATATGTAGGTTTAATCAGAATTAGTATTGTTTTCCCCATTTACATAACTGGTGCTCAGTTAGCTCGACCCTGTACAGCAAATATGTTGTGCTATATATTTTTAATCGCTGTAATTCTGCCGGCTCTATGTAAGTCTCATTAGTAGATATTATATAGTAGGGACATACATTTATAATTGAAAGTTAAATAAAAGCTTTTAAAATTGAATTAGCTACGCCCAGCGGTTGATTATAGATTTGTACATTTGACAATGTAATTCAATATATTTAAAAACTTATTTAATAGAAAATGTTTGACGAGTACTTATTATTTTATCTTCACGTTTTTTAAATAAATTTACAAAGTCCGACGTCCAGTTTGTGGTCCATAATTAAAAAAAAGTTAATTTAATGATTTCGTTTCAGCTCGAGGCGAGTCAACCAATCAGACGACATGTTTTTCTAATGCAAATGTTACAGTAAGTTTTTATTACATCTTACTATAATCTCTTTAAATAATAAGAACGTTCGATATACGAATAATAATAAGCGTTATTTACTGACTGACTGACTGATCTATCAACTGCTCTATCAGTGCACATCTCAAGCCACTGTGTGGACAGGTCCACACAAGAAGGTGGAAAAGTGGAAAGAGGAGCTTGGCCCTCTTTCCTTTCATACGTCCGGCTTGTAATCCGGAGGCCCTGGGTTTAAATCTCAGTATGTGTTTAGGAAGGCATGTAATACTGTGGGTCCCGACTGTTTCCTATAAGACATGTATGTTGGAGGGAGTCGTTAGGCCATGTTGCACGCCGTGTCTCTGGGCGACCTTAAACTGTAACATGTAGTTTGACCACACATAGCCTGTAATTGTGATTTGACTCTGACAGTGTAAGTAAGGTAGTTGGAATACCTATAGGTATATATTATTATTTGACTGTCTTTTTATCAATTTTTCAAATTATCGAATCTAAATAATATGATAAATGTTTTTATACCTACTTATATCATGTGTAATTTTTTTACAATATCGTTTAACATTTTCAGGCTGGTGCAGTAAAAATCGAAAAATATTTTAATGAAACTTTAGAATCAGGATGGTGAGTGCAAAATACATTATACTTTACTTTACCAGGATAAAACACAGGTTTAATGATGTTATTTATAGACCTACATATATCTATACCTCCAATAAAAGTAACCTACATAATATTATATCATGTAAAGTATTATGAAGAGGAAAAATTGTATTTTTGTATGTAACGTATACAAGGGCGGATCCAGGATTTGGTCCTGGGGGGGGGGGGGCAAGGTACAGACAGGCAAAAATATTATAATTTTTACTACGAAAAGTGTGTGTTTAGCTCGCTCTGAACAGTTAGAAAGTTCAAATATTCTTAATAATAAGTGCGCGAGCAGCTTACTGCGAGCGCCGAGAAAAAATTGTAATCTTGACCGTGAAATATGGGCAAAATTCGTAATTCTACAATGCTTCTGGGCCTTGGCCCCCTGACCCCCCCCCCCCCCACCCCCCCCCCCCTAAATCCGCCTATGAACGTATATACGAGTATATAAACTCGATAACTACTGCACCGGTTTCAAAAAAAATCTTATACGCTATTATAATGCAACATCATCACTCTGTAACTTAGGGTACCTACTTTTCATCATCAGGAAGCTGCGAATTAATGCTAGTTGCAAAAAGTTACCTGTCACATTTATAACACGTCGGCGGCGCTAAGTGTTACCTAGATTTTTTTAATTTTAAGTTTATTATTTTTATGTATGTTAGTCTTTAAGGTATTTATTGATATGGGTCTCTGGTACACTGTACTTGTTGTCAGTGTACTATTGCCTGAAATAAATGTATTATTATTATAAGGTAGATTTAAATAATTCTTAAATTACACGTGAAACATATAATTTAACAAAATGTTCCAAGCTTTTTAAATGTTACCTGCGCTTAAAATGGTTTTTCTCTCATGTGATTACCTAATTATCAAATATTTTTCCAGGAAACCCGACACAGGAAAAAAATTCAAAATGGCGTACAGCGATTTTATAGAGGTCACAGCGAAAACGTGTAACCGATCTACTGAACACCGCAACACGAGTGACTATTTGAACATACTGAAGCACACTTTCACGAGCGATTATTTAGCAGGTAATTTAGAGAGATATAGTCACGGTAGAGAGATATACACCAACAGTAGTTTGACTCCCTAGAAGCGGTTGAACTTAAGGTCGCGCGAGTTTGCAACGAGGTGGGTAGGGTTCGGTAGGTACCGAGTGATATTTTTACTAATTCACAACCATAATTCGGAAGCTTACTGCATAAAAACGTCTATTCGGCACCTCGCTTCTTGCCGATCCTTATCGACCGCGTTGCAAACTCGCGCTACCTAGAGTTCAACCGCTTCTAGGGAGTCAAATTACTGTATATTTCTATATGTACTCGTATTATATATTAAATTACTGTTTAGAGTCCTTTTCACGAAAGAAGTCCCGCGGAATTTTGCGGAACTAAATTTATTTTTTTTGATAATTACTGGACTCATATCCTAAATATTTTTATTTGTTAGATAAAAGTGGCGCCCCGCAAAAAGGACCCCTTTCGTGAAAAGCACTCTACCGTGATATAGTCAAAGTAGCGGGTCACACATGGACGAGATTGACACAAAACAGGGTTAAGTGGCATAACATGAAGGAGGCCTATGCCCAGCAGTGGGGTGTAGAAGGCTGTGGATGATGATGATGATGAATATGTGTGTTCGCAGTTGGGGCTGCGGAATATTGTTTCGGCATACCGTAGCCCCAACTCCCAACAAAGGTGTACAGTAGAGTGCTTTTCAGGAAAGTGGTCCCGCGGAATTTGGCGGAACTAAATTTAGTTTAATCGATTTCTATTATGACTGGACGTCTATCCTAGATAATTGTTATTTATCACACTAATATTACAAATATGCGAAAGTGTGTGAGTGTGTATGTTCGTTACTTCTTCACGCCTAAACGGGTGGACCGATTGAGCTGAAATTTGGTACAGAGCTTATAGGTCCTGGACCCTGGAATAACTCATACAGTACAGCGGGTAAAACTTCTGGGCGCAGCTAGTTGTTAGATAAAATACCTTTTTAATTAAGAAATTCAATATGAGAAATTATGAGGACTAAAAATGTAATTATGTAAACTTTAAACGCGCGATAGTGGCGCCCCTCTAAAGAGACTTCTTCTGTGAAATGCACTCTAGACTAGAAACGCCCCCCGGGGGTTTAGTGGGTATCCCGCCAGTTGTTTATTTGCGGGGAGTCCCACATAACCACTTCACATTCCCCCGTGTGTGTGTGGTATGCGTAAGGGTAAGGTAGAGGGCCTATTGCCTAATTCTCACCCACTACGATTGATGACAACTTCAATTTAAATTGTTGTGTTTGTAATTTTACTCACATTAAAGAGGAGGTTTAAGCGGCTTTGGGGGGGCAGGTGACCAAGCAAGAAGTGTTGTAGAGATACGAATTTTGCACATATTTCATTGTCAGGATTATAATTTTAATCTCGGCACTTATTATTATGAATATTTGAACTTTCTAATTGTTTACAGCGAGCTAAACACACACTTTTCGTAGTAAAAATTATAATATTTTTGCCCATCTACACCTTGGGCCCCCCCAGAACCAAATCCTGGATCCGTCAGTGGCTAGTAATGTACGCAATTTTGTCTATGGGTGCTACTGTACATGTCGTTTGGCGATAGCCGACGACGAGCTATAAACGCTCTACTGACTGCCCATAATCAGTACCACCCATCAGAATTTCAGAATGGTGTAAAATTCTAGATGCACTGCACCAACGCTTCTTACTCAAGAATCTTAAGTCAAGATTCATATAAGATGTTAAGACTCTTCAGCCCAGGAATTTCACTAAGTATTGATTAAAATTATGTCGCCAAATATAACATGGTCATGAGTCGTGATTAAATTTTGTATGAAATTTAATGCAGTTTTTGTTTTCAGATTTTGTAAATAATGATGGTAAGAAATGTGTGTCTTCCGTAAAAAATAAAATAGGAGAATGTGTTAAGAAATACGTCGTAGATGATATAGAAAACGTAAATGCAAACGAGAGTAAAAACATAAGAAATGCCATTTTATGGACATATTCGAAGTTGATGTGGAACGTAAGTGTATTTAATTAATTTCAAGTATTTTTTTTAATTTAAATGGAAAGCGGAATAAATCCGAAAAACAAATTATTTACCTGTTGATATTTTTTGATAGAATGACTGAAATATCTAAGTACAAATCTCGACGTTAGAGCCGTAGGGTCGGACGTCTGATTTTTTTTGGTTATTTATATGGTCCTTAAAGGTCAAACATAAGGTCTGATGTCTATTGTTGAAGGAATCGGTCATCCAACTCTATGGCTCTAACAAAGGTAAATAGAGATAGGTTGATGACTGACTAAAGAGTTGAGAACTTCCGTTCTTAAGGTCGCGTGGCATAAAGTTTGCTTTATTTCAGTTTCATTAAAAGTATAAAGTTAAAATGTCTAGTATATTATGTAAAAAGAAAGCTCGCATTAGTATATAAGTATAAAATAAAAGTTGACTGATTGACTGCGCTGAAGTTAGAGTTGAATTTTGGTATTTTTTGTTGAATTAGGTTGAATTTTTAGTTGATCTTGAAGAAAAAGTATTATCACGCTTAGAAAAGTGCCCAAAATTAATGATATAATATGTCATGACTCATGACTCAACTACATGGCGCCCCGCAGGAACACCAGGGCGGGGCAGGGTTTTTCTGTGGGAATACCCCGCCGCAAGTACCTATCTTTGCGTCAGGGGAGTGGGAAGTCCCTTATAGTAGTATCGCGTAGAGTGGACCTAACACATATTTTTTGGGTCAAAAAATTTGAACATAACAATTTTTATACAAAAATCAAAACAAAATAAGTTTAAGTACCTGTGTATGTTTTGTAGTTTATTTACTTTAGTACCTACCTATAATAAATTTATTTTAATTACAGTCGAATGCCTGCAATATAACATTGAAAGTAAAGGAATGTACAATGGAAGTAATACAAAACAATAATGATTGTAAACCCATCCAAAACTTCGTTGCTGACATATTTGATGGTGTTCATAAAAATTGCGAAGGTATCGTGGAGGAGAGCTTAGGAACGAGTGACCTACTGCATGTCGAGGTTGGTGTATACTAAATACTAGTAATTATACATAAAATAATACCTATTCGATAAAATATTTAACTAATAATTATCGTGGATTTCCTCATAGTAACGCCTAAATTAATTATTTCAAATATCGATATTATTTTTCCAGGAAAAACCACAAAAGGGGGCAAACAACTCGTTAGTCATACTGCTGCTGGTAATAATAATCTGTGGGGCCTTGTACGTGTTGGCTCGCGATTGGCGGTTCAACAGGCTCCCTTGTGGAAGCCGGGGTAGCCCTAGCATCGCGGAGGCCACGCCGCTTAGTCACTTAAACCAGGACCATGGCACTCGTAGCAGGCCTGCAATCTAATTTGCTTATAAGACCTCTTATGCCCGACATACTCTCTACGCTACGCGAGGGAACGCGAATGCGAGAGTGAGAACGGTAGAGTTCTTTTCACGAAAGAGTACCGCGAAATTTTGCGGAACTAAATTATATTCATTCAATTAATACCGTACATCATGTCCTAAATAATTCTTATTTGTTAGACTTTATCTAAAAATAATTTAGGACATGTAGAGTAAATACCTATTTAATCAAGAAATTAAGTATGAGAAATTATGAATACCATTAAGGGGGCGCCACAATCGCGCGCTTTAAAGTTACAGTAATATATTTTTGACTCCTTATAATTTCTCATATTTAATTTCTTAATTAAATAGGTATTTATTTTATCAACAAATAAGAATAATTTAGGGCATGAAGTACAGTATTTATTGATTAATTTAATTTAGTTTCGCTAAATTCCGTTCCGTAAAACTTCTTTCGTAAAAAGCATTCGGCTCGTCTTCTCATTTTCATTTGCCAAGAATCGTGGCGAGAGCGGCGAGAGCTTCTACGAAGAACAAGAGTCTGGAGCGGGCATTAAAGTCGCGCTTTTTTTTAATTCGTTATACCTATTAAGCCTTTGAACATAACCACGCTTGATCTTAAATCTTAAGCAAAGATGTGGTCAAAGACGGTAGCAGACTAAAACTGTAAGGCGGGATAAATACTCATGTAATAGATGGATGTACTTAAATGTTAAATTTATAATTAGGTCCACAATTTTCATGTTTTTATTTGTAGCTTTTTATGTATTTTCATGAATGAGTCAAATCTAATGAAAGATTTAAATTATTATAGGTACTTATAAGTATTATGTATTTGTAAAACGGTTCACTTCTTTAGGCCTGTCGTAATGTACAAAAAAGTAAAGAATAATAAATAATTGCTATGAAATTTATTTGTTTAACTACTTAACCTCTTGTAACCTGGCCCTTTAAAATTGTATTTTACATAGGTAGGTAGGTATTAGGTAGCAGCAAAGAAAAGAAACTACTTACAACTTAGACTAAGTACACAATGAAAAAAAGTGTTTATTAAAAATTCATTCATTTAACCAGTCATCAACGACTACACTAACGAATAAAAGCTGTTTATTCGTTAGTGTGGGCTTCCATGGTCCACCCACCTTAAGTCAGCAGTCAGTCAGGCAGGTAGTTAAATGAGTCCTATTTAACTACCTGCCTGACGGCCCAACGGAGAATGAAACGACGCTAAATCACTAAGTCCACCCCTAAATTTTTTATTTTATTTTTTAGACAAAATTTTTAATTTCTATTTTTTTATGATACAACATATAAAAATACATACAATCCTCAATTTTCACCCTTAAACGATCAACCCTTATTTTTTAATAGCCATTTTAGTAATTTAATCATTTTTCCTCTCCGGTCGAAAACTGATCAATCGTCATTTAATTAGTTATTTATTATGAAATCTATGAGAATCGGCCAACATCTATTTTTCATCAACTTAAATGTTAGGGGTAGTCCACCCCTAAATTTTTTTTTTTAAACAAAATTTTTAATTTCTATTTTTTTTTATACAACATACAAAAATACATACAATCCTCAATTTTCACCCTTCTACGATCAACCCTTATTTTTTAATAGCCATTTTAGTAATTTAATTATTTTTCCTCTCCGGTCGAAAACTGATCAATCGTCATTTAATTACTTATTTATTATTAAATTATTATTTATTTATGTTTTTTATTTATTATTATTTATTTATAATTTATTTATTTATTATTTATTTATTATTTATTTATATGGCAAAACAACGTTTGCCGGGTCAGCTAGTCTAATATATAAAATTCTCGTGTCACAGTTTTCGTTGCCATACTCCTCCGAAACGGCTTGACCGATTTTGATGAAATTTTTTGTGCTTATCCGGTATCTATGAGAATCGACCAACATCTATTTTTCATCCCCCTAAATGTTAGGGGTAGTCCACCCCTAAATTTTTTATTTTATTTTTTAGATTAAATTTTTAATTTCTATTTTTTTATGATACAACATACAAAAATACATACAATCCTCAATTTTCACCCTTCTACGATCAACCCTTATTTTTTAATAGCCATTTTAGTAATTTAATCATTTTTCCTCTCCGGTCGAAAACTGATCAATCGTCATTTAATTAGTTATCCCCGCCAGATGTCTACAGGTGTCACTTCTGACCCAGTAAAC
This sequence comes from Hemithea aestivaria, assembly GCA_947507615.1. Classification (NCBI taxonomy): domain Eukaryota; kingdom Metazoa; phylum Arthropoda; class Insecta; order Lepidoptera; family Geometridae; genus Hemithea; species Hemithea aestivaria. Next base: position 14,554,761 of record OX382325.1, on the reverse strand, counting down.
AACACGGAGTAGGGATGAGAACGAAGCCGGTCTCCTTTCTTTCTCACTCCCTACACAGTTGTCGGCCATCATTATTGTTTATGCATCAAGTGTAGTAGTAACGTTGACAATTATTATTTTGCTATCTCAGTGTAACTCTCATATTAACTTTTAATCATTCCTATTCTATCAATAATAATTAAATTATCAATTTTGAGTGTATTTTGCACGATTAGTTAATCAAGTGATTTTATAACCTCAAAAGTACTCAACACGTGACACGAGCTTCGAATAACAACGGATTTTGTGTTGTAAGTTTTTTTTTATTTATATCGAAAATGTTGTTGATCTTATAAAAAGGTAATTTTAATTTAATTTTATTAAAAAAATGTAATTGAACAATTAAGATTTTCATAGTTTCCAAAAAATCAATCATTATGAATCTTTATTTTGAAATGTCATTGGAAATATTGGTTGTATGAAAAAATTATATATATTATTTTTTTTTTTTTTTATGTGATGAAGTAGAAGACGAGCAAGACGCTCTCCTGATGTTAAGAGATAACGGCTGCCCATAATCAGTATAGTGTTACCTAGGATTTCACAATTATGTGAAATTCTCGGAGCACTGCACCAACGCTTCTCACTCAAGAGTCATAAGATGTTAAGACTCTTTAGCCCAGTAATTTCACTAGCTACAGTGCCCTCCTACCGGAGCACAGTAATGTTTGCACATCACTGCTCAGGCGGTAGAATAACTGGCACTGTTGGGGTACCCACCTAGACGACCTCCTGCAAAGGAAGTCTACCCCCAGTAAAATACAATGTTTTCATAAAATTTAATTTATTACTTTCGTTTGAATTTTTTTTTCATAAAATAATGCTTATTTCACGCATATACCACATTCTTACATACATACAATATACACATTCTAACATACATACATACTTCCAATAAGTAAGCTATTTTTTGTCTACACTAGAAATTACTAGAAAATTATTTATATGGCAAAACAACGTTTGCCGGGTAAGCTAGTACTATATAAATTTATAGGCCTATGTCTGACAGTAAACCAAAGCAACTTTTATTTTTTAATTCAATCGGATGAAAGATGATACCACGGCCACGGTAATGAGACAAAAATATACTTACCAAAAAAATGAAAAATTTATAAAAATTGAAGGAATTTGTACTGGAGTGATAAGGGTTTTTTGTCCATGATGTTGTTAAAAATTTGATGTTGTCCCAAAGCGTAATTTTAATATTTTAAAATCTAGAGAAACGGTCGTCACCCTGAAGTATTCCTAATTAGCAGCCCTGGATTTACACTAGGGGCATTCGGGGCGAGTGCCCAGGGCGGCAAATTTTCAGGGGGCGGCAAATTAACTTAACTGGGGACGGCAAATTTCGAAACGAGAAATGCGAGCTAATCGCGCACCTTAAATTAATAAATTTCTAAATATTCATTGCAAGAACTCGACAAATTTCTTTGTAAAAGTGCCAATGATAACATATTATAATGTCTAACGAAAAGAGTGCGATTGACTTCCTTCGAGCGCAGCGGTAGGAAAATTAAAATATTTTTCCTTATAATAACGCTAGCAGCTCGCTGCGAGCGCCGATAAAAATAATATTTTTGACAACGAAAAGAGGGCGGCTTTCTTGCTTTGAGCAGTAGAAAAATATTTTCTTTATAAAATAGCGCGAACAGCTTGCGGCGAGCGCCGAGAAAATTAATATTTTTGACAACGAAAAAAGTGCGGTTAACTTGATTCGAGTGGTAGGAAAATTAAAGCATTACTACTCCTTAAAATAGCGTGAGCAGCTTGCTGCGAGCGCCGAGAAAATTTGAAAATTTATCACAACGAAAAGAGTGTGGTTAACTTTCTTGAGCGGTTAGAAGTTAAAATACACACATATTCTCACTTATAAGAGCGCGTGCAGCTTCCTGCAGGGCTATGATGCGCACGTCGACATAATGTCGCGTGAAATTTGATTTAATGTGAATAATACTCTATGTGGATGTCATAAAGTTGAAAATTACACACCAGTGAGATCATTTTGACATAGGAGTTTTAACGACAAAATCATTTCACTGGTGCGTAAATCTCGACTTTATGACAACCACATAGAGTATTATTCACATTAAATCAAATTTCACGCGACATTATGTCGACGTGCGCATCATAGCCCCGCTGCGAGCACTGAGTATTTTTCCGAGTGGGGAGAATTTTAAATAACCTTATTTTGAGCTCGAAGCGCTCAAAATAAGGTAAGGAAGGGACAAAATAAGGAACACATGCACGAGCAGCAATAAGATTTTTTTTATTCTGACTTATTTCCACGCGAGCAGCTTGCTGCGAGCGCCGAGAAAGTTTTAGAATTCGGGGTACAAAGAGTGTGTAATCGGCTTTTTCAGAGCGAGCAAGAAAATTTTATTATTCTGACCACGCAAGTTACAATCAAAGCTCAATTTATGATGAGAGCCCTACGAAAACTTAGTGTACTATTTATTAATGTGTGCACGAACAGATTGCTGTGAACGCCGAAATATTTTTGAATCCAGAAAATGTGCAGAATGTGCGATCGAAAAAAAAATCAACATTCTAATTTTTTCACCCCAATTCAAGGTGAATTCGGAAATTATCGTATTTTAGCTTACGATGGATGATACACATAATAATATTGTTTCGCTATTCGCAGTAATTGGGCTACGCGCCCCGCGAAGATTTGACCATTCCTTATACCTATTTGTCATTTGTATTCCAAATTTGAAATTTGCCGCCCTCTTTATTCGATGGTCCCAGATTTGGCGAGGGGTCGGTCCTTGTTTTAGCCGCCCCCTGATGTTGCCGCCCGGGGCACGGACCCCGAATTGCCCCCCCTATAGATCCGGCCCTGGATACGCCATACGTTCCTACATGGTGTACAATGAATTTCCATAGTTAAAATGTATAATATTATAAATTGTGGAGTGCTTTTCACGAAAGGAGTCCTTTTTGGGAGGCGCCACTATCGCACATTTTAAAAGTAAAAATATCTATAACATAATTTTAACTCTTCATAATTTCTCATTATATAATTTATTAATTAAATAGGTATTTATTTTATCTAACAAATAAAATTATTTAAGATCTGAATTCGAGTTATTATCAATTAAATTAAATTTAGTTCCGCTAAATTTCGCGGTACCCCTTTCGTAAAAAGGACTCTAAATTCAATAAGCTATTCACATCTTTTTTTGGCAAATATTAAAGTGGCGTTGGATAATGGTCCAAGCGTCAGCAGTTTGGATTTAAAAAAATACACGCCGCAACGCGCGAGCCTTTCTGTCAATGTCAGTCAGTCGGACAGTCGTCAGTCGGCAAAATACTTTGCTAGTGAGTGGGTGTGCAAAGCATTGGCGCGGCATTTAAAATATTTTATTCTAATCGTTACCTTCAATAAATCAATAATTACCTGAATGACGTGATATTGTAAATCTACTTTCAATTTAGAGAATAAATTAAAAGTTCGCATTAGCAAATTGACTCTTCGATTTTTTAAAAAGAGAGGGTTGAAGACGATTCGAAATGACGGCTAAAAAATTTATTGTGTTTTTCGCTGTAATAATCGGTAAGTTAACTTTTATTTAATTGAATCTAATTCAAACATTTATTATAAGTGACCGCATATTATTTTTTAGAGCTTTTGTTTCTAGTTATTAAATAAAAAGGGAAGGTCTGCAATGAGCGTTAAAATATTTTATGGGGCATAAAATACTTTTAATAGAACCCTAAAATTCAATACGATTCGCCTCATACCTTATTTATTGTTACTATAAATTAATTGGTAATAATTAGCAAATGATATTCGTATTAAATTGAGTCAAATACCATAAATTATCGTAAAATTCTAGTTAAGCTTTTTAGCATTAAATTATAATTTACAAAAAATATTATAAGTAGGTACCTAAATCCCTACTTACCAACATAATACATTTTTAATTAGTATCTTAATAGATAATAATCTTCATGACTTAATAATATGTGCTACATAGAGCTAAGAACATTTATTTAGACAGAATAATTTTTCATAATCAATCATTGATATAAGAAAATAATTTAAGTCTATGTAATCAATACATTATGTGTTTGATACAAAATACCACAGTACAAAACACATACAAAAGTATTAGAATGGGCATTATGCAGTACTGCAGTATTAGCTACAACTTTACAACATTATAATACTCTTTATTGAGACCAAAAGTTATCAGAATAAATTTAAAATTAAATTAAGTAAATATTAAGGTTCACAATGGGTGGTCTTATCACTTAGAGTGATCTCTTCTATGCAACCAGATTTGTACGGAAGTATTAGGTAGTGCTTTTATGATAAAGATAAGATAAATAAAGAGATATCATTATTAATACCACAGAAAAGTAAAAATTTAACATCTGCAAAACTTAAAGCTAACAGCTAGCTATTATTTTATTTTTTTATTCAGCACAACGCTAGGACTAACTTAATGCCAGAGCAGCATGTTCTACTAGTTGTGTTTTATTATACCAGTTTTAGTGCAAAATTAACATAATTTTCTATATCCAGGTGTATCATGGGCACAATCAGTGACAACTCTCATGCCAGAGCAAGACGAATCGACCGTGCCTTCAACATTATCGTCTCTACTGACCGAAGTCACTCTGTCACCTGAAATGGTGAACAATCTGCCCCCCGAACTGCAGAATGGGCAGCTTGGTGACGTGCAGGACAAGTTGGTGTCAACTACAAAGAGACGCTGCGAGAAGTACGGAGGCCCGGGTGCTTTTGATAAGTTTTCGGTGAGTAATTCTTAATTAACTCCTTAGCTACCAGTGTTTTCAATTTGATATGTTAAAATATGGCAAAATGAGATTTTTTAAAAAAGTTTTGAGGAATTTTCAAAAAGTAAATTCTATGAATTTATAGTTCAAAATTTTTCAAATAGTGTGAGTGAGAGTCTCGCGGACTAAACACTCTTAAATTAAGGCTAAAATTCGAATGGGGTGGTTGCAACCTTATCGAGCCGCTTGGGAGTTTAATGGTTAATGACGTACGGAGCCGAAACATGGACAGTTAAACAGGTCCACAAGTTCAAAGTTGCTTAGTGAGCTATGGAGCGGGCTATGCTGTATGCTCGACTTCTCTAAAGGACTTCAAAAATGAGGTGACTCGGCAGAGAACCAGAGTTTGGTACTGACATATCCAATGGACCCTGCAGTTTTTAGCATTGAAAAATGCTAAAACCCAACAATGCTATGTGTTTAAAATTGCCTTTTTATTACATCTTACTAATATTATTAACGTAAAAGTTTGTAAGAATGGATGTCTGGATGTGTGTTTGTTACTCTTTCACGCCTAAACGGGTGGACCGATTGAGCTGAAATTTGGTATAGAGATAGCTTAGTCTCTGGAATAACACATAGGCTATAGGACAGCGGGTAAAACCGCTGGGCGCAGCTAGTATGATATATGTAAATGGCAGTTAGGAAGCTATGACCTAAGCTTTTTGACAGCATCTTTGTATGGAGAAATGTGTAGTTCTACATATACTCATATTCCATAAAAAAAATGTGTATTATTTCGGGGTTTAAAGTGTTGTCTATCTATACATTATACATACACATAGTTTGTTCTCTAAATGTTTGTGCATGTTTGTAAATTACAATGGTGTATTAAAGTCAATATTTATTGCCATGATCTAAAATGAACTCTCTGCCATAATTTTGTATGGTCGGAGGCAAATGTTTAACAGAATAGATTAGAATTGCAATTCTGAAAATGTTGACTGTGCACTGTGCACTGCTGTGAGTGTGGTATTGTTGCATCTTAACGCCTAAACTACTGAACCAATTGAGCTGAAATTTAATAGTGATGTACATATAAAACCTACTGGCCATTGAACATCAACAAATCTGCTTATACTTAAGAGCCTGATGGCTAAAGGAGCAGAACAAAAAAAATTAAGTACATACTGTAATGGCATTTAGAGTTATAGGGAGGATATTTAAGCAGTTAAAACTGTTAAGCAGCAGTTAACAGTTAAAATTCAGTGATGAAAATATGGATTTAACTAGCTGCGCCCAGCGGTTTTACCCGCTGTTCTGTAGCCTATGTGTTATTCCAGGGTCTAAGCTATCTCTATACCAAATTTCAGCTCAATCGGTCCACCCGTTTAGGCGTGAAAGAGTAACAAACATACATCCAGACATCCATGCTTACAAACTTTCACGTTTATAATATTAGTAAGATATTGCAAAATTGCAGATTGCTAACAATAAACCAGATTTAATACAACTCAAAAGAACCTGATAGAGAATGCTCATTTTAGGTAAATGGTCAAGGCAATTACTAGGTCCAAAGATCAGGTTGACCATAAATGTTTTAAAATATAAATACCTATATATATATAATATTAAATAATAATAAAAAAAAACTATACTTATGTATGCTGATATATTTTTTGTTATAATCTAGTTGGTTGAAAAATATACATATATAAGTATTTAATGTAGATACAACAATTAAATAATTAGGTAGGTAATGTAAAGTGTCTAAGTATTAATTTTTACTACGAAAAGTGTGTTTGGCTCGTTCTGAACAGTTAGAAAATCCAAATATCCTTAACAAGTGTGCGAGCAGTTAGCTGCGAGCGCCGAGAAAAAAAAATAATCTTGACCATTAAATATGTGCAAAATTCGTAACTCTACAATGCGTCTAGGGGAGCCGTGGCCCCCTGCCTTTCTTCTTTAAATGGCAAGTAGTGAAGCTGCTGAAAAATAGCTTAAATTAAAAAAAATAGGTACCTAGGTAACGGTGTAATGTGTTCTTCCATGCCATAGGTACTTACATAATCTTACTAATATTATAAACGTGAAAGTTTGTAAGAATGTATGGATGTATATTTGTTACTCTTTCACACTTAAACGGGTGGACCGATTGGGCTGAAATTTGGTATAGAGATAACTTAGACTCTGGAATAACATTTTTACATAGGTAAAACCGTTAGGCGCAGCTAGTATTATCTAAGTTAAATCTTAGTACGTACCATAATGTAATATCTAGGTCTAGGTTTATCAAAACATTTTATTTTTTACGCAATGATTTATAGCAAAAATATTTTTATAAACTTGAAACCTGTATTTGCATTTAATTTAAAATTAGATGTTCTTTAAAATTGCTTTCAATATTTTTGACGATTTGTTTTGTAGAAGTTTAAGAAGTTTTTTTAGAAGTTCAATCTTAAAAATCGTGATTATGTTTTTTTGACGAATGAAGGATGATTACAAGAATAATTTTGTTTCCTAATTTATTTAATTTACGAAAATAATAATTCAAGGTAGTGTTTTAAATTATATACTAATTAATCATTAACGCATGAATCAATGTTACGATTGCATGTAAAATATATTATTATAGGTAGTATCTATTAAGTAATATAATAGTTCATAATTTCGTGTTTATATATAAGCTTGAAATTGTCATGCAAATAGAGCGTTTTAAGTAAATTAGCATAACATAAGATACGAGTAGTTATCAGAAATTATGATAGCCATTTTGATGTCGTTTTTCAGCGCTTTCAACAACAAAAAATTAAAAACATGTTTTAAGGATAGGTACGTGCTATTTATTAAAATATTTTAAAGTTAATCCCATAGTCTTTGAAAAAAATATCTTGTTTGTCTTATTTCTATGCTCGTGCACCTTTCACACTTGAAAAAAAAATTCTGGAGTCAAGTGCCATGTTCAATAGCCACTTCACTCCAAAAAAATATTATCAAGTTTCGCCCCTTGCTTTTTTTGCTAGATTTCAGGGAAGTACCTTATCGTCAAAACTCAGAACCCATGCAGGAAGTTTATGTTTCACAATGAGTGTATATTGTATAATGAATCGTGACTTCATAATGTAGATTCTAGGTAGGTGATGTTAAAATGTAGTTAAACGTAAAAACGTTTACTGTTTAAACAATAGTTAACTGTTACCGACATCCGTCGTTGTATTAAATGCCTAAGCTAGCTCGAAGTCTGGCTTCTAAAGGCCCCAGTACACAATGGCCCATGCTGGCCCACTACAGGCCATCGCCATTGTGTAGGCCACGATCACTTGGTGTTCACACAGTGGCGCATGTCTCATTGCTGCCTGGCAAACCACTTGCGATGGACGTAGAAGTTATTACGGCTGCGGCTATTTATTTATTTATAATTTATTTATAATTTAAGCATTATTTGAGTCCCAAATTGATGGCTCAGATTGATATAAATCAATAAACTTGAATGTTTCTTCGTTACTCCACGTTGACATTTTGGGCGATCAAAAGTTCTATTGAAATAAAAAAGTTCTAGCACGCAACAAAAAAGTGCACTATCCCGGTCAGAGGTCGGTAGTCGGTGACGAACTAAACAATGGCCGATTGTGTGAACACCACAGGCCACGCTACGCCACGATTCCTTTGAAGTGTGCCCAAAAAACCGACAACTCCCCGATTGCGCGCCACGATTGACAATTGCCCGCCATCATATACCATTACTCCCTGTACACAATGGCGATGGCCTGTAGTGGGCCAGCATGGGCCATTGTGTACTGGGGCCTTAAGAACTTTAGGCCTGCGACCCTTTAAATATTATTATTGCTCACGACTCACGACTTTTATATAGGTTCCGTTTAGAACCACGCGTTTAACGCGCGTGCCTCTTCTTTCGGCGCGCGACCCTTTAAAAAGATAATAATATAACACCCTTTGAAATAAACTCCTTGATTCGTAAATTGACGTTTTGAAAATTTATTTTGATCGTCATAGCTACGTAGAGAATGAGAGTTAGTTACTAAGAGTGGTTGGGACTAACGTGGGCTGTTAAAATACGCGCAGCATAATATCACACTGAAACCTAACTGAAAATTTAATCGACAATATTTTTACATATTTTTACGTATTTGTTTACTTTGGTTTTTATTATATAACTTACTACCTACATTATAAATATGTGAAAAGGGTGTGTTTTGTTATTTTATTAGTGCCTCGCGCCAACTATTGATCTGATTTAGCGTACATTTTGTAGCTGAGATCCTACAATTTAAGCTACTTTTTATCGGGTAAATTCCTCGAGCAAAGCTAGTGCTAAAAATCTTGGATATTTTTGTAGATCATTTTATAGGCAAATTTAAGGCTTAGGTACTTATTAATATGAAGTGATGTAATATTTTTTTTAACATACATTTTATAGTGTGTCAACAGCTAAGCAAATAATTAGGTACTCTTTTCGTTGAGAGCGGAATTTGCCATTATTTATTATTATGACCAGAAAAAACCCCGTGGTTTTGGCTGCCCGTGTTTATTCAAATGGAAAATTTAAGAAAATGTCATGGAATAATTAATTTTCTTATTCAAGTTAGTGTCCATTTTTTCTTCCTTAAAAAATATTTCTATTTTGAGCAACTTTTGAAGAACATTTTCAAAATTCTTTGTTACCATAGATACTCAGATTTTAGATTTAGATGTGTTATGTAAGGCAGTAAATCTGTAGAGAGCCTTGTAATAAGGATTGCCTAAACGAGCTCATACTACATACTCAAGGTTTTTTAGTGTAAATACATAGTAGATAGCTATGTAATGTACTAGCTACGACCCACGGTGTTACCTGTGGCAATTAGAAATATAAAAAATTAAGTAATTGATTCAAAATTTCAGTGCTTTAGCTATCATTTCAATATTGTTTTTAACAAAAACTTTACATATTTATTGGACCAACCTGTTTAACAAATTGCTATTCATTTTAAATTTTAGTGGCATTATTATTACCATCTTAATCATCTTTGATAAGATTCTTATCAAATTTTTCTCAAAAAAAAAGAGGTAGTCTTAACGCCATGATTTATTATTCTCTTTTCTTAATAGGTTTATTATAATATCTATTTAAATCTCGTTTTAATTAACACGTGTATGCAAAAAAGTAAATTACACTCTGCCTACTATTGTAAAGCATGTGTCAAAAAATCGAACTACATATTCGCTATAGAAAACCATTAAAATAATCCTTAGTACATTGACTGTGGCGCCCCCATTCGACTAGTCATGTATATTATGAATAGCGTCATAGCGGTTATAGTTGTTTATACCGGTCTATAAATAAATGAGAAACTTGTTTTAAAATTAAAAAAATTACTGCAAAAAGTTAAATCACGGTATCAATAAAATATGATGTAAAAAACTTCGGAACCGGTCCAATTCGTTTAGCAACAACGGAACTACCCAATGCGTCATAAGTATTTTTTTTATAAAACGAAGTAAGAATACGAGCAAGGCTCTCTCCTAGTAAGAGATAACGCTGCCCATAATTAGTACAGTGCTACCCAGGATTTTACATAGGTAAAATTCTGGGTGCACTGCGCCAACGCTTCTTACTTAGTCATAAGATGTTAAGACTCTTCAGCCCAGTAATTTCACTAGCTATAGTGCCCTCCTACCGAAGCACATTAATGTTTGCACATTACTGCTCAGGCGGTAGAATAACTGGCACTGTTGGGGTACCCACCTAGTCGACTTGCAAAGGAAGTCTACCCCAGGTAATTATTATGACCATTCGTCCCGATTTTGGCGGGACAGTCCCGCTTTAAAGCGGCCTGTCTCGCTGGGAAAGAAACGTCCCGATTTGAGACTGGGTGTACCGATTTCAGACTTTAACGAATGAATAATGAATTCGCAGGTAATATTGGTATTGAGAATTTTTGCTTGGTTCGTTTTTAGGCTTAAATTTGCGAGTGTCGTACTTTTAATGCCGCCTGTGTGTACAGGGTTATTTTTTGGATATTTTTTTGAGTAAGTAGGTACGAGTATAGTTACATTTCCTGACTTATTATTGTTTTGTAGGGCTGTAACATAAAAAAGATAAGTAGCGTGTATTTCAAGCTATCTTTTTATATTGGAGCTTGCTTCTGCAAATGAGGGAAAATTAAAAGTAGGTAGGTAGTTCTTAAAATACACACTTACATATGTATATTTTTACTATTCATTCAAAATATCTACTTATACTACGTCCCGTGTCATTCTGAAACTAACAGACCTCGAATTTTTTGTTATGATATACTCGTATGAGTAGGTAATGTGTTTCCTTGTATTTTTGTAGTTCAATGCTTTATGTGCAATTGCAATGTTAATTAATATGAAATAACTAGCTGACCCCGCAAACGTTATTTTGCCATATAAATAAATAATAAATAAATAAAAAATTAATTATAAATAAATAATAATAAATAAAAAATATAAATAAATAATAATTTAATAATAAATAACTAATTAAATGACGATTGATCAGTTTTCGACCGGAGAGGAAAAATAATTAAATTACTAAAATGGCTATTAAAAAATAAGGGTTGATCGTAGAAGGGTGAAAATTTAGGATTGTATGTATTTTTGTATGTTGTATAAAAAAAAATAGAAATTAAAAATTTTGTCTAAAAATAAAAAAAAAATTAGGGGTGGTCTACCCCTAACATTTAGGGGGATGAAAAATAGATGTTGGCCGATTCTCATAGATACCGGATAAGCACAAAAAATTTCATCAAAATCGGTCAAGCCGTTTCGGAGGAGTTCGATTACGCACCCCGTGACACGAGAATTTTATATATTAGATTATTAAATTGTCATTATGTCGAAAACTACCTACATTCCTGCATATTAAGACGACGAAACTTGAAAAAAATACTGTTATCAACTTAAACACTTGAGAGTTGAGAGGATAATAAATTCTAGTCATAAATATTTTAAGTGTTTTCGTGTCTCTGAGTATGTCTCTGAGAGTAATACTAGAAAAAAAACATCCGACCATAATGTGACCCGCTATGTAAGCCCATATTTTTGATGACTTTAAAAAATGAGCCACTCAAAAGAAATGGACGAATATTTTGGGACTTTCCCTACAATGTTAAAAGTTAAGACTACCTATGTGTAGTTAGTAGTTCGTTGCAGGTCGTGATGATGATGATGATGATGAACGTACGAATTTCTCCGAAACTCTTGGTCATATTAAGACCATTTTTTTATTAGCTTACATTTAGTCCAAATTAGGGCAAAGTTAAAGTTTCATACAAGTCAGTTCAGTAGCTACCTATCAAGATATGAAATAACAGATGCGTTACTTAGCGGTTACTAAGAATACATTTATTTATTGCACAAAAACACATTAAAAAAACATACACAATTTACACATTGAGCTTGATTGCAATTGCAACAGAAAAAAATATGTGCAGACCTTTTAACTACAGTATTAAACAGTAAATAAAGTTTAATTTAACAAAATATAAAGAAGAGACATAAGATTCTTCGTATAAAGGTTTTTATTAGCATTGTAATACACTAGTTGTATAATTATTATTAATTATGCATGACCTATGACTGGCATTGGCCACACAGCGCAGTTTTATTGTCTTCCACTGGACTACTAAAAATAAACTTGGTGCTAATCAGAACTACATAATAGATAGATAATTATTTTATTGATACACTTAGAGGATACGTGAAATTTAAAAAACTTTTTGAACACAAGCTTTTATTATTATTGTTATCCAGCACTTCATTTGATTCGTCTTGATGAGTACTTTGACTCGTTAAGACGAATCAAATGAGCCTAAACTCGGTGGAGTTCCGTCGTTTCATTAAGGAGTTCCTATGGCCACTTTCCAGCGTCATCATCAGATCAGATGCGATGCGATGTCATAATAATATTGCATTGTCATTCGATTTATACATACATGCAAAATGTCACCTCAATCGAAAACCGGGATGTGGGTCAAATTAAACTTCCAAGATTTGATAATTATAGACAGACAGACAACAGACAGGTGTAGTATATAAAAGCTTGTAAAAAAGAAAATGCTAATTGAATTAATGCGTCAAGCTTCTCTACCAAATAATAAAATCAAGTTTTTGTTTGTTTTCAGAGCGCTGGCCATGAATTCGGTGACTGCATATCAAAACTGGTGAACAGCACACATTTGCAGAAGCAGATAGAAATCGCCAAGACCAACGGCAGCGTCGATGATGTGTTTAAAAAGTAGGTGATAGTCATACAAACAAAGCAGGAGGAGTCGTTAGATCATGTTGCAGGCCCTGTAGTAATCTCGGCGACCTGAATCTGCAACAAATAGATTCGCCACACAACCTATATATTGTGATTTGATTCTGACAGTGTAAGGGTAACCTGTTCTGTTGGAAAGCTGCGCCCAGCGGTTATACTCGCTTTACAGTAGCCTATATGTTATTCCAGGGTCTAAATCTCTTTACCAAATTTTAAAAAAAGAGTAATCTTCAATGTCTAATGTTTCAATGTTCAATATTCCGCAGGACGCTCTCTCGCTCGTACTTTTTGATACATTTTAAAATATATATTCATTGAATTCAAAATTCCTCAAGAGATTGCAGGGTTCCACAATTAAATTAAAATTGCACACATTTTAAAAGTGTGTGTGTGTGGGTGTGTATATATGTATAAGTAACAAACATAATTCTTACAAACTTCCGCTTTTATATTATATTAGTACAAAGAGTTTTTAGTAGGACTACACTCATTTTGGGTAACTTTGAATTTTGATCTAACTTTGACTGTATTATTTATTTTCCAGGTACTGCGAACAGACGCCTGACTTCGAAATGTGCGTAAAGAACGGCGTAGAGACGATGAAAGTGTGCCTCTCACCTGAGGAACAGAAACAAATCAAGACTGTAGAGGTAGTCGCCAAGGAATTAGCCAAGTTCATCTGTTTCAAGGAAGGAGACAGGATTGCATGTAAGATAATATAGTATACAAGTATCTAACATTATTTTGTTTGTGTAACATATCACTCCGGCCATAGCAGTCTATTGTTTTTTTTTTTTACATAGAATAGGACTGCGTTTGACCAGTATCGGCGTTAGGGTAGGGCGCGGTTGGGCGACCGCCCAGGGCGCCGGATAAAAGGGGCGCCTGTGGCGCCCCATTCGTGCTGAAAAATTAAAAATTTCTCGGTGCTCGCAGCAAGCTGCTCGCGCTTTTATAAATAAGAGCATTTAGATTCTTTGCCACTTGAAGCAAGCTAAACGCACAGCATTCGTGCTGAAAAATTCAAAATTTTCTCGGCGCTCGCAGCGAGCTGCTCGCACTTTTATAAATGAGAACATTTACTTTCTTTGCCACTCGAAGTAAGCTAAACGCATTTCATTCGTGCTGAAAAATTCAAAACTTTCTCGGCACTCGCAGCGAACTGCTCGCGCTTTTATAAATAAGGACATTTAGTTTCTTTGCCACTCGAAACAAGCTAAACGCACATCATTCGTGTTGAAAAAATCAAAAATTTCTCGGCGCTCGCAGCAAGCTGGAAAGGAGGATTTTTTTTCTGGTTACGCTCATGATTTCGCCCATTGGAATCGGCCCCGAAAAAAAACTGGATTATATCCTTTTTCGTATTTAGTATGGGTTTAAATTGATTTTTAGGGGGCGCCGTAGAAATCTCGCCCATGGTAATGTTAAAACCGACACTGCGTTTGACCACTGTCTCACCTGTTGGTAAGTGAAGACCTGGTCGAAGCTGTTACACACAGGCCTAGCAAATACCTATTAACCCTCGACTTGAAGACGCCCAAGTTGTAATTTTTGTGATCGCCACTTGCGTGGTATAGAAGTATCCATAGGCGCGCCGTTATACGTAGAGTAGTTAGCCCCTGATTGACACGGACTACCGAGGAACTGTAGGATTTTTCTTGAATTTGTTCCGCTCTAAGCTCGTCCGGCCTAAGCAAATGCGAACCAAGAACCAGTAACTATAGTACCTATACTAGTAACTTCCCGCGGTGTTGGTGTTATCCGCGATAAAACAGTATCTATACAAACTATTCTCTGTCCTTTCCTGAGACTTGTGACTTGAACTATCTCTGTTCCGAATTTCATCTAAATCGGTTCAGGCGTGTAGAGGTGACAGACAGAAATAAACTCGCATACTATTAGTATGTATCTAAATAATTTTAGTGTGATTTATAATTAATATTACATAGAGACGATAGAAGTGGCCTCTCACAAACTAGCTAAAAAATCTCGTTTAGGGGAAAGTACAATCCGATAAAACAAATCACTTGTGAACTGAACTATTTTTTGTCAAACCCACTTATAAGTATAATATTTTTGAGTAATATCTATTCAAGTTATAGCCCTTTTTCAATAATTTTAAAGTGTTTTGAAATTTCTCAATGTTTGAAATACTTAGATGTGGGGAAAAAATGGGTGAAATATTTGAATTCAAGTGGTTCTTAAAAATTGTTGCTTTAAATTATTAGCTAAGGCAAGTTCGTATGCACTTAAGACCATACAATCTTTTCACATTGGGTGCGAAATAAGTACGTAATATTATATACACCTATTTCAAGACCATTCACTTAAAAGACATCAGGTTTGTGTTTTATCTAAAACTAGCTTATGCTCGGGGCTTTGCCCGCATGTTGAAATCCTTTCTTAGCGGAGATCTATGCCATAAAACCTATCTGCGTTCTGAATTTTAACCCAATCGGTCCAGCAGTTTAGGCTGTGCGTTGATAGATCAGTCAGTCACTCTTTCCTCTTATATATTTAGATTAAAAATAATAGTACAGTAAATTCAAATTACTTTTAACTCCTGGGTAGCCAAAAGTAACAAATACCGACATATATTATTATCATTATTTTATATTTGGTTCTTGTAACTTGGTATGTATGCATTATGCAATAAAGTGTTATTCTATACTCAATTTGTTTTTTGACCTTGATGTAATACGGTCTAATATGCATTGTAATAGAAAACTAATCGTAATAAGATTAATATAACTAAAGTTTCAAACCATTTGCTAACTTATTATGATGACGATCTACAGGTACACTCAAAGTCGAACATTTATCTTTAAGAACATTTAGAACACTTAATTTCGTCAACAAATACACCAATAAATACATGTGTGAACACGACAGGGTATTTTAAAGTTTTTTTTTTATTATAGTGTGGTGTTTCAGAGTTATTATAATATCTGTATCACCTGAAAGCTATATTTTGCTCTAAATGTTTAAATGCATTTCATTATGACAAATGTTTGTGTGATCCACAAGTATTTGTTTCTGGTCTGGGTGGTTTTCAATAGGTATCTATTATAAGTATGTATTTACAAAAAAAAATTATAAGTATTATATCCGTTATCCTAACCACCGTAATAACAAGCATTAAGTTGCTTAGTTTGGGGTTCGGTGGCGCTGTGTGAAACATCCTGAAATATTTTTTTATTTAATTTTATTTTATTTATTTGTTGGTTAAAGACAGAGTAGATATAGGTAGACTTTGATGCTTTTGTTATATTCTTGTACATAGTTAAGTTTGAAGGTCATTCACCTCGTCAATTCATTTCTACATATAAAATATTCGCATTATGGCAAAATAGACCGGAATCAAACCGGTATTTTAGCTATTTTACTACCTACGCATATTATAATTTTGTTTTGAAGTTTTTATTTATTACCTTAATATGTGCATACATTTTTAAACAAATTTAATAAGTATTTTGACCATTTTTGATGGCCGTTTTAATTAAAATAGTTAAAGTTTTAATAAAAAGATAATTTTCCTTGTGGACTTTTAAAATAATATACTATTTTTACATACGCGCTCAAAAGTGGGGCACTCTGAAGGGGAGTTGTTATGAACATGAACAACAAAGGTCAAGACAAAACCACAAGACAAAACCTTCAAGTTTGTGTAAGAAAGATGACGTAAATTTATGTTTGTGTGCTTAAATTTTTGCATTAGCTTTTGGTATTATGTACATAGTTAAGTATAACATTGAGTTTCAAACTCAATATTTACTAACTCAAACAGGATTTTTGTTAATTACAAGTAATTTTACTAGTATTTTTTTATTATTAATTTCCATTCTTCTAATATCATCAGTACCAGAATATGATGCTTCAACATAGGGCAGTCCCATTTACCTGTAATGACCCTCAGGATGCTGTTGCTGCTGTCACCCACTCTACATAACAATGAAGCTACTTTTTTGAGCATGATGGCAGCAAATCCATCAGTGCGTGCTTCCATAAACATAGCTGACGCACTGCAAAATCGTGGCAGCAGCATCAGCACACTGAAGGCATTATTATATTGTACACATAGTGAATTATGGGTTCATTGTATAAAAAAATAAATTGTATGAAATGTTCCAGTGTTCATCGCCGACGGTGGTCCGGAATGCATAGAGAAAAACCAGGAACAGTTGAAGCAGTGCGCCAACGATACCATGGCCGTCTCTAACAATATCAGTGATGACATACTTGATCGGGGATTCATTAGCTTCGATGTAAGTATTATTATTTTGTTTTAACCTTTCGAAATTATTAAATTACAACCCAACGACCTCAAATTATGACATGATATTATTTAACCATAATCTATGATCTAAATAATGTCACAAATTTAAATCTACCATAAAAAAAACATCTGGGCCGCAACTCGCAACTATGTACTTGCGCCTATTATTAAGTACAATGGGTTGTTCGGCCTAAATTTAAGTTGGGTCTTACGAGGTTAATAAGGCTTTTTGTTCTTGAAAGTTTTGTTTTGGGACATGTCTTCACAGCGAGTAAAATTTCAGAGCAAGGTATTACTCGTATGTCGCACTTCCACTTATTGGGTGTACTCCGCGTCCATTTTCCTCGGGGGACATACCGCCCTACGCCCTGGCGGAGGGCAGGTCAAACAAGGGTTTAAGTAGTCGTTAGACATTAAAAAGTCACAAACATCTATACATACATGTTTATATTTCGTATTTATAATTAGTAGGATTACATAAATTATTGCCTAATTAGATTTTTTATCTCATCGACATCCCTATTCTATCTATGTGTAGGTGTTAGTACTAAAATTATAAAGAGGTAATGTTTATAACAATATGAATGTATATTGCCGATGATAAAGTATTATAATATATCTACTCTTAATTGCAGGAAGCGCACTGCAAGCAAATCACATCCTTCCAAGCGTGCGCAGTAAAGGCGCTCGGCAACTGCGAGCGTCCCACCACCGCCAACATCGTCGAGTCTCTCTTCAAGTTCGCCAAGCAATCCACGCCGTGCTCCAACTATACTGTTACTAAGGTAAACATATATTATCGTGGCGTTTATAACGTCATTCCAAACGCGCAGTGAATGCATCAACGAGCGTCCCACCACCGCCAACATCGTCGAGTCTCTCTTTCAGTTCGCCAAGCAATCCACGCCGTGCTCCAACTGCACTGTTACTAAGGTAACCGGTTTTTTTATATTCCAACAGAACAGGTTTCCCTACTTACACTGTCAGAGTCAAATAAAAATTAATAGGTTGTGTGGCCAACCTATATGTTGCAGTTTCTGGTCGCAGAGATTACTACACGGCCTGCAACATGACCTAACGACTGCTTCCTACATATCTTATAGTAAACAGCCGGAACCACAGTTTTACGTGCCTTCCGAAACACTGTAGCGTCCGGGAGAAAATCTTTGCTACACATTGAGATTTGAACCCAGGACCTCCGGGTTTCAAGCCGGAGATACGACCACTGGGCCACGTACGCTACAAAAACCTTAATTATCGTGGCGTTTGTAACGTCATTCCAAGCGCGCGCTGTGAATGCATCTACGAGCGTCCCACCACCTTTGAAGATTAGTATGACATAGGTACCTACTGATCCGCCATTTTGTAAATCTATATAGTATATAATTGCTGTCATCAATACCAAGAATTAATATTTTGACACCCACCCTCTTAAAGTGTCAGGTTTTGAAGATATTAAATATTAAGCGTCAAAGTCCTGTGAGTCACCGTCTCTATGATCCCATAGGATGCAGTGTAGCAATGGGCGGCCTTATCGCTAATATTATTAACTTATAATATGTCTTTGACTCTGCAAGGTTCCCAAACAATCTAGTCATTGTAAGAGTTATACTGTTACACATGTGATGTTCTCACGGCTTATTAATTAACGTAAAAAATACCGTTGAAATGGTTCATTGTTTTTAAAGTAATCAGTAGTCATCAAATCAAAAAGGCTTCATTAAAAATGTTTTTTATTCAAATTAGTAGGCGATGTGAAATATTTTCTAATTAAATCATTATTTTGATTAAGAGCCTTGTCTTTGGGTGCAAATATCTCGTTCGCATGATATACCTAACGAATTATGAAATATAAACTTTTTGAAAATGTTCCTTGGTTTTTTTTTTTTTTTTTTTATACAACGAAGTAAGAAGACGAGCAAGACGCTCTCCTGATGGTAAGAGATAACGCTGCCCATAATTAGTACAGTGTTACCCAGTGCAGTGCACCAACGCTTCTTACTTGAGAGTCATAAGATGTTAAGACTCCCCAGCCCAGTAATTTCACTAGCTACAGTGCCCTCCTACCGAAGCACAGTAATGTTTACACATCACTGCTCAGGCGGTAGGATAACTGGCACTGTTGGGGTACCCACCTAGTCGACCACCTGCAAAGGAAGTCTACCCAGAATTTCACATAATTGTGAAATCCTAGGTAACACTGTACTGATTATGGGCAGCCGTTATCTCTTAACATCAGGAGAGCGTCTTGCTCGTCTTCTACTTCATCACATTAAAAAAAAAAAAAAAAATACAAGTTTTATACAATTTAGGAATAACTTTGTTGTTTATAAAGATATCAAACTGGAAGTACTTAAAAAGAATTTTATTATCTAATGCTTAACCGAGGCATGACCGAGGAACATTTTCAATGTAAAAAAATTGCCAGATTGACAGACTTATACTCATAACTAGTATTTAAAATATGACACTCACGACACTCAAATGCACGAAGCTATAAGAATCGCTTCCAACCGTTCCAGATGGCGATCCATCATTTATATTCACATCCTGAAAGATGTGGGTCACCCCCTGTACTGAGGAATACGACTCAAGGAGGGAGATAATTATTATATTATTTATATTATTCTTTTCATTTACAGAAACCTAATGGCGCTACAAACCTGATCGTCACAACATCCACATTAATAATGGCTATTACAGCTACACTGTTAATTTAAATATTTTAGATTTACCGCTGATTAAACTAAAAAATGTTTCCTTTCGCATAGTTATAATTTGTTCTAATTTACATATTATCAGTTTAATCAGCGATTTAAGGTTATTCGTACACGGAACTACATAAATCGTTGTGCACTACGTCTTATTCGAATCCGTGAAAAACCCTTTTCTGATTAGAGTTTTGGTTCATGTGACTGAAAACTAAGTTATTTTTGGAATATTCTTTCAGTCTAGATATAAAAGGAAAGAGTGACTGATTGACTGACTTACTGACTGATGCACCGATCTATCAACGCACAGCCTAATCAGCTGAACAGATTGGGTCGAAATTTGGAACACAGATACAATAGAGACACAATAGAGTCCTTCAACAACCTCCTCTAACAAAGCCGCTAACATAAGTTAGTATGTAATAATGTTATGTTATAGCGTGATTTTCCACCTGCGAAACAAATAATATTCCAAAATAACAACTTACTTTTTTATTCATAATAACTTAGTGAGACAATACAGAAATCAATAAAAAAACTATAATATAGCAGTAAACTTTATAAAATTAAATGCAATATTGAAGATTTATCTAGCTTCGTGTACGGAGGGCCTTATTTACGCACGTTTAGTTAAGTCTCAGGTGACGTTAATTCATAAATCTATTAATAGTGCCAAATAGCAAACTTGCCTAGATATTATAATTCATCTTAAGTTACTTGGAAATGTTTTAGTTTTAAGCCAAGGTTTGATTTTCAAGGTTTTTATTTTTATTCTTATGTTTTTAAATAATAAGTTTTACAAAAACTGCTACTATTCTAAACTCATCAAATTGAAAACTAGTTGTTAATACTGGGGCTAAAATCAGATCGGACCCTTGAATTTGAGTTTATTTTAATTAAGAAGGTTAAAAAAATATGATTATCTCTGCCATTCTATTAGGGAATCAAATCATTTTAATAAATTGTGATTTCCATTTTTTGTCATCAAAACCTAATTTTAATTGAAAATTTGTTTTAACTATTAACGCTCAATTTTTTGGTTGCTATAATTAAGAAGCGCCACTTTTTATAACTATATTATAAGTCGCAGTTTCAAATAGTGATACAAGGTTAAAGGATTTTCTAGCGCTTAAAATTACGGGTTGAATAAGTTTTAAATGTATGTTTTTTTTACCTACTTATTTTTTATAAGAATTAGCCCCTTACGAAAGCTTGGTAGAATTTTAAGTAATTGTCTAATTTTATTTTAAAGATTTGTCTTCATGAAAATACAGTTTTTTCCATGCAAAATTATTTTCCGACCCCGTGGATAGTGCTAAAAAACGCCACCGGAGCCAATGTATTAATATTTTAAAGTATTTTTACACTAAACGATTCGCAAGTATTTAGATTCATCTTTGTAAATAAACGGCACAAACTCACTTGTATTCACTTCGACTTCGTGCCGACCGTTTCGATCCGAAAGCTACTCCCTGAAGTTCCTCGTACAGGATCGAAACGATCGGCACGAAGCCGAAGTAAATACAAGTGAGTTTATGCCGTTTTTAAGTATTTGTTTTTTTCATGTTTTATAAGTTTACAAATTATAATGGTGTTTTGTTTACCGTTAAGTTTAAGTTTAATCATTCTTTATATAACAATTTAATTAAGTAAAAGGAAGTTTTGTGTGTAAAAGCACAGATAACATCAGATGATTTGAATACTTCTATTTTGCTTGCGTACAGAAAGTGGTGCAATGCTCCAACTATATTTTTTTCATATCAGATAATTTATTGTTTAATGAATTTGTACAAATATTCGAGCTCAGTGTAAAGTGTAAAGTTCTCATTCGAAAAACCTTTTAACATTATTGTCTGAGAATTTGACACTGCGATGAAACAAATGGAGCTTACATAATATTATAATCTAACTTAAAAGCTCTCGCTCGGACTATTTGACAAATTTTGAAATAAAAATTTATCTTATAGAATATAAATTCTAGATCGGAATCGGATGAGATTAAAAAAAATATATATATTGCCATGCATTGTTTGCAATAATATTATGCAGGGTTGATTTTGAGGGAATTTTCAATAAATTAAATCTTTGAATTTATATCTCAAAATTTGTCAAATAGTGCGAACTAGAGAGCGTCAACTTATATAAAAACGCTTTTATGAGCAAAACAAATCAAATATAGCCGTATTCATGTAAAACCAACGAAACTACTAAGTAGGCCTTAAAAATATCCCGTTCTTAAAAAAATAACTTACTCGCGACATTAATGTAGTATTAAGATGTTATCTGTGTTTATAAGTTACTTTTAGGTTAATAAAGACTACAGTGAATCTCAATTTTTACCATAAGTTTAAAAAATATTTTAAAAGTTAATATTATTATTTTATAGTCGTCCAACCCTCTCACAAGATATGACAAATATTATAAAGAATTATTTTCTAAAAAATGTTTTAGATTATGTTCATTTATTTGCAAATTACAAAAAAAAGACATCAATTTTCTTTAGACATTTTTTAAAGTGTATTAAAATTTTAGAATAATGAAAAAAATCTTAAGTTCTACTATTTTAATATTAAAAAATTGTCATATATAGTGCCAATGAGAAGGTCGCGAGCCAATATTAACGCTTTAAAAGTTATTCTAATAGGCAACTAAGTACATTCATATCTATTAATTAATTTTAAATATGGCCGTCCCGACTCCGTCCTGAAAACGGCCCGATTTTGCTAAAAATATTTTGAAAAATTCCCACTTTTTACCTCATAGTACAAATATCTACTAATGATTTTATTTGGAAATTTAATTTAACCTGCTTATGAGTTTACATTTCATAATATATTTAAGTACCTACTTAATTTTGATAGTTTACCTATTTCAGTAATAATAACTAACAAAATAATTTTTAATTTTTCTTTTATAATTATCAACAAAAATACGAAAATTGTGATTTTATACTAAAAGTTTCTAATCATCTCCATCTCAGCCATAGGACGTCCACTGCTAAAAATAGGCCTCCCCTTTGGACTTCCATACATACCGGTTGGAAGCGACCTGCATCCAGCGTCTTCCGGCGACCTTTATAAGGTCGTCTGTCCCTTTGTATGTGGACGTCCTACGCTGCGTAAAAGCTTCTAATGCCCATTATTTATAAGAGTGTCCAAAAACACTAGATACTTTGATATACCCTTTACATAGCTATCATATCACATATGCGTAGAAAAACATATCGATTTTTATATTGCTATACAACCTGCCAAAACGCGGCCAAATTTTTATACCCACGCTTAGATTCATAAGAAAAATGTCCTTTAAAAGTATATTTTATAGCAGTCAAGATATCCATATATATAAGCATAAAATGCATGTGACATTTAGGAGTAAGCATTAACCTTTTGAACGCCACGGCACAAACGCATTTTCGTGCCCTGTGCGCCAAGGCACAATTTAAAAAAAAATCCTACGAAAGAACTAGTGTTGCCAAGAGTCGATAAATATTTTTATTTCACTTTATTAAGACTGGGTTTTTTGTCGTCTATAGACATCGTTGGCGTACAGGACCCGCAAGTACTTGTCAAGTATAGGTGACTTTGGCGATCAAAAGGTTAAGCCGCGTCTCCAGCTCCTTTTTTGGTCTTCACTCTCAACAAAAACACGTCAACACACAGCAAAATTCCTCTACACAAAAAAAAAATAATGTCTATGCTTCAAGCTTCAACAAATGTTTTTGCTTTGTTTATTCATTTATTTATTTATTTACTAGCTGAGCCCGGCGGTAAGCTTTAACAAATTTTTTTGCTTTCCATAGCTGATGGAAAGCAAAAACATTTGTTGAAGCTTGAAGCATAGACATTTTTTTTTTGTGTAGGGGAATTGTGCTGTGTGTTGACGTGTTTTTTTTGAGAGTGTAGACCAAAAAAGGAGCTGGAGACACGGCTTTAGGGTGTCTCTGCACTGGTGAATCGTTGACGATCGTCGTTACTGAATAATGTTGCCGATGACAAAATTAAATCAGAAATCAACTTGGAACTTATTTTAAGTTGTAAATGTAAATAATCATTTTTTTATACCACGAAAGAAATTTGTTTTCTTGCTGTTGTAATTTTATAATATTTATAACTGTGTTTATATATTAAGTACAGTTTTTGACTATTGATTAAAATATATTTACTATAATAATACTTAATTGGTACATAAATATATGCGTAAAATATATTGTAATATCGATCGACGATCGTTTGATATCGATTTGAAATTAAATCAATCAGCAGTGTGGTAACGCCTTTACCTTAATAGTACAACGATTTTCATAACTGCAAGCTTCGATCTTTTTAGAAGTGCTTAGAAATAGGTACATAATTATATCTGTCGGTGTTTTTGCTAAATATTTTTTAAACATTTCTTTGACTTTATTACTTTAAATGACATAATATTATAATAATTGGGGAGACCGAAAATGCATTAATTAATTAATTATTGTTACTCTCACAAGATATTAAAGCTGTTAAAAAATCACTGTACTTGCAAAAGCATTATCATTTTAAGGCTCAGCGTGTACTATGAGAAAAAAATACACTGCGAAAAAATGTCGACAGTGAAAAATGAATATACACTAAAAATATTTTTTTAAATTGCAACGAACAAATTTGAAGTGTGCACGTAGCCTTAAAATCGTGTTTCCCCTGTGTTATAGTAATATGTTATAAAAAAATCTTAAATTCGTGATTATAGTGTAAAAAATCTCTATAATGTACTCGTAGATCTTTATAATTTTGTACGATTAGTAAATAAGCATTTAGCATTACAATTTATTTAGAATACCTCAAATGACAGAAAGTAACGGATAGTGTAAGTGATATTTTTATAATTTTTGGGACCCTGTATTACTTTTCAGTTGTGATAATAATATTTGCTTGATAAATAAATGGACCATATGTTGCTTATAAAATTTGAATTTTTATTTTAACCTTTTTTAAAAAAGTAGCTTATTCTCGTGGTTTTTCCTGCGTAGGAATATTCCTTTCTTAGAGGACGTCTACGTCATATAAATAGGTAACCTATCTGTACCTATTCCAAATTTCAAACCAAAAAATCAATCAAAAAATCAAATCAATTATAACTTCTTTTTTTTCATTAATTAAAAAAATATATTAATGGCAGTTTGAGCTGAGCGTTGCGTTGGTCTAACAATAGATCAGCCTGTCAAACAGTCACGGTTTTACTTTTATTTATTTAGATTTGAAATAATACAATGTAATCGAACATAATTAGACATTTTTAAACAAGCTTTTAATAAAATTTATCTATTTCTTTCTATTAAAAATGTGTTTCCATAATAATTAAAAACAAAGAAGTCTGTGGGATAAATTTAAGGATGTAAATAAAACATATTTTTGTGAAAATAGTTTATTGCATAATTATTGGCTAATGTTTACTTATGCTGATATTCTTTCGCCATTCTTGCTTGCAGTCCTTAGTTCTGTAAAAGAAAATTATTATTTATTAGAATTTAGATAAACCAAGGTAACTAATAAACTAATATAGTACAGTACGTACTATATTATTTTCTTTGAATGCAAAAAAGAGTACTCTATTCTATTCTAAGTATAATTATAAAAGGGGTGATGCCGGTGAAGCTTAGCAGTCTTTGAATTCTTCCGAATAGTTTTGATTGTTGGTAATTCTGAATTCTACGAATTTATACCTCTAATATAAATGTTTGCCAACATCATGCCAACGATAAGTTCGCTAGTCTATTTTAAAATACAATAAAAATATATGCTTTCGCCTGCACGGCTCTATATTTATTTAAATCACACAAAAATGTATTCATCAAAATACCTATATTATAAATCGTATTTTGAAAGAAAACCCATAGTTCTTGGCAAGCACCAATGTGTCTTCCTAGTACATACCAAAGAATAGTGTAGTTCAGCCCAGACGAGATGAAATTCTCTCCTGCAAATATTGAAGTTGTAATAAAATATTCAGCTTTTAATCCGGTCCCAATTTCAAGAATTTACTGATTCTTTTGTTTTATTTGATTGTGTTAATTTTTCAGATCGTCTGAACTGTTCACTATTCATATTATTTAAGACCTAATTTTTAATTGAATTTTAAGGATCGCATGTACCTTTGTACTTTAGGTACTTATATTTTTGCATACTAATTTCAGAACACGTAATAAATAATAAAATATAGAGACCGAATTGGCTAATTATAATTAATCCTATGTACCTAATATGAGACTTGGAACTTTGGTCGTAATAAACGAATTGAATTGAAGATTCAGTGCGATTTCGCCCTATTTGGTCAAGAGTAAAGGCTTGCGATGAGGGTTTTTTCGAAAATTTACGTCACCAGTTGGCGCCACTTTGACAGGAGGTCCATCCCATTATGCACGCTGTCAAAACCTTCTTTAGTCCCTTATAGTCCCTGCACAATTCTAGTTTATCTACTTTTTATTTTAGTAGGTGTTTGGACCTGACGTCACAGTGCTTCGCCCCTCTAGCATGGACAATGCGTAGACTTGTCTTGCTGTCAAGTCAAACTGTCATCCTATACATTCACAAAAGTACAATGTATGGGATGACGTTTGACTTGACAGCAAGACAAGTCTACGAAACGTCTGTGCTAGAGGGGCAGGTGGGTGCTATTTCAGAAATCCATTCTCTCATAGGTACGAGCAGACGCAGTCGCTTTAATAAGACAAAAGCTAATTACCGATGGCGGTAACGCGGTGTTGCACGGGGATCCCTTGCGCACGTATTTGAAGAGTGACTCGGCCATGTTGCCAGGGGTGGGGGTATCGCATTTCTCCAGCTCCTCTACGATGCATTTGGACAGCTCGTCGAATTTGGCACAACGCTCCTGGAAAACAAATTTTTAAATTAGGTAACTTATTTATTTCGTGGTCAAGATAATACTTTTTTCTCTGCACTTTTTATAAAGGATATTTGAATTTTCTAACTGTTCAGAGTGAGCTAAAGACACACTTTTTGTAGTAAAAATTATAATATTTTTGCCCGTCTGCACCTTGCCTTGTGTGTTTCGATATTTAAATGTTTGGTCAATCAAGTGTTATCTAATTTTATTATAATCCACCTATATAATATAGGTACTTTAAAAGCATACTTTGTGTAACTGTGACTTACAGGCATGGTCAAAGCTTTAGCAGCGTCGACAGTCTTGACGGAGTCCTTGATCTTGTCGGCGCACGCGCGGATCTCGTTCACCTTGGACTGGAAACACTCGGGGCCTTGCTCTGAGATGAACACTGGAAAAAAATCAAAAAAATATTTAATTTTTTTTTTGTTGTGTCCAAAAACTGATAAAACTATTCTAAGTGTGTACCTAGGTCCTATCTGAAAACCGCTCGAAGTGTTTACCTAGCCAATAGGCCTTAAGGTCTCTCTTAAAGATTATATTGATGTCAGTGATTATTTCCAGTCCTCCAACCAAAAGACGTAAAACAATGCTGGAGTGCCGCTGAGTCTTTTTAGAAAACTCCCGTGCAGTCGCTCTCCACGGGTGTCTTTTATGACTCTTACAAGATCCTGCGTTCCCCTGACGGAAGAGTACCTACGCCTAATGCGTTTATTCTCAGCGTAAACAAAAGAAAAGAAATGTACTTACGCGCAATCCTGTCACCATCCTTGTAACAGACAAAGTCGATGAGCTGAGCAGTGCCGTTTTTAGCGGATGAGATCTGGTCGCGGGCGGTCTGGTCCAGGCATGGGCTCACTCCGTCCAACAAGTTGCCGATACAGGACTTCAGTTGCGGACTCTTAGCGCAGTACCTGGAATTTGGTAAGGATGCTTTTTAATATTTTCTTTTGTTCATTATAGGTTAGCCTTTGCCTACGATCTTGCTTGATATCAGCAGCAGTCTTATTATAATCCTGTCAAAGATGGACGGAATCAAGTCTAAGCAGACCGTTTTATGCTACATTATTTTTTGCCTCCTGATATGGTTTGCTAATCCATCTTTACTTTTTTTTTACCTTTTAGGAATAATGCGTTACGCATCATCAGCGGGGCGGTATGTGGGATTCCCCCGCCGAATATGGATGCGGCGGGAATACTAACTAAAAAACCTGGGGGTGTTCCTGCGGGACGCCATAATGCCGGGGCAGCGGGTACGCCGAAGCACTCATCCGCGGTCAACCCTTCCTACCTGGCTTAGTAAAACATCGTGTCGGAATACAGTCGTAATGACCCTGGCTTCGCGGTTTGTCGAGTTGGTGGTGGTGGCAACTAGCCACGGCCAAAGTCACCACCATTAGGATCATTATGATTGTCTTTTAATGTTTTTGTTTTTATCAATATTAGAAGTAATAAAAATCATGGTCACTTACTTCTTGAAGACTTCATCGAGAGCACCATTAGGCTTGGCTTGCTCAATCTCGTTCTTGAGGGTGTCAAAGTTGACAAGTTCCTTAATGCAGTCGACGAAAGCGTGCGCTGAATTGCCTACTTCTTCAACGCCTTTCTCGTCTACGCCCATTTTCTGGCATTGAGTTTTGAGCATATTTCTTAACTGTTCCTTCTTATCGTCTGTGAGCTCATATTTTTCGGCAAAAACGCCTGGAATTAAAATTTAATTTTAAACTGTGAGGTCATCAAATCGCCACCAAATGAAGGGGGAAACGGGGAGACTACTTGTCTACAATACTTCGGCAATCACTGACATGCGTCGGCAGTCGGCATCATCGCTTTTGTTATAGACGTCTATAGACAATGGTAACCGCTCACCATCATTTAATGAGCTAATTTTGTGGTTTTATAAAGAATAAACCTATCAACTCTATAATTCTACGCGTTCTGGGGTAAAAGGTTACAGATAGACGGACAAATGAGAGGTACGAAACCCTAAAAATGGGCAATGTGAGCGATGAAAACTCTTTAGCCAGAATAAATATTATATAATATAAAAATTGAGTCGAAATTGTAATTCTTAGCAAGTACCTATGCGAAAGCATGATTTTGCAATTGTTTTTTCCTTAATTTAAGAAGATAATATAAGGAAAAAAGACAATAACAGCAGCAGCACTTGCCTGTTTACTCCGATAAAAGTTCTCATTAAGTAAGCATTCAAATGACCTGTCAATTATCATGCGGACCTACTTGACCCTAAATTGGCTTTATCTTTGCTTGTCAATATTTTCCACAGTTGATAATAATGGGAGGGATTGTTTTAATCAGTTTCTAGCCTTTGACCATGGTCACGCGGAATTTCATACTAAAAATAAATGTATTGTGATAAATAAATAAAAATGTAGTTATTGATGCGAAAGACTTGGTACCACATACAACACAACACTTTTCAACAAACACTTCAACTTGGACAACATTCATCTTGGAGACTTGGTACAACATTTTTCAACAATTTTTGTTGAAAGAGTTATTAAGGGTTTAGTCCTCTTTTTATAATTCTGTTAAATAATAAGTGGTATTATTTTTAATTTTCGACCAATAGATTCACGTAATTGCATACAAATTATATAGGAGGTAAAATTATGAAGAAAAATAATATCGGAGTGCTATTTTTTATGGTTGTTCAATGGCATTTAATATTTATTCGTAGTTTTAACTACGAATAAATATTAATAACTATTACTTACGAATAAATATTAGATACTTATTTATAAGTAGTTTTCACTATATGATGTTGTTTTGACGCACAAATTGGAGATACATTGCATAATGGAGGCATCAATATTATGTTGAGTGACCCGACCGCAGATGATACCATAAGAATTTATTATCTGTTTGAGAAATGTTTAAAAGCTAGATCCCTAGAATAAGTTATATTATATTTAGTTGTGGTTTTTGTTAGCTCCTATGAGGCTGGCATAGCCACTGAAGTGTGCTCAAAGCCTCAATAAATAAATTTGAATAAAAAAAATAAAAAAAATTGGAGATCTGGCTACTATGTTTAATACGGTGGAATTGTTCATTTGAATTGGATAGGATAATCTTTTACATTTTGCTCACAGATATTACAGTTTTCCAATGGTGAACCTTAACTTATACTCTCATACCTTATTACCTAATTCATAAACAGTGTGTAACCAGGTCAAGGTAAAGGAAGTACTCGTTAAGAACAGTTTACAATTAGCTCTCAGAAGTGGAAACAATACCAATTGTTCACATTACTGTTCGCGGCATTTCATAGAAGATAAACCGCTTCTTTGCTCCTGTGTATCCTGTGTATGTATTGTCAATATGTTTGGTTGGTACACAGATCAGAAGAATACTAGGTAGGTAGTAGGTGGTTACAGTTATGTTCGAAAAATTATAGATTACTAGCTTATGCTCGCGGCTTTGCCCGCATAGCAAAATCCTTTTCTTAGCGGAGGCATAAAAACTATCTATGTTCCAAATTTAAACCTAATCCGTCCAGCGGTTTGAGCTGTGCGTTGATAGATCAGTCAGTCAATCAGTCACTGTTTCCTTTTATATATTTTATTTAGATAATCATTATCTATGTTTTTTTTTGGAAGCGGTGGTTGCCAAGGGCTGTGCAGATGCGATTTTGGATCACCGAGTTCGAATCTCGGCACAATGACTATTATTATAAGTTACGAACGGTTTCCTACTCGCTGTACTGGTGATAGAATTCGGCCATGAGCCGTGACTAGTGACTGCCTATCCACAGGACAAAAGCGTGTTACCAAGCGGTTATTTGAACGTGTTCCGGCATGATGTTCAGTGAAGAATCAATCCTATCTATCTAATCTCACCATCAGATACACAACATTTTTCATCTTTGTTCGGTTATAATGACCCCTTAGTGATACCGCTTTATCCAGGGTGGTAACTAGCCATGGCCAAAGCCTACCACCAGTTCATAAGTACCTATATGTAATATGTACATATAATAGAATAGAATAGAAAACTCTTTATTGAAACACTACAAACATACAGAAAACTTAAAACTATAACACAAGATCACGACATAAGTGTAACAATTGGCGGTCTTATCACTAAAAGCGATCTCTTCCAGACAACCTCGTAGGGAGAAAAATTATGATATTTACATAATTATTATGTGTTTGTTTCAATTCATTATTTTTATTTCCTACGTAAGTTAAGTAGTAAGTTACGATAGACAACAAATGCTAATAATTCATGTTATCGGTAGTATAGTCAGTGAACTCGGGACAAGTGGTCACTTGTCCAAGTAAATTGGAAAATTAGACGTCGAGACTCGACAGGAAGAGGGGATCGGTCTCGATTCAGTTAGTACCTCATAACTCCTCTATAGAGAATAGAACAAAGGTCTATTTTGACTTTAATAAGTGTAAAATGTATCCACCGTAGACATTAAGTTCCGAGAATTTTGTTTATCTCGTATACAGTCAACTACAAAGAGATGTATCCATGTTAGTCTTACAAAATGAAGGAACTTTTAGTATGCAAAAATTATTTGCCCTTACTTCGTGACATTTTCAGTATTCACCAAATCTTATACTATATTCGATTCATTTTAAATGCTATTATTATGTATCACCTAAGGAAAAGTAGTGGGATACATCATTGTTGCATATTAAACGAGTCGATCATAATATAAAGTTTGATTGCTACTAGAAATGTCACGAACCAAGGGTAGTTCAATGTGGCAAATGAAAATATACTTCATTTTGTAAGCCTAACATGGATACATCCCTTTGTAGTTGACTGTACAATATTGGAAAAAAATAAAAAATAATAATTGTAAAATATAATAAATTTAGTTATTGGGGCTATTGGGGTAGTTATTGGTCGCTGGGAGTGGTTGGAGGAGGAAGACAGAAGCCCTATGTCCTGCAGAGGACGAATATAGGCTAGGAGAGCCCTAGTGCTTCGCTTCACCGTCATAGGGAATAGGGAGGCACTGCGATAACCAATTCAATTACTAGATAAACAAACAGGGTTTAAAAAAACGAATTTAGCCCCCTTTCAGACATGTGGGTGAGACGCTCGTTTTGATCATGAAAACTACAGAACCGATTTTGATGAAACTGATATAAGTAGTGTAACTCAATAAAAATACTAACGGACTCGACTTAGATGGAATATATAATATAAAAGTATCACATAAACAACCTACTACAAAAATCTAATAGATAAACTTAATGTATAAAAATTTACTTCCCTAATTCGTTGATAAAAATATAATTAATCCTACTTTTTGCTTTAATTTCTCCATAAAGTCCTTGAGAGAGCTTAGAGCGTTAAGGCCACTCTCGTAAACAATACCTTCTTTTATTGTCATTATACAGAAAGAGGACACAAAATAAATTGTATTATCATATTCTTTATATATTATAAATGTTTAATTCTTACAACCAATCTTTTTCATTATTATTAGTAGGTCTGTAGTGTACATATATTTAAAAAAATAATTATTATAATAAGTAAAAAAAAGAGAGAGAGAGTAATTGTTAAATAAAGCATTCAAAGGCACTAAAGTTCATTTATTGTTTATTTATTATTTTTCTAATTTCGTTAAACTTTAATAATTATTATATTTTTATTTTAAATATTATTTCTGTACGATTGGATGCGTATTTATATTTCAAATCAAAAAGCATTTATTCACATAGGCAACCATGGAACACTTTTTCAATTAATTATATTTTAAAGCAGATTCGTTTTCCTAGCGATGTTTCTTAGATATGTTTCGAGAAAATTGGTCCAGCCGTCTCAAAGTTATCGCAGCTCTTTTGTTAGGGAGGTAATATTAATGTTTTTTTTTTAATTTGTGTCGTCATGGGCGGATATTTATGAAACTCAGACGTGTAGTAGAGTTTCCACCTAATGTACAAAATCCAAAGAGACGAGAACCAGACGATTGGCTATTTACAGTCAAAGCCATCATTTATTTTAAAAAAATACTTCATTTCTGTGACAAAAATCGGTTTCAAAAAAATTTACGGTGGGAACATGAGTGAGGGAAACTGCTCCAATTTTTTTTTCTTTTTTTTTTCTTTTAGGAAAAATGCCAGTACAGTGAACAAAAAAAAAGTTATGATTCATATTCATAATTTATTTACATTTTCAAAATAATACTAAGTAATTGATTATAAATTTTCCGTTCGCACTTTGAGCCCTCATCCAGAAAAAAAACTGAATTCGCCCTTGTAACGCACAAGGGCGGATCATTCACACACAATCACAAATACTTACCGACTAATAAGAACGCAAACACAAAGGTTTTCCAGATCATGTTGAATCACTACAAGTTAATACTATTAGGTGAGACTGAGTGCGCCGCTGTGTGAGGACTGAAGCACAACTACAGATAGGGCGCGTTATATATTATGCACGTTACTCGGCAGGTTGATTCATTAGGGGCCTATTCTGGAAGCTACATTTATCATTTGCGCCTATTGAAGTGCGACTGCAAATTCGATCGATCTAAAATACTTCAAAAAGGAGACGAAATGGACAGCTAATGGACATCATTGTGACCGTGTTCCGGCATGATGTTCATTCGGTGAAGCCAGGGAGGGATTGATCCCGCCTTCTAGGTATAGTCTGCTGCCGTCTACGTCCGCAATGTCGCTTAACATCACGCGAGATCGTGGTCAAAGGCTTACCTATAATGAATAAAAAAAACTTTTTCCCGTTTTTGGTTCCGGTTCCGTTAATGGTAACCATTATCTATCTTTTTTTTACCCGGGTAAAATGCATTACGCATTATCATTTATTACTCCCCTGCCGAAGAGGGGCGCGGCGGGGATACCCATTAAAAAACCTGGAGGTGTTCCTGCGGGATGCCATAATGCCGGGGCAGCGGGTACGCACTCGTCGGCGGCCCCGACGGCGTTCGGTCCTCATTGACAGGAGGACCCCTCCGGCTCTAATCCTACTAACAGAATGTCATGCAGTAAAATAACCATTATTACTTACATTCCAATTGATTTAAAGATATTCAGCCAGAAAAGTATTATTGTGTTTTGTACAGTTTTATTGTATTGGATTAAGTAGTTCAGTAATTTTTTTCAGGTATTTGAAGACGTGAAAAGCGTTTAAAATAAAGGCATGCTAGCAGACTCGTGCAACGTTATCTGCAGCTGTTGAAAAGTATTTAATGACATATCTACTACATACCGATGTTCATCGCAATCGGACTGAACCGATGTAAAAAACACTGATGTTTTTTGAGTTAAAAAGTAACAAACACAAAAACAATACACACTCACATAAAAGAAAATGATTGATTCAAAAAAGTTTAAAACTAATTGTATGTGTGCGACGCAACTCCCTGTAACTCCCTTACTTTTTCTGCAAAAACGTGGTCCCAAACTCACACCACTAAATTATAATACTCACGCGACACGCGGACATTGATAAGGCATAACCATGATTAATTTATTTTCTGTACATGAACTCGCCCATTCATTCATTTGGGGTGTCATTTTACTTAGTCGGATAGTGTTGAGTGAAACAGAAATATTCAATCAACATGTGCAAACGGGATGGACAAAACGAAGGAGTATAAATTTAATAAGAAAAAACTAAAATAAAAATGGCAACATTCTACCTATTTCTTTCAAACTACTTCCGTCAAATTTGACAAAAAAAATGTAAACAATAACATGTTTTTCGTATTTTTAATGATTAATAAGTTATTTCGAAGATTTTTCACAATAATGTTGATGAAAATGAATAAAATAATCCGTGGCGATGCTTGCCAAATGAATTACAAAATCTATATATACGGCGTATACAGCAGTTGCAAATAGAAAAGTGGTTGCTGTTTTGACTAAGTGTTTCTAAGAGAACAGCGTATATCTCAGGTACGTTTAAGTTAGATTAACAGTACATCATCAAGCTCATTGAATCTTATCATTGAAAACGTAAAATAATCGTTATTTTGTCCATAAATAACTATTTTGTGTTATATATTTGTTTACAACTAAAGTCATAAAATACATTATAGTATGACTGAAATTTTTTGATACTTTTCATATTGTCCAAGTTTAATGATGATATTATGTGTATGAAAAATTGCGTTTTAGGGTTCCGTACCCATAGGGGAAAACGAGACCATATAACTAAGACTTCGCTGTCCGTTCGTCTGTCTGTCTGTCATCTCACGATCCGTGATAGTTAGAAGGTTGAAATTTTCACGGATGTATTTTTGTTGCAATACTAAAAATAGAATAAAATAAAAAAGGGGCTCCCAAACAACAAAGTGCTTTTTTCCGTTTGTTTTTGTATATATGAGATGTTTCAAGAAAGAGTTCAATTCAAACGAGTCCGACTTGCACTTGGCATTTTTATTTTGTTTTAATGTCTATTAGATGTCCCTACGTACAAGTACAAATACAATTGCTTTATTTGGGAATTTCTTTTAACATTACCTATATTCATGGCACCTATTTTACTGTTACCATACTGGTACGCCTTTTTTACTTTTAAAAGATGATATTAATCTTATTTATTTTCTATTTTCTAGGCGAATCGAAATCATCAGTCAGAAAATTTGTTTTGGAAAGTACTAAAAATAAAGGAAAATGCCCGCCTACGAGACATCGAAAAGACCACCCCACCGCAAAAAATAAAGAATTGGATTACCCTATATAAACGATTTATTACTTTATTTTATGTATTTTTAATATTATATTTGTGTCATATAACACATCGTCTTTTATTATCATTTTATAAAAGTATCATTATTAGACGCATGTCTGTTTTATTTGAAGCATGTGTGTTACTTTTTCGCGCCAGAGCTACTTATCTGATTTAACAGAGGTCAGTGACCAAGTACAGTAGCGATTTTTTTTTAAATAATTAAAGTATCAAAATTGTTTATAGTTAAATTCGGTATTGCCATACGGGTAACTCAAATATATTCTTTTATGTCAGACTAGGGTAACCTTGGTATGCTTGAAACAAAACGAATATCTCATCAACCATGCGTTCGACAAGGTAATGGCAAATTTGCCAAATTTGGTACAGAGGTAGTTAGAATCCCCAAAAAGGATATGGAATAAGTTTTATCGGTTTGTACGACAAATGTCCAAAATCCAAATTGTCCAACTAGTATTAATGTCCAATACTAATTTGGTCCAACATGGCTTACGTCCAACTAGGAAAAATGTCCAACACGAATAATTTCCAACATGAATTTGGTCCAAAATGAAATATGAATGACCAACACGAATTGGTTTATTTCTGACGCTGTCATAGAAGAAATGAAAGGTCTTAGGAAGATCTACCTTTCAGATGACAGCTGTCAAACTTGAAATATCAAAATCTGGAAAATCTTCAAAGTTTTTTTATTTCTTCTATGACAGCGTCTGGTTAGGACGAGTATTTTTCGAGATATTGACGTTTCAAGTTTGACAGCTGTCATCTGAAATGACAATCTCTCCAAGACCTTTAATTTCTTCTATGACAGCATCAGCCTAAGACGAGTATTTTTCGAGATATTGACGTTTCAAGTTTGACAGCTGTCATCTGAAATGACAATCTCTCCAAGACCTTTAATTTCTTCTATGACAGCATCAGCCTAAGACGAGTATTTTCCGAGATATTGACATTTTAAGTTTGACAGCTGTCATCTGAAATGACAATCTCTCCAAGACCTTTAATTTCTTCTATGACAGCATCAGCCTAAGACGAGTATTTTCCGAGATATTGACATTTTAAGTTTGACAGCTGTCATCTGAAATGACAATCTCTCCAAGACCTTTAATTTCTTCTATGACAGCATCAGCCTAAGACGAATATTTTCCGAGATATTGACGTTTCAAGTTTGACAGCTGTCATCTGAAATGAAGATCTCTCCAAGACCTTTAATTTCTTCTATGACAGCATCAGCCTAAGACGAGTATTTTCCGAGATATTGACATTTCAAGTTTGACAGCTGTCATTGCATTGGAAATAAAGATTGTTCACTAGGTACGTGACACTTTTAATTGGACTACGGGATTAGCTATTGATAGAACCACGGATAAAATAAAACTTTATTGGACATTTTTACGAATGGACGTTTTTCATAAATGGACAATTTTCAAATTGGACCTTTTTACGATTTGACATTTTTATGAGTGGACTATTTTCCGAATGGGCATTTTTATGATTGGATTTTTTTTTTTGGATTTTTCTAAAATATTTGTCATTTTTCATAATTGGACATTAGTCGTATAAACCTGGGCTTTCGATCGGTGTCGGCTCGCGCGGTGATAAAAGCGCGATGCCAGAATCAGGTCGAATCAGGCCGAGCCGGGGGGGGCCGGGTCAGGTGAATTCTTCACTTTAGAGGTTTTTTCTTTCTTTCAGACTTTTATAAAAGTCATTATTGATTTAATTCAAAAACAAATGCTCATATTTATTTTACAAAAATAACATTTTTGTAGCGGGGATGAAGCCGTGGGTTTAGCTAGTAAACAAAATAAATATATAACGTTACCTAATCGAATGCGAATGCAATGAACGACAAAAATAACATTGTTTCAGCCATGCCTAGTTTACCCTATATTTTTATGTATTTTATGTCAACTAAAATCGAAATTATATAATTTGGTTTTAAATAATATTAGTTAGCTTCGATAAGTTTTTCCTGCTTTTTACTGCCTTCTTTCCATTTTTACACCAATTTACCACACAAAAGGTCATTTTTGTCCGTTAACTATATTATATTGGACATTTTTAAAAATCAAACGATGCGTGCATCTGTCGCTGAGCGCGTTGTGTGACTGAGCGGCGGGTGAGTTGTACTTTTTACGCCCCGCCCATATAGTTGTACTTTGCGTTGAATCACTTTTTGAGCTGTGTTCGACTTCTATTATTTCCCTAATTCGTTGGTGCGACGATATATTAATCACAAAATAATTTGGTAGAGCAGTTAAATATGGATAATATGACTTGGAGTTACTCGTATTCTCTGTTCTATAAATATATTAATAGGGTTATTTTAATGATAGTAACCAATTATAATAAATCTGCATTAGATAGGTATGCGTTTATATTTATTTTAAATAGTGCCATATATGGCACTTAATGTACTTTAATTACCCAGCTGCCTGATTGTAATTGCCATATTTTATACGTTTAATCATTGATGCACAATGCATACTAGGCTCATACTTATGTCATTTCTGCTTATTTTATGTAAATTAACTATTAGTTTCCTTATAATAAAAGACTTTTATGGAAATGACGAATAAGTTTGATATTCTTAAAGACCACACACGATCTAAGATAATTTTGTTTTTTTTTTATGTGATGAGTGATGACGTAGAAACACGAGCAAGACGCTCTCCTGATGTTAAAAGATAACGGCTACCCATAATCAGTAGTGTTACCTAGGATTTCACAATTATGTGAAATGCTAGGAGCACTGCACCAACGCTTCTTACTCAAGAGTCATAAGGTGTTAAGACTCTTTAGCCCAGTAAGTTCACTAGCTACAGTGCCCTCCTACCGGAGCAAAGTAATGTTTGCACATCACTGCTCAGGCGGTAGAATAACTGGCACTGTTGGGGTACCCACCTAGACGACCTCCTTTTTGTATTTTTATTCGGAAAAAAATGCCCGCCCAGTGGGATTTGAACACGCAGCTCTTCTTGTAACTCGTAGCTATGGATACACACAACATTCTTATCCAGCATCCACTGAAAAGTACATAATATATTATGTAGGTAGGTACATTGTGTTATTCTAGAATTTTAGATGACTTCACATCTAAAATTCGTAGTATATACTAGCTTGTGCTCCAGGCTTCATTCCCGTTGCAAAATCCTTTTTTAGCTGATTTATCTGTAAAAAATTAAAAAAATCTAATAACGAGATCTCTAAAGATCATAATCATATCTCAAATTTCATCTCAATTGCTTTCCACACAACCTATAATTGTGATTTGACCCTGACGTATAAGGCACCAAAGAGCGCATCAACGGGCAGACCGCCTGTACACGGAAGATTCATCTCAGTTAAATATGCCTATCCAGTCATAGCAGTCGCCGAGCCCGAAATCGGCCAGGATTGCATCATCATCATCATAAGTAGGGTAAACTGTTCTTTCTGTTGGAGTATAAAAAACACTAATAAATATGATAATAATTATAAGTCTGTACAAGGGCGGATCCAGGATTTGATTCTGGGGGGGCCAAGGTGCAGACAGCCAAAAATATTATAATTTTTACTACGAAAAATGTGTGTTTAGCTCGCTCTGAACAGTAAGAAAGTTCAAATATCCTTAATAATAAGTGCGCGAACAGCTCGTTGCGAGCGCCGAGAAAAGAATTATAATTTTGACCAGAAATATGTGCAATATTCGTAATTCTACAATGCTTCTGGGCTTCTTCTTCCTTGGCCCCCTGCCCCCCCCCCCCCCCTAAATCCGCCTATGAGTGTATATTTGTATCATACCAGAATATGCCCCTCAGGCCATAATTTGACGTTATCATGTACTCGCGAGAGCTACCGAGAAACTATTCAGAAGACTCGGATATCCTCGGTCTCAGGGTGTCAAGTGTAGCTTGAAGACGAGCAAAATTTGATCTAAAACCGAAGTGAATTTCTCTCTAATGTAATATGACAATAAATACATAGTAAAAATATGATAAAGTTGTTAACTAGTACTTAAACATTTAAATTTTATTCCGTGATTCATAATTTGCGCTATAATAAACAGGCCAAGCGCTATTCTCCTTAACTTTCATCGAATATATCAATAACTGCCTTAACTTTCATCAACGATATCTCTGAAACTAACAAAGGATCTTAACCGCTATAGTTTTCCTGGAAAGTTCATGGTTGAATCTATATATTGGTGATTTTTTTTCAGAGTTTTAAAACCAGTAGGTAGTTTAGATAATAATAATTTTAGAGGGGAGAACGCGCAAATAAAGTTTTCAACTAGAATATTTTTCAAATGGATTACTAAATCGAAAAAGTTCCTTAAAAATACATAAAAAATTTCATTCCCATCTTACGTGTTCGGGAGGTGCCCTCAATTAATTAATTAATTTTAAATTATTTGTTGTGCCGTTCTCTTACCTCTTACTGTTGCTCTTATTTGTGCAAAATTACAGCTTTCTAGGATTTATAGTTTCCCCGTAAAGCCGCGGACGGACAGGCGGATAAAGCGAAACTATAAGGCTTCCTTATTGACTACGGAAGCATAAAAGTAAGGCTTTTTTCATACTTTGATTGTGTTAAAAAATGGCTGATATACGAGTTTAACACAGACAGCCCCCCTCTGTCTGTGCGGAGACAGAGCGTAGGGTTCATCTCATTAATTTGCTCGCATAAATAAAAAAAATACTTTGTCCCACCATAATACATTTGGGTCTGCTCATATTGTCTTTAGTTTGCAATAAAACTTGCTCATATGATAATGATGGTCAGGGGTTATCAACATTGTCGCCTCATTGACACCTCGTAAGATATTTCGAACGTGATGATGATCATATTGTTTTATAAAAGTGTTGGTTTGTGTGTAGAGCACACAATCGAACAGCGCGTACCTACCTTCAATGCGATGAAAATGATTGATATATTGAATGATTTTACGAGCAATACTTCTAATAAAAGGTTACTCTTTCTTATAAGCACCACCTGTAAATTATAGTCATCGCGCAAGGAACAAAGAGCGTGAAGTCTTGAAGAACTGGTTTCATTATTAGAAGCTTTACTTGTAGAGCTACCAGGGCAGACCTACGGCCTCATGATTAGACACGCAAATCTTTTTGAACGATCTGAAGCCATATTTAAATTAGCTACTGTGTATTTCAGACAATTCAAAAAGATTTGCATAACCTAAACCTCTAAAATCACACTTATTATATAAAATATTCGAAAATTTGTGCGTGTGTATCTTTGTTACTTTATCACGCTTAAACGGGTGTACCGATTGAGCTGATATTTGGCATACTTAGAGGTAGCTCAGACCCTGAAATAACACATATAGGCTACAAACAGGTAAAACCACTGGGCGCAGCTAGTATAATATAATTGAATAGATTGCTAAGCTAAACGTAAGCTGTACAAACAGGTAAAACCACTGGGCGCAGCTAGTATAATATAATTGAATAGATTGCTAAGCTAAACGTAAGTTTGGCCATGATCAGGGTGCGTTTACTGCGCGACATCTTATTGTAGAGGTATTCGCACAAATAAATATAATCCTGTATGAGCTGATAACTTCTGACCTTCTGACCCTAGGAGATAGCAACTATCACTAGTAACTTGAAAAGATAACTTACCAGCTGCACCCAGCGGTTTTACTCGCTTTACTATAGGTAGCCTATGTGTTATTCCAGGGTCTAAGCTATCTCCATTCCAAATTTCAGCTCAATCGGTCCACCCGTTTAGGCGTGAAAGAGTAACAAACGTACATCCAGATATCCGTACATTCTTAAAAAATTTCACGTTTATAATATTGGTAAGAATTAGTAAGATTTTCTACAGAGCGATAACAGATGTTTCTGTAAATTTACAAGAAACTGCAAAAAGTTTTATTTATCTAAATTGATTACTAAAAAAAAATAACATCTTCTCAGGCTTGTAAAAAACGAGATTTCCAGAAATTCATATCAAACCAAAATAAGCACCCGATTAATTATTATTTTAAACAATATTTTCCTTAATCTATCAGAATGGTTTCCAAGAATCTTGGTACCTAAATCTCAGGAAAAGTAAAACCCTAGTTTAGTTTACCTTTGTAATTATTTGGACCCAAAACTGTAAAGAACTAGAACAGCCTAGGCTTAAAATAGGGCTAATAAGATAGATATAACTAAAAGTAAAATAATAATAAAATTTGACGTAATATATTTTTTTATGAGAAGAAGTAAGAAGACGAGCATGATGCTGTCCTGATTTTAAGAGATAACGTTGCCCATAATCAGTACAGTGCTACCTAAGATCACAATGATGTGAAACTCTGGGTGCACTGCACCAACGCTTCTTACTCAAGAGTCACAAGATATTAAGACTCTTTAGCCCAGTAATTTCACTAGCTACTGTGCCCTCCTACCGAAGCACAGTAATGTTTGCACATCACGCAAGCGGTAGAATAACTGGCACTGTTGGGGTACCCACCTAGACGACCTCCTGCAAAGGAAGTCTACCCCCGGTAAAAATGTAGGTAGAGCTCTTTTATCATGCTTCTTTTATGAGTTTCTTCTGTTGTCGTGCAGATTTGCTCACGCACGCAGGATTAGCCTGTGTGCTTAATATTTTATGCTCGTTTGAGCGTTTCTAAGATCGGTCGATCAGTAGGACAGAAAACGTCCAATATTTTTAGGCTTCCGTAGTCAACAAGGAATCCTTATAGTTTATTCAATGATGTAAGAAGACGAGCAAGACGCTATCCTGATGGTAAAAGATAACGCTGCCCATTATTAGTACAGTGCCACCTAGGATTTACAAAGGTACAATTAAGGGGGGAACTGCGCCAACGCTTCTTACTTGAGTCATAAGATGTTAAGACTCTTCAGCCCAGTAATTTGACTAGCTCGCTCGCTCGCCCGACTTTTCACTTTGTTTAATATATAATCTATACGATTTTTAAAACTATCGCGAGTGTTCTCCATAACTACAACAACAAAAACGGCACAACTCACGTCAACGCTCAGTGAGCGTCGGTTACTGCAGGCGTGAACTCCTGATTAAGGACATCGTAATTGTCCGAAACCGTGGTCGAGATATTCTCGGCAATATTTGACGTGAGTTGTGCCGTTTTTGTTGTTTTAATAATCTATTCGATGGACACAAACAAGTTTTTTAGTCAACATCCTCATTATTGCTCTGGATCTGCGATACTTGGAATTGATAAGATATTAGCACAATAAATATCAATACACAATACCTCATCACTCATTAGTGCCCTGATGGGTCATCGACTTAATCCAAATTATTGTCCTTATTTCTAATATTAGGTTACGATAATTAGGGATCAAATAAACACATATTTACAAGTCCATAAATACAGTTTATTTAAACATTAATAATAAGAGTATCATTATTATAATGGAACTCTACTAATTAATAGTTAAACAATGATTTCCGTGGCAAATTTGTCGAAATTCGCTTGTTTTTAACCCAAAATGCTAAATATTTAGACGGGATGTAGGACGACATCTTAACTAAGGGCCTTCGGACATGATGCGTAGCTTAACCGTATCTTATCTTATTTCGTTTCTACCAGAATGTCTCTTACCGAAAGGTAAGCGAATCTAAAGTAACATGTGAATCACTACCATATGGTTAAGCCACTTCTCAAGTACGAAGGCTTTCATAGAGAATAAATATTAGGCATCTATCATTCAACATCCTGCCCTTAAATATACATAGACAAAAATCTTTCAGGTCTCATATATCAGAAGGAAAAATTTCGATTTATAATACCTATCCCGATGTATCCCGATTTCAACCAACCGATACCGGATTTTTTTACAATGCCCAATATTTATTCATAAGTACTTTTATTATAGATAACTATGTATTATTGTTATTATTGTGATATGAGTATTTTTATCAGTTTTGAATTATTATGTGCACTTATTATTTGTAGAGCAACATTTCTGTTATCATATGTCCATAGTTAACAAATGACATGGCAGGTTAAGATTTGTTCAAAAACATCAGAATTTCATAAATAGGTATAACCTATGTTAAGCTTAATATGATTGCATATTACTATGATATTAGATATTATTATTTATTATGTTATTGTACATAATATGTCTAGATTATATTAAACATGTAATTTACGGATTTAATCAGATTTTACAAGAATTTTGTATTTAATTCTTGAATGGTACAGTCAAGTTTGTAAAATGAAGGCATATCATTGACTTGGGCAAAGAATATAAGGACATCAATATTGTTATAATTTGGACATCGTACCTATGTATTAAACCAAGTTAATTATAGTCATTAAATTTAAATGTTAATGAATTGAAAACGGTATCCGTTAAAATATTTACACAAAATAACTATTCACATAGTTTAAGCTATAACTACAAATAACTATAAAACATTCTAGCAAAAGAAGTTATTTTTCAAGTTACACGTAAAATTTCAAACTCGACCGTACAAGCCCGCGTTTATCTTAACGCAAATCTTCGCGCTAAGTGTCAATTTTCGAATAAATATATAATGCTTCAGACATTTTTGTTTTAGAATTCGCGAACATTTGCGTCAAGAGTGGCTGACCTATTAAAAGTAACAATATTTTATTAAGTCTTATTCCATTTGACATACATTTTCTAAGAAGATAGGTTATATATTGCAAAACACAACAAAATAACACAAATAACAGTATCTATGAAAGAAAAATAATTCTTGTCAAACAAGAATGTTACAATAAAATCACAGGTTATATCATATATTAATATTATATTATTATCACTAAATACAATCGGATATTATATATAAAGTCCATATAATATATTTCTCTTTTAGAGATAAGGTGCCTTTAAACGACACCTTATATTAAATAAATAAACGCGTTCGAGATTGAAACCAATATTATATAAAATAAGATAAACTAAACAAATAAGTAGGCGGTTTTATCATTTTAAATTTTAGAGCAAAACTAAGGACCTTTGCACACAGTACAACGAGTTTTTTCATCCGAGACACAGTACTATAAACTTATTAGTTTTCATCAAAAAACATAGTCCCATAACGTGACTATTAAAAAGTAACGGAAAATCCTCAGATTGACAAAATAACCCAATAATGTTTCAGCAAGTCAACGAACTTGCCGCAGTGTCATATTAATCTGCGCCATT
Organism: Hemithea aestivaria; assembly: GCA_947507615.1. NCBI lineage: Eukaryota > Metazoa > Arthropoda > Insecta > Lepidoptera > Geometridae > Hemithea > Hemithea aestivaria. The sequence continues at coordinate 14,509,962 of OX382325.1, read as the reverse complement.
TTGACACTCTTTTGAAGAATTTGACTCGGACGCTAAGCTGACGTTAATGATATTAGTGTGCAAAGGCCTAAAGCTACCCATATACTTACGACAGACAAATCTAGTCGATACAATTCATACGATCGCTTGCGACGAATTATAAACGTTCGTATATGGGCAAATCTTTACTATGCCTCAAATATTGTAATAAATTGAGACTTTATCTTCAAATCCCTTGAATTTGTTATCTTCAGGTCTCGTCGTAGGTCCTTATGAATCGTTTTTAACATCATATTATAGTTACCTATATTACTTTATAATATAAGTAGATTTCAACCACTTAAATTGCTGGTCGTCCCCACAGTCCTCCAGAACATTTAGTTCGGCTGACAGATGCAATTTAAAATTAGTTTATCTCTTAAGGTTAAGAGTATAGCCGTCAAGGTGATCGTTAAGCTAGCCCTCTTAATCTACGGATACTTAGTTGATTACATTACTAATATACATTTAGAATATTACAGGACAGATATAGGTCTAGCATAACGTAAGAATAAATACAGTAAAGTTAGGCAACAGATCCGAATTTTTGATAAAAATAAAATTAATAAACTAAAGCTCTACAGGCGCTATCTTTACACAAAAAATTATCCCATGCTTTTGTCCTCGAGATTTGATTCTTGTAGTAAATTCAAAAGTAAATAACTATGGCATTTTCACTTTCCATCAGGTGGGATGTGGTCAAACGTAGGCCTATTTAGTATAAAAAATAGGATTACTACAGACAACGGAGTTTATCTATAAGTATACACAACTGGGACCATAGGCGGATCCAGGATTTGGTTCTGGGGGGGGGGCCAAGGTGCAGAAAGGCAAGAATATTACCATTTTTACTAAGAAAAAAGTGTGTTTAGGTCGCTCGGAACAGTTAGAAAGATCAAATATCCTTAATAATAAGTGCGCGAGCAGCTTGCTGCGAGCGCTGAGAAAAAAATTATACTTTTGACCATGAAATATGTGCAAAATTCGTAACTCTACAATGCTTCTGGGGGGGCCTTGGCCCCCTGGCCCCCCCCCTAAATCCGCCTATGACTGGGACCACCGGGTAACCGTACCGTAACCGGGTAATAAATTTTTGAGTATATGTGTAATAAACATACAGTAAATCATTTAATACCTAATGACATTATATGTACTTTTATTTACAGTACACCGGGAGAAAATTGAGGGCTAAATTTTACATGCGTGGGCCACGGTAGCGCCCACTTAAGTTCAAAGTTTCACAACTATCGTGCGCCAATATCCGTGGCACGTGTTTTTATAGGTCACCTATAGGCGTAGTTTCGCGTAGAAAATGTTTAGTTTTGTAGTATTTTTCCTTTCGTATATTCTACACACAACAGACATTTAAATTTGTCGAAAATTGAACCAAAAATTAAATTGATTAAACATGCAATTAAAGAATATCTCAACTCTCTATAGTTCACATTAGTGTATTTTTTAGCACACTTTATTATTGTTTTCAATTTTTGTAAACTTATTGGAAACATACTCTATCTAAAAATTCCAAAAGCAATTGGGGCCATGACTACTGAATCAACTATTAAAATGCAATTTTATTTAGAAAGGTTCTTTACCACATTACTATGTTTAGAGTCAGTAAATTAGCCGAGGCAGTGACATCAAGACGACCTGTTCAAGAGCTTTAGTAAATCTAGATTCTCAGCTTTTTAAAAAAAGTTTTATCTTACCTATTTCTATTAATTTATACACGTAAAATCCATTTATTTATGAAACCTCGCATAGACTACAGACTTTATTTCGGCAGATAGTTTGGTCGGTTTCGATTTATCTATACTTACGGTATAGATAAATCAAATCGAATCGTACTCTATGGATATTTTATATTATTTATCATAAAGAAATGTTCCCCTCTTCGTGCATGGTTGTCTGGAAGATTTCGCTATTAGCGTTAACACCGCGAATTACTACACTGATGATCAATAAAATTGTGTGTTAAGATTGTCTGCATATTTTGTCGCTTTTTAAATGAAGAGTTTATATCTTTCATCCATAACATCAGTGCGTGTTACGCGTTGTCGTGAAACTGGAGACAATTTACGAGAAAATGGGGTTTTATTGCACTTTTATTGGTTTCCATATAGAGTAGGAGATCCGATAAATTTATATTTCAGCCGATAGAAAGTCTGTAGGAAGCGCGGAATTTAACTGTAAACACATTTTATATGTAAGATTTATATAACATACTACCAAAATTGTATAGGACAATATTTGGCACCATACAATTATTTTCATGTCACTAGAAGATTTTTTTACAAAGTTCATTATAAACAATATTGAAATATATTTCTAAACACGTTAGAAATGGGAAGCACTAGATTTCTAATAGAATATATTTTTTATTACGATTTTTCGTTGTAGGTCACGAAAAACATTTCAATAATGCGAATTAAATAAAAATAACCTTAGATTAAAAAAAACAACCACACCTTAAGATTTCATTTCACATTTTTTAAGGAAGTCACAGAAACGGAAGTAAAATATAAATGAAATATATATAAGTACCTATATAAAAAGATACGTTATATTATGTAGGTACTCGTACCATAGATAATATAGAAAAGTATAAATCCTACTTTTAAATTTATACAAAAAAATGTATCTACGAGTATATTTAGTAAGTACTTATCGAGTACTTATTTTTAAATTGCAGTAATACATTGAGACTTATTTATGTTGTTAAGCGCATTTTTCCATTTTACAACTAAGCATTTAGGCGTTTTATGCTCATTCCGATATTTTTCAACACCTTGAAACTTGAAAGCGATAGGGATCTTTTGTGTTGTTGATCGCACCCACTGTAGAGTGAAATCGTACCACATGCCATTATTCATTAATTCTTGAAATCGCAATTAAATAAATTCGCGATATCAGATCGAATCGTAGACGATATAACTATGTTACTGAACTCAATCTAGTGACATAGGTATGTAACTATGTAACTGAACATGAGCCGTCATATAATTATGTACCTGGTAAGATAGCAATGAATCGCTTCCTTATATCTATGTTCCGACCCATAATCATATCCCTAGTAACATAATTATGTAACGTCTATTGCTATCTTCCAGCGACATCGGTACGTTATCGCTCTTAAACTCGTACCTATTTGCAGTGTACAAATTCTAGTATTATAAAATAAACGTTCTGAATCACGATCGCTTTCTCGCGCGTCTGGGCCCTCTGTGTGACGTCAGCTGAAATGTGTCAGGTTATATTATTATAACCTTATTTTTTCGGAATGAGCCTAAATCGCTTTACATTATACTGTACAAAAGCGCTATTCTAAAGGGCTTTAAACACCAGGGATCTATGGAAAGAGATTTAATTCCTATGGAATTTCAGACATGTATTTATTATAAGTTATTTATTCTATTGGAGCGACAGTAAATGTTCTAAGTTTCTAAGTGGTTTTCTGTTTGTTAATAAGAGCTGTAATGAGTTTGATCCGTGCCTTGATAGCTTTGTAACGTATGTAGTCCTCTTCCCTTCCCTTCTTGTCGTCCCTTTGTACTTTACGACTGTTGAGCATTTCGAAACTTACCTCGTACTCCTTGATGCTTCGACGTAGACCCTGTAGAGATTTCACTGCGTTAAGATACCTTAAAATATTATTATTGTAACTAGCGTATGCTCGCGGCTTTGTTCGCATGGTCAAATCCTTTCTTAGTGAGGTCTACGTCATAAAACCTATCTGTATACCAAACTTCGACTCTTCGACCCAATCCGTTCAGCGGTTTGAGCTGTGCGTTGAAAGATCAGCCAGTCACTCTTTCCTCTTATATATTTACTAGCTTCAGCTAAACCCTTTCTTAGCGGAGGTCTACGTCATAAAACCTAAACCATCTGTATCTATTCTAAATTTCAACCCAATCTGTTGAAGGGTTTGGGCTGTGCATTGATAGATCAGTCAATCATAATCACTCTTTCCTTTTATATATTTAGAAAAAAAAAATACTGACTCCATAGGCTCCCGAACTAACAGAAGAGGTAACAAACATTTTGAATATACATACATATGTACATAAGTCGGACTTCAATACTCAAAGAAATAGAGAACTCTCAAAGTAAGTATTTAGAGAAACTATTAGATTTGTTTTATATATAAGTGACTAGTTTTAAAGTAAAGTTTTATAATTTGCCTTCGTGTCAAGGGGAAAGAGTAACATAAAATAATATTATTTTTGTTTGTTTGTATTGTTTTTGTTTTATCTTATTCTAAGTAGTAAGGTTAAGTACAGATGACACTTATAATTTTCCTCCGTAACATCCATCCAACATACCCAATTAAACACATTATTTATTATTGGTCGTAAATGAAACTAATAACTTGAACTCATATACTAGGGAGAGATCTGTGCTTGAACTCGATGATAGGAAATAATATCGGTATTTCCCTTAACACCGATAAGTAAATCGATAAATTATTGGGAATTTCTACAATAAATGTTTGTTTTGAAGAATTATTGTGATGGACCAATAAGTTAATATACCTACCTAATAATACAAAATTATGATAAACACGAAGAATAATAACCACGATATCCTTTTTTTCAGCTAAGATGAGTCTGCTTTTGTTATCCTAAGAAAAATGTGTTACGCACCGTCACCTTGCGCCTGGGCTAACTGACCCGAAACGTCGAGGTTAGTTTTATAACAATATTAGCTTATGCTCGCGGATTTGCCCGCGTAGCAAAATCCTTTCTTAGCGGAGGTCTACATCATAAATCCTAGCTATATTTCAAATTTCAAGCGAAACCGTTCAGCGGTTTGAGCTGTGCGTTGATAGATCAGTCAGTCACTCTTTCCTTTTATATATTTAGAAAAAGACGTTTTTGTAAAACTAACATTAAAACTCGATAATGCCCAAATAATAAAATTAAAATTAATATAATACTCACGCATTTAAGAATCTTAGCCTCCATGAGTGCCTTAGAGAGATCTTCCAAGCCGAGGCAGTGTAGCGCCTCGTTGGACGTCGCAGCCTCTTCGCTGGCGGCTGACTTGGCTGATGACGTGGACGATGGAACTTCTTCCACCATCGGGGGGTCGCGGGTTGGTGGCGATTGGAGAGGGGTTTCCGCTGTGTCCTGGTAATTAAGATTAGGTAGGCAAATGTTTATTGTACAGTCAACTACAAAGAGATGTGTCCATGTTAGTCTTACAAAATGAAGGAACTTTTAGTATGCAAAAATGATTTACCCTTACTTCGTGACATTTTCAGTATCCACCAAATCTTATACTATATTAGATTCATTTTAAATGCCATTATTATGTATCACCTAAGGAAAAGTAGTGGGATCATTGTTGCATATTAAACGAGTCGATGATAATATAAAGTTTGATTGCTACTAGAAATGTCACGAACCAAGGGTAGTTCATTGTGGCAAATGAAAATTTACTTCATTTTGTAAGCCTAACATGGATACATCTCTTTGTAGTTGACTGTACCACAAAATAGAATAATTAATAATAAATAATAATTAGGTTTATACTCCAACAGTTACCCTACTTACACTGTCAGTCAAATCACAATTTTATAGGTTTTGTGGTTGTGTGGCCTATATGTTGCAGTTTCAGGTCGCCGACTTGAGTTAATTTTAAAGATCTAAGCATCAGGGACAGACAGACAGCGGTAAGCGACTTTGTTTTTTCTATGTGGGGCCGTTCAAGTATTACGTAAGCAGATTTCTTACCATTTTTTACCCCCCCGCCCCCCTTGTCATCAAAAGTAAGCAAAGCACTTACCCCCTCCCCCTATGCTTACGTAAACATTTTTAGTTAGGTTTTTTATTTTTCATTTTTAAAATAGGAAAATTCATGAAAATATTAGGTTTAACTGATACACATAGAGTAAGGGACAAAAAAATATAATCAGAAATAAAGAACATAACAAACATAAAGAATATTTTTGGTACACATTAACAGTCTTCAGTCCATGAAACCTGAATCCATGATTCGTTATCGATGACATTGGATTGCTGCTCAGTGTTGCGAGTCTGCTCACTTTCATCCGATTTTGGAATGTCTACGTCACTCTCATCGAGCCATTCAACATCTTGATGCTCTAAATTTTGAATAATGCACATCAGTTCATTAACACGACTCTTACAGGACTAACTTTTCCCTCTGTGGGCGTGTTTACTTTTTTATGGATCTTCTCGATGTGACGGTTTAATGATTTGACGGAAGCATGATAAAGTCCACACGTTTTGCATGTTCGGCTTGAGAGCCTCAATTTTCCCCGAAAAAACGTAAATGACTAACGATGACGTAATCGTCCAGCGGTTTAGGCTGTGCGTTGATAGATCAGTCAATCAGTCACTCTTTCCTTTTATATATTTAGATAAACGCATGTGCGTTTAAGTTACAAAATCTCCGTTACCAACAGTGAGTGGGTAAGAATAGTATGTATTTTCCTATCAGTTATTTATTTAACGAGTTGATTAATTCGTTTAATGTCACTCGTGCCCCTTTAAAGAGGTTATCACAGAATATACAGTTTTATACTGGAGTTGGCAACGAAGGTTACTGACACTGTTCTTTGGAATTAAGGCTGATAGACTTGAGTATTCACTTTTAATTTTGAATTTGCTTTATAGAATTAATGATTGTTATAATTTATTTATTATTCTCTCTCTTCTTTGGTCACATTTTTAGGAAAGGGTAATCTATGGAGAGACTTGTCGTGCAGGGTCCGATTGAAGGGAATAGAGTTCTCCAACTCGCTGAATTGAGGCGTTAAACAAGCGCCAACCGTTTGTGGCTATCGCTAAAAAATGCACTGGGATGACAGTAGTTTTACGTTTGCTTTTCCACTGCGACTGTCATTCCAATACATTTTTTATCAATAGCGACAAACGATTGGCGCTTGTCTAAGGACTTCTTGACGTCTTCTTGACCTCATCAAGATCCACAGATACATCAATGACCCAGTGTTCTCGCGACGCCATTAATAAACGAAAATGGCGTCACATCGCTAAAACCGTTGGAAAAAGCCACGTAGGAGACCAAGAATTAGAGCAACCACGACTACTCTGACAAAAGTGTACGACTTAGAAGATTATTCATCACTTATTCACTGCTAGAAATGTCATATCTCTACTAATCTCTACAGGGAGAAAATATCGATGATTAGGTATCATATAAGGTACCTGTGAGGAGTCAGTAGGCTTCTCCTGCGAGTCGCTGGAGCTGTCAACGCTGCAGTTGAACAACATCGCCTCGTGTTCATGTATGGTTGCCAACTCGCCGTTACCCATCACCTGTTCAACAATAGAATAATGTTTAAATGTTTCTTTAATAAAGTTGATCGACAATTCGTCGGCAACGCTGATATAGTAGACGTGACATCGATCTCGTCTGCTTTTGTACCGCTACAGTTAATTATTACATTATTGCTTGTTTGAATTGTAATGTTTCTTTTGGTTTCAACAATAAAGAGTAATCTTATCTAAACTATTCTAAGAACAGCCAAACCAGTTCGCAAATGTGTTTTGTGTATGTGTTGCAGTAAAGAGAAAAAAGTATTGAGTTTGGTTTGTCGAAGAAAGTTAGAAACTAGAACGAGTTCAGGAGCAGCAAGAAGCATCCCAAAGTAAAGAAACCTAATCAAGAGCGTTGACGTAATGCACCTAAAATTTTACATGATTTTAGAATGACTGTTGACTGTACTAATTATGTGCAGCGTTATCTCTTACCACCAGGAAAACGACTTGCTCGTCTTCTGACTTAGTATAAAAAAAAATCGCATTAGATGGTAAGCAGTAAATTTTCCATTTTTGATCAGCAATAATTATTATCTTTACTTACAGCATCAGGCCTAGTGGAAGCCAGCACTCGTTTCACAGTCCTATATCTCTCATACAGATGTCTGGCGGCGCCTCGCTCCACAGAGTGAGCCGGCGGTCTTCCTCTAGCCGCTTCTAGACGGAGGAGAGCTCGTTGGACGCAAGACTTCTCCGCTGCTAACTGGGAAGACGTCCAGTTGGTTTCCGGCACTGATGACCTGCCGGCGGCTTGACGACAGCCTTCCAGCCACTGGAAGAATACATTAAGGCTGCTTAGTCTACGGGACGCTCTCGTTTGCACTATTTAACACATTTTGAAATATAAATTCATGAAATTTAATTGTTTGAAAATTCCTCAAGACGGTCGCTGGACAATATTATTGCACACATTTTAAGTGTTTTCAGTTTGATTTGTTTAAAATATGGCAATTTGAGGTTTTTGAAAAACTGTTGTTACGCTTTATAACACGTTCTTAGGCAAAAAAGGAGGATTTTCTGTTGGAGCTGCGACACCCACTGTGTCCCACCACCATATAGGAACTTCCACAGTGATCCGCGCGTCTGTTGAGTTTTAGATCTGTCCTAGCAGGCGGTTATAACCCACCACAGATCATAAAGCTATCTAGTATATCTCTCTTGTATACATATGTAACCCACAAACAAATTTCTATGGGCAATGACCCGCCTGGCCCTCCAACATTGCTGTTTTCATTTGGCCTTCTGGGAAATATTGCTGACGGGCGCCATTCGACACGACAGAGAACGTGATAAGGAACGTAAGTAAAATAGTGACTATATAATAGGCAGGGGTTATCGCTTTAACATCTGGGGGCCTAGACAAGCGCCGATCGTTTGTCGCTATCGCTAAAAAAATGTACTGAGGTGACAGTCGTTGTCGTTTGTTTTTCGATAACGAATGTCATCTCAGTACATTTTTTTAGCGATAACGACAAACGATCGGCGCTTGTCTAGGCCCCCTGGTGAACATCAATCTCTTGTCGTTCAGTTATCATAGGCAAAACACATTTGTGAGGTGGAAAATGGAAGATCAAGTGTTTATAATTAATAGGAACTTTTTTACACATTCCGACTTAAACTAGAGGCCTCATCTAAATCTGTCTAGAGTCTAGAACAATATATAAAAAAACCCTAAAAATAAAGGTTACGCCTCTACAGGTAGGTTTTTTGTATATGAAAGTCAAGATACAAATAAAAATTTAAAAGTGATCTGCTTTCAATGAAACTACACTTTTCTATCTTGCTGGATCTTGCTTGAGGTTTTTTTTTTTTTTTTTTATGTGGAGAAGTAAGTAGACGAGCAAGACGCTCTCCTGATGTTAAGAGATAACGCTGCCCATAATCAGTACAGTGCTACCCAGAATTTCACAATTATGTGCAATTCTAGGTGCACTGCACCAACGCTTCTTACTCAAGAGTCATAAGATGTTAAGACTCTTTAGCCCAGTAATTTCACTAGCTACAGTGCCCTCCTACCGAAGCACAGTAATGTTTGCACATGACTGCTCAGGCGGTAGAATAACTGGCACTGTTGGGGTACCCACCTAGACGACCTCCTGCAAAGGAAGTCTACCCCCGGTACACCAGGTATCGATAGAATCCTTAATTAATGAAAAATACACCAAAAGTCTACGACTCCTTTTATAAAATTAAAATTCGTGCAGAAACTATACCTTTATACAGCAAAGTAGAATAGAATAGAAAAAAATAGAGTGCACTTATTAAGACCAATAGAAAAATTACACTGAACTTATTAATAACTAGTGCTACAATACATTTAGGTCCACAATTGGCGGCCTTGTCGCTGTGAGCGATCTCTTCCAGGTAACCGACCTTAAAAAAGTACCTACCCAAAGTACTTACCTCCTCGATATCTCTAACGATATCCACCATAGACTTTTCACTTTTCAGCGCTATATCAAGCTTCTCATCCCTTTCCTTCTGTTGTTTGGCCGCTTGAAGTTTCATGGAGTACTCGACGGGGTCAGTTTTGATGCAGCGCTTCTCCGCTTGAAGCCTTCTAAGGGCCTCATACATCTGGGTTAGCTGGACATCTGTGATGCGCTCGGACGGTGTGATTGCGTGACCGTTCGTCGATTCAAACTCGGCTTCGTGCTTTGCTATGTTCTTTTTGAGGACTATGATCTGAATAGAAATTTTATTTAATGAAATATTGGGTATTGTTGTTTAGGTAAAGAAGACATATCACGAAGATTTTTGACAATATTTTATTTATTACAAACTAATGGACCCGCGCGCACTTCGTAGCGCCTTACAAAAAATTATGAGTTTTTCAAATATAGGGATAGTCAGACACGGAAAGCGACTTTGTTAGTGGCATACTATGTAGTGTTACGACACGGCAGTATATATTGATATTATCTCAACCATGGTTTCAGACAATTACAATATCCTTCATCAGCAGGAGTTCACGTCTGTGATACCTACCAGACGTTGGCTTGATTTTATTTATTTATTTATTCAGTAGAGTAGGAACATTATGAGATATTATTACTCCAAAGCACTCATAAGTTAAATAAAGTATGACAACACAAATACACATTGACACAAATATTACAATTACAATTCACAAATAATGGCAGAAACGCTTATACAAAGCGGCAATGTTGTCAGCGTGTATGTCAGAATCCTGGACATTTTGGAGGAATTGGTTCAGTATTCTTACTGCTCTCGTTGTGGGCGCATTATTTGCGTAGAGCATATGTAAGCGTTGATGAAGGACACTGTACCTAATTATCCAAAACCGTGGTTACAAGAGTTGCAAGAATTGCAGGAGTCTTATTAGCAAGAATAACACTCGCGATAGTTTCTAAAGTCGTATTATTTTATTTCTTCCTAACCTAATGAACGGTATAGCGGTTTTGGCAAGTGATACAAGCATCCTCACATAAAAAGGAACATTTAAAGTGGAACTTTACAAGTTTTCCACACATTCCAATTTTCATTTATGTATCGGTTTGTAGTTTTGGCGTGAATCCAAACTTGTGATTTTATGTTAAAGTGGAAAACCAGGACAAGGTACAATGATTACTGTGCCAGCTAGATAGTATCCAATCCAACCATTTACTAATCTTCAAGATAATTAGATGTCTGCTACATCTTACTCTTAACTTTCTTACTCGAGACTTTCACATTTTCGTCTATTTCAATCATTGTATAATAATAATTCATTTATTTAAGGCAATAGTACACTGCCACAGACGCAGTGTACCAGAGACCCATATCATATATACCTTACAGACTAACATACATTATATTTACCATACCAGGGGTAAAGTTCCTTTGCAGGAGGTCTTCTACAGCCTGAGCAGTGATGTGCACACATTGCTGTGCTACGGTATGAGGGTACTGTAGCTAGTAAAATTACTGAGCTGAAGAGTCTTAACATCTTATGACTCTCAAGTAAGAAGCGTTGGCGCAGTGCACCCAGAATTTTACCTTTGTAAAATCCTAGGTAGCACTGTACTAATTATGCGTCTTGCTCGTCTTCTTACTTCGTTGTATAAACAAAATATTTTATCTTGGTAATAGTTTCGTGCTTTTGATCAAGTTTCTGCTTATCCTAGATTAAAAGTGTCACCTACCTTCTTGCTAATCTTCTCGAGTCTTCTATCAGGGCAGGGCTGTTCCCTTCTATGTGCATTAGGCGGGGCAGCGTGGCGTTCGTCCCGGCGCGCTCTCTCGGCGCTGCACTCGAGACTGTCATGGGAAGAGTCTTCAACACTTGTCTCACTGCGGTCTATTTGTCGGTGCAGGGCTGCTGCGTCCAGGGTCTCTGGCTCGTCGGATACTGGAATATTATTAGAAGATAATGTAAAACTCAAACACAAAACTCATTTATGCAAATAGGCTACATTGGAGCACTTTTGCAAGTCAATTTTACATATTTTTACACTAAACGATTCGTGAGTATTTAGAAGTTTCATCTTTGTAAATAAACGGCATAAACTCACTTGTATTTACTTCAGCTTCGTGCCGACCGTTTTAATCCTGATCAATTTTATATAACGTAAAAAGGTGCTGTTATTGGAATATGATATCTACCAATAACGATTCTAAACTTCTTCGGATATATTATGCGGTCTCCTATCATAGTACGGAGAAGTAGGTCCTTATATGAAGAATTCATATTAGGACCTACTTCTCCATTCCACCCGGGTCCATTCCATCCGGGACCTTCTGGAGGAACATATCACATAGAGATCGCTTTTAGCGATAAGACCGCTAATTGTAACACATCGATTATAGTATTGTGTTTTTTTATTCATAAGTTTGTTTTGTATTTTTCTGTGTTTCAAGAGAGTGTTATCTATTTATCTATAGTCGTGATCCTTAGCACTGACGGAACGACAAAGAGGAAGAATATTGGAATTTATGGAAGCTTAAATACGCATACACAGCTTGGAATGTCTTCATTTTTAACGGCTCTTCTTTGGTACTTATAAAATGTATCTAGAGGTATAAGCGGTACATCTTACTCTGTGGTTTCGGAGCGACAACATATTCGAAGTTGAGTGGTGTGGTTGATCTGATTTCTTCAATAGTATTACAGTGTTCGTTTTCTTTCGGTTGCTTCTGGATCCTGACTGGTGGCCGGCGTCGTTTGCCGCCGAACTGCGGGCGGCGTGCGCGGGACAACCGTTCGGCCCGGCGTTCAGACTGAAAATGACAAAAAGTGACGTTTATGCAAGAATTATTCGCATATTTCGGTATACCCTCATATCCGCAAAACACTTTTTTTAGTTATTTATCTAGTTACTCGTTACTATCATAGATTAGAACATTAACTAAAGCGCTCAGCACGTTTTCTTAAAATCATGCATTCTCAAAAAGATAACAGCAACAAAAGATTATTTAGTAAAAGAACCAAAGTCACCGACAAACATAAAATATTTGCAAGCTAAAGTGGCTATGACCATAAAATGTCACAGAGCTGAAAGCCACAAACATGTTTAAAAGTGGAGATATCGCATCTTGACATTCAAAGTGAAAACGTTCTTGTGTTGAAAAGAACGATACACGCAAGGTCGCTCAGATCGATAGGAGAGAGTAAAAACTGAACATACAAGCAAGAAAATCGACTTAATTTTTGACTAGGGATATTTATATATTAAGTCATATCAAGTAAAAGTATTTTTCTGTCAATTTAATTGTAAGTAGGTATAGTTTTATTATGCTGAATTGCAGCGCCGCAGTAACAAATTATTGTCAATTTAATTAAATTACTGATTCAATCCATTTGAATATTTTTCTTCTTGCTGCTTTTAAGCGCTGCAGTGGAGAATGGCTCGCTATAAGTAGAGACACAGTCTGAAGATACACATACACACACATATGACTTGATAGTAGAGTTTACCTCGATACGGTTGTAATCCTGAAGCGGTGGCGGCGGCAGCGGCGCTTGTGGTCTCTCCTCACTATGCGGCCTTCGCTCCTTGCGCTCATGAGCGCACCCGGAGTCCCGGCGCTCGCGCCGCTTGCGTGCCTCCCTCTCGCACTCGGGCGCCGCCATATCTTCCGTCTCCCTCTCCCGCTCCTGGTCCTCCGGCTCGCAGCACTGCGCACGCCACCCGAGCCCAGATATTACTACCGGCCGCTCGCTCGAGCAATCACTTTCGTGCCCGTAGCCCTATGTCATGAATGTAATGGTGTGTACTGTGCGTCAATGTACATCATCGATTCAGTCAGTATTCTCGATTGTGGGTGAAAGCTTTGACTGATGGTTCTGATAGTGAACGTACGGTGATTAGTGTACGATGTTAGGTATCATTGTATATACATACATATAATATTAATAGTAGTTTAGTGATATAATTACAGGTTCCTTAAAGCAATAATTTCTATGTATCTAAAATTAACACAGATTTGAAAGCACGAATCGCACGCTCTAACACGTTTCTCTGGTCCTATTATGGTATGGTTAATATTATATATAAAAGGGTACGGGATAAGCAAACCTGTAGGGCTAGCATGGACACTGTTTCACAAAAAAAAATACAAAAAAAATCCAAACTCCAGAGAGAAATGATCGGAAAATGTTATATCTATCATCGTGCCATGCTAGGCCTGCTTAGGAGATCTATTATAATTTTGAAGCTAAGTGTGCCAAGGGGTCACAAAATTTGTGCACACCTGGCGTAATATTTGCAAAGCATAATCATGATTTTATAAAGCTTTTGGGTTCATAACGGGTTACTATAATAAAATATCGTTTTTGAAATCTACAATTTAGTTAATGATGTTAGTGAAGCCCCATTAAATTGCATTATCAGTACCTGCAAAATATCCAATCGAACCATGTTACTCGATAATACCCCCAATTTTCCAAAAGCTTTCGGCCGTTAATGTCGCGCTTCTGAAATTAAACATGTTTTTGGAACTAATACGAACGCCCAAAAAAATAAGCGACTTGTGGCTCTGATTCAATTGTCTCTGAATCAATCTTATTGAAGTCGTATGTAAAACGAATATTACTAATTGTAAGCGCCTGTTCAAAACTAGAGATCGTGAAGAGCATACAAAGTATTAAAAAAGATGTAGTATGTCTTAATAAAAAACACCTTTTATTGAGACGTCGCAACACTTGCTAATTCCATACAATTATTTAGAAAGAGGGAATATTTGTTTGCGTAGGTACCCTTTATTATATTTGTATTTCTCCGAGACATCGAAATTTGTTAAAATACACAACAATATGCAGTTGCAACAACATTCAAGATAGTACTGTGCGTTGTACTACATCTTTTTCATCACCCGGCACATGCGACAAATGAATTGATACTTACAATGCAATATCTAGCGGCACCGACAATGGAGTCCAATATCCTGGATATGTTGTCCCTAGTACGGCTGGCCAGGGTCGCTCTACACGCCCGAGAGGGCTACCACCCTTCACAATATTCCACGTAAACAAAAAACAACCGGGTTATTGCTTATCCTTTGATGTAAAACAAAATGAAAGAAACAAAACGTAAAGGCGGTGCGTATTCGCGCGCCGTTTTGACGGATACTGTACACTAGATATAGTCAGTCGCGTTCAATAAAGGCTCTATTTGATGATGTCACTTCGCCCCAACATGTCGCGATCCCGGCACATATTGGTACGGCACAGACAGTCAATGTTTTTTAGGGTGACGCACAAACTACGGCTGCTTTAGAAAATGCGTGGAGACGAGCCTGTAGTTTAGCATTGATGGGTCGAAGGTGGTGTGTGAGAGTGCCTCCCCGCGGTCACTGTTAGTGGTGCCTCGACGATGCCATGCTGTGGGACCGACTGCACTGAACTTGGGACTCAAACTTTAATCGTCAATTGTCCTCTATCATTTTGGATGGTATTTTGATGACTGGCACTAGCACTGTAGCTTTGAGTAGAAGAGGAATCACTTTTGATGATCTGTAACAAAAGAAAGCATTATGTGACCAAGCGTATCACTGCACCGCATTGAAGGTAAAGAAGCCAAATCATAGTTAGAGCATAGTAATATCGATTGGAAATTATGTGAACGACGACCAGGTCGATGACTTTTCAGTCATTTGATGTCCTTGACTAATAAACGTTTACCATTACCCGTAACGGCCTTCTTTTGAAAGTTCATTTTCCACGGTTTTTTGTGCTTATCACTCAGCTCCTAGCCAATAAGAAATAGGTTTGATAGAATCGATTTAGTATACACATGACTTGGCACATTTTTATAGTAGGCACGTATGTACTTCGTTAAAACATAGAGTTAACGACTCTATGTCCATTAAAAGTCAATTAGCTATAGTAAAACACGCCTCTGGTGGGTAGTTTGAAAAGTTATTAACGTAGGTAACCTAGGGACTGAAACCATAACCTTTTATGTCATATTTTATAGACTCATCGTGGTCTGCAGCTATTTTTGTTTTATTTAATAACAGAGAGAGGGTGATTCCTGAGAGTCAAAATTTTACGTGTCTGGGGGAATAAACTACCCGTAACATAAAAATTCTACCGAAAGGTATTTTTTTCCTATTAGTCTAAGGTTCAATCTACTTAATGCATGGTAGACATCAGGTTATATTTAGCTGCAAGTATCTAAAAAAAATGTAAAAGCCCTGAAATTTGATTACCGTGGGCTGTCCCTTACACATTTTCGGAACAAAATATATTTTTTACACTAATTTATAAAAGGAATTTAATTAATTCCTGTGATCAAAGCTGTAAAGGGTGAACTGTTACATGATCATAAAAATACGCGAAGGCTGTACTCAGTGTAGTTTTAGAAAAAATAACAAATTTAGGTTTGTCCCCGGACAAAAAGTGATTCCCATGGCGCGCGACATAACTACCCACATTTCACAAACCACAATACTTAGAAGCTTGTACGCACGCTATTGGCTAACTTCGATTGCGCTCTAAACATAGTGAAGAGAGGCTCCTCCTCTCGTTGTTATAAACTGGATTTACGAAGGTGAGAAATTGATTACCGTGGCTTTGGTTCACTAGATCATTGATTACCTTTTCCATGTTTAAAAATATTTTTTTATCCATTACGGTTTTTTGACTAGGGTGTGCAGTTAGGAAAAGGGTATTGTTTATCATATATTTTATTAATTTTGGTCTATAATTATGGTATTTAAAAATATTGACAAAAAACTATACAATTTTGATTTCCATGGTATTGATACGCATGGCATTTTACCATGGTGATCAATTTTCCCCTGAGTTTTCTTGCGCATTCTTTCACTTTTTATCCAACTACAACAAAACCGCAGGTATGGAAGTGATTTTGACAGTTTATATTTGTATATTTCATTATTTCAGATATTTTTTTTATATTGTATACATCAGATTTTTTTATATTGTACTATAGTAGACAGCCGCTCTGGAATATGCGGCACCATTATATCCCCACATTAAAAAGTCGCTCAGCGAGCTATGGAGAGGGCTATACTCGGGGTTTCTCTACGTGATCGAATCAGGAATGAGGAGATGAACCAAAGTCACTGACATATCTCCGCGGATCAGGAAACTGAAGTGGTAATGGGCAGGCCACATAGCACGTAGAGCGAATGGTTGATGGGGTCGAAAAGTGTTCAAGTGGCTACTACAGGCAAGCAAAGTTCAGCAGTAGACGTCTTATGGCTGAGATGATGTATGATAAAAAAATAAAACGAAACTATGGGCTGACTGCAACTTTCAGTCCAGATTAACCTAACTAATGATAAATGTACAATCTGATGACAGCTTCTGGAGTGAATCCTGTCAGTGACTGTGACTGAGAACTTAATCTCATATTCTAGGACTATATATTAAATATTTTTACATTGTTAAAGACTGCAATACGTTGATTTTATTTAGTTTACATGATTATTATATAGAGAGCCAATATAGACCTTTTTAATACTTTATGTTTGGTGTATATTTGTTTGGATCACCGTTTTTAATCATTTCTATTTTATATGATTAGTATGTAGAGGTTAATATTTAAATAATAACATAGAATTCAAACAAAATAGTTTTAATTTTGATTCCCATGCCACACTTTATTGATTCCCGTGGCACCAAAAATTTAAATTTAAATATCTTCTAAACAAAACAAGTTATAATGATGCCTATTTGATTAATGTGCTTATAATTATGGGAAATTTGATGTTTTACATGTAAAATCCAATAATACTTTGATTTAAAATCTGCCACGGAAATCACTTAAATACGCCCGATCTCAGGATTTACCCAGAGAAAACTTTTAGCGATTGACGTTTCAACTTTTAACAAGCGCGGCGACGCTCGCCTATCATAAAGGATTTTCCCGTTACTATTTTCATTTTAAAAATATAATATTAAATTTATTATTCGACGAAATAAAAACTGATGAGAGAGATAGAATAAAAATTATAGAAGAAAATAATTTGAACGAGAGAGACAGAAAAGGAGATATGTAAATCGACCTATCTGTAGAATAAAGAACATCTGAAAATCCCTAGTCCCGAGCCATAGGTACTTCAACTTGCTCTCCTTGAAGGCTTGTGTCGACTCGCGCAACCCTCTCGCTCGTACGATATATCAAAATATTTGAAATATGAATTCGTAAAATTTATATTACTATGTAAAAAAAACGACAAAAACTCACGGATATAATGGTCATAATGGACGGATATAATGGTCATAGCGCGAGCGCGGGCCAGTGGCCAGCGTCGCGACCGAGAGACGAGCGCTCCTGAAGAAGGACATCGTAATTGTTAGAAACCCAAAGTCGAGCCTAGCTTTGACCATTATGCCCGGGCGACACGAGGCTAGTTTTTCAAGCTAGGATAGCAAGCTAGTGTTAGTAAGCTAGCAAGCTAGTACTTCTGGGTTCGTGTAGACAAAACTATCTTCATTTGTAAGCTAGCAAGCTAGTAAGCTAGTTTACAAGCCAGGACAGTTTTTAATAGGATGGAGTTCTATTTTCAGGCTAGTAGCGTTGATTTTACTATCCTGGCTTGTTTACTAGCTTCATGTAACCGGCGAAGCTAGTTTGCAGTTGGCTAGTAAACAGGAACCAAGCGTTTGGTTTGTTTTTTGGCTCTACCAGACACAACAGAATATCAAACAAATCAGCAATTCGCAAAATACTCTTATACTCTCCCAAATCTTTATTGCGAAATTCTTCCAAAAGTAAAGCAGATGATCCACGTTTATCTTTTTGTAAAATCCAAGGTCTTGTCCACACCCGTTTTTGTAGTTCATCTTCTAGTTCGTCTAGCGCGAAATAGCACAGTTTTCGAAGCAACTGTTTTAGTCGAATAGTGTTTTTTTTTTGTATGCAGTTCATTTTGGACGAATGGTCACCTCAGCACTCCAGTAAGTACTAGCTTAAAAAAATCTAGCCTCATGTAAACAGAACTAGCATGCTCCAAGCTAGGTCAGCAAGTCAGGACAGTTTGGTAAAAAACTAGCTTGCTATCCTAGCTTGAAAAACTAGCCTCGTGTCGCCCGGGCATTATATCCGTGAGTTTTAGTTGTTTGTTTACATAGTAATATGGATAACACTCAAGTTTTTTTTTTTTTTTTTTTTTTTTTAAGTGGCAAATGCCTTTATTGAGAAAAACAAACTAACAATACTACAGCTACTACACTCACGTTAGTTTCAAAAGCGCATCGTAAAATTTACTCTCTGAAGTTTTATTTTGGTAGGAATTTAGAGATTTTAAATTATAATTACAATGCCAAATACGCGAGTCGACAGGAGCCTTAAAGTAGAAAGAAGGTATATCGTTTCAGATGTGCCTTTATTCTACGAATAGTTCGAAAATATCTAAATCCGAAAACAATACTCCCGTTTGGGATCATGTTTACGTTAAAAGCCCGTCATTGATCTGTACGTAAAAGCTAGATCTAGACAGTACCTACAGCTCAAGGATCTAATAACAAATTGGGCCTTGAACGTTTGCCAAAGTCGTCTGAAGGCTGACTTGCGTAACTATGTGTTTGGTCTGATACATAAACATTAATTTTGTGATAGTAAACAAACGCACTTGAATACATTTACAAACGCGAATTCATAAGTTATGTGAAAGCGTTCGGACAGCGAGAATTGTATATATAACAATTTTCTATGAACTGTTTTGCGAATTTGAAATGTTTAGCCCTCATACATTTTATTATTATAATAATCATTGTCGTCACCGATTAACATAATTAAAAACAAGTTATATAACGGCCATTATACTATCAGATTCAATATTAATTAAAACAATATCAACAATCTATTAGTAACACTATCTACCTAGAAAGTTAAATGTCACACTAGACAGTCAAAGTGAAAAACAGCAATAATAGCCAATTCTAATAGGTACCTTCGTCTTTACTAAGCTGCGATTTTAAGTCGACTCATGTCACATGTTAAAGCCTATAAAAACAAGACTGGTCTACAAAATTAGGCGTTCTGTAAGATTATAATCTTCCAATCTGGAGACAGTGGCTTTCTGTTTTCATCGCACATGTAGAATAAACACGTGAGACTGTAAATTCTTGAGAATTATTATTATGTGTGTGGTGTTATGGACACGTGAGACTGTAAATTCTTGAGAATTATTATTATGTGTAGGGTGTTAGGGCAATATTTGAGTTGAGTCTGGGACTTTCCGATATCTTGCTAATCAAAATGTGGATGTGTGTGTGCGTGTGTTTGACTTCTTCACGCCCAAACGGTTGAACTGATTGGTTTGAAATTTGGTATATTATGGATAGCTAAGACCTTTCATGAACATTATATAGACTACTTTTAGTGGATAGACCATATGCACCAAAACAAACCATAAAACCAATACTTTTGCAATGTTATTAGAGATTTACGAAGTAGCTATAACAACGAATATCGTGCCTCACTAACATAAAAGTTTTTACTTGTTCTTACCAAAAAGGAAGTAAAAAAATATTGCCCGCTCGTAAATATCAAGGTATGTTCATAAATAAACGATTTGTTCCTTCAAATGGCTGGTTACTGGCAACATTTGGCTCGGAGCCAGATTAATCTCAATGTTCTGTTATATTGCAGCTGCAAAACCATTTCTCCGTTTGCGAAATGCGGAAATAAATTAGTAGGTAAGTAATTAAGTTCATTTCATAAAAAGGAGAGTACTTTTACATGCTTTTATTTACTTTCACCTGTCTGTTGTCTGTCTGTTTGTAATCAAATCTTGGAAGTTTAATTTGATCCACTTCCCGATTTCTGATTGAGCTGAAATTTGGCATGCATGTATAAATCGGATGACAATGCAATATTATTTTGACATGAAGCTGATCTGATGAGGAGCAGGTGGCCATAAGAACTTCGTAATTAATCGACGCAACCCCATCGAGTTTGGGCTCATTTGATTCGTCTTGACGAGTACTTTATTGCTGGATGGTATTTTTAAAATTTCACTTGTTTCAATGTGTTTACAGCAGGGCTATTCACTTATCCTTTAGGGAACCGAACCGAAGACCGAATTGTCAAAAATGTATTAAATGACGAATTACGTCGTATTGATTTAATACGTCATTTCACGTCGTTTCATACATTTTTGACAATACTTGCTTCGGATCGGTTCCCTGACGGATAAGTGAATATCCCTGCTGATTACTTGAAGATGTCTAAACCGATTTGATTATTTATTTCGAAGAACATATTATATATCGTCATGATCGTAGAATAAAGTCGGATTTGACAAAAATTCTTAATTCACTTTTTTCCATATTTGGATACTACATTGTCTAAATATTATTACTGCATATCAGAAAAAATTCTATGTAGTTTAGTTTTCAAAATAATCAGTCGGTATAACGACGGATTTGAAATGCGCTCATAGAAAAATGACGTTTGAGCATCTCCGTCGTTGTTCGACGCGCGGTAAACTCCCGCCGCACCACCGTATCTCCGCAACCGCCACTATTCGCCGAACTCGCCCACGCGTCACACCTAAATATAATATGTGTATCAACAGTTATTACTTACTAAATTTCTGTATTTGTACAAAATTTTTAATAGTAAATAATTAAAGCGTGGGTTGTGACTATCCGTCGTTTTTCTATGGAAAATTGTAAACAATTTCAAATTTATATTTATATGTGAGGGATTTATTGATTTGTTGAACCAGACTAGTACTGCTTACTCGTCGAGGTGAGTCCCGCGCCACCTCTGACGTCACGCTAGTATGTGAACGCTGTAAAGGCTTCGTTCATGAAGGAATAAACGATCTCCTAAAGTCAGTAGTTCGGTCGGCGCAAGAGTGAGTGATACACTTCACGTTCGGTTCCCGACGGCACCACCGTGTGCACTGACTTTTTAAATAAAAACTCATCATGGAGGACGCCGGTGATCAAAATCCCGGTGCTTTCTCCGACAGCAGCGGTGGGATCAGAACAACATGACTCCGACGATAACCAACGCGAACGTGGGCATCGTGTTTCCGTGACACGGCGGACGGCGGAAAGTTTTCGAGCTGGAGTGAGGTTTAAGGTAGCCTCGATAACCAGGTATGTTCTGAGCTCATCTAACTTTGTGTCAAAACTTTTGAACAAAAGGGGCGAAGGGTGGACTCCTCCAACCACAGCCACGTTCTGTGTCACAACTGTAGTCGTAATTGTACAAAATTGGGCTTTATACGCGTAATTGAACATTTTAAACTCATACGCAGTCCTCCATTATTGGGGAAACATCTCACCAAGTGCCGAAGCCGAAAACAGATAAAAATATTCAGTGTAGTAATTTGTGGCTATAACCACAAATTAGGTCACACAGTGGAATAAGTCTTATTCACGAAACAAAGGGACGCTAGAAATAAGCTAGCTACCAAATCTGTCAAAGTATGGTCCCCATCTGTGGCCCCGGTTAAATAAACATAGGATTTGAATTACAGGCTCATAGAGACAGTGGGTCCGATTGTTATCTTGTTCGTAAACATGCACCGATGAAATAAACGGTACTTACCCGACATTTTAAAACTACGCAGCTTACGGGTTTTGGCTCTGCTTTTCATTCATAAAAGACGTACATTAAGTGGAAGTGACCTTTGTTATTGTGTGTTCTTGTCGGACACGATGTTTTTTTTTTATTTGGACAGGGTTGTCTTTGGTAATGTACTCGTATAACAGTGGCGTTGTTCGCGAAGTCCATGAACTTGAAAGAAGTCGAGAATATTTACCCGTTTAGGGCCAATTTTTGAAAATTATAACGAGAATGTTGTTAAGAGAAATGCGCAACGATAGTCAAGACTGGTGATATAGAAATTAAACTTAAAAACTTGAACAAAATATTCCTGTTAAGCATGAGGCTATTAAAGAATAAATTATTGCTGACTTACTTGGGCTTTGTAATGCCACGGCCGTTTATCAAAGGGCCATTGATAAAGCACTTAAGGCACTACTTGTTAGGCAGACGGTTTGAAGTCGCAACGTATTGTAAAAAGCTCGCGTCGTAAAAAAAGACCTGTTACCTCGGGTACCTACAGATGGTTGGCGTTTAAGCAAGGTTTTGATTTTGAGATAGAGTACCGTAAGTGTAGAAGATACTTCACGTTGATTTTCTTAGTAGAAACCCGATTGCATCTATCACTTGTTCGACCCAGGTGAATGTCGTGCAGATTCGTGATGACTGGCTGCAGATTAAGTGGCGGCATGATCCCGATACTAAATTCATTCAAGGTCTAGAAAATAATTAATTGGTCAGAATGGACGAGCAGGCACATCTTGACAAAGCCCGGTTTCATAAGGGCAAGGCGAAGGTGCATCCATTTGACGTCGATGACATCGTATTAGTAGAGAGAAATACCCTAGAGTAAACATAAAGCTAGGAAAGAAGTTTTAATGGAGCCAAAATTCAAAGGACATGATTAGTAAGTACGTTTGTAGTTGTACATTGGAAGCTCCGCGCTTCGTGAAGTGTTGCTGTACATTGGAAGCTCCGCGCTTCGTGTATTGTTCCTGTACATTGGAAGCTCCGCGCTTCGTGTATTGTTCCTGTACATTGGAAGCTCCGCGCTTCGTGTATTGTTCCTGTACATTGGAAGCTCCGCGCTTCGTGTGTTGTTCCTGTACATTGGAAGCTCCGCGCTTCGTGTAGTGTTGCTGTACATTGGAAGCTCCGCGCTTCGTGTATTGTTCCTGTACATTGGAAGCTCCGCGCTTCGTGTATTGTTCCTGTACATTGGAAGCTCCGCGCTTCGTGTATTGTTCCCGTACATTGGAAGCTCCGCGCTTCGTGTGTTGTTCCTGTACATTGGAAGCTCCGCGCTTCGTGTGTTGTTCCTGTACATTGGAAGCTCCGCGCTTCGTGTGTTGTTCCTGTACATTGGAAGCTCCGCGTTTCGTGTGTTGTTCCTGTACATTGGAAGCTCCGCGCTTCGTGTGTTGTTCCTGTACATTGGAAGCTCCGCGCTTCGTGTGTTGTTCCTGTACATTGGAAGCTCCACGCTTCGTGTGTTGTTCCCGTACATTGGAAGCTCCGCGCTTCGTGTGTTGTTCCTGTACATAGGAAGCTCAGCGCTTCATGTGTTGTCACAGGTTGGAAGCTCAGCGCTTCATGTGGCTCAGTGCACATCAACGGCTGCAGTGAGGGTGGATGTTGTGCGAGAGCGCACAACTTGCCAGAATGGCCGTGTGAGGGATTTATTGATTTGTTGAACCAGACTAGTACTGCTTACTCGTCGAGGTGAGTCCCGCGCCACCTCTGACGTCACGCTAGTATGTGAACGCTGTAAAGGCTTCGTTCATGAAGGAATAAACGATCTCCTAAAGTCAGTAGTTCGGTCGGCGCAAGAGTGAGTGATACACTTCACGTTCGGTTCCCGACGGCACCACCGTGTGCACTGACTTTTTAAATAAAAACTCATCATGGAGGACGCCGGTGATCAAAATCCCGGTGCTTTCTCCGACATATATAAAAATAATAAATTGCTATCTGATATACAATTATTTTGTTGAGTTTTTGTCACATTTAATAATATATAAATTTTCAAGTTGTATATCATTATAATACTTTTTTCTGTGGACATGATAGTGACGCATGTTCGCAACCGTCTATATTCTATGGAAAATTTTCATTATTTATAGGTTGTATCTGACCATCCAACTTTATTCTTGGAACTAAATTCAGATCCGCTTTTTTTCTATTGAAAAACAACGATACAATGTACATATTATTATTATTTTTCATTAATTTAATAATCCTATCTGAGTAATAATTAACAACTATTAATAAAAAATAGAAAATGTTATTGTCTTATATTTTATTTTTATTTTTTTTGTGAATCGTCTAAGGGTTTTTGTAAAATGTTGACCTGCTGTATTAATGATGTTTTTATTTTGACTATATTATACTAATATCTTATCAGAACGCCAATCGCCGTTACCCCTCGGAGCACACAACATAATAGAAAATATGAAAGACAATATATCAGGACGTCTTTTCGGACGTATAGTACACGAAACAAGTGAAGTCGTAAAATCAACAGATTATGAAAATTTGAATCCGCCTACTTTCACCTACTTGTGTTATTAGAAACTAGCTTATGCTTGCGGCTTTACCCACGTGGCAAAATCCTTTCTTAACGGAGGTCTACGCCATAAAACCATTTCCAAATTTCAACCCAATCCGTCCAGCGGTTTAGGCAGTGCGTCGATAGATCAGTCAGTCACTTCCTTTATATATTTAGAAGGTCCTTTCCTTTTATATATTTAGAAGATCCTTTTATGGCCGTGTATCAAAATGCATCCTCACCAAATTTAAGAGAAAATCAGAATAATAGTAATCAGAGTAATCCAACATGAGCACAGCTTTAACCCCTTTAAATACTCCTAACTTGATATCAGATCTTTCACCTTTCCCTCTCAACCGATTACTCCGACTGTAGACAACTACGGCGGGCAAACACCTATGCCATCACCAGCTAAACCCATGGTGATATATTATGTAACGATTTTATCCCACTCACAATGACCCGTGACTTTAGCTTAGCCCAACGTACAATTTCCATTCGTCTGGTGTGTAAATTGTTTTATGCTCTGCAGCCCTTTCTATAACACTGTGGACAGAATCCCCTACGTTTTGGGTATGTCCTTTTTCAAGGAACCTATGGGTTATGGTTATATCACATTCCATAGCTACTAAAAATTATAGCATGATAGCTTTCGTTTGTAATACAATACACTCATTTGCCCGTGAGGACAGGACAAAACTTTTTGGAAATCAAAAGTAGCACAAATAATGCGTTCATTAGAATTAATAGCGTCATTTTTATCACCTTGTTTCAAGGCCCTAGATACTTTTTTAGCATCTAAATGCTTTTCGTACTATTTATTCTCTAACGTAGGATTCTGGGTTTGCTTAAAAATGTGACACTGATTGCAAGTATTATTTTGGGTTTATGAAAACTCAAATTAAAATGAGTGTTAACTATGTCTCTGTACGGTCTCAAACTAGAAGCTGTATTTGAATAATTATTGAGTTCAGGTCATTCTTTGTATAACTTGAACATCCGAGCGATGCTCAAGTCACCATCTAAATACAATCTTTTGGATAAATAAAAAAGCGTCGGTACGCCCAAATTATAGTCTGTGTTTTGTTTGAGAAACCCTAAATCCCAACCTTTGATATTAACCTACCTATTTACTAACACCGACCATCTGCCTACCTATTTCTTTCCAAAATAAAATATAAAAGATCACACATCCGACAAAATAATTCTTTAAAAGTCGATAGAACATCGTCGGAAATTAACATCCGTCATACTTTGAGCAGTAACTTTCCGACGAACAATGTCGGATAATACCATATGACTGTGTTAACTCCGAAGAAAAATGAAGCATGTGATTTTTCTAGAAAACTACATAATTTTAAGCTGTTATTTTTATGCAGTTTTATAACAAACCCTATTTCCTACAAGTATATCAAATTTCATAATTAAAGGATTAGAATTTAAAAAGTTATGTCAATAAAAGTATCAAAATTATTTAAAATGGCTGCCCTGTAAAATTTGGTATTTGTTAGATCCGACTTTATTCTACGACTATGACGATATGTGCTCCGTATATTTATTATGCGGCTGCATCGTCGTTTAACATCACACGATATCGTAGTCATAGGCTAACCTATAAATAATATTTAAAAAATATGGTCTCATTTAAAATTTATCAAAATTAGTCGAGCGATTTTCAAGTTGGGTAATATGACTTTCGCACGTTTTATTTCATACGTTTAAAGTGCCTTCGCTTTTAAAAAACAATCGGTTTATTTTTTTATTCACTTGTAATAGGATAAAAAGTGATGCTTAATAAAAAAAAAAACAAAACTATTCATATTTCAATGAAGCCATAGTATCGCGTCAAACATAACTAAATCAACTGCAATCACATGAAGCTCAACACCACGTGGTGCTAATTGGATTTGGTTCATTTACGCGAATGTACTAACTAATGGATTTCTGTCTGACTTTCTGATTATATAACTTGTATGTAAATAAGACCCGAAGGGATTTGGCAGCGTTTTTAAGCTAAATTAAATAATACTATAAAGGTTTTTATCTTTATAAATAAATAAAAGTAGCTAGTTTTTTTTTCAATTTACATTTTGGTTATGCGTACGTCCTAGAAAATTATATTTTTTTGGAACATGCACTTTCGGGGACAGTGTTCTAAATACGCAAGTGTGCATTAAAGGAAGTTACATTTTGCGAAAAACCTTGTCATTGTTCCATTAGCATTTTCTTAAGAGTATTTATTATTGGAAACTACCGTGAGTGTTATCCATATTATAAATACGACACGGCTGTACTCACGTTGTCTATTTGTTGAGATACGTCTCAACCACGGTTTCGGACAATTACGATGCGATTACGTCAGCGTCGGTTACTGCAGGCGTGAACTCCTGATGAAGGACATCGTAATTGTCCGAAACCGTGGTTGAGACGTATCTCAACAAATAGACAACGTGAGTACAGCCGTGTCGTATTTATAATATTTATTATTGTTTACAAATTTACACACAATATAAAAACACTTTTTATCTACATGTGAGCCAAAATTTCAACTCAATCCTACCATCGAATAATATAAAAAAACAGCAAGGAATTTAACACCACCTATATCAATATCAATATATTCCTCTCTCTGCAAGGTTGTCTCGTAGAGATCGATCGATTTAAACGATTAGATCGCCAATATTGTTACACTTAATTAATGAAATTACGTTTTAGTTTTTAGGGTTTTCAAAAGTTATATAAAACAAAAAATACAAATAAAACAGAATATATAAAATAGAAAATTCAATCTTCAAAAGGTTCGTCGCACAATAGATTGCGTAACTCTCCCAAAAGAGGTACGGAACTGCGTAGCATCGTAACTGCGTAGCGGCGTAACTGCGTAGCGTATTCGTTGCACGCGCTACGATCATATTTGTTAAAAGACATTTATACATGAAAGACACGAAAGCCTAACACTATATTAAATTGTGTTGTTAGGGCCGTTTACTAAACAATGTTAATCTAGAACTAGAATCTTAGTCCAGTCAATTTAGACATTCGAAGTTACATAAAGTCCCAACAAGCTGAATTTCTGTGAAGTTGTTCAAAACATAATTATAAACAATGTCTAGAAGTTCCCCATCCTGTAAGGAAAAAATTTAATTCAAGGTCAAAGGTCAAAACAATGAGTTTTTCGCGATTTTCAGCAAAACGGTAAGTTTTATCATAAAAACATCTTAGACAAAATTGTAGATCATAAAATTGTCTACAAAAAAATATTTAATACTTTTTTTTCTACGAGCCACCGTTTTTGAGATATAACGATTCAAAAAGTTGTAATCTCTTATATAAAATCGTTCGTACACTTTCGTGCTATCAACGCACAGCCCAAACGGCCGGACGGATTGAGCTGAAATTTGGACAGCGTATTCCTTGGAAGATTTCATCGTGCAATAAGAAGCGATTTTTTGAAATTCCCTCAGGAAAAGGAATTATTCCCGAAAAACGTTTGTATGCAAATCCGTAACCGTTTACCCGATTGAGCTGAAATTTTGTAAAACGATTGTTGGGATTGTGTTGAGGAACATTGAATAGTTTTTATGACACAATTTAACTTTAAAGAGGGGGTAAGGGGGGGGGGGTAAAAGTTTGTATGGTAAATTTAGAACCGCTGGCCCTATTGAGCTGAAATTTGGTACAAAGGTAGACCAAGTCCTAAAAAATGATATGGGATACTTTTTATTCCAAAAATCAACCTCTAAGGCGGGATAAAGGAGGTCAATGTTTGAATACGAAATCAGTAACTAATGACCCCATTAAGCTACAATTTGGTTTAGACATAGTTCGAGCCTAATTTTTTGTAGACAATTTTATGATCTACAATTTTGTCTAAGATATTTTTATGATAAAACTTACCGTTTTGCTGAAAGTCGCGAAATACTCATTTTTTTACCTTTGACCTTGAATTATTTTTTTTCCTTACAGGGGAATGATGGGGAACTTCTAGACATTGTTTATAATTATGTTTTGAACAACTTTACAAAAATTCAGCTTGTTGGGACTTTATGTAACTTCACTCTCATTTTTTGGTCTAAATTGACCGGACTATCTAAGATCGAGATAGAAATTGTAAACAAAATAGTAATTTCCTGCGTATTGAAATACTATTGTGCTAATCACTCCTAAATTTATAATGAACAAGTATTAGCTACGGCCTGTGGTTTGACCCGCAGTAAATAGCCTTTGTTACATTCCAGGGTCTCAGTCACATACCTAATTTAGTTCAATTGATTTACCCCTTGTCTTCACTTCTCCCATTGTCTACTACTTTATCTCCAGTTCCCAGTACTGGTAAAAAATGATGATTATAATGTTAATATATATATTTAATTTTATATTTATTATATGTATTGGTGTATTAATATTCATGTGGTGACTTTGTATTTAAGTAGTTTATGTATTTCCATCACTTATATCTTGCAACCACCGTCGTACGTAATTTATTTCCTTTTCCTGTTTGGTTGTCTGGAAGAGATCGCTATTAACGATAAGACCGCTAATTTTTACACAGTTTACATTACAAATTGTTTTTAGTTCTAAGTTCTTTTATGTTGTATTAATAAAGCGTTATCTATCTATCTATCTAAAATGCTGCTATAGCATTCAAATTTTAAGCGTTGTGCTGAATAATAAAGTAAAAAATAAATGTGTTCTTGTAAGCCTATCATCGTGAAATGTCGATGATCGGATACAGATAATAACCATTTTAAAATAGCATCTTTAAACCAAACAATGTTCCTGGCACCCATGGGAGTGACCTGTCATTTAGATCTGAGTAGGTATAAGATAAAAATCATTTTTGAATTGCATCTGTAAGCCATACAAATGTTCCTGGCACCCATGGGAACGACCAGCAAATTAGGTCTGAGTCTATCTTACACAACCAACACGAAGACAAGTTTTTTTTTTTTATATACGAGATAGGCCTACGGTTACTAGTTTAAGTTGCACATTGCACGTGCCTCGCGCTCTACCTCAATTTGAATCGCACGCGAGGAATTTAATACCCGTGTGTTATATTTTATATACCTTTAGAAAAGGTTGCAAAGGATGGAATTTATTCACCTCGCGTTTTAATATGACTCAGCGCAGGTCTTTCAAAGCGTCGTGTTGACCCTGTTTGCGGAGTTCATTCCACTGTGTATTTATATAATTTTATTTCAGGAAACCTTGTGGCAAGCCTCTATTGCAGATATATTTTTGTATGTCACCGTGGGTAGACTTCCTTTGCAGGAGGTCGACGATGTGGGTACCCCAACAGTGCTAGTTATATTCTACCGCCTGAGTGATGTGCAAACATTCCTGTGCTCCGGTAGGAGGGCACTGTAGCTAGTGAAATTACTGGCCTAAAAAGTCTTTAACATCTTATGACCCTTGAATAAGAAGCGTTAGTGTAGTGCACCTAGAATCCTGGGTGGCATTGTAATGAATATGGACAGCGTTATCTCTTAGCATCAGGAGATCCTCATGCTCGAGCTCTTACTTCTTCGCATAAAAAATATGTCACCTGGGCAAGTACCTATGCCAATAATTATTCATCCGGCAGACATTATTGTGTTCCGGGGTAAAGGGAAATGTTACCCGAGAAATTACATGATATGACAAGATTCAACAACTAAAATCTTAGGGTGACAGCTGCAGTGCAGTGCGGCGCAGAAGTTTTTTTTATGTGATGAGACGAGCAAGAGGCTGTCCTGATGTATTTCAAAACACTGCATATCACGTGTGTGATGTGTGACATCGGTAATCATGATACCCACCATCGGGCAGCTGATTTGCTCATCTTGTCTCCTACACAATGCTTATGCAACTTTTTATCTTAAAAAAATATATAGAAGTTACCTAGTGCGATAAGAAAGCCAATTGTTTATTTATTTTTTATTCATTATAGGTAAGCCTTTGACCAGGATCTCGCGTGATATTAAAGCGACGATGCAGCCGTAGATAGCAGACTATACCTAGAAGGTGAGATAAATCCCTCGCTGGCTTTACTGAACATCATGGCGGAACACTGTCACAATGACAGCTTGGCGGACACGAATCTCAGATAGTTTCTTTGTTATTTTTGTTGGTATGCAATAAAGTATTAATATTCTATTTTATATCAGACGTTTTGTAAAGCTCCTCCTATTGCTAATCCTTTTATCCAAGTATAACATAACAGTCTAACATTTATTGAGCATCCCATAAGAGGTCACACAGATCCCACGCTAATCCCCATCCCGCTGAAAGTTGGCTCAACAAAGGCTCCAGCGGAATCTATTCCTGGTGGAGGGCGTTTGACCTCATTTTGAAGGGAGGGCGCCCTATGACAACACACCGGGTTGACTATTTCGAATATTGGTTATGAGCATTGCATGATATAATGGGAACTAATTTAAGTAAACATACATATTATATTATGACACACTATTTTTAACTAGAAAATTGTTTTTAATATATTTTAAAATAATTAACAATACATGTGCGTTAGTAGCTTTCCTCTATTAATATTTTATAGTGTTTGGCGTTGTAAGTGGTTAAAATATTATAAAACATGTTGAAATTATTGATAAATTAGATTACTTCGAAGTAGTAATCTAATTTATCAAAAATTTCAGTATAATGTAAAATATATTTGAAGAAGCAACCGATAGTCACTCTTAAAGATAGAGATAGATTTAAATTTAGATTAAGTATTTATAAGTTTTTGATTATACCTACAAAGGTTTAGTTTGTAATGTTTTTTTATTTATTGTCTGTTAATTTTAATCATTTAGCTGTTTGAATAAATAGTCACTCTTATTTGAATATTTAATTATCAGGATTATTATCTTATTGCATATAATCTACAGAACATTTTAAAGTCAGTAAAAAACATCAGTAAATTAAGGAACTCTTCACATAAATACTTGCAAGTGTGTGTAAATAAAATTTCATAATATAATCACATATTCTACTCGAAAGATTTTTAAAAAAATCAACACAACCCGCGTTAAAACACAAAACCCAAAAATGTTAAAATCGGCACAATTTTCTCACTAGCTCCAGTTGCATCCACCCGTTACACCCATCCTAAAACGCACTTGAATGTTGTAATAATTGAAGTAGACAACAATCCTTGAACCATACAAAACAACACTTTCATACACACAAAAATGCGTGACTTACCTTATAAGAGTAGATTTTTTATCAATTGTTGACAATATCAAGGAATCAAGGAAGTGAATACACAGAATGGCGCCGCGCCGAATTAAAATGGCCGAGTATGACCAAACGCGCGCACCCCTCGGAAACGACTGAAGAGAACTGAAACTCGGTGTTGCTAGCCACACAACCTGAGGGAAAATTACGCCGAAAAGTTAATTAATGAACGTATGCTTAAGACTTACGTGATTCCAGGAAAATGGGAAATCTGCGTGTGAACGATTTATATTTTACTTAGGTAAAAGTTATATAAAACAAGTTGGGTACCTATTTGTATATTCAAGTGGGATGCTTATACCTTTATTAGATTTTCATACTCTGTAATAACAATAAAAAAAAAAATTATATAGAAGTTAAAAACCGCGAGTTTTTTTTTAAATTTTGTTAAATTGTACGAATATTGATTTCAAAATTTGTTATATCCTGCGAGCGAGACAGTCACATCTAATAGGAACGAAACTCTTACGCAGTTGTTTAAATAATACCTTGTTATAAGTTTTTTAAGCTTCCAAAAAAGGATTGTACGGCCGTGCCGCTTTTTTTGCTCGACTTACCGGGGGCACTGCCGTGCGGGGGCACAACAACCTGGCGAGATAAGTACAAATTTCGACGACGTTTCGAAAGTGAGTATGATCGTTGGATTATACGGATGAATCCTAAACTTTTTAATAGTGCTAAAAATGGAGAATATCATGGATGTAAGCACACGACATATTATCCGTTACACAACAACATGAAGGATATGTTATATGTTAAAACCGCAGAACATAGCAAATATATAAAATAAATAAATCTAGATACGCGGTAGCGTGTCAAGCCAAGTTCAAGCAACAGAACTGGCGACCGCACCGTGTCTTATATTATAGGAACCGTTTATCTAAAGCTACGTACTTTGACGACTTTTGACCATCTCGTTACACAAAAACTATTTCACATAGATATAAATTTCGCCGAAACCGCTAAAAGTACCACGACATGGCAACCCCACTGAAACGGGGCAAGGTGAAGCGGGAGGCAAGGAAACACTGAGCTGGGAAGATAGTGCTGAAAATTATATCGATATGTACCACGACTAGACAAAGGAGTAATAAAGTAAACCCTATCTTGGATTAGGTAAACTGGGTAAAAATAGATAAGTATTTGATGGAAATACACATTATAAATAGCAAATTATACCTATTCGTAATAATTGTAACAACAATGTCATGAAATTAATTTCCTTGAATTAAATTATTTTTGCCTCTAGTACCTTTAATTTATTGACGAATCATCAAACTCATTTTTTCTTTATTTAGAATGTAATTCTAAATTATACCTATTAAATTGGTTTCAAACATAGGTTTGAAAAAATATTTAACAATATCGGGAGTCTCTCTCTGAGCCCATTTATAGAACAATGGGCATGGAAATTAAAGTATAAATATGTTATGGTTTGTTTTAATAGTTATCTCAACGAAAACATTATCTCTCGATAGATGAGTCATCTTATGTGCACATCAACAGCTATTGATTTTAGAAAGGCGATAGAACATGGAAATCAAATAAGGAGTGAAAACGCCGGCCGGCGTCGGCTTACCTTATATACACAGTTCTCAACTCTTAATTGCTTTTTAACGAATAAATAATGAACTTCTCTACCGATTAGGTTTTGGGAAGTTTATTTTTTGATCAGGTGAGAGTGGTATGTTAATGTTACGTAATCAATTTATTTATTTATTAATATGTTAGCGTTTGATCTGGCGTGATGTTAAGCGAAGATGCGATGGTGGTGCAGACTGAACCTAGAAAGCGGGATAAATCCCTCCCTGGCTTCACTGAACATCATGCCGGAACACGGTCACAATGACCGCTTGGCGACACGGTTTTGTCCAGTGGGTGGTAACTATAGCCACGGCCGAAACCTTTACCACCAGTACCTATAAATCTTTTATTTCATATTTTATCAAGGAATAGAATATAATAAATACTTTATTGTAACACTTTTTAAATTTATTAATTTGATGTTAGATATTGTTTGTTCTGTAACTTTTGTGTACAATAAAACTTTATCTATCCATCTTCCTATTGCATACCAAATAATTACAAAGAAACTTACTGAGTTAGATATCTTTATAATGCTAAGTAAACAATCGGCAGTCATATTGCATCAGGCACTTAACAAGGATTTTAACTTAACTATCCAGTCTAAGGTCTATAGTGTAAGACCTAACAATATATCTTAGGCTGTCTTTCTACAATTAACTAGAGCGTCCCATTATCTCTTTCCGGTTTGCGATTTTGTTCCAGGGAATATTTCAAATCCTTTTTTCAGGCGTAAATGCCCACTTTAAGAAAAGCTCTGCCTTGAAAGCTTTCTAAATATATATCTTTTATCTGTCCTAATAATATATTCAGAGTTTTGTATTGCTTTTTATAGCACTTTCTTCATTTTACGTTTATATATTGAAACCAACGAATTAGGGAAATAATAGAAGTCGAACACAGCTCAAAAAGTGATTCAACGCAAAGTACAACTATATGGGCGGGGCGTAAAAAGTACAACTCACCCGCCGCTCAGTCACACAACGCGCTCAGCGACAGATGCACGCATCGTTTGATTTTTAAAAATATCCAAAATAATATAGTTAACGGACAAAAATGACCTCTTGTGTGGTAAATTGGTGTAAAAATGGAAAGAAGGCAGTAAAAAGCAGGAAAAACTTATCACAGCTAACTAATATTATTTAAAACCAAATTATATAATTTCTATTTTAGTTGACATAAAATACATAAAAATATAGGGTAAACTAGGGATGGCTGAAACAATGTTATCTTTGTCGATCATTGCATTCGCATTCGATTAGGTAACGATATATTTATTTTGTATACTAGCTAAACCCACGGCTTCACCCCCGCTACAAAAATGTTATTTTTGTACAATAAATAAGAGCATTTGTTTTTTAATTAAATCAATAATGACTTTTATAAAAGTCTGAAGAAAGAAAGAAAAAACCTCTAAAGTGAAGAATTCACCTGACCCGGCCCCCCCGGCTCGGCCTGATTCGACCTGATTCTGGCATCGCGCTTTTATCACTGCACGAGCCGACACCGATCGAAAGCCCAGGTCATACGACTAATGTCCAATTATGAAAAATGACAAATATTATAGACGTCCAATCATAAAAATGCCTATTCGGAAAATAGTTCACTCATAAAAATGTCAAATCGTAAAAAGGTCCAATTTGAAAATTGTCCATTCTAAAACGTCCATTCGTAAAAATGTCCAATAAAGTTTTATTTTATCCGTGGTTCTATCAATAGCTAATCCCGTAGTCCTATAAAAAGTGTCACGTACCTAGTGAACAATCTTTATTTCCAATGCAATGACAGCTGTCAAACTTGAAATGTCAATATCTCGGAAAAGACTCGTCTTAGGCTGATGCTGTCATAGAAGAAATTAAAGGTCTTGGAGAGATCTTCATTTCAAATGACAGCTGTCAAACTTGAAACGTCAACATCTCGGTAAATACTCGTCTTAGGCTGATGCTGTCATAGAAGAAATTAAAGGTCTTGGAGAGATTGTCATTTCAGATGACAGCTGTCAAACTTGGAACGTCAATATCTCGAAAAATACTCGTCCTAAGCAGACGCGGTCATAGAAGAAATTAAAAAACTTTGAAGATCTTCCAGATTTTGACATTTCAAGTTGGACAGCTGTCATCTGAAAGGTAGATCTCCCCAAGACCTTTCATTTCTTCTATGACAGCGTCAGAAATAAACCAATTCGTGTTGGACATTATTCTTAATTGGAAATATTTCATTTGGACCAAATTCATGTTGGAAATTATTCGTGTTGGACATTTTTCCTAGTTGGACGTTAGCCATGTTGGACCAAATTAGTGTTTGACCAAATTAGTATTGGACATTAATACTAGTTGGACATTTTGGATTTTTTTTTGGACATTTGTCGTAAAAACCGATAAAACTTATTCCATATCCTTTTTGGGGATTCTAACTACCTCTGTACCAAATTTGGCAAATTTGCCATTACCTTGTCGAATGCTTCGTTCTATTGTTGTACTCCTCAAAACATCACGCATGGTTGATGAGATATTCGTTTTGTTTCAAGCATACCAAGGTTACCCTAGTCTGACATAAAAGAATATATTTGAGTTACCCGTATGGCAATACCGAATTTAACTATAAACAATTTTGATACTTTAATTATTTTTAAAAAAAATCGCTACTGTACTTGGTCACTGACCTCTGTTTAATCAGATAAGTAGCTCTGGCTTGAAAAAGTTACACACATGCTTCACAAGACATGCGTCTAATAATGATACTTTTATAAAATGATAATAAAAGATGATGTGTTATATGACACAAATATAATATTAAAAATACATAAAATAAAATGATAAATCGTTAATTTAAGGTAATCCAATTCTTTATTTTTTGCGGTGGGGTGGTCTTTTCGATGTCTCGTAGGCGGGCATTTTCCTTTATTTTTAATACTTTCCAAAACAAATTTTCTGACTGATGATTTCGATTCGCCTAGAAAATACAAAATAAATAAGATTAATATCATCATTTAAAAGTAAAAAAGGCGTACCAGTATGGTAACAGTAAAAAAAGTGCCATGAATATAATGTTAAAAGAAATTCCCAAATAAAGCAATTGTATTTGTACTTGTACGTAGGGACATCTAATAGACATTAAAACAAAATAAAAATGCCAAGTGCAAGTCGGACTCTTTTGAATTGAACTCTTTCTTGAAACATCTGATATATACAAAAACAAACGGAAAAAAGCACTTTGTTGTTTGGGAGCCCCTTTTTTATTTTATTCTATTTTTAGTATTGCAACAAAAATACATCCGTGAAAATTTCAACCTTTTAACTATCACGGTTCGTGAGATGACAGACAGACAGACGAACGGACAGCGAAGTCTTAGTTATATGGTCTCGTTTTCCCCTATGGGTACGGAACCCTAAAACGCAATTTTTCATACACATAATATCGTCATTAAACATGGACAATATGAAAAGTATCAAAAATGTTCAGTCATACTATAATGTATTTTATGACTTTAGTTGTAAACAAATATATAACACAAAATAGTTATTTATGGACAAAATAACGATTATTTTACGTTTTCAATGATGAGGTTCAATGGAGCTTGATGATGTACTGTTAATCTAACTTAAACGTACCTGAGATATACGCTGTTCTCTTAGAAACACTTAGTCAAAGCAGCAACCACTTTTCTATTTGCAACTGCTGTATACGCCGTATATATACATTTTGTAATTCATTTGGCAAGCACGGCCACGGATTATTTTATTCATTTTTATCAACATTATTGTGAAAAATCTTCGAAATAACTTATTAATCACTAAAAATACGAACAACATGTTGTTGTTTACATTTTTTTTGTCAAATTTGACAGAAGTAGTTTGAAAGAAATAGGTAGAATGTTGCCATTTTTATTTTAGTTTATTCTCATTAAATTTGTACTCCTTCGTTTTGTCCATCCCGTTTGCACATGTTGATTGAATATTTCTGTTTCACTCAACACTATCCGACTAAGTAAAATGACACCCCAAATGAATGAATGGGCGAGTTCATGTACAGAAAATATATTTAGCATGGTTATGCCTTATGAATGTCCGTGTGTCGCGTGAGTATTATAATTTAGTGGTGTGAGTTTGGGACCACGTTTTTGCGGAAAAAGTAAGGGAGTTACAGGGAGTTGATTGAAACCTGTATTATAGAGGTAAGTAAACAAAAAAACTTTCTAATAGTATAAAATGTGAAAGTTTTGTGAGACTGTATGAATGTCTGGATGTATGTTTGTTACTCTTTCACGCCTAAACGGGTGGACCGATTGAGCTGAAATTTGGTATAAAGATAGTTTAAACCCTGGAATAACACATAGGCTACAGTACAGCGGGAAAACACACAGCATAAATACCTTCCTGGTATCAGTGAACATCATGCCGGAACACATTTGTAATGACCGCTTGGCGATACAGTTTTGTCCAGTGGGTGGTAACTAGGAAAGGTAACTAGCAAACTTACTGTGTTAAAATTAGTTTCCTTTAAGTGTTCGACCTAGTTGTAAACTACTAGCTTCCTCGTGACGTAAGGAGACCGTTCACATTTTGCGAAACGTGACAATTACAAACTATAATAACAATTATAAGTAATTAATATTATAAAGCATTGTAATTTACACGAATTAGTATGAGAGGTTTGCCTGCATCATCTGGTTAAGAATCTGGGAAGGAGTTTTTATCATTTCTTTAATAATGTCTTTACGCCATAATAATAAAATTAGATTGTTTTGAAAACGGACGGATGAATAGCTATATAATATACGCTACCTACTCCTGTATGAACTTAAAAAAAAAGAAAATATGGTATAATTATTATAGAAGATGAAAAAATACTATCTACATATAAAAATCATCGTTAAAGGAAGAATTCCTTGACATTATAAGATGGATATGCAAAGCAAAAATGTAGAGGTACATTACAAAAATATTAAGAAGTTTGTCTAAAAAGCCTACGGCGTAGACCCTCTACGAGATTCGTAGACTTTCATTGTGAATAAGCCGGACGCAACAATTTGTCCATTTTTATGTGATTCCCGGGACTCAATAGAGGAGAAAATTGTATAGAATTCCGAATACTTTCAGTAACTTTTGTGATACTTAAATAGAATTGCGATGACTCTAATGGCTTATGACAAAAAGAGTATGAAAGTGATAGAATACAATATCATAATATACAATATTATATGCTATTTCCTACTTATAAATGCCATTGGTAGTCCCAATTACGTCTGCGTTTAAAAAATAATAAAAATCGGTAAAGCCGTTTTAGAGGAATTGTTTACAATAACTTACTGT
This sequence comes from Hemithea aestivaria, assembly GCA_947507615.1. Lineage (NCBI taxonomy): Eukaryota > Metazoa > Arthropoda > Insecta > Lepidoptera > Geometridae > Hemithea > Hemithea aestivaria. The sequence continues at coordinate 14,470,994 of OX382325.1, read as the reverse complement.
ATATAGACACTAGATTTTTTTGTATAGGACAAAAAATTAACAAATATGTGTGACAATTGGGCTTCAAAGGTTATAGTGGCATTAATAAAGTAAAATATTCTATAAATTACTTCATTATAAGACATTAAAAATATTTTTTTTGAGAATTATATTTTTATGTAAGTTTAAAGCGTTCGATTATTTTTACACCAACAAAATTTTTTCGTGAAGATTTTTTTATTTTATTTCTTAAAAATGTGAAAAGCTTCACGATTCCTCGTCAACCTTACGCATTCATAGAGTTGTAGAAATTGTCTAGAGTCTAGTCTTAAAATTTACACTATTTAACAAGATTTTATGTGACTGAGAGGTGCATTTAAAAACTCAACATTCCTATAGTAAACTTCTCTGTAAATTGTGCAGTACGCCCTTTTCTTTGTTTACCAACACTGCCCACGAAATTTCCAAAACGTTGGAAAAGGATAAAAAATATTTCGGATAGCGTTGTCCTGCTCGTCCCATCTCGATCGATGCGACCTTGACAATGGTAGATACCTATATACTATATTTATAGGTATTTGTATATTTATACCTACAGATATTATAAAACCCCAAAGGAGAAGGGTGATGGAGTAATATGGTAGCACTGCTTTTAGTATAGAGGTATTAATTGAAAAATAAAGGTTTTGTTATTTGTGATTTTTGGGATGGATTTAATTTAGACTAGACTATTAACTACGGCACGTTTAATTGTGATTCCTGTAACGTAAGGGGTAGAAGTTCACCCATATTGAATGTTTTGTAAATAGCTTGGCGTGTTCTTATGGATTAGCTACACAACCTAAGTAGGTACATAATCCTACAAATATTATCCACGTGAAAGTTTGTAAGAATGTATGGATGTATTTATGGATGTCTGGATGTAGATGTTTATGGATGTAGGGTACCAAAAAATCTTACTTATATTATAAACGTAAGTTTATAGGAATGTATGGATGTCTGGATGTATGTTTGTTACTCTTTCACGCTTAAACGGGTGGACCGATTGAGCTGAAATTTTATATAGAGATAGCTTAGACCCTGGAATAACACTTAGGCTACAGTCGAGTAAAACCGCTGGGAACAGCTAGTACCTATAATATAATGGAACTTGAGTAAGACCGCTTCCGCATTACATCTGATCACCAATCCGAATAAGTGAAATGATGGACCGACGTAGACAATGAACATTTTTATGATAGCTTACGCACTATAGCGAAACAATTTTTGCGTGTATGTTTGTTACCTCTTGACGCCTAAATGGCTGAACCAATTGAGCTGAATTTAGTGCATATGTTTAGCCTAGATCCTGGACACATAGGCAAAGCTAATATCAAACAATTTATACAGAAATCCTGAAAAGCACAGTTAACGGGCTGATAACACCTAATTCGAATTCAGAAATGCGTTCTCACACAGTCACACCGCACGAACGGCGCGGCGTGGCGCTAGAGCATCGGACGGCGGCACACAAAACTACTTGCACGCACTATAAGATAGCACAAGCGACTTTATATCGCATCGTGTTGTAATTTCCACAAAAAACTCAATAGATGTCGCTTATTTAAATAAATGAATCTGATAACTAAAATATTTTTTTATTTTTGTTGGTTGGTAAGGTTATTTTATTCATTTAATCAACACAATACTTTCACAAGCTTTTATTATTTTCACCTGTCCGTCTGTCTTATTTTAATCAAATTTTGCATGTTTAATTTTACCCACTTCCCGAAATCCGATTGCGGTGAAATGTTGCATGCATAAATTGGATGACAACGCAATATTATTATGACATCGAACTGATCTGATGATGAAGCTGGAAGGTGGCCACAGAACTCCGTAATTAAATGATGCAACCCTATCAAGTTTGGGCTCATTTGAATCGTCTTGTCGAGTACTTTGATGCTGAATGGTAATAATTATAAAATGCTCTATTTATACTCACTTGTTTTATAAACAAATATTTAACAATGGGAAAAGGTGGAACGGCGTTTAGTAATTAGTAATTTTATTTTTCACGATTGTTATAGAAACCATATTTTACTTCGCTGAAGAGTCTAAACATCTTATGACTCTCAAGTAGGAAGCGTTGGCGCAGTGCACCCAGTTTTTTTCCTTTGGTAAATCGAGGGTAACACTGTACTAATTATGGATATCGTTATCTTTTACCATTAGGACAGCGTCTTGCTCATTTTCTTACTTCATGGAAAAAAAAATATTTTACATAAAGCTTCAAGTATGACCCCGTCCGGCAGAAATCATGAAACTTGGCATACGTTTAGCTTTACCGTTCCTAAGAAGATATTTTAGTAGAAACACCTCTACGACAATTCCACCCCCCCCCCCCCCCCCCCTTTAAATCTATATAAAATCTACTACTACTTAAAACTATAAGAGCTAAAATAAAATGTCAATTATTCTACATAAAATTTATTGGGTCCATATTGGCTCGCATAAAATTTTTAGTCCTAATTTAATGTGGCATAACGTTTTCCGCCTAAACATCAAAACGCCTAAAGTTTTTAGGCACAACTTTTTTGGCCTAAATTTTTCTCCCATAATATTTTTAAGCATAATAATATTTACGCATAAAATTGTTACGCATATTGTTTTAACGCATAAAATATCTTACCATAATATTTTTAGGCATAATTATATTCAGCCCTAATATTTTTCGACATAATAATATCCAGCCCTAATAATTTTCAGTATAGAATAGAATAGAAAACTCTTTATTGAAACACTACAAACATAGAGAAAACTTAAAACTATAACATAAAATCACGACATATATGTGTAACAATTGGCGGTCTTATCCCTAAAAGCTCTCTTCCAGACAACCTTGCAGGTAGAGAAATAATTATATTTACATGGATAGGTGGTGAGTTTGAAGTAAAAGTTTTCAGCCCTAATTTTTTAGCATAGTGATATCTTGTCATTATACTATTACTAGGATTGTGATCGGCAAAATATTATTAATACTAAAAGAAACGAATTATTAATTAAAATGTTCTAACCTAAAACCTAACCTAGCCTTCACGCGGTTTTTTTTATAGAAAGAAATAAGAAGTCGGGCAAGACGCTCTCCTGATGGTAAGAGATAACGCTGCTCTATCTAGCGTAGGTACTATAGTCTCTAAGCATTGTAGATGTAAAATATTGATACAATAAATATATAAGGCATCGCCTTGCAGTTTGTATCACCCACTACCCCACTTTTTTTTATGTGATGAAGTAGAAGACGAGCAAGACGTCTCCTGATGTTAAGAGATAACGCTGCCCATAATCAGTACAGTGCTACCAAGAATTTTACAATGATATGAAATTCCAGGAACACTGCACCAACGCTTCTTACTCAAGAGTCATAAGATGTTAAGATTCTTTAGCCCAGTAATTTCACTAGCTACAGAGCCCTCCTACCGAAGCACAGTAATGTTTGCACATCACTGATCAGGCGGTAGAATAACTAGCACTGTTGGGGTACCCACCTAGACGACCTTCTGCAAAAAAAGTCTACTCCTGGTAAGAAAGTCTACCCTCGATAATTAAATTAATTTAAATAAAAACAAAAATTGGGTAATTTTATTACTCTAAGGCGGAACGAAGTTCGCCGGGTCAGCTAGTACCACATAAAATAAGTAAAATTACTGGGCTAAAGAGTCTTAACATCTCATGACTCTTGAGTAAGAAGCGTTGGTGCAGTGCTCCTAGAGTTTCACATAATTGTGAAATCCTAGGTAACACTGTACTGATTATGGGCAGCCGTTATCTCTTAACATCAGGAGAGCGTCTTGCTCGTCTTCTACTTCATAACATAAAAAAAAAAAAAAACAGACTGGGCGCTAAACGTCGTTTTATGCAGAGATTTAAAACTTGGCACAATGATTCCTTATCTCCAAATAAGCTGATTAAGATCGAAACTCCCCCTCTATTACGACGAATCGAATGAGCCCAAACTCGATGGGGTTTTGTCTTTTAATCACGGAGTTCCTATGGCCACCTTCCAGCTCCATCATCAGACCCTGGTTACTATATGTATAGTATCAAAGTACTCGTCAAGACGAATCAAATGAGCCCAAATTCGATGGGGTTTTGCCTTTTAATCACGGAATTCTTATGGCCACCTTCCAGCTCCATCATCAGATCCTGGTTACTATATAGTATCAAAGTACTCGTAAAGACGAATCAAATGAGCCCAAACTCGATGAGGTTTTGTCTTTTGTTTACGCGGTTCCTATGACCACCTTTCAGCTCCATCATCAGACTTCAGTTCACCTCCATGTCATAAAATTATTGCATTGTCATCCGATTGTTGGTATGTGAAATTTCAGCTCAATCGGAAACCGTGACTGCTAGGTAGAGTGCTTTTCACGAAAGGAGTTCTTTTTGCGGGGCGCCACTATCGAAAATTTTAAAAGTTAGCATAGTAATTAACTTCTATTTTATCTAACAAATAAAATTATTTATGGCATGAAGGCCTGTATTTATTGGAAAAAATTTAATTTAGTTCCGCAAAATTCCGTGGGACCTGTTTCGTGAGAAGGACTCTACCACTGAGGTGTATAGTATACCTATAATATTTATACCTCAACGGATGACTATTAGAGTGCTTTTCACGAAAAATGTACATTATGCGGGGCCCACTATTGCTCATTTTAAAAGTTTTTATAATATCTATTCTATTAGAATTTTAAATGGGTTACACAGGCGTCAGTCGGCCAAGGAGTACTTTAAAATGTGTAGAATTATGACAGTTGTGTCCCTCTTTATTTACAACTCACTTCTTGAAGTACATACCGGGGTACGTACCGGGGGGGGGGGGGGGGTTACCGGGGGTAGACTTTCTTAGCAGGAGGTCGTCTAGGTGGGTACCCCAACAGTGCCAGTTATCCTACCGCCTGAGCAGTGATGTGCAAACATTACTGTGCTTCGGTAGGAGGGCACTGTAGCTAGTGAAATTACTGGGCTGAGGAGTCTTAACATCTTATGACTCTCAAGTAGGAAGCGTTAGTGCAGTGCACTGGGTAGCACTGTACTAATTATGGGCAGCGTTATCTCTTACCATCAGGAGAGCGACTTGCTCGTCTTCTTAATTCGTTGTATAAAAAAAAAACATTCCCAGAAGGATCAACTACGAAAAAGACAAGATAAACAAGCAATTCCTACTAGAAATAGGGAGAGGCTCATAGTACCTTTTACAAGATTTAATAAAGTATATAAACAGGGTTTCAACATAAAATTAGATATGTACAACAAATTACCTATTCAAATTACTAGACTACCTATGTTAGAGTTCAAATGCAAAATAAAATACTTTTTTGAAATACATCCTTTCTACTCTCTTAATGATTACATGTCTAAAACATGGTCTGATGAAATGTTCAATCTCTAAAATACTTATAAAAAATAATAATATATTATGTTAAGAATTTTATTATACTTAAGACAAAATGTATGTAATACAAATGACTTGCCTTTTATATATATGTATGGTTGGATATGTATATGGATATGGATAAGACAAAAAATCTCGTGTAGAGTAGTTATTTTTATTTAATTTTATTTAAGACTCTTCAGCCCAGTAATTTCACTAGCTACAGTGCCCTCCTAGTCTGTTTAAATTTTTTCTGTCTTTAGCTTTTCCTTTTCATTTTCCCAAACGGCAAATATACAGTATTGTTTTTGGGTGATATGCAATTGCCCTTGCACCTGATAATACCAGCAATGTTTTTTTTATTAATGATTATTTCGCCTATATTTGTGTGTTTGGGTATCATAAATTAAGCAGATTTGGGGTAGATTTTTTAGTGTATAATACATGAACCAAAAATTTAAAAATATACCTCCGGATCCTTAGTCCAATGTATGACCCCGAGCCGCAGAAAGCATAAAACTTGGCATGCGTATAGCTTTACCTTTCATTAGAAGAAATATGAGTAGAAACACCCCCCACGATAATATTTCCTCCTCTCCCCCACTTTTAGGTCCCAATTTTTTGTATTTTGAGTTTTTCTTGATAACTATGAGAGCTATAATAAAGATATCAAGGAGAAGTTTATTTTCCATAAAATTTTCTACAATATTGTACTTTATAGTATATTGTCAGGACTTATAGTTTCAAAAAGAATCCAAAAACAAATAAATCATATTTTTGAAACTATAAGTCCTGGCAATATACTATAAAGGACAATATTGTATATACAATATTGTAAGACAATATGTATATCTTTATTATAGCTCTCATAGTTTTCAAGAAAAACTCAAAAAACAAAAAAAAGGGGCATAAAAGTGGGGGGGGAGGTGAAAACATTGTCGTAAGGGGTGTTTCTATTAAAATTTCTTCTAATGAACGGTAAAGCTATACGCATGCCAAGTTTCATGCTTTCTGCCGCTCGGGGCCATACTTCCTTACAAAATCGAGCTAAGGAGCCGTACTAAAATATTTGACCAAAAAATTGGTTATTTCGACGTTTTCTAGTTTATTTTTTCTGCAAATATAATTTACACGATATAATCATAGTAACGGATAAAACAAAAATGTAAATATTATAATAGGTAGGTATGCATTTTTTTTTAACCTGGGTCTCGCATCATCTGCTTCCATAATATAATAATACTAGCTGCGCTCAGCGGTATACAATTTTTTCCCAAATAACAAAAATAGAGTATACGTCCCTTTCCAAAAAAAAAACCAAATTCGGACTATGTGCTCTGTAAAAAACAGGTCTACGCATCGACTTGTAAACGCCCTACATTTTATTCTTGGTTAAAAATACAAACTTATAATAAAAACAAATAAAGCAAAAATTACATCTCTTATCGAGATTTGAACCCAGACATGCAGCTTGCGTTTCCACCAGTAAACCAATGTGGCTACCGTAGCATCTAACTGAGCGTCTAAATAAACTAATCTGTTATTGCCAAGCATACAGTTATACCAATTTTTTATAGATATTACAGAAGTATTATTTACACGATTATTCTATAGTGAAAAAATATTAAAAATATGCAAACGTAAAACTAAACTATGACCTATCAGAAACACAAGATATAAGCATTGAAATATGGAAAAATGTCGACGAGAGTATTGAAACTCAAAGCGCGACACGTCTGTTCAGCAAGAGGCCTCAGCCGGGTGTGTCTGTACACGGGCTTCACGCACACATGCAAACAATTTTTTCCGCAAATAACAAAAATGGAGTTTATGCAAAATTGTCTTATTTTATTTAAAAAATGGCACGAAGCAAATATAGTTAATTACATAAAGTATCATTTGGCAAAAAATCTGATCGATTTAGTAACATCTTCATACATTATTTAACCATGAAAACATTTTTTAGAGGTATTTTCATTATTTTTTTCTATCGAGCGAAAATAATGGAATTGTGTTATGAGCACCAACCAAAAATAAAGTATATCCTGTAGATATACATATATTTTTTTTATTCACCATGTTGCATTGTATCGAATGCAATAAGGCTTACAAAACTTACGTATTGAGTGTTATCACCCCGTTAATACATTGTTTTATCAGACTTTCAGTTTCCTTTCATGAAACTGAATCCTAAAAAGCGTCTTAATTATTTTTTTTTGTAAGAGTTCCTCCACAAAATGATAATAGGTACATTTTTTTCTGTAAGCAAGTTTAAAACTTTAAGACAACTTTTATAATATAGTGAAGCTCGCAAGGTGCTGGTAAGTTTTAACTTTTAATTAAGTCGCCAAGGAAATATTACGAAAAAGTTTCTTATCCTGTGTTTCTGGAAAATTTAGAGTTACTTCATCAATAAGGTAAGAAATAAATAGGTTTCAGAATAATAATATAATTTTATTCAAATGTTTTAGATACCTATTGAAACTTAGTTGTTTGGTAAAGATCAATTTAGTGACAAGACCCCTATTGTGTAAACCTAGATTATGTTAAGAATCTTACTTCTTACTAATATTACAAACGTGAAAGTTTGTAAGAATGTATGGATGTCTGGGTGTATGGATGTATGTTTGTTACTCTTTCACACCTAAACGGGTGGACCGATTGAGCTGATATTTGATATAGCTTGGAATAACACATAGGCTGTAGGCTACAGTACCTACAGCGAGTATAGTAAAATCGCTGGGCGCAGCTGGTAAAGCGAAAAATACAATATTGTAGTTTTAAGATTTTCTATATATTTGTGGTGTTTCATTAAGTTACGTTGTTGTGTGGTGTTTCGTAAGTTGATTATTTTAAAATAGTCACGAAAGTTGAGATATTCCGAATAAAATTACTACCTAATCTATTCTTAAGCATGTCTAATTTTAAATCTAGACAAAAATACGTAACCTAAAATTAAGTAACACAAAGAAAGTGGGCGTAACGTCGAGGTAAGAGCACAGTTTATGTAATAGTACACAAACCCTACATGCCTGTAAGTCCTGTGGGCACCCAATACCCCCCAGATTCTGGGGTAATGGGGAGAATTTAGGGGTATGGGTAGGGGGCGGGGAGGTCAATAACTCCGCGCTTGCGTAATAATAGGGACGAGGAAAGTTTTTTCTTATTTTATATGTAAAAAGTCGTAGTAAAATATTTTGGTTGCACTGTTTAGTATCTGGTTTTTAATGATTTTAAGAAGATGCGATGTTTTTAAAATTGATACCTCTATGTATTTTAGTTTTCATAAGCAGTGGGCACCTATGTCATATTCATATTATGTATATTATACATACGTAGGGACCTACCTATGTCATATTATGTATAAGTACCTACATAGTTAATGTAATACGGTAGCGCCAATAGGTATAAACAATCAAAATTTTTAAAATGATTAAAACGCGATGAAACGAGGGCAAAACGCTTTTTTTCGTCATATCTTGAAAACTACTAAAGCAATTTGTCTCAGTTTCAATAAATTCTGTTAAAATTAATATATTAAACAAATTTAAATTACATTTTCTACCACACCGTTTGTATGGAAAAGGCAAACCTACCTGAAACGACCTACCGCAAATATAACTTTCCTTGCAATTAAATTTAGCAATAGTACCTAAAGCAAAAAAGTCAATATTTCCAAATATATCTCAAAGGTGTAGCGAGATTTCATGAGCATGCTGTAATGTCTGGCGTGTTTCCAGACTTCAGACGACTAAACTGCGCAATTCCTGTCGCTAATACCTAAGTCTGGATGGCGATCTATGTCATGTACTAGCAAGGTAGGTACTTTCATCTACGTGATATAGGAAAACTAGATGAATAGAATAGAATAGAATCATTTATTGACCAAACAACAGTAATGTTATTATAGGCATGTCAGGTACATTCATTAACTCTTTAATTAATATATAAATAAACAAAAGTATATAAATAAACAATATTGACATGTTTATTGTATTGCAAGTTAATAAAAAATTGAATTTGATTTCATTAATAAAAAATAAATAATAATCATCAAAATAATAACATTTTTAACTGAAATTTATACTGTATCCTAATAACAAGAAGAAAATCAACAAAAATGTCAATTTACATGTCCAAGAAAAATAAAAACAACCAAGTAACACTTTAATATTCAATAGATATGTCAGAATGAGTCATTCATCGTTATACAAAAATGAGGATTCTAATAGGTGCATAGTCATAAATTCATTAATATTATAAAAAGGGTTTCGCTCAAAAAATGTCTTTAATGTTCGTTTAAAGGTACTCATCGGCAAGTCCGTTAAACGTTTAGGTAGTTTGTTATATATCTGCAATTTTGTGTACATTCCTTGTTTTTGAACTTTTGTCAACCTATTGCGCGGTAAGAAGAGTTTATGTTTATTTCGTAAATTGAAACTATGCGTGTCCATTTTTTTTGGTAATGAATCTTTTTGTCCATGAATTTCTAGAAGGTTTCTATAAATATACGATGATGGTCAAAATTTTGTTTATTTTAAAATATTTTTTTACTGAAGTCCGTTTTTTAAGGCCACAAATAATTCGAATAGATTTTTTTTGACATTTCAATATATTATGTACAACTGCGCTATTTCCCCATATTGTTACTACGTAATTTATTTTAGAAAAAATGTATGCATAATATACAGATATCAAAGTGGATTTATCTACAAGAGGTTTTAATTTCAAAAGTGCATAGTTAGCGCTTGAGAGACTTTTACATAATTTATCAATATGGTTTGCATGGCTTATGGTGTAATCTATCGTATACCCCAAAAACACATTGTCTGTTACTTGATTATTATACTGCCTCGGTCCCTTCTTGCTCTGATAATTCATTACTGTATTTTTATCTGGATTGAGAATGATACCATTTGCCTTAAACCACTCCTGTAGTAATTCTGTTACTTTAACTATTTTACCATCCCTCCCCTCGACCGTTTTATCCCTAATGCCGACATGTGTATCATCGGCAAACAAACTAATTGTTGCCCAAGTTGGTATGTTACATGAAAGATCGTTGATATAAATTAAAAAGAGAACCGGACCTAGTATCGATCCTTGAGGAACTCCTATTGTCATGTCTCCAATAGTAGAATTAGTATTATTAACGGTAACATATTGATTTCGGTTGCTTAGATACGATTTCATCATATTATGTTCTACTTTATCAAAACCATAGTATTCCAACTTTAGCAATAGTACATCATGTCTTAAACAGTCAAAAGCCTTTGATAGGTCACAGAAAATACTTGCGCATTTCTGTGACATATCCAAAGACTCTAATATAAAGTAAATTACCTTACGAATAGCCATTTCTGTGGATTTTCCTTTGCGAAAACCGAACTGAGAAGCAGTAAATAAATTATTTTCCTCGAAATATTCAATTATCCTCTGTTTTAATAAAGTTTCTAAGATTTTTGATAACGTCGGCAATATGCAAACTGGTCTGTAATTAGAAAGTTCATTTTGATCACCCTTTTTATATAATGGGATAACTTTGCCAATTTTAAGGACATCCGGAAATATGCCTTCACGCAAACAATCGTTTAAAACTACTAATAATAATTTCATTAGAATAGCATTTTCCAATAATAGTTTTCTACACGTCTTAACATCCATGTCATAAATATCTGTTGACTGTTTTGCTTTTAGATTATTAACTATTCTTTTCAATTCTTTGAAATCAATCTGTTCAAATTTAATTTTGGAATTTGGTTTATTCATATTTTCTAAAAAGTCCAAACACTTATCTGTATCATCATTAAGATTTTTAGTCAGTGAGTGCGCTATATTTCGAAAAAAATTGTTAAACAGGTCAGCTATTTTTTTATATTCTGTTATAATATGCCCTTCATTATCTGATATCGATTTAATTTTATTCTTTTCTATTTTTTGATGAATATTTTGCTTAGTATTTTCCTTAATTATTTTCCAACTTTCTTTTATTTTATTTCCGGATAACTTTATTCTATGCGCGTATTTGATTTTTTTAGCCGCTGTCATTGCCTTTTTTAACACCCTCTTATACTTCTTTATATGAATTTTTCTTTCTTCAGTTGGTTGATGATTTTGCAAAATTTCCAATTTAGTTAGTGTATCCTTTGATTTTTGTATTCCTGCTGTAGTCCATTTTGTTGCAATACTACCTTTGATGTTTATTTTCTTTTTAGGAAATGCAATATTATAATAGAAAGATATAGCCTCTACCAAAATACTCATCTTTGCATTTGCATTTTCACAAGCATTTATCTCTAGACTTAATTTGGGGGCATTTTTATTGAACATAAACATAAAATAGTTATAATTATTTTTAGACATTATTCTACGATAAATATAATGCCTCTGCTGCTGTTTACTAGACATATTATCTTGGATTAATAGCTGAATGACATTGTGGTCTGACAATTTATACTCTAATACTGAATGCTCATAAAAATCGAAGTTAACAATAAAATTATCAATGCATGATGAACTATTTCCACAGGTTCTAGTAGGCTCATTTAATACACATTTACAATTAAAGCTCAAAAGGAGTCGAGTAAATTTTTTGATTTTGTTATCTGGTTTCAAGACGTTGAGGTTAAAATCACCTGCAATAACAAAACGTTTTCCTTCTCGACTAAGTATATGTAACAATTTCGTAATGATATCAAAAAATAACGCTAAATCCTTATCTGGCCTATACATAGATATGATAACAGTTTTAGAAGATCTTAATTCTATTGCCGAAAGTTCACAATTCATCTCAAAAGAGAGTTTATTTAAGTCCTTTCTCAGTTTATACTCTATTCCTCGTCTGACATATATCGCAGTCCCCCCATGTTCAAAAAACTTTCTGTTGTAGTATGCCGCCAATTCAAAATCTTCGATAGTCATTGCCTCTACTTTATAGTCTTTTCCCCATGTTTCTGTTAGGCAGAGAATATCACATTTCTGTTCTTCAACTAGGTCCTCTAATTGTAGGAATTTATTGGAAATACTTTGTACGTTTGCATGCAGTATTACCTGGTTAAGACAGGGTCGATTGATTTGGGAAAATTTTCAAGTTCCACTGTTTTTTCGTTGTCAAGATCCTTACATTTTATGAATTTTAACATAGAAGATGCCTGAAATCTTGTGGACAGTATTGCTATTATTGTCTTGACTATACCTTCTTTAATTTTGAGTTCCCTATTCACGTTTGTATCTAAATATTTGACATTTTCTGATATGTTAGCCATTTGTGCAATCTTTTTGTTGATTTCGTATATGTCATCATCGTTTCTTCTATTGTAGCTGAATCCACTAATAATGATCTTATATTTTCGATCTGGATCATGTATAGTGCGCGCTAACCATTTCATATATCTCTTGTATGTAATGGAGTCCGCAGGCTTGTATTTATTAATCAATATTATCACTATATCATTTTCAGTAAGTTTTTTAGTCTTGTCATTGTAGTGTTTAAGTATATGTCCAAAATCCGCATTAGGCCAACAATAATTAATGACTTTAGTCTTGTCTATATTATTTGCAATCTTAGTAGCTAAGCCTTGTCCAGTTTCGTCTGAAAAAACTGTTATTTGTCCCTGTGGTAGCTCTTCTTCGATAGTTACTGTTCTGTTATTGGCTTTTCCAATGCAAGTTGTGCCTTTCTTAACATTGTTTACAGGATTTGGATATTCAATGTTTTCAGTATTTAAATTAGTATCTGTGGTATATCTTATATTCTTTTCCGTCATTTCTAATATTTTGTGTTTCAACTTGTTCTCTTCTTTTTTGATTTTTGTATATTGTAGCTGTAGTTTCCTTATTTTTTTCGTTAATTTACATATTTTCTTTCTTAATTTATTTCGTTTCGGTACATGTAATTTATTGCTCCGTGTTGATTCAGTTTTCTTCTTATCATCTTCAGTTTTGTTGCTTTCTAATTGTTGTTTCATGTGACGGTTATTTTCTTTTTCTTCTTCTAGCCATTTTTTTAAGTTTTCTATTTCCTCTTTTTGGTCATTCAATGTAATCTCTGTTAATAAATTACAATTTAGCTTAGATTTTGGTGTAGATTCGAGAGGTTCTGTGATGTCTAGAGCTAACGATATTCTAGGTTTTTTCCTCTTTCTTCCAGCTATAGGTGTTCCATCAGGACATTCAAATTTCTTATATATTTCTATGACTTTTTGTTGTTTTGCTACTTCTGTCTTCAATTTTTTATTTTCCAGGCATAACGTGTCCATCTCATTATGTGCAGATATTAGTTCTGTCTCTAATGTTGTAATTTTTTCGTTGAGTTGTACAAACGTAGCGCTCTGGTCAAAGGAATTATTATTTGGTAAACTCATCATACTGGTTGCTTCATAGACCGACATATCGGATAAATCGCCCATTGAATTTGCTCTATTCCGATGTCGTGTTCTGAAAGTGATATTTTCATCACTTACTGCAATATTATTTGCCATTTTATGACTTGAATCGACATTGAATTATTTCGTAGTCTATTAATTTAGACGCAAAAATCCAAACTCCGATTAGGATTTGAAATCGGTTACTGACGATTTGAAGTCGCCGCTTCGACGCACTAGCTATGCGTGCTTCGTACAGAGAGACCGAATTTATGTTACAGCTCTGATGTTTTTAATGTTCATTTGATTGTCATAGATCTTTTATTCCAAGTTACCTATGGATCACGCGAGATGGCGGTGTTTTTAAAGTTTATAATTTTTATTGTTGCAACACTTGTGTTTTTTAGTTTTGTCACACTGTACGAAGCTACAAGTTATTAAATATTTTAGGATGTACATATGTAGGTAGATGATTTGTTGTTTGAATGCATTCGCTATTATTTTATAAGATCTTAAAGCGAATTCGCGAAGCGAGATGACTCGCATAATCTCGTGTGTCATGTGTCTGTTGGTAAATAGCTGATTCCTCTCGCTATAACACCTAATACCTAAGTCTGGATGGCGATCTATGTCATGTACTGGCATGGTACCTACTTTCATCTACGTGATATAGGAAAACTAGGTGACTCGCGTAATTTCGTGTGTCTGTTGGTAAATAGCCGGCTATATTGTCAGATCTGCCCAAAAAAATCATAACGAGAAAAAACAAGAAATATCATATTATAATAAATTTCATAACAAAACTAATAATACCTATTAGATGATAAATAGTTAAAATTATTGAAGCTAAGTAATTCTACACAGTCTGTCTACAAAAAAACATAAAAATCGTGATGTTATTAATGTACCTACCTAATAATTACCTAATACTGTCTGTAGTCGATACTTTTAAATTTTGAGAGAGAGAGATCTACGAAAATATATCATTTTCTTTTATATTTATATCGCACTTTATCGCAATGAATAAATCAACCTACCTACCCGTCGCCCGTCGAAGAAAGTTACATCCAAAAATCTCTACTTTACTTACTGGACATCGATAAAGTTTGACTTGACAAATATTTTGACCTAAGGATACACTGTGATACACAAAATTTACATAATATTATTATATTACTTACTACAGGGTTTAAAAATTTAGGGCTAAATTATGCATCCCCATTTCAAATTTCTCTACTGTAAAGTGTAAAGTAAGGATTTTCAGAAGAATCTGAAAACCTACCCTTCTCTCATGTAAACCTCCTCATTTTTACATTTGGTTAAAGCATGAACACTACAAAGCAAAGTATGTAGGTACCTATAACTGTACCAGTGCAAAAGTGCATCCTACAAGCTTAATTAAATTACCGCGCCGACAGAATAAGATGCAGTGCCCATCGATCGTCGACCCACTTGCAGGTCAATTGCACAGAATATCAGCAGTTACTATGGGCCAAAACTCAGCTGGGGTTTCCATTCAACAGTGCAAGAATGATCGGCCTAGCAAATATAGCCGTTGTTGCTGAAATATAAGGTTGGGAATGCTTTATTGAGAAAGACGATAAGGGTTTGTTTTCAAGTGAGGTAGGTATCTATGACTATACATGTACGCACAAAATGCAATTTTTGGGGGAATTATCAGGTTCCTACATAATTGCAAGGATGGAATTATCTGATATTATTGTTCTGTATGTCTTATTTTGGTGGTAGGCTTCGGCCGTGGCTAGTTAATACTTTAATGCCACCCACTGGACAAAACCGTGTCCGCCAAAAGGTCATTGTGACCGTGTTCTGGCTTGATGTTCAGTGAAGTCAGGGAGGGATTTATCCCGCCTTCTAGGTATAGTCTGCTGCCATCTACGGTCGCATCGTCGCTTAACATCACGCGAGATTCGAGATCGTGGTCAAAGGCTTACCTATAATTAATTTTAAAAAATGTACCTATATTGAGAAAGTCTGTAGCTATTTTTACAAGCTTTATATTACTTTCACCTGTCTGTTGTCTGTCTGTATGTCTGTAATCAAATCTTGCAAGTTTAATTTGACCCACTTCCCGGTTTCCAATTGAGCTGAAAATTTGCATGCGTGTGTAAATCGGATGACAATGCAATATTTTTATGACATCGAGCTGATCTGATGATGGAGCTGGAAGGTGGCCATAGGAACTCCGTCATAAAACAACGCAACCCCATCGAGTTTGGGCTCATTTGATTCGTCTTGACGAGTACTTTATGATACAAGACGATAGTAATAATTAAAGCTTGTTTTTAAAAAGTATTTTTTAAATTTCACTTGTTTTATGTAGACACCGACACAGGCAGACCGCCCGGCCCGCTTGATGGTGAGCGGTTGCGGTAATCCTCTTCTTTAGACTTGTCGGTGGTGGTGTCGGCCATTGCCGACGTACATAGTATGCTCTTTGTACATAGTCGGACATGTAGGCGTTGTAAACCTCGCCATAGAAGACTCAATTATGGTGCTCGCACATCTATCCGCATCGACCGCGCCGAATGATTTTTTGTATAGGAAATCTTCCGATTTGAGAGAGAACGATTCGACTCCGGCAAGTGTGCGAGGTTTCATTACATTTCATAAGAATTTTAAATTCGCTTCGTTCGGCGCGGTCGATGCGTATCTTAACATCGGTGTTCGTTATTTCTTAGCGCATCCGAATCTTACTAATATTATTATAAATGTCAAAGTTTGTAAGAATGGATGTCTGGATGCGTGTTTGTTACTCTTTCACGCCTAAACGGGTGGACCGATTGAGCTGAAATTTGGTATAGTGATAGCTTAGACCCTGGAATAACACATATGCTATAGTACAGCGGGCAAAACCACTGGGCGCAGCTAGTATATAAATATAGCTGAACCGATTGGGCTGAAACCTGAGATGTTATAATAAATCTGCTGTGGGTCAAGTGGGTTAAATTTGACTGAGTAGGTACAGCTCATAATTATAGCTGTAAAATAAATAAATATAACTTACCAAAACGCGGGATTTAATAGAATTTCACAAAAGTCCTCGTTGATATTTTGATATGTTGTGACATTTTTTTAATTGAAAACTTTTCAGTGGATAGACCTCTATATTTGTAAGGAGGTCACAACGAAAATAAGTTTCTATGCGAAAGTTTCTTCGTCCAATCCTTTGTTAGAGAAACACATCGTTCTTTTAAAAATGTCTTAAATAATGTAAAGAACAAAAAAAACTAAATCAAAATCCTTTCATCTGTTCGGGAGCTACGATGCCACAGACAGACACACACACACGTCAAACTTATATACCTATATTAACACCCCATCGTTTTTGCGTCGGGGGTTAAAAATGAAATGCAAAAGAAAATATGTATCAGAATGTTTATTGAATAAATTTAAAGATTTTGTACAAATATAATACACAAGTCAGTAATATGTCTAGGGCTAAGAAGACCGCAAATTTTACGCCTGTATTTTAGTCGTGTCCTCAATATTTTTCAAGGAACAGGGTATACCGTAGACCTTACCGGGGGTAGACTTTCTTTGCAGGTCAACTACGTGGGTACCCCAACAGTGCCAGTTATTCTACCGCCTGAGCAGTGATGTGCAAAATTGCTGTGCTTCGGTAGGAGGGCACTATAGCTAGTGAAATTACTGGGCTGAAGAGTCTACCTCCTATAACATCTTATGACTCTCAAGTGCGTTGGCGCAGTGCACCCAGAATTTTACCTTTGTAAAATACTGGGTAACACTGTATTAATTATGGGCAGCGTTATCTCTTGCCATCAGGAGAGCGTCTTGCTCGTCTTCTTACTTCGTTGTATAAAAAAAAACAGAATTATTAAATAATAATGGTCGAGGACGCAATTTTTTAATTTTTTTTTGACTTCTAGGTTCTCTGGATCTTTTTGAGAGCTAGGATACGACTAAAATAAGAGTGTCAGTGCCAAAACATAGTTAAGATGATATTAAGGTGAACAAAATATAGTTCTTCTGATTTAAATAAATTTTTATAGCGCGATTTATTCGTTGTTAGTATAACATTCAAAACATAACGTTTTCAAATCGGATAAGATAATATTTCGAAGTGGCAAAAATTTGAATAGTTTAATATAATGGGTGAAAATATATAAAAACATTTTCCGACAACTTGAGAACCTTTCCTTTTGTTTTTAGGCGGTTAAAAACACTTCGGGCTGTCCGATGTCTGTGCTCTTAATTATTCAAATAACTATTTACACAATGCAATATGCGTTATAGCGCATTTACGATACATTTTACATTATAATATCAACAATCTAATATATAAAATTCTCGTGTCACAGTTTTCGTTGCCATACTCCTCCGAAACGGCTTGACCGATTTTGATGAAATTTTTTGTGCTTATCCGGTATCTATGAGAATCGACCAACATCTATTTTTCATCCCCCTAAATGTTAGGGGTAGTCTACCCCTAAATTTTTTTTTTTATTTTTTAGACAAAATTTTTAATTTCTATTTTTTTATGATACAACATACAAAAATACATACAATCCTCAATTTTCACTCTTCTACGATCAACCCTTATTTTTTAATGGCCATTTTAGTAATTTAATCATTTTTCCTCTCCGGTCGAAAACTGATCAATCGTCATTTAATTGGTTATCCCCGCCAGATGTCTACAGGTGTCACTTCTGACCCAGTAAACAGCACGGAGTAGGGATGAGAACGAAGCCGGTCTCCTTTCTTTCTCACTCCCTACACAGTTGTCGGCCATCATTATTGTTTATGCATCAAGTGTAGTAGTAACGTTGACAATTATTATTTTGCTATCTCAGTGTATCTCTCATATTAACTTTTAATCATTCCTATTTTATCAATAATAATTAAATTATCAATTTTGAGTGTATTTTGCACGATTAGTTAATCAAGTGATTTTATAACCTCAAAAGTACTCAACACGTGACACGAGCTTCCAATAACAACGGATTTTGTGTTGTAAGTATACTTTTTTTTATTTATATTGAAAATGTTGTTGATCTTATAAAAATGTAATTTTAATTTAATTTTATTAAAAAAATGTAATTGAACAATTAAGATTTTCATAGTTTCCAAAAAATCAATCATTATGAATCTTTATTTTGAAATGTCAATGGAAATATTGGTTGTATGAAAAAAATATAAGAGACAATGTTTTCATAAAATTTAATTTTTTACTTTTGTTTGAAAAATTTTTCCATAAAATAATGCTTATTTCACGCATATACCACATTCTTACATACATACAATATACACATTCTAAAATACATACATACTTCCAATAAGTAAGCTATTTTTTGTCTACACTAGAAATTACTAGGAAATTATTTATATGGCAAAACAACGTTTGCCGGGTAAGCTAGTAGCAATATATTTTCGTTTATTTTACAATACTTATAATAATTACTTAGCAACGCGGCTATAAATATTATGTACTAGAGGAGCATGAATAAAAAATCATATCACTTTTTTTAATAAGCCAATTACAAGTGGCCTTAATTGCGCAATTCAGCTGTTTATGCAATTTGCCTTTTAATAAAAATGGTAATTTTGACGCAAAAATCAATTCAAATTCTCTTCTCTAGTATATAATAAATATAACTTATTTGTTCTTTACAATAAATATTAGCTGAGCCCGGCAGTTTTGCTAGCTGTAAAAGAAACTACCTACATAAAAAATCAGCTTTATTGGATCTGCCATTTAGGCGTGATAAGGTAACAGACATACTAACTTTCATCTTAATTATTAATGGAATTATGCGTTACTTTGCGTAAAACCATTATAATTGTTTATTATTACAAGCTTTATATTACTTTCACCTGTCTGTTGTCTGTCTGTCTGTCTGTCTGTAATCAACTCTTGCAAGTTTAATTTGACCCACTTCCCGGTTTCCAATTACGCTGAAAATTTGCATGCGTATGTAAATCGGATGACAATGCAATATTTTTATGACATCGAGCTGATCTGATGATGGAGCTGGAAGGTGGCCATAGGAACTCCGTCATAAAATAACGCAACCCCATCGAGTTTGAGCTCATTTGATTCGTCTTGACGAGTACTTTATGATACAAGACGATAATAATAATTAAGAGCCTGTAACGGACCCAAGAGCAAATATGTGATTTTCAAACATGGATTATTTTGAAAATACTTATTTAAGAACGGTACTTTTACTCACAACTTTTAAAAGAACTTGTAATCTAATCAATTAATTCAGAAAAACCTTTTTAGTTTTGACCGTTTTTAAATTACGTCAAGGTAAATGGATAAAGGTTTTATAGATTTACTTCTGAAGCAATGTTTGGACATGGGTATATCCAAATATACATGTCTTTATTAGAATCTAAAAAATTACTATCACTGAAAAGATCCTAAACTAGTATATCTGTTAAGGAAAAGTTTGAATTATAGGTATTTCTTATTAAAATAAAATCATAAAGATGTGAAATTATCACGAAATTACTGTTTACAAAACATTTTTTTTATACATGACTCTTTTATATTTACTCAAAATAATTACTTACCATTAAATAATAACATTTTTTTGATCCAATCGTATTTTTAAATTTACTTAAAATGTAATATTTATATTTTTGCCGAATTTTTCAAAATCACTATAAAACGAGGCCCGCGTCGGTTCTCGCATTACTTGGGCCTGAGCCCTCTCAGAGAGTGGACGTATCGCTCCGCGCTCCAAATTATTCTCGTCGCTAACCCACACATATAGTGCGATTATAGTTGGACCGCAAAAATTGATACTCTATATAATAATAACGGAATTTTTTTTTTGGTCACATAATGTTATAGTACTATTTTGCTGATATTAAAGTCCGTTTTATTACAAGCTTTTATTTACTTTCACCTGTCTGTTGTCTGTCTGTCCGTCTGTCTGTCTGTAATCAAATTTTGCAACTTTAATTTGACCCACTTCCCGGTGTCCGATTAAGCTGAAATTTTGTATGCATGTATAAATCAAATGACAATGCAATATTTTGACATGGAGCTGATCTGATGATGGAACTGGAAGATGGCCATAGGATCTCCGTAATTAATGACGCAACCCCATCGAGTTTGGGCTCAAACGATTCGCCTTGACAAGTACTTTATGATGCTGGGTAGTAATAATAATAAAAGCTTGTTTTTAAAAAGTTTTATTTAAAATTTCACTTGTTTTACTTACATCTGTCTGTTGTCTGTCTGTCTATAATCAAATCTTGCAAGTTCAATTTGATCCACTTCCCGGATTCTGATTGAGCTGAAATTTTGCATGCATATTTGAATCGGATGACAATGCAATATTATTATGATATGGAGCTGATCTGATGATGGAGCTGAAAGGTGGACATAGGAATTCCGTAATTAAACGACGCAATTACATCGAGTTTGTGCTCATTTGATTCGTATTGACGAGTACTTTGATACTATATAATAACCTAGACACAGAGACAGACAAACAGACACGTCAAACTTATAACACCTTGTCGTTTTTGCGTCGGGGGTTAAACAAGTGTTTGACGCAAAAACGACGGGGTGTTATAAGTATAACACCCCGTCGTTTTTGCGTCGGGGGTTAAAAACTTATAACACCCCGTCGTTTTTGCGTCGGGGGTTAAAAACTTATAACCCCCCGTCATTTTTGCGTCGGGGGTTAAACACTTATAACACCCCGTCGTTTTTGCGTCGGGGGTTAAACACTTATAACACCCCGTCGTTTGGATCATTCCCACTAGTTCCCCTTTTAGTTCCCTAGTGGATCTAGTAGGAACTTTTTTCTCAGTAGTTCCCCTTTTTTGAAAAGGGGATCTAGTGGGAATGATCACTTCTCAGTAGTTCCCCCTTTTTGGAACGAAGTTCCTTATCGCGCGTTATGAGGGGGAGAAGGGAGGGGGAGGGGAAGGGTGAAGGGGAGAGGAAGGGTGAAGGGGAGGGGAAGGGGGAGAAAGGAGGTTAGGGGGAGAAGGGAGGGGGAGGGGGAAAGTGGAGGGGGAAGGCAGGGGGAAGGGGAGGGGGAAAGGGAGGGGGAGGGGCGAAGGGGGAAGTGGAGGGGGAAGGGAGAGGGAGGGGTGGGTATAGGGGGAGAAGGGGGGGAAGGGGAGGGGGGAGGGGGAGAAGGGAGGGGTGGGAGGGAGAAGGGAGGGGGAGGGGGAAAGTGGAGGGGGAAGGGGTAAGGGAAGGGAAGGGGGGAAGGGGAGGGGGAATGGGGAAAGGGAGGGGGAGGGGCGAAGGGGGAAGTGGAGGGGGAAGGTGAAGGGGGAAGGGAGGAATGGAGAGGGAGGGTAGGGGGAGAAGGGAGGGGTGGGAGGGAGAAGGGAGGGGTGGGGGAGAAGAGAGGGGGAAGGGAAGGGGAGGGGGTAGTGGAAGAAGGGAGGGGTGGGAGGGAGAAGGGAGGGGTGGGGGGAGGAGGGGGAGGGGAGGGGGAGGGGAGGGGCGGGGAGAGTGGGAAGGGGAGGGGGAGGGGGGAAGGGGGAAGTGGAGGGGGAAGGGAGAGGGAGGGGTGGGTATAGGGGGAGAAGGGGGGGAAGGGGAGGGGGGAGGGGGAGAAGGGAGGGGTGGGAGGGAGAAGGGAAGGGGAGGGGGAAAGTGGAGGGGGAAGGGGTAAGGGAAGGGAAGGGGGGAAGGGGAGGGGGAATGGGGAAAGGGAGGGGGAGGGGCGAAGGGGGAAGTGGAGGGGGAAGGTGAAGGGGGAAGGGAGGAATGGAGAGGGAGGGTAGGGGGAGAAGGGAGGGGTGGGAGGGAGAAGGGAGGGGTGGGGGAGAAGAGAGGGGGAAGGGAAGGGGAGGGGGTAGTGGAAGAAGGGAGGGGTGGGAGGGAGAAGGGAGGGGTGGGAGGGAGAAGGGAGGGGTGGGAGGGAGAAGGGAGGGGTGGGAGGGAGAAGGGAGGGGTGGGGGGAGAAGGGGGAGGGGAGGGGGAGGGGAGGGGCGGGGAGAGTGGGAAGGGGAGGGGGAGGGGGGGAAGGGGGAAGGTGGGAGGGGGAAGGGGAGGGGTGAGGGGGAGGAGAAGGGTTAGGGGGAGAAGGGACGGTGGGTGGAGGAAGGGAGAAGTGAGGGGGAAGGGGAGGAGGGAAGGGGAGGGGGAAGGGGGAGAAGGGAGGGGGAAGGGGTAGAAGAGAGGGGGAGGGATGAGGGGGGAGGAGAAGGGAGGGGGTTACATATTTTGAAAGCGCTGCGTTGAGGTTTTTTTTTAATTTTTAATTTAATACACTTGTTGCTATAGTAAGCTAGCTGTGCGGCGTGCGCATGTTTCTCTGTTTGTCTCTCTCTCTCTCTCTTATAGAAAGCAAGCCAGATATTTTCATTTCTATTTCGCATTGAACAGTGTGGTGTCGCGACGATTATTTTTGTTGAGTGTATACAGGTTTTTTGTAAATAATAAATCGTGTAAATCGTGGGAACCTCGTTCCATCCGGGTGTCCCTTGACACCTCTCAAGTTTTTTAAAAATGTATGTGTTCTCCTATCTACTACAATATGTATCAGACGCACTGTTACCCGCGGCACAGTTATTGCCGATAAAACTTGATTATAATAATTTTGGCCAAGTGGGGTAACGGCGAAGATTTTTGCCAAGTGGGATCGATGGCGAAAATAAGTAGGGGAAAGTAGGTAGGATTCGTACATTGGGAGCATTCGTACACCATTCATATCTGCCATACTATACACGTTGAAGCGTTCGCATTTGTGTGCGTCAGTCCCGCCTGTGCGCATAGGCTAACCACGGGGCGGAGTGGCAGTGCGGCCGCTGGCATCGCTGGAACAAGTTGTAACGTGTTTTCGCTCCGTGTAAGTAATATTTTGATTCACTTTATAATGAGTTTGCACTTGTAAGTTTTGCTCAGAATTGTAAGATTTTTTTGATAAAGTGTGTGAAAAACGTCTTTGTTTATCACGTAAATATCCATTTTGAGTTAATTCTAACTTATATTTTTATATGTAATAAAATTGTTGATTTCCTGTGTTGGGGTACATTCGTACAGGTATGAGTGGGGTACATTCGTACTGTACGAATGCACCCCACGAGTTTAAAGCATAAGTTTAAAGAGTTTATATATTCAAATCTGCTGCTTCACATATAGGCTATATATGTCAATATACGACTATCTTATTGAGGTATAAATTTGTACATAACCTACCTATTTTATTTCAGAACTATGCCACGAATATATGTGAAAAAGGGGACTCGAACGAGAGAGGTGGATGAAGATGCAATGGAATCTGCGATGAAGGAGGTTTTAGATAAAACTTTATCAATTCGGAAATCTGCTAAAAAATATGGCCTGAAACCAACCACACTTGAAACTCGCTTAGCAAAGCTTAGAAAACATACAACCGATCACATCCCAGCGCGTGTTTTTACGTCCAAGTTCACGTCAAATCAAGTGTTCACTACCGAAGAAGAGGCATTATTGAACAAGTACATAACAGATTGCTCTAAAATGCACTATGGATTGACAATTGTACAGGTTAGAAAATTGGCATACGAATTCGCTAAAGCCAATAAACTGCGTTATCCACCTACCTGGGATCACAACAAAATGGCTGGTAAAGATTGGGTAGACAGTTTTCGCAGGCGGAACGTAAATTTAAGCTTAAGAAAACCGGAAAACACTAGTGCTGCAAGGTCTTACGGATTCAACAAAACAGCTGTAAATGGTTTCTTCGAGAACTTAGAAGAGGTTTTGATAAAACATAACTTCACAGCAGATCGGATTTTTAACTTTGATGAATCCGGAATATCTACGGTCTTAAGCACGCCCAAGGTCTTAGCTGAGAAAACCCAAAAACAGATTGGTCAACTGGTTTCGGCAGAACGAGTTACATTTGGAGGAATTATCTCAGCTGGTGGTAACACAATTCCGCCATTATTTATTTTTCCAAGGGTCCATTTTAAAGATCACTTCATGGTAGGTGCTCCAGAAGGCAGTCTAGGAGTTGCTACTAGAAGTGGCTGGATAAATTCTGGTATATTTTTGGAGGTGCTCAAACATATCCAAAAGAAAACATCTTGCTGTAAAGAGAATCCTATTCTGCTCCTGGTTGACAATCACGAAAGCCACGTCACTATAGAAGCCGTTGACTATGCGCGTAATAATGGTATTGTTTACCTATCGTTCCCGCCTCACACAACACACCGTCTACAACCCTTGGACGTAGGAGTATTTGGACCTTTCAAAGCCAAACTGAAGACTGCTTTTAATGATTGGCATGTGAATAATCCAGGAAAAACGCTTAATATATACAATATTCCGAAACTAGCTAAAATTGCTTATTTTGAATCGTTCAATGGCAAAAACATTGTAAATGCTTTTGAAAAGACAGGGATTTGGCCATTCAACAAGCTGGCATTCAGTGACGAGGATTTTGCACCATTACAAGTTTACCAGTCTGGCTCCTCAGCAGTTCCAGATAACGTCATTCAACAAAGCTGTCAGATAGCTTCGGATATGGACGCACAACAACCCGGTTCCATAGCAGCCCCAGAAGAAAATGATGCTTTTCAACTCGATCTCCCGCCAAGATCACCAGTATCACCCTCCGTTCTGTCACAGCCAAATGGTTTACTTTCTTCTTTAGCTTCTTCTTCATTAATAACTCCTGAAAATATTCGACCCTATCCGCAAGCAAATAAAAATTTCCCCAAAAAATCTAGAAAAGGAAAGCTGCCTGGGAAATCTAGAATTTATACAGATACTCCTGAAAAAAAAAGACTTGAAGAAATAGAAAATGCAAAAAAGAAGAACAAGAGAGAAAACAAAAGGCTAAGGAGATAAAACGCGCGCTAAATTTGCTATCTGATAAAAATACTATGATTACCAAACCAAAGAGACCGAAGAACCTGCTCTCTACGGTTGTAGAGACTGATAGTGAGACTGACATTAGTTTAAGAGAAAGTTCTTGTTCTCCCATTGAAGAGATGTCTGAAAGTGAGAACGAGGCTCCAGTTGAAACTGTCAATATTACAGAAGAAAGCTTTTTGTTGGTGAAATTTGAGAAGAAAAAGAAAGTTTTACATTATGTTGGCCAGGTGTTGACAAAATACAGCCCAATAGAATATAAAGTTTCTTTTTTGAGAAAGAAACCAGGAACCTGGAAATTTGTGTATCCCAATACCAAAGATGAAGGAACCGTTTATTTAGCAGACATCGTTTGTATTCTGCCAACACCTAAGACTGCTTTAACAGCGAGAACCGCTAATATCTATGACTTCCAAAAAGATATGTCTATGTACAATGTGCAATAGTACTTAAGTAGATAGTTACCGACTGTTAACCTTGCTTTATTTTTATTGTTGATTGGTTCCCTTAAGGACATAAAGAGTTTATGGAAAGTGACTGACCCTTTTTGATCTCAATAAACGTATACAATTAGTAATAATAGTAATTTTTATTACCCTGTACGTAGGCTCCCCTACGTACACTACGTACGAATGTGCCCCACACTGTGTACGAAGCTACCCCGCGTGTGGGGTGCTTTCGTATGTTTTCCATATTTTTTTTAAATTGGCATAGTTATGCCATGTTGCTATTTTATGAGCTTAAACTGCATTATTATTAAAGCCAAATATATAAGTATTTTAGAAGAATTGAAACTATTTTGAAATAGTTATTAGTTTATATTGAATGCCGCTTAAAGTAAAAACTGTACGAATCCTACCTACTTTCCCCTACATGATAAGTACGCTGTCATGGAAAAGTCTTTCTGAGATATTGACATATCAAGTTTGACAGCTGTCATCTGAAATGTAGATTTCCTCAAGATCTTTCATTTCTTCCATGACAGCGTACTTATCATGTACTTATCTTCGCCATCGACCCCACTTGGCAAAAATCTTCGCCGTTATCACACCTGGCCAAAATCTACGCCGTAACCCCACTTGGCCAAAATTATTATAATCAAGTTTTATCGGCAATAACTGTGCCGCGGGTAACAGCGCGGGTCGCAGCTAGTATAATAATAAAAAACTTGAGAGGTGTCAAGAGACACCCAGATGGAACGAAGTTCCCACGATTTACATGATTTATTATTTACAAAAAACCTGTATACACTCAAAATAATCGTCGCGACACCACACTGTTCAATGCGAAATAGAAATGAAAATATCTGGCTTGCTTTCTATAAGAGATAGAGAGAGAGAGAGAGAGACAGAGAAACATGCGCACGCCGCACAGCTAGCTTACTATAGCAACAAGTGAATTAAATTAAAAATTTAAAAACAACCCCCAACGCAGCGCTTTCAAAATATGTAATTAGCGGTTTTTTGGTGGCGGCTATCTTAAATTTTAAATTTATCATAGTGCGTTGTATTCTACTAGTTAAGCCCCCCATCCCCCTCCCCATCCCTCATTCCCCTCCCCCTCACATCCCCCCATCATCCCCCATCCGCCCTCATCCCTCCTATTCCCCCCTTCATCCCCATCCCCTTCCCTCACCCCTCCCCATTTCCCTCACCCCTCCCCTTTCCCTCCCCTCCCCCTTCTCCCCTCCCCTCCCATTCCCTCCCCTTCACCCTCCAATTCCCCCTCTCCCTTCCCCCTCACCATCCCTCCTCCCCTCTCCCTTTCCCCTTCCCCCTCCCACTTTACCCCTCCCCACCCTTCCCCCTGCCCCCCTCACTCCCCCCTTCCCCCTCACCTCCCTCCCTCCCCCTACCCCTTCACCCCTCCGCCTCTCTTCCCCCTGCCCCCTCCCCTCCCCTCCCCCCTTTTCAAAAAAAGGGGAACTACTGAGAAAAGAAGTTCCCACTAGATCCACTAGGGAACTAAAAGGGAATGATCCGTCGTTTTTGCGTCGGGGGTTAAAAACTTATAACACCCCGTCGTTTTTGCTTCGGGGGTTAAACACTTATAACACCCCGTCGTTTTTGCGTCGGGGGTTAAAACTTTAATACCTACATATTGACTTAATGATTTCAACAAATAACTTGCATTGCATAGGATCAAGACATTTTATTCCAAGCGACTACATGTTGTATTACTCGGCCGCGTAAGTGATGCATTGGTGTGCGTCGCGCTCAGCTAATATACCTAAACTTGACCGGGCTTCCCTCACTATAAATCCTCTTAAAGCTTGTTTTTAAAAAGTATTTTTTAAATTTCACTTGTTATTATTATTTAGTGTTAATTCTGCTCTAATTTGTGTGTCCAACTAAATTACTCGCCGTAAGAGCCATAGGGTTGGATGTACGATTCCTTCAACAATGGACATCGGACCTTATGTTTTACCTATAAGTTAAGTCGATAGCCGAAAAAATAGAACATCCAACCTATGGCTGTAACGTCAAGTTCTTAAGAGATGGCGAGGGATTCAAACCAATATAAAAAAATATGGTGATGAAAATAATAGATATCGAGGGGTCTGAGGCGAATTGACTCAAGCGTCATTTTTAGGCGATATTGAGTTATATAGTTGTAATCAGCGATTTTTTCTCCGTACAACGATATATAGGTATAACTCAATATCGCTTAAAAATGGCGCTTGAGTCAATTCCCCTCAGACCCCTCGATACTATTTTATATTGTTCTAAATTTCTCGCAACCTCTTAAGCTTAGTTAGACTCACAAATTAGAGCGAAATTAACACTAAATATCAATATTTAATTTATAACTTTCAAGAGAAACTCAAGAGAAGGGTCTCATTCTTTCAAGAGTTTCTTAACTTTCATCCTTATTATATTAACCCTTTAACCGCCAGACTTAAAATCACTTGTCGTGCCCCTAGCGCCAGGCAAGTTTTTTGAATTATAAATACCTACAATAAAAGTGATGTCTAATATTTATTCTATTTGGGAGAGAAGCATAAAACCAACTGTAAATCATAACTTTATTCACTATTTATCTAATTACGAGTATAGTTTTATAAAATACAGTGTTATGACTTAAAAATTGTAGATTTAAAGTGCAGTCGGAAATATACGGCTCGTCGGAAATATACGACTCTGGCGGTTACGTAACAGAACAGGCTTGTCGGATATATCCGACGGTGGCGGTTAAAGGGTTAAAATGATTTCGCGATACGCGGAGTGAAGTCCCAACAAAACAACAAATATATGCCAGATATAATAACCTTAATTATTTTCATATGCTTAAATTTTACACAACTTAAACATAACTTAAAATACATAACACCACATAGAATTGTCCATTTACTTTGTAGTCTTTAATACTTCACTGAAAACCGCACCACAAACTCAATATTTCAAACGATATCCTACTAGCGTAACAAATATACAGGGTGTCACGTTTTATTAGTGAAAATGCGTTAAATCTACTCTCTACTATACTTCGTTTACAAAAAAACAAAGATCATGGGCAGGGGGCCAAAAATCTGTTTTTAAAACGAAGTATATTATAATGACTACTTAATTTTATTAGTCGGGACTGATCGCGTAGTTTTCGCACCGATTATCGCTTTTCCAGTCCTTTCATGACCACGGTTCATGATAACTAAGCCGAAACGTACGTTGGTTTTAAATATTTCTTTTTAAAACTAACTTTAAAATACCTACGCGATAAGTACCGACTTATAAAATTAACATGAGTTTAAATAGCGTAAGTTTAAAGTTTTAATGGATTTACTATACATGTTGCGTTTGGAAAGTTTTCATTAAAAAAATATTACCAAGCTTTATTTTTGACAATGGATTTGATCTATTTGGACAAGTAGTTTCGGTTAATTAAGAAACACCCTGTATACGATTCCACGGTGGTAGTGCTTGAATTTGCATGCACAACATTAGGTAGCATTTGGTAGCTGACTAAACTTAAAAGGCGGGCTAAATTCCTCCCTGGCTTCACTGAACAACGTGCCGGAATACGGTCACAATGACCGCTTGACGACACGGTTTTGTCCAGTAACATAGCGCTCCATAAACACTGCGGTGTGGATGCATCTTAACAAACTGGACTTTATTTCTCAATTAAGTGGGGTTTCTGTGAACACGCCAAGTATGACTGAAGTGCTTCAAACAAGGCACAACTGCAGGCTTAACATTTTGGCTGCGGCGGTTTTTTTTATCCGCAGTGCCGAAAAAGTACGGATGATATATTAGGACGTTTGTGTGCGTCATCCGCGTTTCAACCTCATAAACACAGTGTTCGCGTTTTCCGCACTCAAAGTGTTTATATGCGCAAACCGCAAAACGACATATTATTTACCGGGGGTAGACTTCCTTTGCAGGAGGTCGTCTAGGTGGGTACCCCAACAGTTCCAGTTATTCTACCGCCCGAGCAGTGATGTGCAAACATCACTGTGCTCCGGTAGGAGGGCACTGTAGCTAGTGAAATTACTGGGCTAAAGAGTCTTAACATCTCATGACTCTTGAGTAAGAAGCGTTGGTGCAGTGCTCCTAGAATTTCACATAATTGTGAAATCCTAGGTAACACTGTACTGATTATGGGCAGTCGTTATCTCTTAACATCAGGAGAGCGTCTTGCTCGTCTTCTACTTCATCACATAAAAAAAAAAAAAATTATGTAGATTTTGCGCGAATTGCCACATATTAAAGTCGCTGCCCACACGACAATTACAGGATAATTTTTACGTAAAACGCGAGATTAAATAAGATGCACCTACAAATGCACATTTTTACCATAATCTCAACATTAGAACTATAAAGTCGGATATCTAATTTATCAACTATCGACATCGGGCCAATGAGTCTCAAACATAAGGTCAATAGTTGGTTCTAATGTCGCGTATTGTTCCATCACAAATTCAAGCACCACCCAGTACCACCGAGTCGAGTCACATTACTGCTTCTTCAGAGCCATGTCCCTCAAGTACTTGATATAGAGGGTTCGCGTGGCGCGGTCGGTCGGCCGCTAGTAACGGTGGCGCGGCGGGTACAGAGCCGGCGACCCTCCCACAGGGTACCCTTGCGTTATACTGCCCGGCTTCGATGCCTGGAATTAACATTAACATTACATTGTTGCTTAGATCACAGTAGCTCAACGAGCTACGGAGCGCGCCATGTTAGGAATCCATCTGGTTGATCGTGTACCAAACGTTGAAATTTGCCGTCGTACCAGTCGAAGACGTAGGTACACGAATAGCCAGATTAACGTGGAGATGGGCAGGACACTTGGCGAGATGGGATGAAAACAGGTAGACCAAGGCTACGACAATAGTTCCCAAGGAAAGGACAGAGATCTCGAGGCAGACCACCACCCCGATGGTCAGACGATATTGTCAAGTATGTCGGAGGGGACTGGATGGGACTTGCACAGGATCGGAAGGTGTGGCGTGACCATGAGGAGGCCTATACCCAGCCGTGGGTGGATACTGGCTGAATAGATAGATAGATTTGTATTTAATGTAGAGTCTTATAATTTCGCTTTGTTGCTTCAGTTTGGTGTTCACGCTGCATACATTTGACTTTTAGATTCTTGAGCCAATCTCAGTTTCTGCAAGTTGCTGTCTGCAAAGCACCTTAGAAAGGTAGGAAGGAGAATGTCGAAGCTCGTCTCAGTTGCTCGGAGCGCCTCAGAAAGGTAGGAAGAAGAATATTTCCAGGGACGAGTGCCCGTTGCCCCGGCATTATGGCGTCCCGCAGGAACACCCCAGGTTTTTAGTGGGTATCCCCGCCGCGCCCATTTTCGGCGGAGTCTCACATACTGCCCCGCGGCACCGGTGCGATGTGATGACGTGTAACGCATTTTTCCAGGGTCAAAAAGAAAGGTAGCATACCTGCATGACCGCGGACAAGTGCTTCGGCGTACCCGCTGCCCCGACATTATGGCGTCCCGTAAGAACACCCCCAGGTTTTACCAGAGAGACCCACATATCACCCCGTAACACTCGACGCGGAGTGATGACGTATAACACATTTTTCTAGGGTCAATAGAAAAGGTAGCATACCTGCATGGAGTGCATGGGTTGGTGCGGGTGCACGGGCACGTGACGTGACACGGGCGGTGCGTACGCGACGCCGCTGGACACGTGCGGGTGGTGCGCCTCCGACAGACCGATCAGGACCTGCGGGGGCTGAACACAACAACTATATCAACATTTATACACATTAGAGGTTACAAGAAAAAGATGGCTAGACGACCTTGACAAACACCTGAAGGTCAACAATAGCTGAAGATAGAAGTGGAGACAGGGGAGGGTGGCCTTTGTCCTGCAGTGGGACGGACGACCATTTTCTATAGTTCGACTCACAGACAGACTCCAATAAGTATCACCCATTACATTTATATTAAAAGCTTAAAAGGGCTTCTGCGCGTTGGACTTTTTTGTCTCCGTGTACGCCTTTAAAAAGGCCCGGGCATAGCCCATGTTTAAGAACGACATAATAATAATATAGTTTTAGCCTTCGACCACGATCTCGCGACTAAACGACGATGCGGCCGCAGATGGTTGTAAATTAAACCTAGGAGGCGAGATAAATCCCTCCAATTATTAAAACTACCGCCATTCTTCTTCATAACTAAAACGGCACAACATCACACTGATATTATAAATGCGAAAGTTTGTGCGTGTATGATTGTGTATGTTTATTACTTCGTCACGTCAATACTGGTAGACCGATTGAGCTGAAATTTGGTATATACTCGTAGGTAATTTAGACCCTGGAATAACACATAGGCTACAGCGGGTAAGAGCGGGAGCAGCTAGTATAATAATATATTGTTGAGGATATCTGACCCACAGTTGCGGCATTGTTTAGTATGAGGATCCAACGTTTTGCTAGTGGGAAGGAAACTGAATACTATATAGTCTTACCTGTGGGTGTTCCTTCTTCTGGTTTTGATGTTAGTCCCTATTCTTCAGTATATCAAGGTACAACGAGGGTTGCGGTATTGTTTATAAGGATCCAACGTTTTGGTATTGGCAAGGAAGCTCTTTGAATATTATAATCTCAGCTGCGGCTGTTCCTTCTTCTGCTCCTGATGCTGGTCCCTATTCATCAATATTATGTCACGGTATAGCGAGGGTTGCGGCATTGTTTAGTATGAGGATCCCACGTTTTGGTATTGGAAGAGAGGCCCTATGAATAATAAAAAAATACCTACCTGTGCCTGTTCCTTCTTCTGCGTATATAGTAGTGATTAGTTATGATACTGAGGCCGGTGGGTCAGAGCTCGGCATCATGCAGTATGACGATCCAACGTCTTGGTTTTGGAAGGCTCTTTGAATACCTCACCTGTACCTGTACCTGTAGGTATGTATCTTACCTGTTGCTGTTCTTTCTTCTGCTCCTGATGTTGGTCCGAAATTCTTCAGTATATCAAGGTACAGTGAGGGTTGCGGCGCCGGCGCGTACATTAACGTGGCTTGATTGTGTAGTATGAGGAGCCCACGTTTTGTATTGGGAGGCTCTATAAATACCTCACCTATAGCTGTACCTGTACCTATGTGTGTGTATCTTACCTGTTGCTGTTCTTTCTTCTGTTCCTGATGTTGGTCCCTATTCTTCAGTATATCAAGGTATAGCGAGGGTTGCGGCGCCGGCGCGTACATTAATGTGGCGTGATGCTGTTGGTGCGGCGTGTGCGGCGCGTGCGCATGATGCGCGTACAGTGGAGAAGGCCGGTCGTTACCAACACTTGATACTGAAGCTAGTGGGCCATTGTGTAGTACGTTGAGCCCAAGTTTTGGTATTGGGAGGCTTTGTGAATACTATAATCATACCTTACTGAGGCCGGTGAGCCAGTATGACAATCCAACGTCTTGGTTTTGGAAGGCTCTGTGAATACCTCACCTGTACCTATGTGTGTGTATCTAACCTGTTGCTGTTCTTTCTTCTGCTCCTGATGCTGGTCCCTATTCTTCAGTATATCAAGGTAGAGCGAGGGTTGCGGCGCCGGCGCGTACATTAACGTGGCGTGATGCTGTTGGTGCGGCGTGTGCGGCGCGTGCGCATGATGCGCGTACAGTAGAGGGGGCCGATCGTTGCCTGCGCTTGATACTGAGGCCGGTGGGCCAGAGCTCGGCATTGTGTAGTATGAGGAGCCCACGTTTTGGTATTGGGACGGAGGTTCTGTGAATATTATGTACTATTTTATTATATTTTTTTTTCAATAACACTGGTCTGGCTGAATTATTTTTTGTGTAAATGCAATTTTTTTATGTGATTGTGATTTGACTCTGACAATGTAAGTAGGGTAAGCTTTGTTGGGGCTGGGAGTATATTAACCATTTTTCCTGGGTCAAAAAAAAAATGGGAGTATATAAACTCCAATTTTTATTATTTTATAATAATGATGAATGACAATGCAAGTAGATCTGGTGGCATAGGCCATCAGATCTCGCGATAGCCAATAGTGGCTATCGCGCATGTATGAGGAGTGAGGTCTCTTATATTATAATATGTGTTGTGTAACATGCTAGTCAATTACACGACAAAGTTGAACAATGCTATTTTACTTTTTATTTCAACACTGTGTTCCTAAGATTTTTTGTCAGTTAATAGTTATAGTCACCAGAGTGCGATAGCTAATACCTTCTCAGGTACCTAAGCCATCATGATCGCCCATACCACATACAGTGCCATCCAATGTATTGGAATTCACAATTCTCATATTTTTATGGTGCAGTATTAATTAGCTTTTTAATCAATTCTTGTGCTACTATTGCACAAAATATTGAAAAAGAAATTCAAATTCTTTCGCACTGCATAACATTTCGTAAACATAATTTTAATAGTTATGAAATATAAATAAATGAATTAGTGAGTGAAGAACGAAATATTAGTATTGAGATTATGCCATAAGCATAATTTAAGAACTTTCGCACACAACGCTTAATCTTACTTACACTTGTTATGGTCTTTTCAAAAAAGGAGACTGAAGATTGCTATGATGACACTAGCACAATTATTACGCTATACTACGATTAGAAGATCTACTTTCATAGGATTATGTGCGGAGGACCTTAACTTTGACAGAAGACAGACACAAAGAATAGCATAGGCGGATTTAGGCAGAAGCATTGTAGAATTACGAATATTGCACATATTTCTGGTCAAAATTATAATTTTTTTCTCGGCGCTCGCAACGAGCTGCTCGCGCACTTATTATTAAGGGTATTTGAACTTTCTAACTGTTCAGAGCGAGCTAAACACACATTTTTCGTAGTAAAAATTATACTATTTTTGGCTGTCTGCACCTTGCCCCGAAGAACCAAATACTGGATCCGCCCTTGAAGAATAGTAACTTATGTAAAATCAATACCTTACAAATACGACATGCGAAAACGAAGCAACTGCAAACTGCAGGCCTGAACTCCTGATGAAGGACTTTGTAATGATTTGTCCAAAAATATAAGTGTGTCCGTCAAGTATGTTATAAAAAAATATTGGACATGTTATTTGGTTTGTTGATTCAATAAAAAAACGTCTGAGACATTACTTGGGCTTTGACGTCACAACGTGCCACGTTTCAGAGCAGGGTGTGATGTAGCGCGTCCCTATCCAAAAAACTTAAAAGCGTTATATCTCAGCCATATTTTATTTTATGCACAAACCTAAAAAAAAATTATTTTTTTATAATGGGGAGCTAATTAGATTTGTATTTTTTACATCCCAATTGCAAGAAACCGTGGTGATTGATGGTAGTAGGAATTTCTAATTTCACCAAAGAGAATATGTGAGGGCAGCCGTGTCGTATTTGTAATGAACACTCACAGTCGCTTCCAAAATCATCATCGACCTTAACTACAACCAAACAATGAGGAATTCATGCAAAAACAGGAAGAAAAAGATAGGACACACCAGATGCACTACGAAGAAATTTACTAAAATATGTTAAATGAAGACAATTTTCATAGCACTTGATGATATTAAAAATTCCAAGTTTAAAAACATTAAGTTTTTATGTAAGTGATTAAATGAGATGCTTGAAGATGTTAAATTGGTGATTAAGAGAAAGCATGAAAGGTAATGAAACGCCATCTATCGTATGATTAACTCACTGTTCCACAGCACAGCGCGAGCCATTTGTCGGCCCATGCGCCCATCTTCTACCTCTGGAAAAATATTACCCAATATTGATGCTTCTGTTTAAGGAATAAAGCTCATTTTTGCAAAGCACGATTTCGTCTTTTTTAAAGATTATAGTCCAGTTTCATTACAGGCAAAATTGAACTTTATTCATTGACCAGAAACATCATTTTTGTATGACATTACATTTATTTATTAATTTTATTTAATAGTCAAACATTTTGTATTGCGAATTGTGATTTGACACGCTGAGCCAGATTTTTTAATCAGGAGTGTACCAAATTTATTTTTTGTGTCTGTAATAATGGTCAGTTTTATAGTGTTTCTTTACATAATACTAGCTTACCCGGCAAACGTTGTTTTGCCATATAAATAATTTCCTAGTAATTTCTAGTTTAGACAAAAAATAGCTTACTTATTGGAAGTATGTATGTATGTTAGAATGTGTATATTGTATGTATTTAAGAATGTGGTATATGCGTGAAATAAGCATTATTTTATTGAAAAATTTTTCAAACAAAAGTAAAAAATTAAATTTTATGAAAACATTGTCTCTTATAATTTTTTCATACAACCAATATTTCCATTGACATTTCAAAATAAAGATTCATAATGATTGATTTTTTGGAAACTATGAAAATCTTAATTGTTCAATTACATTTTTTTAATAAAATTAAATTAAAATTACATTTTTATAAGATCAACAACATTTTCGATATAAAAAAAAAGTATACTTACAACACAAAATCCGTTGTTATTGGAAGCTCGTGTCACGTGTTGAGTACTTTTGAGGTTATAAAATCACTTGATTAACTAATCGTGCAAAATAAACTCAAAATTGATAATTTAATTATTATTGATAAAATAGGAATGATTAAAAGTTAATATGAGAGTTACACTGAGATAGCAAAATAATAATTGTCAACGTTACTACTACACTTGATGCATAAACAATAATGATGGCCGACAACTGTGTAGGGAGTGAGAAATAAAGGAGACCGGCTTCGTTCTCATCCCTACTCCGTGCTGTTTACTTGGTCAGAAGTGACACCTGTAGACATCTGGCTAATTAAAAACTAATTAAATGACGATTGATCAGTTTTCGACCGGAGAGGAAAAATGATTAAATTACTAAAATGGCTATTAAAAAATAAGGGTTGATCGTAGAAGGGTGAAAATTTAGGATTGTATGTATTTTTGTATGTTGTATCATAAAAAAATAGAAATTAAAAATTTTGTCTAATAAATAAAAAATAAAATTTAGGGGTGGACTACCCCTAACATTTAGGGGGATGAAAAATAGATGTTGGTTGATTCTCATAGATACCGGATAAGCACAAAAAATTTCATCAAAATCGGTCAAGCCGTTTCAGAGGAGTATGGCAACGAAAACTGTGACACGAGAATTTTATATATTAGATAAACCTTCCTTTAGAAACACTCTATCTATTAC
This sequence comes from Hemithea aestivaria, assembly GCA_947507615.1. Classification (NCBI taxonomy): domain Eukaryota; kingdom Metazoa; phylum Arthropoda; class Insecta; order Lepidoptera; family Geometridae; genus Hemithea; species Hemithea aestivaria. The sequence goes on along the minus strand of OX382325.1, from coordinate 14,433,814 downwards.
AAAAACCGCATCAAAATCCGTTGCTTAGTTTTAAAGAATAAGCATACTTAGGGATAGACAGACGCGGGAAGTAACTTATACTATGTAGCGATATTTTAGTACTATATAAATTTGGTAAACTCCTTCATAAAATCATAAAGTTGTTAGCAACTCCCAACTAAAATCAAATGTTCCCAACATTTTGATAAAATAGGTAATTAATATGTAATTACTCATCAATGTTTAGACCCCAAAAAGGCTAAGAAGCGCACCGTTTTATCTTGAAGACTGTAAGAAAGATCAAATAGATATAATTTTTTTTTTTAATTAAAAAGATCACTAATATGTTGTTTTAGATATTTAAGCAGTTGTATTGTGTTTATCGTACATATTTATAACACTTCATGGCTCTAACAGTTATTTATTGAAGACACAGTGGGCAGGGTGCCTTAAAATATAAATAAGTGTAAGTAGGTTACCCATTTGGAGTATAAACCCCAATTATAATATTTCTATTGATATTATTAGCAGTCTTGAACATGATTAACGATGCACTCCTTTGGTACAAATTTGCAGTTCTATCAGAAGTCATATTTCCTTAAATAATACAAAACTTACTATGATCAGAGTAAACGGGCTGGTGCTTCATAGGTGGCTGGTGCAGTCTGTGTGTGTACAACGCGTAGGTTGGTGATGGACTGCGAGTCCTCTTCACACCTTGCTGCATTGAGCCTCGGACTATTGTCTGTGGATTAAATATTATTTTTTTTTATTTCGGGTACAAAAATGCTTGAGTGGAGACCACAGACTAACAAACACAGTGTAGGATGTCCATCCATAAGGGTTATAAAAATCGTCAGAAGATGCTGGCACAGGTCGTTTCCAGCTGGTATATATGGAAGTTCATAAGGGAGGCCTATGTTCAGCAGTGGTCGTCCTATGGCTGAGATGATAGTTTACATTTTAGAAGATTCGCAAGTATAAAATAAAATACTCTTTGTGGAGCCCTACAGACAAAAATACAACAATAACAATAGAGCAACTTTAAAATAACGTGAAGTCACAATATTATCATAGAGTTTCCGCATTTCCGCAAAGTAACACCTAATTCCATTAATTATAGTAAGTTTACTTTTGTTACAATAATCCATTACCTTATTCATCATACTGTTATGTGAAGTGAGTGGTGGAGGTCTGCCCTGAGACTGCATGTGGTCGCCTTGTCCAGAAGTCGGTGGCATGGGGAACATTGGCACTTGAATGTTACCCATTGGCATCTTCATTGGTTGCATCTCACTGAAAAGTTTATAGATATTGTCACAGTTAGTTTTGATGGAGAGACTAGTTAGTAGGGTCCAATTGAAGGGAAGAGAGCTCGAGGTTGTTCTCCAACTTGGACTGATCTCATCTAGAAGGCCACAGAGGCATCTATGACCCAGTTCTCTCACAATGTCATTAACAGACAAAAATGGTGTCACATCGCTAAATCTATCGGGAAAATCCAAGCAGAAGACCAAGCATCAGAGCAACCACGACCACTCTGACGAGAGTGTACGACTAGGAAGAGAGAGAGAGTTTTGGTAAGGCGAGAAGTTTGAATGGGAAGTTCAGTGCAGTAATTTTAATAAAAATACAGTAGAATCTCACTAATCTAGCAGTTAAAACTATTATATAGTGCTATTAACACATTCCCTGCGGCATTTTATAGAACTATCCCATGTGCCTGATATTAATTTTGTATGGAAAATCCTTTTTCAGCACTCACAATCCAACCTCAAAAAGACAGCTGATGTATTTTCAGCAATCAACATGTTTAAGTAATTGTTTGACACATTCAATAATCCGGCACCCTTTCTGTTTGCCGACAGTGTGTGTTAGGCATGACTCTGTGAATATAATAAGGTCTGTGTAAGATAGAGTAGATATAATTTAACTGTCTGACACAAGTATTTTAACAAGTGTAATTTTAAAAAAACTTTTTAAAAACAAGCTTTTATTATTATTACCATCTTGCATCATAAAGTACTTGTCAAGACGAATCAAATGAGCCCAAACTCAGTGGGGTTGCCTTGTTTTATGACAGAGTTCCTATGGCCACCTTCCAGCTCCATCATCAGATCAGCTTGATGTCATAAAAATATTGCATTGTCATCCGATTTACCTACACACACATGCAAATTTTCAGCTCAATTGGAAACCGAAAAGTGGGTCAAATTAAACTTGCAAGATTTGATTACAGACAGACAGACAGACAACAGACAGGTGAAAGTAATTAAAAGCTTGTAAAATATACTATATGAAAAAAAAAACATAAAAATACTTTTGTAAAAGCCATCAACAAACACTGTAAACCAGAGATTTTATATAGTATAAGTTGTGAATAAAGATTTTTACGAGGTACCCCACTCACTTAGTTTCTTTTTGCTGTTGTCGTTTTCTGATCTCATCTTCATTGAGTACTTTCTTCAACTGCATGAACAATTGCTGTTTTTCCTTCTCTAGTTGTTTCAACTTTTGTTCCAGTTGCTCTATCTGTTCTTTTGTTTCCTCTGCAAGTTAAAATTTAGTAGGAGTACACACAGGTAGTAACAGCAAAGGTAGGCATGTACCTAAACGAAATATTACAATATAAAATACACTCACCTAACGTCATAACGTCTTGTCTCTCTCTGGCTTCTCGCTCTTTGCGAAGCCTCTCCTCTTCCACCTCAGCTTCATATTCTATACAAAAACAGAATTATGAAGTTTGAAAATAAAAATTACGATTACACGAATGCGTCGTTAATAAAAACTAATCAAAATAGAGCCGATGTAAAGATAATACCTTCTTTTTTCCTTTGCCTCTCTTTAATTATGTATTTCTTGAGAGCATTCCACATTTTGTGGTCGGCATCATTTTGTTCCTCGGCCGTAGTTGACGGTACGGCAGGCATCTTGGCTATTGGATCCAGTTTATAATTTTACTTTTATTATTGGTTTGGATTTTGTATTATTAACTATCGCTAATAACTTTTATAATATAAAACTTGCAAATTATTCACTTATATAGTGAACGCACGAATTTGATCAAAAACGTAAACATTTTATTTTCTGAGTCAGCTTGACAACTGCCAAAAATCATGATACTGTCACTGTCAGCTGTTACACGTCTGTCAATGTCAATCCATTGTCTCACTTTTTTTTAATTAAAAGAAGAAATGACCGTTTCTTACATTTATTTATTTGCTTGTGCCGAGTTTGAATCAAGTCAATATGAATAGAACGGTTTACGCTACAGGCGTCCACTGTGCACACCAGTCTTAGCGCTTGTAAAGTGATGAAAAGTTTATAAAAGAAGGCTCTCACCAAAAGCCAGCTTATAATGAGAATTAAACTTTAAATAAATTCCGAGAATTATTCTATTCTATTCTTATTTTATGGCTAGAGAACGTGCTATAGCACCACAACTTTGCCAATGACTCGTAGAAAGAGAATTATTAAACTTTAAAAAAAATTCTGGCGGGAAATTTTAAGTAACTGGCAGTCTCCTGTTTTACTCGACACTGGCAAAATACAACTGTTGCCATAATTAAAAAAAAAAAAAACTGGCAAACTGTCAGTGTCATCTGTCATCACAGTGCTAAGTGACAAGTCATGTCAGTAGCAGTTGGACACTGTCATTTTCAGCATAAGTGTGTCAGTGGTCCAAAATTTATTATTTGATAAAAAAATAAATACAATAAAATTATTAACTATATTATAAATTGGTTAAAAATTGTAGTAGAATAGTGATTTTAACAGTTACCACAATGTCTTCAAGTTTGGATCCCTCAAATATGGATGGATCATGTGTGCCCAAAAAGAAACAAAAAGTGAGTAAGGCTGATCTTAAAATTACGATTTATTTAATTAATTTCACATAAACACTAGTTGAAATTAATTTACAATTATTTCTTTATATGAATGTAGGTTCGATATATTATATACACTGCTAATTTTTTCGGAATTGAAAAAAGCCTAAAAATTGGAAATCTTGACATAGGTAGGCCTACATATTAATTTATTAGTTAAGCGACCAAATATAACCGTTATAGAAAGTTTATCAAGTAGAGTCACATTCCTACTATCTTCGTTAGCTTATCACCTAGATAATCATTATATTGAAGATCACACCTTTAAAATGTGCCACAAAATCACTAACCAACTTCTATTATACAGATATTTACAGACAGGTAATGGCTTAATGCAATGAGTTCATCAAATATTATAAGAATTTTTTTATTCATAGATTTCAGGTAGGTACTACATAATATCAGATCTTAATGTAATGCATTGTTCTGCCGAAACCTGTCTTTTCCAGACATATGAATAATACATAATTACAATAGTGACTTATAGCTAATAATATATTTCATATTCATTTTTATGAAGTTCAAAATGTATTATTCCACAGTATCTTTGTTGTAGTTACTCTGAAAAGTGGCTTATGTGTTATTCCAAGTTTTATTTATTGGTCTACCTACCATACCTACCTACCATTGGTATACCTACCTACCAAATATCAGTCATTTAGTTGTGAACAAAAAAAAAAAAACAAACATCCACAGTTGAGTTATGCGTTTTTACATGGGTTTAAGCTTGGTACCAAATTTAAATTCAATTGGTTGATCTAAATACATAAAGCAATTGGGTAAAAATTCATTCATTCTTTCATACATGTTGACCCTATTGAAGAGTTGACTGAGAAATTACTATTATACTTGTACAGCTGTTTGGGGCATTTATTAACTTATTCCATGAATCTTGTAGGTATATAGGTACCTATCTATATGAATTGGCTTGTATGTACAGATGTCCATACTCACTTTTGCATTTATAATAACTATAATAATAGGAATATATAATAATAATCATTTTAGGGAATTGAATTTAACACTTAATGTGTTTAAATATAAATTGACGCAATGGTTGGTGGAGAAATGTTTTTATAGCATAAATGAATTTTTAACCCCCCATGCAAAAACGACGGGGTGTTATAAGTTTGACGTGTCTGTCTGTCAGTCTGTCTGTCCGTCTGTCTGTCTGTCTGTCTGTCTGTCTGTCTGTGTGTGTGTGTGTGTGTGTGTGTGTGTGTGTGTGTGTGTGTGTGTGTGTGTGTGTGTGTGTGTGTGTGTGTGTGTGTATGTGTCTGTCTGTGGCATCGTAGCTCCCAAACGGATGAACGGATTTTGATTCAGTTTTTTTTTGTTTGAAAGTAGAGTTAATCGAGAGTGTTCTTAGCCATGTTTGGTGGAAATCGGTCCAAGATAGCCGCCGCTACAAAATGGCGGATTATTTTTTTCTTCCACGACCCCCTCAATATGGGTATCAAATGAAAGGGCTTAACTAGTAGAATACAACCCACTATATAAAATTTAAAATCCAAGATGGCCGCCATAAAAAAAATGGTGAATTACGTATTGCGTTGGGGGTTTTTTTAATTTAATTCACTTGTTTGATTACAAAATATAAATAGACATGCATACTCTATACAATGTAACTAGGTATTATTCTTAGCTATAAGTCATTATTGTATTTACATAATAATATTATTATTGTATGTATTATTCATACGTCTGGAAAAGACAGGTTTCGGCAGAACAATGCATTACATTAAGATCTTTATGTACCTGAAATCTATGAATAAACAAATTCTTATTCTTATTCTTAAAATAAGAGGAACATTAAAAACAGGCTAGACAAGCTAGAGGTCTGACAATAAATAAAATAAAATGGTTTTTGAAAATTCAATACAAAATCTCCATATTAATAAACAATATGTATAATCTAACCCTGACAAAAAAGTTGTTTTGCATATTTTTTGCCAATCTAAACTTTAGGTTGTTCCTGCTCATCGGGTATAAAAAAGCTGGACATTCGAATATTGAATGAAAAAAGTCATTTAATTATTTAATTTTAGTGTTTATCTCAGCAATACTTGTTTTAATACAATATTATAGGAATATTGGCCTTGGCTTTTAGATGTTAATGAATGTAAACTATATTGTTATAGGTAACTGACATCATTATATTAATATTATGCATAAATAATGCTATTGTTTATTTATTTTTTTACACTAAACGATTCGTGAGTATTTAAATTCATCTTTGTAAATAAACGGCATTAACTCACTTGTATTTACTTCGGCTTCGTGCCGACCGTTTCGATCCTGTACGAGGATCTTCATCAGGGAGTAGCTGCGGTTACGCGCCGGCGTCCGCGCCCCGCTTAGCACTGCCGACCGAAACGGTCGGCACGAAGCCGAAGTAAATACGAGTTAATGCCGTTTATTTACAAAGATTGTTTATATAATATCTAAATACTAGGGACCTGCATGCACTTCGATGCGCCTAACCTAAAAATTATCATTGTTTCTCTACTATATATAATCATGCATGCACACAGACACACACAGCAAAACACACAGAACACACACAGCATATACGAGCAAACCTCCTTTTTGAATCACTCTATCTATTTAAAACACCGCTTCTAAATCCGTAGTGTAGTTTTTAAGATTTAAGCATACATACGGACAGACAAACGCGGGGTGCAACTTTATTTTCTACCTATGTAGTGATAATGGTACCCAGATAGGTAGATATACAAGTGAAATATTAAAAAATACTTTTTAAATACAAGCTTTTATTGTTATTACCATCTAGTATCAAAGTACTCGTCAAGACGAATTAAATGAGCCCGAACTCGATGGGGTTGTGTCGTTTAATTACGAAGTTCTTATAGCCACCTTCATGCTCCATCATCAGATTAGCTCCATGTCATAATAATATTTCATTGTCATCCGATTTATACATGCATACAAAATTTCAGCTCAATCGGAAACCGGGAAGTGGATCAAATTTAACTTGTAAGATTTGATTACAGACAGACAGACATACCAACAGACAACAGACAGGTGAAAGTAAATAAAAGCTTGAAAAAAAGTAAAGGTGACTGACTGACCAATTTATCAAAGTACAAGTTTTTTTTTTCTTTTTTTGTATGATACACTCACAGTATAGGTAAGTATATCAATATATTACAATCTAGCCTTATTAGACTAATAAGTAATTTAGTTCTAACTTATATTGCTAAAGTGAGATAATCTAAGAAAGTGTCCAATAATCACGTATTCTTACTGTCTTTATCATAGTTAAGACACTTTGTTCTTGTGTTCTTTGTACACAGCACTAACACTATATAGTTTCACTAAACACTACACTTAAACTAACTCGAAAGGTTTTGTCCTTTTGAGTCTCCTTACTAGTCCCGTGGTGTCGAGGAGCTGGATGGCCTCGACGTTCACGTGATGGTGGAGCCGTCGCTGGTGGGCTTCCGCGAACTTTTTGATGACGTTAGACACGAGATCCACATCTAGATCGCGATGGAGATCATCGTTTCTTATGAACCAAGGAGCATTCACTATACCCCTCAGCACTTTATTTTGAAAGCGTTGGATAATTTCCACATTATTGTCTTTAGCACATCCCCACAACTGGATGCCATAAGTCCAAATAGGAACGAGGACTTGTTTGTATAGGAGCAGTTTGTTATGAATTGACAACTTAGAATTAAAGTACAAGTGAAAAAGCATATGGTATTAGGTTGAAGTTTGCAACACACATTGCTCGTAAGACCTAGACCTAAAAGTTTTTTATGCAAAGAAGTAAGAAAGACACGCTCCTGATGATAAGCGATAATGCTGCCCTTATAATCAGTACAGGATTCACGACACACCTAGTACCCAGGATTTCACGACGATGTAAAATTTTGGGTGCACTTCACCAATGCTTCTTATTATTTGATTATTATTATTATTGTTTGGTTTGAAATAAGTGTTCAAAAAAATGCATGTGACATCTCTACACCTCCCGCCCTGTCATATTTTATCCTATAGAACCTTACATCCTTAAAAGACAAACAATCGATATATTTTGCCCCCCCCCCCCCCCCCCTGTCATATTTTTATCCTATAGAATCTTACATCCTTAAAAGACAAACAATCGATATATTTTGCCCCCCTTTTGAACCCTGTGCAAAATCATGGATAGGATAGGATTTGGCAGAACTCCCAATAGCTCGAAAAGTTAAACAAATACGCGCAATGTCCGTAGTACTGGCAAATCGAATATTAATAGCCTTAACTTTTATCAATGATATCTTTAAATTATGGTTAAAACCATATTCTTCGTTCTTTTTTTAAATTTTTAAAGTCAGTGATTCAGATATATTAGAAAGGGGAGGGGGACGCTCAAAAAAAGTTTTAAAAATCGAAAAAGTTTCTTAGCAACCCATACCTCATTTTAATATAATTATTCAACGACACCCCACATGATAGTATCAGCCAAAAATTCATCCCCATCTTACGTGTGTGGATATCCCATACCCTAAATTAATTAATATAAAATTTATTTTTTGTTACCGTTTCCTTAATCTGATCATTACCCTCCTTTATGCAAAATTTTAGCTTTCTAGGACTTATAGTTTCTCCGCAAAACAGACGGACGGACGGACAGACAAAGCGAAGCTATAAGGTTTCCTTGCTGACTGCGGAAGCCTAAAAAATAACCAAAGTTTTTCAATATCTTAAGCCTGCAGTAATTGTCAGTGACATTGATCCCCTTAAAAAAAATACTGGAACTTTTCAGAGTCTTAATGGTGTTAAGCCCCCCAGCCCCCAAACAAAAGTCCTAGATCCTTCACTGAAGCCAGTAATCTACAAGATAAAAGTTTATTAAGTGCGAGAAAATGAAGGTAAAGAAGGCACTAAGCAAAAATATATCTCTTTATGTGGATGTTAAACATTATCAACTTGATCTGATGTATGAAAAATGTTCAAACAAATATTATATTTGCAAAAATAAATTAATCACAGTTGTTACTATTCCATATCTTAATTAGAAATTAACACTATCAATAACAATGCTTTATTAACCCCATTCACATCCTGATAGTGAAAAAAAAAACAACAAAAGAACACATTCAAAAAGTTATTCGTTATTACGGCCAGTATTAAATACATTAAAACATGTATCATTTTCACACCGTCCTCAGTACAGCTGTAGCTCTTACGAGCAGCGCGCGTTCGCTTTATCATTTTATATCTACGAAAATTCGCGGGAAAGTTACATTACGTGACTTAGTACACGATGAGTTTGGAACAGCGTAACAGGAAGGTTTCCGAGACGTTCGAGAAGTACAACATAGCGCAATGGGGTAATGGAAACGGGAATGGGAACGACAATGGAAGTGTGCGAACGGTTAGTTTTGGTTTTCTATTAATTTTTTAACCAATTCTACTTTTATTTATACAATTTTTGCATTTAAAAACAAAAAAGGTTTTAATGAGCACTTTTAAACATATTAAAAGTGCATCAGACGATTCATACAAACATGTAGTTACGAGAGACTTTCTCCCAACATAATTTCCTTTGCGTATTATTTTGCAGCGGAATTCACTTTCGTTGAGTTAAATCATTCGACTTCCTGTAACAGGTCGTAAATGTAAAGATAACAGTTTATTAAACCTTATACACGTGCGTAGAAATTTTGCTACGCTAGCAAAAATTTTCCAACACAAGCATGTGTAGAATGAGTCTAGACTTAGACTTATATTGAAGTATAGAGTTGACTCTATATCAAGTCATTACAAACATATTTAAGTACAAATAACACTAAAATAGAAAGAAATAAAGTAGTAAATAGAAGTTTAAAAATAAAATAGTAAAAAAGAATAAGAAAAAAAAGTAAAGCCTTTTTACCATATTATTCGAGACTGGACATTTTATGTGAAGATTTTTTTTTAATAAGTGTGGCTTTGCATATGCAGCCATATTTAGTTGGTCAATTCGCCACTTGAGAGGATGAGAAGACCACAGAGGCGCGGCGTTATAGTTCGCCTCTGACCCTTGGCAGCCTCAAGGAACTGCAGGATTTTTCTTGAGGAGCTCTCTCTAAGCTCGTCCGGGCTAAGCAAGTGCTGGCCCAGAATAATGTTACGTTTTTGCATTATGGCTTCACATTCCCAAAGATACGATGATACCGCGTGTTATAAAAGTAAATTCATCATCATCATCCACAGCCTTCTACATCCCACTGCTGGGCATAGGCCTCCTTCATGTTATGCCACTCAACCCTGTCCTGTGCCAATCTGGTCCATGTGCAACCCGCCACTTTTATCAAATCGTCCATCCATCTGGCTGCTGGACGACCGACACTGCGTTTGCCTGTCATTGGCCACCATTCAGTCAATATCTTCACCACCTGTCATCACCTGGCCTAGCCAGGTGGCCTGCCCAACTCCATTTGAGTCTCATTACTCTCGTTCCGGCATCTTGAACTTTTGTTCTCCTCCTAATTTCGATGTTTGGAACTCGATCTTGATGTTTGATGCCGAGCATGTAAATTAGTGATTATGAATTTAAGGGTCTCTTACCATACCTGCCAAACTGAAGCACGAGTTGTCAGTTGTCAGGTTGACCCTGAGGCTAACTTGGCCCACCTAACCCTAATTTTGAAAAGAATTTTGAGATTCAGTTAACCTGCAAAACGGGTCTGTTCTTGTGTTTTACGCAAGTGCTTCAGTTTAACCAACTAAGCATTCAGTTTTCGTGTCATCGGACAGAGACCTAGGGTCTATGTTGACTTAACGGAATTTAAAATCTAGGGCCTAGATAGACCGCATATATACAATATACATACACATAGACCATACTCTAAAGTCTAATAGCATACAGCATACCTCGAAAAGACTTACTTCAACATCGACTGCACTATTCATAACTCTATCGAAATATTATTGGTAACTCTTGCCTTATTCTAGAGTTCATCCACTTTCAAATCGCCCCTGTCGGTTCAAACTCAAACTCAAAATTCATTTATTCAATTAGGCTACAATGGAGCACTTTTGCAAGTCAATTTTACATTTTATTTTAATAAACCGCTCATTCGCAAGGCACCTCTAAGAGAAGAACGTGCAAGAAACTCATAGGGATTGCTTTTAACAATACTTATCATTGACGTAGTCGATCTTTACCTACCTCTATTATTTACTAGGGAAATAGGATTATCATAGAGGTTCAGTACCGTGCCGATAACATTATTTATGATTCAGTGTATTTGATAACACATTGTTAGATTTGACGGATTAAATGCACCGGGGTATCTGTTATCGCCTGTTGTAAAATTTACGTAGTTGTGAAATTCAGTATCCAATTGCATAATCTATAATAATCTAAGATATAGGTTTCCAGGGTATTATGGTAGATAAGGCGCATTAATTTCACATAAGGCATTCATTAAGCAGAAAAGGGCTAAAAAAATTCTCCTAAGGTTATAGGCTGAGCTAAATCTTTATAAAGACTACCTTTTCATTTTTTTAAATATTCTGTCCGAGATCTACGTGAATCTCGCATAAAAAATATTTAAAAAATCTATATTGTTTCTAAAGTATCGGGATAACATTGAATTTTGGTCCCCTAAAACCATACCTTAGGAGGGGCTTAAACTCTTTTCTGCTCACTGAAAGGCTTTGTGCGAAATTAATTCGCGTTATGCACTAAAAACCCCCTTAATACTTTTCTTGAGCTCTTCAAAATCTGACTGTCAGCAAGGTTAAGTCCCCCTGAACGTAAGTCCTAAATCCGTCACTGACTGCCATAATTATCTATATCGCACTATAAATGAATCCTACTCATGTTTTATTACAGCAGATTACTCAATGAGATGCGTCCGCTTCGTTTAACTCTCCAAACTGTAAACTAAAGGAATAGAGATGTAAAAACTAGCTAGACGGAGAAAAAATGTCTTTGTATTATAATTTTACGTACACATAGTAAACAACCTATGTAAGTAGTTTAGGTTTTAAGGGTTTCGTACCCCTAGGTAAAGGAAAAAACGAAATCCTTATAAGATCTGTCTGTCTGTCAAGGCCCTTTTATTTTCTCTCGAACCCTAACGCCGGTAGAGCGGCAGAGTCACTTTTTACTCATCCATTCCACTTTCTGTTTTTGCATTGTCACTTGGACTTGGTCCTTGTCCAGGAAAGGTGAATTCATCTTAAGGGTTCTTGAAGGGTGTTTGTGAACCTATTCAACATTCAACATCAGCAATCGCTTCAATACACGTCTTTAATGTACTGGATATATGGGGTTTAACACTAAACGATTCGTGAGTATTTAGATTATTTTTTAGATGATTTTGTAAATAAACGGCATAAACAAGTGAGCAAATACAAGTGAGTTTATGCCGTTTATTTACTAAGACGAATATATGGGGTTATTAACTTCTATGTTAATAATAATCTATGTATGTCCATAAAAAAATGCTTTTTTTGTCGGTTTACAGTGATAGTCACAAGTGCTATAGCCAATAAGCCCTCCTGTTTGTCGAAAGTGCCAAAGTTAATGTTTCAAATGACTGCCTTGAGTGTACAAAAACACACAAACTTTCACCTTGATAATAATGTCATTGTATTATCGAGGATCATCTACAATCTACATTATCTCTATTCCCCATTGTTTGGTACAAACGTACTTAACCTTATCAATACTGGGTAGATATCTCATAAGTAGTTTCCCCACCTAGCTATTATGAACGGTTTCTGAAAGGCGTGTTATTATATTGTCACTTAGTGTGATAAGCGAAATTGACAGTACTCATTGAGATACTGTTTGTAATCGTGGTCTTATTGATTTTAATGTTGAGCCCTTTTTCAATAAAAGTGGAAAGTTCCTGTGCTCTTCAGAGCTCGTCGGAATCTTTTTAGGGTTCCGTAGTCAACTAGTATGTTCACAGATCATAAAAAGAAATTTAAAAAAAATCTAGTCTAAAGAAATTCTTACATTATAAAATATGCAGAACTTAAAACTCTAGCCCTCTATTATTTAGTCAATATGGAAGAACTGTAGGCATTTTATGTAATTTCACACTGCAGTATTTTATTTATCAGGTTGAAAACGAGCGAAAATAATTTATGGCCATAAATTAAAGCAATATTAAAGCAATTAAAAATAATAAGTCTTTATAAGAAAACTTGTTTTAGTGTTAAACAATTTATTACAAATAGGTACTAACTAGGTAGGTAGGTACTAACTTAAACAAGTGAAATTAAAAAAAAAATTTAAAACAAGCTTTTATTGCATTGTCATCCGATTTATACATGTATGCAAAATTTCAGCTCAATCGGACACCGGGAAGTGGGTCAAATTAAATTTTCAAGATTTGATTACAGACAGACAGACAGACAACAGACAGGTGAAAGTAAATAAAAGCTTGTAATAAAAGTATTAATTAGGAATCTATCATAGTTTAACATTTTTTGTGGCAAATGTCTTTATTAAACAGCTTATAATATGATCGCAGCTTACCCGCTCGATTAAGTCCATTGCTTAGTCTGTATTCCAAATTTCAACCCTCCTGGAAGATATGTAAGCTTTAGGTCATATTGTAGACCTTGGAGATATATTGACTGCGTGAAATTGCAACATAAGTTCATTAAAACTCTAACACACTATGTAAGCTTAAGCTGTAAGATAGAGCCAATTTTTTCAAAAAATATTTTCATTTCATTTCAAGTTACGAATAAATTGTGATTTGAATCGACAGATTGTTGTATCACTGAATCACTGACAAGTGATACTAGGGAAACCTGTTTTGTTGCGGTATAAATCCCAATTTTTATATATTTTATTTACTTTATTACCTGTCTGTTGTCTGTCTGTATGTAATCAAATCTTGAAAATTAAATTTCACCCAGTTCCCGGTATCCGATTGAGCTGAAATTTTGCATGCATGTATAAATCGGATGACAATGCAATGTTATTATGAAATCGAGCTGATCTGATGATGGAGCTGGAAGGTGGCTATAGGAACCCCTTAATTTAACGACGCAACCCTTTAACGCACAAATTTGGGCTCATTTGATTCGTCTTGACGAGTACTTTGGTGCTGGATGGTAATAATAATAAAAGCTTGTTTTTAAAACGTTTTTTTTTTAATTTCACTTGTTTAGAAAAAGGGACAATACAACAGCCACCTACAAATAAGAAATGATACAAAATAAACAACTTGTTCTATCCATGTCATGCCATTATTTCACACTTTTTCTGAAGATTGGATTCATCGGCCCATCGTTACACCCATGTTGATAAGTTGAATATGTGAAGTCATCAGTTGCGAGTTTACTATCGCTGCACCTTTACGTAAACATCCACTTTCACCTCTCTCTATGCAGTTGTAAAGGCGGTTCGTTTGTGGACTATTTCTAGTGAATGAAACGCTAATATTAATGATGATTATGATATTATTAATAAGGATTCGTGATTTGTGAATATTTAAAGTCTACAGACTTATTTATACCTAAACGGTTTTATTTAGCTTGGCTTGTTTGGGTCAAATCTAGTCATTGAAAATGTACCCTCTTACTTGTGAAAGACTGATCTGATAATATTTGGTAGGTACACCTTTTTATTACTAGCTGCGCCCAGCACACCGGTTTTACCCGCTGCACTGTATCCTATGTGTTATTCCAGGGTCTAAGCTATCTCTATACCAAATTTCAGCTCAATCGGTCCACCCGTTTAGGCGTGAAAGAGTAACAAACACACACATTCTGACATCCATTCTTACAAACTTTACGTTTATAATATTAGTACAATTAGTGTGATTTGTTCCTTTGTACTGTTGAACTTCGTAACCTTAAGAAGAATGAAAACATAATAAATAGGTATAGTATAACTTTGTGACCTAGACTCAGATGTCCAGTCTAGTTGACTGGACATTAATAATTATTGTTGGATATTAACTTGACATTCACTTATTCAAATCATTTAACCTATTTAGGGCATTATAGTTGACTTTATTTATGGTGCCCTTGTGACTTGTGAGAGGAGTTTCTATTACTTAAGTAGTAACCAAGATTTTTATGCCAAATAGATAGACCTAAGTTTGACCAAATCCCATCTGATGATAAGTGAAGATGCGGTCGACGATGTATCACGAAGATGCCTAATGAAAGGTATTCATTTATTCGTACATTAAAGGTTGTATTAATAAATCGACTTATTTTGGAGCACAATAAATTTCAGTTAATAAAAAAAAAGCTTCGTACCATAACATAGGCATAACAATTAGGAAGAGGAAGGTGTTATGATTCAATACAATAAAAATACGTTTACTCCTGACCTTAGGTGCAAGGCCACCACTGATTGATCATAATTTCCAATCAAACTTAGATTGGGCCTAGATGAAATACATTTTGGGGCTTCCTGGTATAGGCAAAATTAATTTACGAGTCTCTATAGGTATACATATATCAGTATCCACTTCTAGTAATCAACATGCGGTTGATACATAATTATAGGAAGGTTTTTGGCAAATGCGCTAATCGTGTGGTGCCATACTCCTGTGGAGATGAAGAGGAAAAAAAAAAATAGGAAGGTTTGAGATGTTAACACAGTTGTAAATATTCTTAATACTTTTACGCAAATAAACTGTTTGAAAATAGTTTTCTTTCTCTATCGATAACTTCTTGCGCATCATTTAGCTATTGCAAAAGAACATCACAAAAGAAAACTGAGTAGGTATTCCGTACAAAATATCATATTATCTAAATTAGGTATATTAACTTAATAAAGTTAATCAAATAATATGAAAAACAATGTCGACTCAAATTTCAAAAATATCAAAAAGATTTGATTGTGAATTCACTAATTAAATTTCACTTGCGTGATCTAGGACATCCAAATAGAAATGTTTTTTTTTTGTTGCAGTGCGTCCAAGTGGCGACAAACGTGGTGGAACAAAAGCACCAGGTGTCCAGAGCTAAGAGGAGTAAAGCGCTCGGGAGCAGGGCTTTCAGAGGCAGCACAGTTTGGTTCACAGGCTTGAGTGGCGCTGGCAAAACCAGCATCGCGTTTGCTCTTGAAGCTTATCTCGTTTCGAAGGGTGAGTTGGTGATTTTTTTTGTAGTTTAAACCTTTTCATAATCAGGCCAGGATAAGCTAGAGATGCTGATGCGGCATGTTATCCGTTTGATACAGATATTACACCAGATGAGATTTTTCTTTTCCTTATTGTTTTTTGCTATGGTAGAGGCCCGAGGCCTATGTCCAACAGTGGCCGAACGTGGGTTGATAATGATGAATTGTTTTTTTATGCAAGTAGATGAACGAGACGAGCTATTCTAACAACAAATACAAAAAACAATAACATAAATTAAAATGTAATTTGCAAGATTTAGTCACAGACAGACACCGGGACCGGTAAAACTAAACATAAGGTTATTAAATAGTGTCTAATTTGTACAAAGAATGGTACGGAACCCTTCGACCGCGAGTCCGACTCGCACTTACCAGTTTAAACATACTACATCTACGAGTAGGTTTGTTCGTTTCGTAGTTTGTAGACATTGTAATTCAATAGCGATTATGTTAACCATCCGTTTTCAATTAACTCAATTTAATTCTGATGAGATATTCTAAGAAATATTATGAATACACGCGTTGGTCAATTCATTGGTTTTTATACAGTCTACGGCATTTTCAAGTTACCTATATCATGCTGGCTCATAATTATGTATTTATGCCATGATATAATTTAATAGCTATTACCTATATAATACCGACTGAGGCGATTGATGATTACTAATAATATTATAATTAATCAATACAAGCATATTTGTTCAGGCCATTTTTCAGTTGCAGGGCGAAATATATGGAGTTATGAAGGCTTAACCATATTTAGATGTAATGGGAATGGTGACAAAAGAAAATTGTATTGCCATCTGGTAGATTAAAAAAAAATGGTAAAGTTGGTTGGTAAATAGTGGCATTACGTCATATAAAAATACGGACTAATTTTATTTAAAAAAAATTGACTTTGTCACCATTCTGTAGGCTTTTGAATTTTAAATATCATCATGCCCAGTAGCTGGTAACATTTCCCTCCAGCCCCGGAACACATTAATGCCTCGCTGCTTAGCGGATGAAATACTTTCCCTGACACGACGGCCTCTGCAATAGACGCCTACCACTACAAAACGCTCGCCTGCTGCGGAACACCGTACTGTACCATAAGTTGTTAAATCTCATTTCATCATCATCAGCCTTCAATTGCCCACTGCAGGGCAAAGGGCTCCCTTTTATGATGTGAGAATGACCCTTTCCCTTGACGCTCTCTCCATCCATTTCCAGCCACTCCCTTGATGTCATGGTCCATCTAGCAATCGGTCTACCTGGAATCCAATGTCCATATATATAATATGAGCCACTACTCTGTAATTAAGCGACACTACCAACCATCACCGCGTCTACCCATGTGACCTGCCCAGCTCCACTTGAGCCTGGAGTTCCGTAACTCCAGCACCGATATCCTTGACTTTACTTCGTCGCCGGATTTCGGCGTTAAATCTCATATACTCAGTAATTTTACAGTACGATCGCTTTGTAATAAGTGTTGCATGTCTGCATCGCTCCATGGCCCACAACAAATATGCTAGCCTTGTCTATCTAGATTATGTGTACTGTACCACTATTATCAGCACCACGGCTCAATAGTTTTATCGTTATTGTGTAACACTCGATGTTACATTTTTCCTATGAAGATTAGGAATGTTTTTTCAATTGAAACAACAAGGCTAGATCTGTGTTCATAGATTATACAAATAGGCATTTTCTAAAGATGAAATACGTGTCCAATATTTTCTAATAATCTACTTGACGGATAAAAAATAAAAAGAAACAGTTTGTCCGAAAATCAAAATCTCAATAAATTGAACTAAAAATGGCAGTTCGGAAAATCCATCTTGTTTCAGCACAAAAAAGCTAAGTAGTAGTAGTAGGCTAGTTATAAGCATCTAGGTACACGAACAATATTTCTTTGTTTCAAATTTATACCTTGATCTACAATATTTAGTACTCATCAGGTACTTGAGCCTCTGAGGCCTTTGTTATTGCCAGGAAGACAAAAATAGTGATACTATCATTACCTACTAGACCTCACTTCCCTTCGGCTTCAATTTTATAGATTTAGGCTAATTAAAATTATTGCGATTATATGCGATCACAATAGGTCAGACATGGCCGCAGTGATATGTAAAGCCACAAAAAGTAAATATTGAAAAATAATTTAAATTATACACTCTAATAAATTATTCTAGATTCAGGCTTCAATTAATCACACTAGAAAAAAAGTATGTATTTGATCACAGCGCAATCGTTATACTTAATTTGTTCTGTGCAGTCTTACAAATATTTATTTAATTCTAATAAGACGCCTTATATTTATTGTAGCTATTAGACGGGTCCATATTGGCTCGCATAAAGTTTTTAGTCCTAATTTAATGTGGCATAACGTTTTTCAGCCTAAACATCAAAACGCCTAAAGTTTTTAGGCATAACTTTTTTGGCCTAAATTTTTCTCTCATAATATTTTTAAGCATAATAATATTTACGCATAAAATTGTTACGCATATTGTTTTAACGCCTAAAATATCTTACCATAAATTTTTTTGACATAATTATATTCAGCCCTAATATTTTTCGACATAATAATATCCAGCCCTAATAATTTTCAGTATAATGATATATCCAGCCCTAATTTTTTAGCAAAGTGATATCTTGTCATAATACTATTACCAGGATTGTAATCGGCAAAATAGTATTAATACTAAAAGAAACGAATTATTAATTTCAATGTTCTAACTTAAAACCTAACCTAGCCTTCTCGCGGTTTTTTTTTATAGAACGAAGTAAGAATTCGGGCAAGACGCTCTCCCGATGGTAAGAGATAACTTCTTACTTAAGAGTAATAAGATGTTAAGATTCTTCAGCCCAGTAACTTCACTAGCTACTGTGCGGTTGTTTCATTTT
This sequence comes from Hemithea aestivaria, assembly GCA_947507615.1. Classification (NCBI taxonomy): domain Eukaryota; kingdom Metazoa; phylum Arthropoda; class Insecta; order Lepidoptera; family Geometridae; genus Hemithea; species Hemithea aestivaria. The sequence continues at coordinate 14,414,947 of OX382325.1, read as the reverse complement.
AATCTCCTCTATACCCTTACCCTCTCTCTGAATTAGAAAGTGGATGGTCATTTTTGGCACTTTGTTGATCGCTGCCGTGGCACTGTGGACATTGTTCAAACCTAACCTAACCTAAATTATCCGAGTCGGTTTTGTGACAGTCAGTCTTACTGGGTGCCATAAACTACTTTCCTAAATAATTTTATTAACTTACAATATTAGTTGTATGCCTTAATATAGTTATGTAAAATTATGATTATGCCCGAGAAAGTTATGCGAAACATTTTCGGACAAATTAAATTAGGACTAACAAAATTATGCGTGCTTATATTATGACATACAAATTTATGCTTTACAAATATATGCTAAAAAACGTTAGGGCAACTGACAGTTATGGCAAGACATAAGTATGTCTAGATATAATTATGCCCAATTATGATTAGGCTAAAAAAAGTTATGCGAAACATTTTCGGCGAAACAATATTAGGACAAAAAAAATTATGCGTGCGAATACGCTCCCCTATTAGACACACTGTAAATTATCTTTCAATTCGTTACCCTATAGAACCGTATTTATTGGTCACAAAACAAAAAATGTTTTTTTTTCTTTTACATTATAGTATTGATGCAGTTATTATAAAAAGACACAGTTTCAAGGCAAAAGTTTCGGCTGACCCCACATAGCAAGTCACGGGCGTATGACCGTCTAGTTGCGGTGACTACGCTAATATGTAATTTTTTTTTTACTTGTTCAGATCTGTGTTACTGTCTTTAAAAACGATGTTGCATAATGTTTAGCGACGATGCAGCCGTAGATGGTAGCAGACTACCTAGAAAGCACGAGCGAAATTACACGAACTAATTCCTCCATGCCCATTCTATCGACGGACGTCACGGCAGACGGCAATGCGGCATCCCTACTTAGTGGCGCTACCAACACCCCGCACCAAGCGTTTTGCTTCGTCGTTTCTAATGAGAACTGGTCGCATTTGGAACACTTTGCCGTCATCCGTGTTTCCCGAGCGGTACAACTTGGGTATCTTCAAGGCACGAGTGAATAGGTACCTTTCTAGGCATCATACGTGATCTATCGTCGACCGCATTTTCACTTTCCATCAGGTGGGATGTGGTCAAACGTAGGCCTATTTTGTATAAAAAAAAAGCGGGATAAATCCCTCCCTGACTTCAATGAACATCATCCCGGAACACGGTCGTAATGAGTAATGACCGCTTGGCCACACGGTTTTGTCCAGTGGGTGGTAACTAGCTTCGGCCGAAGCCTACCCTACTAGTAAGGGACTGGATGCCAAGGCTCTGCCGATTCCCAGTCCTCCGTCACTAAGACGATGCGGGAGTGCCGCCGAGTTGTTTTAGTGGGTATACCGTGTAGCTGTCCTGCACAGGAGTCCCACATAACCCTCGATGGGAGGGTATGCGTAATGCATTTTTGCTCGGCGTGAACAAAAACCCTACTAGTAAGAACGTAAAGGTCATATTAAAATCTTCTTTCCAGGTATCCCAGCGTACGGTCTCGATGGCGACAACATCCGTACAGGGCTCAACAAGAACCTGGGCTTCACCAAAGAAGATAGAGAAGAGAACATCAGACGAGTCGCAGAAGTTGCCAAACTCTTCGCGGACAGCGGTGTCGTGTGCCTGTGCAGCTTTGTGTCACCATTTGCTGAGGTTAGGAAAGATATGTGAAAGAAGCCTGGAATAGAAAAGTGCCAGTTATTCCACCATTCTACTGAGCAGTGATGTGCAAACATTCCTGTGCTTCGGTAGGAGAGCACTGTAGCTAGTAAAATTACTGGGCTTAAAAGTCTTAACATCTTATGACTCTTGAGTAAGAAGCGTTGGTGCAGTGCACCTAGAATTTTACATCATTGTAAAATCCTTGGTAACCCTGTAATCATTATGGGCAGTGTTATCTCTTACCATCAGGAGAGCGTCTTGCTCGTGTTCTTACTTCTTTGTATAAAAAAAACATGTTTGTTCCTCTACATAATTCTATGAGTTTCTTGCTCGTTCTTCTCATAGAGGTGCCTAGCGCATGAGCTGTAGACCTCACTACAACAAACGATTGTAGAGCCAGTGGCGAGGGTACAGAAACCATGGAGCATATTTTATGCGAATGCGACGTACTGGCTACGAAACGCATGAGCCTCCTTGGGACAGCGTACCCCAAACCGGAGGAGTACAGGTTTCTTTCTCTTAGTGGGATCACCACTTTAATAAACCACTTCTTTAAGGAGTAAGAAACGGTAGGCAAGGGGTGAACACAATAGATCCCAATGGGTCGATGTGTTGCTGACTTTTTCAGCCCCCTATATAAGATAAGATAAGAGCTGTAGAGTATTAAAATAAAATCTAAAATTGATTTGCAAAAGTGCTCCATTGTGGCCTATTTTAATAAATGAAGTTTAAGTTGGAGCTACAGGTTTTGTTGCGATATCTTACTTATATTATGAACGTGAAAGTTTGTAAGAATGGATGTCAGGATGTTTGTTACTCTTTCACGCCTAAACTGGTAGACCGAATGAGCTGAAATTTGGTATAGATATAGTTTAGACCCTGGAATAACACATAGGCTACAGTACAGCGGGTAAATATAGGTAGTATATCATAATTCTATGGTCTGCAATATCTTTTGTCGCGATATTCGTAATAATACGGAGTCGGCTTTACAATTCACATCAAAAGTCGTATTGTTTACTCTTAGATAGTGCATTACTAGAATTTCAGTGATTTACACCCTTATCAAATACTCCAATGGCCTAGATTTTAAAACAATCTCAGTCCGCTCGGTTCAATGATCTCGTTATAATAACTGGAGTTTGTACCTATACTTGGGACTTGATTGATTGCAGGGTAAAATACTATCTGTTATTCGCGGGTATGAATTGAATGAATTGGTAGGCTTAGATTTATCAAGAACAATAATATTGATAAATAGCTGAGCCCAGCGGTTTTACCCGCTGTTATATGTACCCTATGTGTTATTCTAGGGTCTAAGCTATCTCTATACCAAATTTCAGCTCAATCGGTCCATACGTTTAGGCGTGAAAGAGTAACAAACATACATCCAGACATCCATGTGATCCATTTTCATGTTAATAATATTAGTAAAATACATAACATATAAATAATAGGTATAGGCTTGCTTAAACATACGTTACGTTAAAGGGGTTCCTCTAGCTAAGAATGGTGCTGGGCAGACAGATGTTCGTTTTTACAAGCTTTTATTTATTTTCACCTGTCTGTTGTCTGTCCGTCTGTCTGTCCATCTGTCCATCTGTTTGTAATCAAATCTTGCAAGTTGTATTTGACCGACTTACCGGTTTCCGATTGAACAAAAATTTTGCAAGCATGTACATATAAATCGGATATCAATGCAATGTTATTATGACATCGAGCTGATCTAATGATGGAGCTGAAGGGTGGTCATAGGAACTCCGTAATTAAACTGTGCAACCCCATCGAGTTTGGGCTCATTTGATTCGTCTTGACGAGTACTTTGGTGCTAGATGGTAATAATAATAAAAGCTTGTTCAAAAAAGTTTTTTAAAATTTCATGGTTAAAGATTATCCCAGTACATTTTACTAGCATTAGTTACAATTGTTTCGCGTTAGAGGGGTAAATTGCTAATTACCTAAATACTGTCTTTTCTTAAGTATCTTATAGGAAAAATCAATTCAATGGCAAAATGGGCAATTTTCATGGGCAATTTTCTTAGTTTAATGTGGAATTCAAAAGCGCCATAACCATAGGCTAACCTGGTATGTAGGCACCAGCATTATAATCTAAAAACAAATTCCACAAAATATGATATGAAGCAGGTGTTTTAATTTCACTTATCTCAAATAATAAATTAATATTATCGTTTTGCGTCGCACATAACAACAATGGACATTCCCAAGCGAAAATACAATAAGTTGAAAAATTCTAGAAATTCAAATTCACACAATAAAACTTGAGCAGTGAAATTAAGACAATAGTAAATGATGCGAATAAACAATATAATTATTTAAATAGTTTAACTTTCACCATTATTAATTTGTTCGCAGGATCGTGAAGTGGCGCGGCGGATTCACACAGATTCTGAACTGCCTTTCTTTGAGATTTTCATCGACACCCCGTTGGAAGTTTGCGAACAGAGAGACACGAAAGGACTCTACAAGAAGGCTAGGGAAGGACAAATTAAGGTAAACTATCATCAGAACATGTATTTTACTTTAATTGAGCACTTTAAATGATCAAGAAATGAATTAGTTCCATATTTAATGTATTGACGAGCTTGGCGGAAAGAAAGCACTAACGACTCTGTTTTCGTTGCTCACGATTTATTTCCTGAAAAAATTGTCAATGTGACAAGATGAATTTATAAATACGACACAGCTGTACGCACGTACGTAATTCGTTGAGATATGTCTCAACCACGGTTTCGGACAATTACGATGTCCTTCATCAGGAGTTCACGCCTGCAATAGCCGACGTTGAAAGAAGATGAATTTGACAAGGATAGATAGATAATCCTTTATTGAAACACAAAAATGTACAAAAACAACTTAAAACTATAATATAAAACTAAGTGTTACAATTGGCGGTCTTATCGCTAATAGCGATCTCTTCCAGACAACCGTGCAAGGAGAGGAGAGCAATTGTAATTCACATGGGTTAGGTGGTGTGATATTGGGCATATAGGTACATATAAGTTAAACAAACTTATATAATATGCCCAATACCCATAGCTCTCTAAGTCCAAAGTTTAACTGCTGGTCATAAGCCTCCTTCATTTTATGCTACCGACATCGACGAGTTATGAGCAACCCTATCGTCTATTGGTGTGGATGTTGATGATATACATATTATAAACTTTTAGATAAACCCTGAATACCCAACATTTCATATCAACAGGAAGTCATTTGGATTTTTGTAGTACATGAATTTTTGTAATTCTAGTAATCTAATATATAAAATTCTCGTGTCACAGTTTTCGTTGCCATACTCCTCCGAAACGGCTTGACCGATTTTGATGAAATTTTTTGTGCTTATCCGGTATCTATGAGAATCGACCAACATCTATTTTTCATCCCCCTAAATGTTAGGGGTAGTCCACCCCTAAATTTTTTTTTTTTTTTTTAGACAAAATTTTTAATTTCTATTTTTTTATGATACAACATACAAAAATACATACAATCCTCAATTTTCACCCTTCTACGATCAACCCTTATTTTTTAATAGCCATTTTAGTAATTTAATAATTTTTCCTCTCCGGTCGAAAACTGATCAATCGTCATTTAATTAGTTATCCCCGCCAGATGTCTACAGGTGTCACTCTCATATTAACTTTTAATCATTCCTATTTTATCAATAATAATTAAATTATCAATTTTGAGTGTATTTTGCACGATTAGTTAATCAAGTGATTTTTAAACCTCAAAAGTACTTAACACGTGACACGAGCTTTCAATAACAACGGATTTTGTGTTGTAAGTATACTTTTTTTTATTTATATCGAAAATGTTGTTGATCTTATAAAAATGTAATTGAACAATTAAGGTTTTCATAGTTTCCAAAAAATCAATCATTATGAATCTTTATTTTGAAATGTCAATGGAAATATTGGTTGTATGAAAAAATTTTTAAGAGACAATGTTTTCATAAAATTTAATTTTTTACTTTTGTTTGAAAAAGTTTTCCATAAAATAATGCTTATTTCACGCATATACCACATTCTTACATACATACAATATACACATTCTAAAATACATACATACTTCCAATAAATAAGCTATTTTTTGTCTACACTAGAAATTACTAGGAAATTATTTATATGGCAAAACAACGTTTGCCGGGTAACCTAGTACTTGATAAATAAGTCAGATAAAGTTTAAAAATAAAAACATTTGACGTCAGTGGCCTTTTGCACCTGTAACTGTGGGACTTAGCACTTTACTCTTTATTTTATTTATATTACTAGCTTATGCTCGCGGCTTTGCCCGCATGGTGAAATTCTTTCTTAGCAGAGGTCTACGTTATAAAACCTATCTGTGTTCCAAATTTCAACCCAATCCATCATGCGGTTTAGGTTGTGCGTTGGGAGATCAGTAAGTCAGTCAATCAGTCACTTTTTCCTTTTATGTATTTAGATATATTGTGATTGTGTAACAAACAAGTTTATTGTAAGAGCCCATCTGATCTGATAGTAAATGACTGACACCACTATCTATCAGATGGGTGGATTCTATCAGATACTTGCTATGGCATTACTAGTACATATGTATGTTGGTGCTTCAAGTCTATTCAATCTCCTTTTGAACTATCACTTTACAATAACTCTTTTTAAGTCAATAAGTAACAAGATCAAGTGCATCAGACACTTAATTTGCTCGTATCAGATTTGGTAAGCATCAAAGCATCATGGTTGCCCATTAGGGTGGAGCGCGGATGTATGGAAAAAATTTTTTTTTTAGATTCTGAGTTCTAATAGTGCGGGATTGGTGCCTTATATTATTGTCAAAATATATGTAAATTTTCATTTAATTTGACGGACTTCTTCTGCCTCCGCAGTGACATGAAAAATTTTAAAAATTGTAAAATAGTTAACGAGCTTTTGAGGTGAAAAATTATGCTTAACATAATGGTTATTATGTATTAAATAATAAAAAACTAAAGTTTTGACATTTATTTAAATTCTACAATATAAAAACCCGTGCAAATATTAAGAAATAAAATAAAATATATATTATTAGTTAGCACTAAAACCTTTTTTAGTTTTAAATTTAGGCATTAAATTGCGTGATTCCATCTTGGCTTTTATTGCACCCAATCTTGCTTTTTTGTGCACTGTGAAATGGAAGCTTCTGTTGTAATAGTCACAGCTCTTTCAACCGCTTTAGTATGACGGGGAAGCCTAAAAAAAAATTCGCTGTTACTAATTAAATCTTTAGCCATTTCTGGGAGCACTTGTCCTTCAATGGATGTAATTTTTTTAACAGGCAGCATTTCTCAGGTTTCTAGAGCTTTCCCTAATGGACCAGAATAAGATTTAGGCCCCGAAGTACATCCGTCGAGATTAAGAAACAGGTGTCCAAAAGGAAATTAGTTCATGTGCAGTAAACAATAAATTATCCACTGAAGTGGTTTTTGTAATCTTTTCTCAATCAGCCTTATGATCCCACCATACTTTCCAGTATTGACATTGGTACCATCACAACCCTTAACATCCATTACCAACTTTTTTAACATTCTTCAAAGTAACATCTTTCCTGCCATCGAAGTATAAAGACGAAAGCTCTGTGACAGTGCATTTTTCATTAATTTTTCTCTATTTTTGCTTCTCTCTCTACATAGCTTATATCTATCGATAACCTCCAAATCAGATACAATACAGATGATGCTATTGCTGCTGCTGCTCTATCTGATACCCCATACCTATCACAGGTCATCGATAACGTAGGGAAATCGAAGAAATCATTTTCTTTCTTTTTATTTCAGGACCGCTTTCGATCGTAGTATTTTCTGGTTAATCTGATGCTGATGATGTCGTTGAAGATGTACTAACATCTAATTCCTCTAACGTTGAAGTGCTTATTAAGGATGTGGTTGGGCGATTTTCTCGTTCATGCTTAATTTTAAAAGTTTTTGCAACTTCCTTGTAGCAGTTACGTCGATGACGCTGATTACCAATATTCGTGACGTTCTTTGGTCGATTAAAAAAGGTTGCTCTTGTTTAGGTACCTTTTTATCTTAGGGCAAATACATCGAGCAAAGTCTTTGCATTTGCATGCTGAAATATTGAAAAGTATTTCACTGTTTTGTCGAAAACTTTTTAAACTCTTAATAGATTTTTGTAGGTTTTTACATTTTAAATGATATGCTTTTAACATCTTTATGATTCTTGTTCTAGTCACTATTGGAATAGATGCAGTTTGTCATATATTTTCAATCCGGGATATTACTGTATCTGCTATCTCTGCGAATGTTGGTTCATTTGCAGTTTCTAATTGTAATTTCAGTTGATGTCTCGTCCATTCATAGTACTTCATTACATCTTCGTAAGTAGGTAGAACATGTCCTTTTATCTCACAAATATCACCAAAAAGAGAACATTTCAATGCACTCCGAGTTCTTTGCATAATTGCAGCGATAAAAAATCGAGGGTTTGACTAATACGAGCTTAGAACATTAGAGCACTGAAGCAACGCGCGAGCAATGTAACCCTTTGTTTGAGTGGTGATTTTCGCGACAAATGTATGTACTTAAATGTCCATTCACACCATTTATTTGAATCAAGAAACAACGTTAAGATTTTTTAATCGAAAATTAACAATATCAGTTATCGTTTTTACGTTAAACAATGGACCATTTATTAAAAAAGCTTACGTTAACATAGCGTCCTAATAGGATCTAAAATTAACTATTTTCATAATTTCAATGACGTTGCGGAGGCAGTTACTCTAAACCAAATTGAATCATATTTTGCATAACTTAATTTGAGCCTAAAATGCATCGAATTTTAACTATTACATTACCGTTTCATAAAAAAAATTTTTTCGCTCCACCCTATTGCCCATATCAAACACAGCACTGTAGCGCTTTAAAATAAAAATTACGTTAAAATTTTAAAATTAAAAACGTTACTGCAAGATCCACCTGCACGTTTCTGTTGGTTGCCTGGACGAGATCGCTCTAAGCGTTAAGGCCGCCTATTGTGGACATTAATATTAGTACCTACTTTAATATAGTTTTAAGTCTATTTTGTTAATTTTTGTCCCAATAAAGAGTATTGTATTGTATCCACCAAGCGGAACATCATCTTCCTGCCCTTATCCCACACTATGTAGGGTCGGCACAAGACGTCTTTCTTCTCCACTCTACTCTATTATCCGTCATATCTAAATTCACTCCCCTAGCAGCAAGCATATCCTATTCCACACAGTTCATCCAAACAATTTTCCGGCGCCCCGCTTGGTTGATCATTAACATGCAAATACCCTACAATACTTTTGGTGCCAGCGGAAGACCACCTTAGGTCCTTTTTACAAGCTTTTATTTACTTTCCTGTCTGTTGTCTGTCTGTCTGTAACCAAATCTTGCAAGTTTAATTTGACCCACTTTCCCGTATCCGATTGAGCTGAAATTTTGCATGCCTGTATAAATCGGATGACAATGCAATACAATTATGACATCAAGCTGATCTGATGATGGAGAAGGAAGGTGGCCATGGGAACTCGATATATATAATCAAACGACGCAACCCCTTCGAGTTTGGGCTTATTTGATTCGTCTTGACGAGTACTTTGGTGTTGGATGGTAATAATAAAAGCTAGCTTTTAAAAAGATTTTTTTAAATTTCACTTGTTTGAACCTACAACATTATGCTGAGCTGGGGCTTTTTTGTGGCAAATGTAATAATTGTGCTTTATGTACCTACTTATACTCCAATTGTAATTTGCCGTAAATAAAACTTTATTTTTCTTTCAAATATGTGGTTCTTTCCCAGGCGGCCTCTGCAATAGCGGCCCTTAGAAACATAGAAAGATGACTTACATTGCATATTAACCCTTTCATTTTATGTTGCAGGGTTTTACAGGCATCACACAAGTGTATGAAAGACCTGAGGCGCCCGAAATGGTGGTACAGACCGTTGGACATTCCATAGAAGAGTCAACCATGCAAGTGGTCAGACTGCTTGAAGAAAATGTGAGTAACTTATACTCTAAACTCTAATGTATTAAAGTTCGGCTTAGTTCCCGTTACCAAATCCGCATTTAGATAATACCCCTTGCGATATTTATCTCTATGACAAATTTTAACTCAATTCATATAGCGGTGTATTACAACTTTTAATTACATATTTTATTATGCTAACTTTTAAATTCAAAGTTCATAATGGTGGTCCAATTAATAATTTAATTTTAACGATAACAATACAATAATCGTGATATCGTGACGCATTTACACCCAATTGTTTCCCTAACTCGTGTGACCAATTGTTGCAAAACACAATTCGAATTTGTTCAGCATTATAAATAAAGTTATAGAGGTACAAGGTGTTACTTAAGTGTAGCTAATTTTGTTTACTGCGCGAGTAGCTAATCCCGACTGCCAATCGTCCTAAAATGTACGAGTCTAATAGAATGTGGTTAAAGATATATTCAATAAGGTAGAACAAAAATGCTTCCGCTGTACATCCTATTCGAATCCGTCAAATGATGGGCCGAAGTGGACTTTTCTTAAAAACACAGCAGTGGCTCTAGCATGCCACACGGAATCCCGACAAAACTTCAAGAGTAGAACTGTCATCTCACATCTCATACATTCACAAAAGTACAATGTATGGGGTGACAGTTCTACTCTTGACATTTCAGCGGGATCCCGTATGGCATGCTACGGCCACAGAATCAGCAGCCCGCCAAGCAAAGACATTTCGTAGACTTGTCTTGCTCTCAAGTCAACTGTCATCCCATTATCCCATACATTTACAAAAGTACAAAGTATGGGATGACAGTTCTACTCTTGAAGTTTCGTCGGGATTCCTACTACGGCCACAGGGCTATTTACTTATTTATCAGGGAACCCATTTTAATACATCGTAATTTCACGTTATTTCATACATTTTTGACAATTCGGTCTTCGGTTCGGTTCCCTGACGGATAAGTGAATAGCCCTAGCGAAAAGCTAGTAAATAGCTAGCAAAGTATAGTATCAATTTATAAATTACATTGTGTTGAATTTAAGTAATTCGTGTTTGAAATTAACCTAAATCGAGAGTACTTCGACCATTTCCGTGACTATAAAGCGATTTTATAGTAGTTAAATTTAAAATAGTTCCCAATAAGTATTATGTACCTCATTTTGCCTTTTTCTTCACGCACGCCCTTGTACCGAACAAAAAATCAAGGAACTAATAACAATAACGTCCATGATTCGAAAACACAATATGATCAGGAAATGACAATATAATATTTTTTCTAGTTTTATTACTGGTAGTGCAAATTGTTTGGTTTTTGCTTTGTAGTGAATGGACAAATTTGTTAATACTATATTCGAGGTAAAGGCTCGTCTATTAATCACGTGATGTTTTTAGCAACTTTTTGGCGCAAAGTAATTAAAATTGAGAATACAGTTCTAATCGGATAAATTTTAAAATTTAACAGACATTAAGCTTGCTGGTTGTTTTTGGCGGACATAAATACACACACGTTTTTATAATAACACATATAAGCGAACCACATTTTGTGCAATAAATGTATTATTTTCTGAACTAACTTGGCCCTATTTTGTATAAAAACACGAACTTTTAGATTTTGGAACAACTTTTACTACGTATTGAATCTACTATCATTTACTCGTCGTACTGACAATATTTTTTAATAGAAAATATCTAAATATATAAAAAGAGAGACTGATTGACGGACTGACTGATCTATATCAACTTATAATAGATATATCAACGTACAGCCCAAACCACTGAACGGATTCGGTTGAAATTTGGAATGCAGATAGGTTTTATGACGCAGACCTCTGCTAACAAAGGATTTTACCATGCGGGCAAAGCCGCGAGCATAATCTAGTTTATATTATATATCTGTTCTTTCCTTTCAGGGCATCATTCCGTGCTTTGAAGACAAGAACTCTGGCGTCGAAGAGTTGTTCATATACGGCAACAGGCTGACCAGTGCTATCGAGGAAGCGAGGAGGCTGCCACATATTGAACTTACCGAGCTGGATTTGCAATGGGTTCAGGTAAACTTGTAATATTTTTTATAGTAGATGAATTGTTAGGCTTCTGCATTATGTAGGGTCCGGCATTATGGAACAATAGGGTTTTATAGTAGTTAGATGTTATTTTTAACCCAGGAAAAATGTGTTACGCATCGTCACCCTGCGCTGGGCGGTATGTGAGACTCCCTCGGCGAAGATAGGCGCGGAGGGGATACCCTGGAAAACCTGGGGGTGTTCCTGCGGAACGCCATAATGCCGGGGCAACGGGTACGCCGAAATACTCACCCTGCCGTGTGTCATACTCGGGAGATGAATCCCATAAACTACTCTGCGCCCCCTGATTTTGTGATGATGCGTACCTAACGTGTTAATTGGCCATAGTGCCGTCTAATTAATTAATTAAATAAAAATAAACGCATTTTTCCTGGGTAAAAAAAGTTGTATTTGTTGTGCATCTAATGACCTAGCCTTACGAAGTCAAATCGCAACTGACAACGCGGCCTAAGTTGGAGCAAACTGATGATGTGGTCGTTACCTCGTCACGAATAAACGACTTAACCGATTAAAACATTGTAGAATTTAGATAAGACTCTAAAAGGGCACGTCAACACACAGATTACGTCAAGTTGCTGTGGCCCAGGTAGTTTTATCTCTAAAATTACAATAACAAAATTTGCAGTGATGATGCAAGATTATCATAATTTTTTTTTTTTTTATGTGATGAAGTAGAAGACGAGCAAGACGCTCTCCTGATGTTAAGGGATAACGCTGCCCATAATCAGTACAGTGCTATTTAGGATTTCACAATGATGTGAAATTCTAGAAGCACTGCACCAACGCTTCTTACTCAAGAGTCATAAAATGTTAAGACTCTTTAGCCCAGTAATTTCACTAGCTACAGTACCCTCCTACCGGAGCACAGTAATGTTTGCACATCACTGCTCAGGCGGTAGAATAACTGGCACTGTTGGGGTACCCACCTAGACGACCTCCTGCAAAGGACATCTACCCCCTGTAAAAATAATAATATGCGCTTGCCATCAATATTACACTATCAGAATTGATATTATCTTTATCGATTTAATTTATAAATTGTTTATTTGTTCAGGTATTATCAGAGGGCTGGGCTTATCCACTCAAAGGATTTATGCGCGAACATGAATACCTGCAAGTGAGTATGACAACGTAATTTATACTTAATCATGGAATCAATGATGCAATGTTTATATTTCTTACATTTGTCTACATATACATAAATGTCAGGATGACTACTACAAAATTTAGTAGTACGTAGTCAAGACGAGATAAAATAACGGCATAAACTAGTATTTACTTCGGCTTCGTGCCGACCGTTTCGATTCTATGCGAGGATCTTTTTCAGAGAGTAGCTGCGGTTATTTTACAAATATGAATCTAAATATTACATTAATAACTCTACTTTCAAACAAAAAAAACAAAATCAAAATCCGTTCATCCGTTCGGGAGCTACGATGCCACAGACAGACATACACACACAGACACGTCAAACTAATAACACCCCGTCGTTTTTGCGTCGGGGGTTAAAATAGCCAAGACTTATCTTTATCTCGAGTAGAGACCACGTCTCGGAAAACGTAGTGTAAATAAAGCCCACGGATGAGATGGGGCGATTATATTTGGAGGATCAATTCGGGCGGGTGAAAGAGGTAAACGGAGGACGGAGTTGAGTCCATCAGTGGACAAATTTATGCTGATAATGATGATTCAAGACACAAGACTTGTTAGAATTAGAGCAAGTAGAATTTCTCGTAGCAGAATCTACTACCTACCTCGTTCTTATGGTGACCCTTACAAATTGAGCATAGTTTATGTGATAACATAAACAAGTATGTTATTATAACAAAACAAATGCAGCTGTTTCTGACGTCCACCTCCTAAGGCAGATGTCCCACCGGAAACGATGAGCGAGTAACGAGTAGAGCTAGAATGTAAAACGAGTTGGCGAGCGGCGAGGAGCGAGTGCGTAGTTTTAATAGTTGTTTAGCTCGGCTATAAGCGAGTGTGCGAGTGAGACGAGCGATTATTCGCACAGTAGACAAATGACCGCTGGTTGCTCGCTCGGCATGAGTTCTGATTAAGCGCGAGTATCGCTGAGCGAGTGTTGTGTTTCATAGCTTTTGTCGCTCAGCGACAAGCGAGTGAAGCGAGTCCTCTCCGGGAGTGTGAACAGTCAGCGATCAACTATTTGTCTATGCATCTCTTTTGTTTACACAAAATGTCATATCTTTTGTACGTTTCTCGAGCGAGAAAATCGTCGATCGTTACTCGTTTACACGCCTTCGGTGGGACATGTTCCTAAAATTATGAATTAAAAGTTTTTTTTTCGCAAAAATAACGAACAAATCTGGATAAATCTAATATTAATTTTTAAAATTCTTTTTTTTTTAATTCCAGGCGCTTCATTCAAACTGCCTCAAGTTACCGGACGGTACTATCATCAACCAATCAGTGCCAGTTGTCCTACCAGTCGACACTGAAACTAAAGACCGTCTGACCGGCTCTGAAGCAGTGGCCCTGACGTACAATAGCAGGCCGGTAGCTGTGCTGAGGGCGCCCGAGTTCTACCCTCATAGGAAGGAGGAGAGGTGCTGTCGGCAGTTCGGGATTTATCATACTGGACATCCTTATATCAAGGTAGGCTAACCACAGACTAAAAAGACCCCACTTATGTGATTTTCTGTATGAAAACCAAATCGCCTAAACATGACGGAGAACGGTTGGTACTTTTTGGTTCAACGCGCATTATGCAGCGTCAATGCGTATGGTTGGCGAGAGCATACCTCAGGTAATTTGAACTCTTGTGGTTGATTCTAGGTATCATTTTGGTCAGTTTGTCAATAAAATAAAATTTTAAAACTAAAGCCTCATTATCAAAACTCTCGTTATAACATGTATAAAACAAGATTTTTTTAGAAGTTTAAATACAGTTCAACAAACACACGCCACCATTTGACTCAAATTTGTTAACAAAGATAGATAATCCTTTATTGAAACACAAAAATGTACAAAAACAACTTAAAACTATAATATAAAACTAAGTGTTACAATACAAACAAACAAAAAAAAAACTTGCTAACAATAATTACAAATTACACATCATCAACAACAAAATTTACATACTTTATAATCACAATTTAGTAAAAATCCAATCAAACCCAAAGTTCGCTGTACTGGCTGGATTTGATGAGTTTCCTACACATCCTTTCATTCCCTTCTACCTAAATACGTATAATACAACATGATTTGATTTATTTTTGTTACAATCCTACCGCAAGCGCCATAAAAATCAAAACATCCCCTTATATTTCCAGATGATTAAAGACTCAGGCGACTGGCTAGTGGGCGGTAACCTGGAAGTGTTTGAACGTATCCGTTGGAACGATGGACTGGATTCCTTCAGGCTCACACCCAATGAATTGAGGACTAAGTTTAAAGAACTGGGCGCCGACGCTGTGTTCGCTTTCCAGGTAAAAACATTTTACACATATATGTAGTACCGAATGAATAAGCCGATAAAAGTAAAATGTTCTTAGAGATGATGAAAAAAAGAAAGAAAGAAAAGTATTTATTTACAACAATACATATTAAACATTGACACAATAGGGATGTTGACACATGTTACGAATTCATATAAAGTTATGTTTTTCACATAAAAGACAGCATTTAAAAACCTACAATCACATTTTAAGGATCTATTTACAAGCCAAAATGGAATAAAATCAATTTTAATTTCAATAATTTTTACTTATTATTACGCGAATGCGAACGCCAATCAGGGCGCGTGACGTCACACCACTGGCCTGTACTTACGCTTCCAGCAATGTTCCTGATTTCGACACATTTAAATTATTTATAACTTAAAAACTACTGGACCGATTTTGATGCAACTTATACTGTGCTCTAAGTTGGTCTAAATTTAAGCAAAAAAAAGAGAAGCGTAAGTACAGGCCAGTGGTGTGACGTCACGCGCTGTCAGATGACTGTTCGGAACGTTTTAGCCAGAATTCAAAAAATCATTTTTATTTACTTTTTTTTTTATATTGAAATATCATATAATTTTGCATAAAAATATGATATTCGTGTATGAAATGGGTCTATCTATCATATAAAAGCAATTCCAAAAATTAGTCAACATCCCTATTTACAATAAAGAGGATGTTCAAAAGTAGGGTGAAGTGTCGATGTAAATGGACCCAAGCTCAGCTTATGTTGAGGACAGGTCCTCAACGCTGATTTTCAGCTTGCATCCTAATGACCATGTGGACACTAATATAACAATACATTAGACATCAATACAATCAAAAAGGATTCTTAAAATTGATGATAATGATTATACTCTTTGATTGTCCCATCCCATCCATATAACAAATACACTTATAAAAGTTCCTTCTTTAAAAAAAACTGTTTTAGTATTACTTGTATTAATGTTGTCCTTACTTCCTTGACCCTGGAGATAGACATTATGTGTATTCCAGGGTTAAATTTGTGCCAAGTCAACCGCTACCCTGTAAAGTGAGGATTTCAGATATGACTTAGTTCAACGGATAGGCCGCAATAGGGATGTTGACACATGTTACGAATTCACATTAACTTATGTTTTTCACATAGAAGACAGTATTTAAAAACCTAAAATCACATTTTAAGGATCTATTTACAAACCAAAATTGAATAAAATCCATTTTAATTTCAATATTTTTTACTTATTATTACGCGAATGCGAACGCCAATCAGAGCGCGTGACGTCACACCATTGGCTGGACCTTACGCTTCCTATGAAATATTTCTGATTTCGACAAATTTTAATAATTCATAACTTAAAGTTGTTAAACCAGTGAACCGATTTTGATGCAACTTATGCTGTGCCCTTAGTTGGTCCATACTTAAACCAAAAATAAAGTCAATAACCAAAATGAATCTTATATTTTCAGAGAGACATTTTAGTTATTGACTTTATTTTTGGTTTAAGTATGGACCAACTAAGGGCACAGCATAAGTTGCATCAAAATCGGTTCACTGGTTTTTAAGTTATGAATTATTAAAATTTGTCGAAATCAGAAACATTTCATAGGAAGCGGAAGGACCTTCCAGTGGTGTGACGTCACGCGCTGTCAGACGACAGCTCGGAACGTTTTAGGCAGTATTTAAAAAATCGTTTTTATTTACGTACTTTTATATTGAAATTTCATATATTTTTGCATAAAAATATGATATACGTATATGAAATGGGTTTATCTATCATATAAAAGCAATTCCAAAAATTAGTCAACATCCCTATTATTATTATGATGTAATGTTTCCAGTTTGACGACCTCTGTGGTGCGGTGGGCTAATACCCGCCTGCAACGCAGAAGGTTGCGGGTTCGATTCCCGCATGGGACAAATGTTTGTGTGATCCACAGGTATTTGTTTCTGGTCTGGGTGGTTTTTCAATATCTATTATAAGTATGTATTTACAAAAGAAAAGTATATAAGTATTATATCCGTTATCCTAACCACCATATTACAAGCATTAAGTTGCTTAGTTTGGGGTTAGGTGGCGCTGTGTGAAATGTCCTGAAATATTTATTTTATTTTAGTTACGTAATCCGATCCACAACGGTCACGCGCTGTTGATGCAGGACACACACCGTCAACTGGTAGAGCGCGGGTACAAGAAACCTGTTCTGCTGCTTCATCCGCTCGGTATGACTTTCCATATTCTTCTGGAATTTATTACATTTTGACATATAATGATGATAATAAAATGCGTTTATTTTTCAATAACATCTTACAATAATAAAGTCATCACTGGCCTCCATAAGAGATGATTCAAGCAGCGTCCGTAATTATGGTTCGGCAATAATAAAGTAGGTACAGCATAATACTTAAGTACAGCGCTGTAGTCCCAACCACACCTGAAAGAAAGAAACCCTCGCTCCCTGAACTAAGTATTAGTGCCCGATGAAGAGTGTGGCCACGGTAAAGAGATATACAGTAATTTGACTCCCTAGAAGCGGTTGAACTCAAGGTCCCGTGAAGTGAGTAGGGTTCGGTAGGCAGCCTGGTGCCGAATAGGCGTTATTATTGTGAATTACTCAAAATATCAAAAAGAATTAAATTCTTTATGATATTTTTACTAATTCACAACCATTATTCGGAAGCTTACTGCTAAAACGTCTATTCGGCACCTCGCTTCTTGCCGATCCCTGTCCACCTTGTTGCAAACTCGCGCGACCTTATATTCTCATGGGGAGCCACTCCACGGTAAAGAGATGTACAGTAATTTGACTCCCTAGAAGCGGTTGAACTCAAGGTTTTTTTTTTATGGGATGAAGTAGAAGACGAGCAAGACGCTCTCCTGATGTTAAGAGATAACGCTGCCCATAATTAGTACAGTGCTACCTAGGATTTCACAATGATGTGAAATTCTAGGAGCACTGAACCAACACTTCTCACTCAAGAGTCATAAGATGTTAAGACTCTTTAGCCCAGTAATTTCACTAGCTACAGTGCCCTCCTACCGGAGCACAGTAATGTTTGCACAACGCTGCTCAGGCGGTAGAATAACTGGCACTGTTGGGGTACCCATCTAGACGACCTCCTGCAAAGGAAGTCTACCCCCGGTGACTACCATCTAGAATGTTCCAATGACGTCATGTTATAATATAGAAGTTGTAATAGCAGTGTTGTTTGATTGTAGGTGGTTGGACGAAAGACGACGACGTCCCTCTAGAGACCCGTATGAGACAACACAACGCGGTACTCAATGAGAGAGTTTTGGATCCAAACGCGACCGTGCTCGCTATATTCCCTTCACCCATGTTGTATGCTGGCCCTACTGAGGTAAGATACACTATACAGCTGTAGAATTAACCGTTGCCATAGCAACCGAGGAGATAACACAACGCGGTACTCAATGAGAGTTTTGGATCCAAACGCTATATTCCCTTCACCAATGATGTATGCTGGCCCTACTGAGGTAAGTTCATAGTTTTTCTCTCTTGTTTTTATTAACAGAACTAAATAGAGAGGTTGACATCGCATCGTCAACAAATTTAAGATACCTCATCTATATTAGTCCGTAATTGAAATAATAAAAAATATGAGATACGTATTTTTTGGTTTGTGAATATAAGAAAAAATGGCTGAGATATGACGCCTATAAGTTTACTAGTACAAAATGTACAAGAGTCCGTCCAGTGACGTCACGACCATACGACTTTAGTAGTTTGTATCTCACCCATTCATGAATAGATTTTTTTATACCTTGTCAACGTTCTCATTGTGATTTAACTCTGACAGTGTAGGTAGGATAACTTGCGGGCATATTAGGCTATCGCCCTAGAATCCATAGTCCTCATTAATACAAGTAAAATAACAAACGCAGTAAATTTAAGTTGTCATCAATCGTAGTAGTTATTAATGGCCGTCTGTTCTATTTGTAGAAAAAACTGTAATTATTTGTTTTTTAGGTACAATGGCACGCGAAATGCCGTATGAACGCAGGCGCTAACCATTACATAGTGGGTCGTGATCCAGCTGGTCTTCCCCATCCTAATGGTTCAGGAGACCTGTTCGACCCACGACATGGCGCTTTGGTGCTCACTCATGCACCTGGGTTGCATCATCTTGAGGTTAGTGACCATTAACAGAGTTTTATCTGCGTTTGTATTTAAGTAAGCATGCATTTATATAATACTAGCTTACCCGGCAAACGTTGTTTTGCCATATAAATAATTTCCTAGTAATTTCTAGTGTAGACAAAAAATAGCTTACTTATTGGAAGTATGTATGTATGTTAGAATGTGTATATTGTATGTATGTAAGAATGTGGTATATGCGTGAAATAAGCATTATTTTATGGAAAAATTTTTCAAACAAAAGTAAAATATTAAATTTTATGAAAACGTTGTCTCTTATAATTTTTTCATACAACCAATATTTCCATTGACATTTCAAAATAAAGATTCATAATGATTGATTTTTTGGAAACTATGAAAATCTTAATTGTTCAATTACATTTTTTTAATAAAATAAAATTAAAATTACATTTTTATAAGATCAACAACATTTTCGATATAAATAAAAAAAAGTATACTTACAACACAAAATCCGTTGTTATTGAAAGCTCGTGTCACGTGTTGAGTACTTTTGAGGTTATAAAATCACTTGTTTAACTAATCGTGCAAAATACACTCAAAATTGATAATTTAATTATTATTGATAAAATAGGAATGATTAAAAGTTAATATGAGAGTTACACTGATATAGCAAAATAATAATTGTCAACGTTACTACTACACTTGATGCATAAACAATAATGATGGCCGACAACTGTGTAGGGAGTGAGAAAGAAAGGAGACCGGCTTCGTTCTCATCCCTACTCCGTGCTGTTTACTGGGTCACTTCTGACACCTGTAGACATCTGGCGGGGATAACTAATTAAATAACGATTGATCAGTTTTCGACCGGAGAGGAAAAATGATTAAATTACTAAAATTGCTGTTAAAAAATAAGGGTTGTTCGTAGAAGGGTGAAAATTGAGGATTGTATGTATTTTTGTATGTTGTATCATAAAAAAATAGAAATTAAAAATTTTGTCTAAAAAATAAAATAAAAATTTAGGGGTGGACTGTTATGATTTTTATGTATTTGTGTCCAGAGGCCGATATATTAAAAACTTTTTGCGCATCACACGACTTTTATTTATCTTTTCCACTTAATTACAATATTACACACGAAAACAAATCTTATACTTTTCATGACATTTTTCCAGAGGATTCTTTCAAAGGATTCTTTCACAGAGTATAAAATTAGGGATCGGGTGCGTTCATAAATTATACAAAGTTTAACACCCCGTCTCGATTGAAACTTCTACTGAGTGAAATCGTTTTACAATAATTGAGTTATACTGAGATATATAGTTTAACATAAAATTCTTACAATTCACAATCAATTTAATAATAGAATTAAGTTATGTAATTACTTTAACAATATTTAGATGTTCAATCAAACAAATAATTATTAAACAATTTTCAGTGAACTTTTCATAGTAGACAGTTTTTCTTCTGCCAAAGATTTAGTTAACATATCTGCATTATTATTATGAGTTGCTACATATTCAATATTTATGAACTTTTTAGAAACAATGTCCTTTAAAAAATGAAATTTTATGTCTATATGTTTAGCACGTTTGCTATTTTCAAAAGATTTTGCAATTTGAATAGCACCACAATTGTCCATATATAGTATACACAACACATCACTATTAGAGTCATTTAGATCACTATACAGTCCTTTTATATATAATAAATCACAAGCACTTGTAGCCGCTGCTACATATTCTGCCTCTACTGTGGACAGAGCAACACATTCTTGTTTTCTTGAAAACCAGGCAACCGGACATCCACTATATAATGTCACAGATCCAGATACGCTTTTTCTATCAGTGTGTGAACCAGCCCAGTCTGCATCTGAATATGTCTCAATTGAATTTATTTCAGATTTTGTATACTGAAGTCCTGTTGTTTGTGTGCCTTTGAGATATCTGAGTGTTCTCTTAGCTTGAATCCACAAACTTCTTGTAGGTCTGTCTAGATACTGGCTTAGGTAAGAAGTTGCATATGAGATGTCTGGTCTTGATACTGTTGCAACAAACATTAGACTTCCTATTAATTGACGGTAAGGTATGTCTGTCACAATTGGCTCACTTTCATCAAGTTGAAATCCTTTTGTAAGTGGTGTAGCTGAGGATTTGCAGTCTTCCATTTTAAATTTCACTAACATATTTTCTATTTGTCTTTTCTGAGTAATCTTTAAGCTATTTTCCTCCTTTAATATTTCCATACCTAGGAATGATTTGGGCAATCCAAAATCTTTCACTTGAAATTCCTTTTTCAGATCTTCAACTACTTTTTCTATATCTTTGTCATGTCCAGTAAGTATTATGTCATCCACATATATTAGCATCCATACATTTATAGTTTCTCCTATGTATAGGCAAACATCATGTTGAGACCGTCGAAATCCTTTTTCTTTTGCAAAGTTATTGAATCTTTGATTCCAACATTTAGGGCTTTCTCTTAGGCCATAAAGTCCCCTATTTAGTTTTAGAACTTTGTTTTCTGATACTTTAATTCCTTCAGGTGGTTTAATATAAACTTCAGATTCAATTGTTCCATTCAGGAATGCTGTTGGCACGTCAAGTTGTCTAATATTCCATTCCTTTTGAACTGAATGCGCTAGTAGTGTACGAACAGAAGATATTCTTGCCACCGGTGCATAATTCTTTCCAAAATGTGTATCTTCTTTTAACTGGTATCCTTTTACTACAAGTCGAGCCTTTTTCAAATTATTTTCTTTCGTTTTGAATATCCATTTAGTTTCTATTGTTTTCTTATCTTTTGGCAAATCACATTCTGTCCATGTATTCATTTTTATTAAAGCTTCTTTCTCTTTTGTAATTGCTTCTTTCCATCCACCTTTTATAGCCTCTTCATAGTTCTGAGGATCACCCTCATTAATCAAACAGTATGCTTCATATAATTCAAAGTCTTTTAAGTGATTTGGCAATTTTACTTCTCGTTTTCTTAATTGGTTAGTATTACTTTCAGTATTGATATTTGTATCTTCTTGTTCCATGTTCTGTCTATCATGACTTTCTCTTTCTTGATTTATTGTTGTCTCTTTCTGATATTCTTCTTGTAATTTCCTTTTGTTTTCATTATTTTCCTGTATATGTTCATGATATTCATATTCTTCTTTGTTTTGTATTTTCCTGTATTTTATATCTTTTTCATTAAATCTTATGTCTCTTGTGACAATAACAGTATCGGTGATTGGATCCCATACTTTATATCCATTTCTTGCATATCCAATCATTCTGACTTCCTTAGCTCTTGGGTCTAATTTGTCTTGTCTTGGTAGTATGACCATCCAACCTTTAGCACCAAACGGCTTTAGTTTATTTAATTTCATTTCTCTTTGAAATATGATGGCTGGTATGTCAAACTGTATAGCACTTGATGGGCAACGATTTATCAAGTATGTTGCAGTTAAAACTGCATGGCCCCACAAGTATCTTGGCAAATTGGACTTGTCTAATATTGTTCTTGCTTTGTTAAATATTGTTCTATTAAGCCTCTCACTTTTTCCATTCATTTGAGGACTGTAAGGTACAGTGTACTCAATCTTGATTCCCTTTTCTTCACAGAAACTTTTCAAATATTTGGATGAATACTCTCCTCCATTATCACATCGAATCCTTTTTATCTTAAGTCCTTTCTCTGTTTCTATTTCTCTTATGTACTTTATTAGGTTATCTGCAGCTTCTGATTTATTCACTAGTAGGTAAGTTTGAGTAAAGTGTGAATAATCATCCAGTATAGTTTGGTAATATCTGTACCCTTCTTTTGTTGGTGTTTTCATTGGTCCTGCTACATCTGAATGTATAAGATCTCCTATATTTCTTGACTGAGGTTTTTCTACTGTTTTAAATGGTAATCTAGTACTTTTGTTTTTCATACAAATTTCACATACCTTTGTGTTGTATGGCAGATTCATTATTTGTAGTCCTTTGCGATTTAGATGTCCTAGCTTAATATGCCATAGGTCACTATCATGTATTTCTTGTGCAGATTGACTTTCATGTTCTTGATTTTGTTTCAATGTTAATTTCAAAATGTGAAGTTTTCCCTTTTTGGTTCCATAGTAAGTTTCTTTTTCAGATTTTATCATTAACTGTCCATTCTCAAATATTACACTTTTGCCTTTATTCATTAGTTCGTTAACTGATAGTAGATTATGAGCTATACCATCGACTATCAGTCCCTCAATTGTTATTGGTTTGTCTTCATAGTAGGTTTCTAATTGACCCTTTTTCTTTGCATATAACATGTCGCCATTTGCAATTTTAATTTGGATTGGTATGTTCAAATCGCTCACATTTATCATAAATCTCTCATATTTTTCTTGTATGAAATGATGGGTTGCTCCGGAGTCTACAACAAAAATAGTTTCAGAAGACTCAACTGTCATAATGTTTTCGGTGCAGGCTACGAACATTTCCTTGTTATCATTTTCTCTTGTATTTTCTGTTACATGACCTTGTCCTTGACTTCTAAAATTTCCTCTGTAACTTGAACGTCCTCTGTTTCTAGATCTTCCTCGTCCTCTTTGTGTATGTTGTCTTACTTCAACTTTTTTGTCGCATTGATATGCCATGTGACCCTCTTTTCCACATTTATAACATGTTAGAAAGCTACTCTCTTCTTCTTTTCTTCCATTTTTATTTTCTTTAAATTTCAACTCTTCATCTAATAATCTTGATTTAACAAATTCCAGCGTTAGTTCTTTTTCAATGCTCATGGTCTCTAGCGTTGTTATGACTGTGTTGTATTCTTCTGGTAACGTTAGGAATAAGTGTGTAAGTTTGTCACTCTCATCTAACACACTGCCCACTGTTTCTAATTGTGCTATCAGGTTGTCAAACTGAAGAAAGTGGTCTTGTAGGTTTTGATTATTCTTGGTTTTCATGCTTATGAGCTTCTTTCTTAAATGTAGTTTGTTGAATACACTTTTTCTCTCAAATACGGCTTCTAGTGACTTCATCATGTCTGCGGCTGTATTACACTTATTAATTATGTTCAGGTACCGGTCACTGACACATTGTACTATGATTGATCGAGCTTTTGCGTCGTTTTCTTGTTTTTCTTTATCTCCCAGATCGTATTTACTTAATACTGACAAGTTTCTTTCTTCTAATAAGGTTTTTACACGGAATTTCCAATTTGAAAACGCTACATTGTCCTTTAACTTTGGAAAGTTGCATGTTCCCGTCGTCATTTTTCTGATGATCAACCACGCTCTGCTGTTATGATTTTTATGTATTTGTGTCCAGAGGCCGATATATTAAAAACTTTTTGCGCATCACACGACTTTTATTTATCTTTTCCACTTAATTACAATATTACACACGAAAACAAATCTTATACTTTTCATGACATTTTTCCAGAGGATTCTTTCAAAGGATTCTTTCACAGAGTATAAAATTAGGGATCGGGTGCGTTCATAAATTATACAAAGTTTACCCCTAACATTTAGGGGGATGAAAAATAGATGTTGGCCGATTCTCATAGATACCGGATAAGCACAAAAAATTTCATCAAAATCGGTCAAGGCGAGTATGGCAACGAAAACTGTGACACGAGAATTTTATATATTAGATGTATCTATTATCTACATATTATTTATAATAATAATTTGTACCTGTAATGTATGTATTATAAACTTTCTCACATAAATATTCTTTAACTAGTTTTAGATATTATTGCACACCCCGTCTATTATTGTATTTACAGTCCTGTTCCATTCCCAGGTTGTCTGTAAGAAATTGCCTAGTGCGATAAGACCGCCTGTTGTTTACCTAGCGTTAAGATATCTAGATCATTAAGCTTCTTTGTAATTGTTTGGTATGCAATAAAGTATTATTCTATTATATTTTAATATCCAACGTTCTCTATTCGGGGCTATCCATAAATTACGTCACACGAATTTCATAATTTTTTGCCCCTCCCCCCGTCCTTGTCACAGCTGGTCACATTTGTGAGACTCCCCTCCCCCCCGCCTAGTGTGACGTCACATGTTTTGTAAATTTACATATATACTAGCTTACCCGGCAAACGTTGTTTTGCCATATAAATAATTTCCTAGTAATTTCTAGTGTAGACAAAAAATAGCTTACTTATTGGAAGTATGTATGTATTTTAGAATGTGTATATTGTATGTATGTAAGAATGTGGTATATGCGTGAAATAAGCATTATTTTATGGAAAAAATTTTCCAACAAAAGTAAAAAATTAAATTTTATGAAAACATTGTCTCTTATAATTTTTTCATACAACCAATATTTCCATTGTAATTTCAAAATAAAGATTCATAATGATTGATTTTTTGGAAACTATGAAAATCTTAGTTGTTAAATTACATCTAGACACGCGGCAGCGAGTCAAGCCAAGTTCAAGCAAAGGAACTGGCGACCGCGCCGTGTGTTATATTACACGAACCGTCCAAAGCGCGTTTTGACGACTTTTTACACCCTCGTTATACAAAAACTATTACACATAGACAAGTCAAATTTGGCACATATACTTAAATATACGAACTATATCTCTGTTCCAAATTCCAATAACACAGCTCAAACGGTTATTTAGATATAAACATCCAGTAATCGGTGAAGTTAATACATACTGAGGGATAGATCAAAAGTAATATCCCAGTTCCAGATGACCTAGAAAGCTGAAATTTGGCATCCCGATAGGTAATGTCGTAGTAACAAAGGGAAAAATCAGAAACTAGTATTTTTTTATCATTTTAAATTATTATTAATTTGTAAAAAATGTATGATATTAAAGTATGGGACGCCTAGGAACGCATAAAGCCATACATGTTGCATGTTGCTATAATTTTTGTGTAGGCGGCTATTTTCTGTTAGATACTACGAAGTGCGCGCGAGTCCACTATTCCTACTAATATAATTATAAATATAAATACAAACTTTATACCTACTGTACGTATGGATATATGTTTTTTTACTTTTTCACGCCTAAACGGGTGGGCCGATTGACTTTAAATTTGGTATAATAAAAAATATAGCTTAGACCCCTGGAATAACATAATACATATACACTACTGTACCAAACTGTATAGCGGGTAAAACAGCTAGGCACAGCTAGTCACTAATAAAAATAGGTTCCTGGTACCTACGTAACAATTGTATTATCCTATGTAAATACATATCAATATATCGACTCACCAGCACAAGGCGGCTCAGTAACATAGAGGTAATAATATTAACATTGTTTACAATAAAAATAATGTATGTACTCGTATATCGCCTTAGGTGCTAGTTGATGTAAACATTTTAGATACCTACGTACCTGTAACGTATAGTCATAATATTATAGGTATGTGGCGGTATCTGGGGGCACGGCAGTGCCCCCGCCAAGTCGTCGTCATTACAAGTCTTGTCGGCTTAGGTTTCTTTTGATCGAAATTCTTATTCAGTTCCAGATGATCTAAAAAGTTGAATTTCCATCCAGGTAGGCGGTAGGTATAAGTAGGGATTGCAATCCGGTGTCATTTTCAATCCGGCCGGATCCGGCCGGATTGATCAAATCAGGATGATTTTTGCTTTTTACTACAATAAGTGATTTAATCAAGTCACTACTCTCATATTACGTAATACTAGCTGCGCCCAGCGGTTTCACCCGCTGTACTGTAACCTATGTGTTGTTCCAGGGTCTAAGCTATATAAAATTTCAGACCAATCGGTCCACTCATTTAGACGTAAATGAGTAACAAACATACATCCAGACACCCATTCTTACAAACTTTCACGTTTATAATATTAGTAAGATGAAGGTAGTTAAAATCGACTTTATTGCCTAACCAATGTTAAGACCGTTAAGACAAATAGATAAAAACATATTTTCATTCAGAACAATTAAAATTTAGTAGGTAGTGTAGAATTAGACGACATTCTGAATTGGTCACGTCGAATTCCTCAGTGTCTGAAAACCAGGCTTTACAATCAGAGGGCCTATTGGCTAATTCTCACCCACTACGATTGATGACAACTTCAATATACATTGAGGAGGTTTAAGCAAATAATGTGTTTTACATATCGTTTGACGATAGCCTTCAGTGCATCCTGCCCACCATGACATACGCCGCCGAGACATGGACGCTAACACATGAGGCTGTCTACCGCATCAAGGTAGCACAGAGAGCCATGGAGCGCGCCATGCTTGACATCAAACTTCAAGATCAAGTTCCAAACATCGAAATTAGGCGAAGAACAAAAGTTCAAGATGCCGGAACGAGAGTAATGGGACTCAAATGGAGTTGGGCAGGTCACCTGGCTAGGCGAGGTGACGACAGGTGGAGTAAGATGTTGACTGAATGGTGACCAAGGACAGGCAAACGCAGTGTCGGTCGTCCAGCAGCCAGATGGATGGACGATTTGGTAGAATTGGCGGGTCGCACATGGACCAGATTGGCACAGGACAGGGTTGACTGGCATAACCTGAGGAAGGTCTATTCCCAGTAGTGGGATGTAGAGGGCGGTGGATGATGATGACGAAGTAGAGTAGGTAATACTTATAATTTTACGAAGCAACGAGTAACTCAGTCTTTCTAGATTTCACTTTCACAGATTTATTTATAAGTAGGTAACAATATTAATTATTATGTAGTATTTAAAGATACAATAGTTATACCTTACTCTCGGTGACGAAAGACTCGCACGCATGAATACCACACGCATTTAAAGTCCTACGCATACAACAGCTATATTATTTTGCCACAAACTACTAGCACCGGATCCGGTCTCCGGATCCGGTATATTTGTACCGGATCCGGTAACCGTTAAATGTGCCGGATCCGGCCGGATTACCGGATCCGTTTTCCGGATTGCAATCCCTAGGTATAAGATAGCTGGGTGAATAAAGATAAATTTATCAGTAACTAGTATTGTTTAAAAATCAATTGATTAGGTACAATATTCAAATCAATAGTGCACATAAATGCTATATATAAATAAGTACTAAATTAATTATAGGTAAAGGTATATCGAAGCACGGCGAGGCTTACGGGCCGCGGTGCGACGGCCGTGCCATGGAGCAGTGGGGTGGGGGGAGGTGCAATAAAATAATCATTTGGTAAATTAATCTTATTATGACTGGGTGTCTTAAATCTATTACATACTAAAAAGTACTGTACAAAAAGCAATGATATCCCATCAAAAACATAAATGTGAAAAGAGAGCCAAGTTCAATATTACGATGTATGTACTCATAGTTACCTATGATTTGGTAGTTGACTTTAACGACAAAAGAAGTGAGATCTAAATGGGTGCCAAGTTCAATGGTCAGTCCTGAAAAATATTTACAACATAAAATATTTTATTACAACTTAAAAGATTATTTCTTCTTATCACTTAGAATTAATATTATTTTGAAGCCCAAAGTTTGACTTGGCTAGTTCTCATGGGTACCATACGACGAAGTATCATTAAGATAAGACAATAGAGATAAGACAATAGATACTTTATTGTACACCACATAATGTTACAGAAAATACATAAGTACATAATTAAAAATAAAAATTACAATGTACAAGTGGCGGTCTTATCGTTAAAGAGCGATTTCTTCCAGACAATCAGTGGATGGAGGGGACTAATTTACACGATAAAAGACGGTGGCGCACTAATTAGCACTAAGTGCGTTTAGTGGTGATCAAGCTAAAGTTAAGAGAGTACCTACCTAGTATATTATGAGAACTGGCCAAGTCAGTCTTTAGGCTTCAAAATAATATTAATTCTAAGTGATAAAAAGAAATAATCTTTTAAGTTGTAATAAAATATTTTATGTTGTAAATATTTTTCAGGACTGACCATTGAACTTGGCACCCATTTAGATCTCACTTCTTTTGTCGTTAAAGTCAACTACCAAATCATAGGTAACTATGAGTACATACATCGTAATATTGAACTTGGCTCTCTTTTCACATTTATGTTTTTGATGGGATTTTTTTAATAAAATTAAATTAAAATTACATTTTTATAAGATCAACAACATTTTCGATATAAATAAAAAAAGTATACTTACAACAAAATCCGTTGTTATTGAAAGCTCGTGTCACGTGTTGAGTACTTTTGAGGTTATAAAATAACTTGATTAACTAATCGTGCAAAATACACTCAAAATTGATAATTTAATTATTATTGATAAAATAGGAATGATTAAAAGTTAATATGAGAGTTACACTGAGATAGCAAAATAATAATTGTCAACGTTACTACTACACTTGATGCATAAACAATAATGATGGCCGACAACTGTGTAGGGAGTGAGAAAGAAAGGAGACCGGCTTCGTTCTCATCCCTACTCCGTGCTGTTTACTGGGTCAGAAGTGACACCTGTAGACATCTGGCGGGGATAACTAATTAAATGACGATTGATCAGTTTTCGACCGGAGAGGAAAAATGATTAAATTACTAAAATGGCTATTAAAAAATAAGGGTTGATTGTAGAAGGGTGAAAATTGAGGATTGTATGTATTTTTGTATGTTGTATCATAAAAAAATAGAAATTAAAAATTTTGTCTAAAAAATAAAAAAATAAATTTAGGGGTGGATTACCCCTAACATTTAGGGGGATGAAAAATAGATGTTGGTCGATTCTCATAGATACCGGATAAGCACAAAAAATTTCATCAAAATCGGTCAAGCCGTTTCGGAGGAGTATGGCAACGAAAACTGTGACACGAGAATTTTATATATTAGATATGAATTATTGAATGAAAACAGCGGTTCCGAAATCAGTTTTATTTCGGAACTGCTGTTTTCGTTCAGTAATAGTTTGAAGTTCGTGTTTTAACACTTAGTTTATAATACATAGATTATTATGATTGTTTATTTATTGTTAACCATGGTCGTCCCACTGCAGGGCAAAGGCCTCCCTACCTTCCTTCCACTTTTTGCGGTTTTGGGCTATTTCTGACCAGTTTTTGCAAAAAGAGTCTAACTCATCCCACCATCTCCGCCTGGGCCTACCGCGGCGTCGTCTAACTGTGCTGGGTGTCCACTCAGTGGTGCGTTTAGCCCACAGCTCGTCCGACATGCGGCAGATATGCCCTGCCCAGGTGCATTTTAAACTCGCGGCTTTATGACCAACATCGACGGTCTTTGTTTTTGAGCGCAGTATGGTGTTCCTGATTTGGTCTGTTAGCTTGACGCCTAGAATACTGCGCTCCATCGCTCGCTGGCAAACCCCGAGCGCGAACTTCTGATGATCAGTCAAAGACCAAGTCGGTGCTCCATAGTTACAAAATTTAATAATTTTCAGATTATACCATTCCGTGTGGCCGCTTACGATACATCGGTGGGTAAGATGGCGTTCTTCGATCCAACAAGGAAAGAAGATTTCGACTTCATCTCCGGCACTAGAATGAGAGGTAAAATATTATAGACTATCGGTTCCCAGCGGTGTTATTCGCTAAAAATAGTTGTTTTTGTATTTTATTATAAGGTCCAAATTACCGCCTAAGTTATTTGCTGAATTTCAGCTCAATTGGCTACATTGGGCCTCAATTATTTCAGCTGTTTAAGTTAATAAAGACCACCAACCAGACAAATATTAGA
Organism: Hemithea aestivaria; assembly: GCA_947507615.1. NCBI lineage: Eukaryota > Metazoa > Arthropoda > Insecta > Lepidoptera > Geometridae > Hemithea > Hemithea aestivaria. The sequence continues at coordinate 14,384,015 of OX382325.1, read as the reverse complement.
GCTTCCTGATTTTTGTCCTTCGAGCCAGATTACCTAAAAATATTTTTATTTATAGGTCTTGCAAAAACAGGTAAGGAACCTCCAAAAGGCTTCATGGCGCCGACCGCGTGGAAAGTTCTCGCAGACTACTATCAATCATTGAAATCCAAAATGGACACCAACTGAAGCTTGATACCGTCTTAAAGTATTAAATATGTTTAAAGGTTTATTTTGAAGCCGTGAAAGTCAGTGACGTATAATACATGTACCTTAGGGTATGGACGTGTGTACCTTAGGGTGTCCCGAAAATTAGGCAAAAAAGGATATTTTTTTAACTACAAAGCGAGGTAGAGACACTTAAATATTTTTTTTGGATAATTATTCATAATGTGGGTCAAATACGCAACTTTTGACACATATTTTTACTCTAAACGATTCGTGAGTATTTAAATTCATCTCATCTTCTTCCGATCGGCACGAAGTCGAAGTAAATACAAGTGAGTTTATGCCGTTTATTTACAAAGATGAACTTCTGACACCTATTGCGTTAGCGTAGCTTAAAAAAAAATGTTTTCCATACATTCGTCGGGACACCCTAATGTACTTATTTCAATACTGATCTTTCTATAAAAACTGTTATAAACGGCAAAAGTAATAGTGCCACGTTGGCACTACTGAAAACTATGGTATGAATAGTTGCTTCTGACTTTCATGACCTCGTTTATGAATTAAATATTATTTTTTAAATCTGATAATAGCAGCATATGAAATATTTGGCCTATACTTCGTTTCAAAAACAAAGATAATTTTTGCAGGGTTCAAAGGATCAATATTTAAATAAATTCGATATTTTATCGGATATTTATCATAATATATCAGATATATAAATATCATAATATACTTAGTCCGGCCATAAATACTGTTACACTTAAAAATAATCAAAATATTACTTTCGGATTTGGAATCTGTCACGTGTATTTGATTGTTCATTGAGTTTTCTCATTATGGCTCCAATACATTGTTCAATATTTTGCGATATTAAAATGGAGTGGGGTGATAAAGAGAACCGAATCACTGTGATTGCATTACACAAAGTAGGTATGGAGCCAATGCAATTTTTAAAACTCTCCATACGCTTGGTATTAGTAAATTTTTGTGTACCCGGCTATTAATAGGTACAATGAGACTTCCTCTGTTTGTGACAGAAAAAAATCTGGCCGTCCACGTAGTGTTCGTACGAAAAAGGTGGTCAAAGCAGTAAGGGAAAGAATTCGAAGAAATCCTGCCCGAAAGCAAAATATCTTGTCTCGGGAGATGAAGATAGCAACTAGAACTATGTCGCGTATTTTAAAAGATGACAGGAATTGCAGCCTATAGAAGACGTACCGGTCATTTCTTAACTGATAATTCAAAAAAGAATAGGGTGGCAAAATAGAAACATCTACTGAAGCGGTACGCATAGGGTGGTCACAAAAAAAAAATTTGTTTACTGATGAGAAAATTTTTAGAACTGAGCAACATTTTAACAAACAAAATGACCGTATTTATGCTCAAAGCTCTAAGGAAGCTTCCCAATTAGGTGACAGAGTGCAACGTGGGCACTATCCGACATCAGTGATGGTTTGGTGGGGTATTAGCTATGAAGGAGTGACTGAGCCATACTTTTGTGAAAAAGGTTTCAAATTATCGGCACAAGTGTATCAAGATACCATTCTTGAGAAGTTAGTAAAGCCCCTTAACAAGTCCATGTTCAATAACCAAGAATGATCCTTCCAGCAAGACTCGGCGCCGGCTCATAAAGCTCGGTCAACGCAGTCTTGGTTGGAAACGAACGTTTCACACTTCATCAGAGCTGAAGACTGACCGTCGTCTAGTCACGATCTTAATCCGCTGGATTATGATTTATGGTCAGTTTTAGAGAGCAGGGCTTGCTCTAAGCGCCATGATAATTTAGAGTCCCTAAAACAATCCATACGATTGGCAGTGAAGAATTTCCCTATGAAAAGAGTGCGTGCTTCTATTAATAACTGGCCTCAACGTTTAAAGGACTGTATTGCAGCCAATGGAGACCATTCCGAATAAGCTTTTTATACTTAGAGCTGTTTTATATTTATGTATTAAACTAACACACTGTAAAAGTAATAAATGTTATTTGCAATAGAAAAAAAATCTTTTTTCTTAGTTTCAGTATTTATGGCAAGACTAGGTATATCGGATTATAACATATACACTTCATACATACAGATCAGTTCAGATAGTACAGTATCGGATTATACAGTTTTTGTGAATATATCAATCATATTTTCATTGATTTATAACCTTCGAACTTCGAACCCTGCAAAAATTATCTTTGTTTTTAAAACGAAGTATAGTTTCTATGTAAGAGAGTACAGACGAGCCCTAAAATATCGTGATATGGAGAAATTTGTGACGAAAATGTTGAAGTGACGTCGCGTCGCTCGTGGAGGCAACCCCTTAGCGTCTTACTTTTATTTATTTTTTAACCCATGAGCCCACATAGAGATAGGTTATATTTTCATATATATGTATGTATTTGCCAGTTTCATCAGTACATTTTGCCTTTTTTCTAAAGATTACTTAACAGTTTCTTTAGTCTTACTGATGACGTAACTCTAAATATTTGATTAAAATAAGTATTATACCCAGTTATACGATAATAATGTAATTACCATTAAAATATAATAGATAGTTAAAATTTTACATTATCATATGCTCTCAAAATACGTAATAGCACAAAAATCACAGAAAATTAATTAACAAGTCAATAGAAATCCAGTTTCTATAGTCACTCGTCAGTTTATAACTATGGCGTCATTGGCACTTCTATTGATATCTTCATACGGCACTTCCATTATCTTCTTAAGGTATCTTATCTGTAAACATTCTCGAAATAGTCTGAACATATTCTTAAGAGATTAAGAGCGTATATATCAGGTGACGCTCTCTCGCTCGCACTATTTGACAAATTTTGAAATATATAAATTCATAGAATTAATTTATTGAAAATTCCTCAAGACCAGCCCTGCATAATATTATTGCACACATTTTAAAAGAGTTTTCAGTTAAATGGTGCGAGCTAGAGAGCGTCACTTGATTATATCATCATCATCATCATCTCAGCCATTGGACGTCCACTGCTGAACATAGGCCTCCCCTTTGGACTTCCATATGTACCGGTTGGAAGCGATCTGCATCCAGCGTCTTCCGGCGACCTTTATAAGGTCGTCTGTCCAACTTGTGGGTGGACGTCCTACGCTTCGTTTGCTAGTCCGTGGTCTCCACTCGAGCACTTTTCGACCCTATCGGCCATCCGCTCTGCGCGCTATGTGGCCTGCCCATTGCCACTTCAGCTTGCTAATCCGCTGGGCTATGTCGGTGACTTTAGTTCGTCTACGGATTTCTTCATTTCTGATTCGATCTCGTAGAGAAACCCCGAGCATAGCCCTTTCCATAGCACGCTGGGTGACTTTGAGCTTCGAGATGAGGCCAATGGTGAAGGACCACGTTTCGGTGCACTTGATATATACGCTCTTAAAATTAGCATATCTAATACTTCTATCATGCTACCGTAAGGCTATTTATAACAATATGCCGCATTATCATTAGCACAGATAAAAGAATTCATTAGTTTCTTCTAAATACGTCTCAAATAAAGTTTAAAATGTTCAGTGATTAATACAGTATTTGACATTAATTAAACTTGAGTGCCCTTACTCACTTTTGAACTCCAGGGTTCGACCATTATCCGTGAGCTTAATCGTTTGTTTACATAGTTAATATGGATAACACTCACGTTAGTTTTCTAAAACGCACTTTAGAACTCATTCGAAAAATGTTTTAATTTCTTTTTAATGTTAGACATCGACATTGGCGCGGTTCCAGGGCCCCCCCTGGTAAAGGGGGTCATTACCCCCCGCCCCCAAATCCTAGTATCTCAGCTCTCGGAACGAACTAAACGCACACTTTTCATAGTCAGAAATATTTTTTTTCTCAAGCTACTCGCGCTTTAAGTAAGCATTAAGCATATTTAATTGGCTGAAAAAAAACTTTGTTGAAAAATGGATATCCGTCCAATTTTCACAAAAAAAAAATCAAGTTTGTAAATGCATAATGATAAAAATATTTATAATTTGAAAGACAATCTTATATATAATTTGAATTACTCATCAACTTTTTTTACACATATTCGCACACCTAGTGAAATACTGACATAACTCAAAAATATATTTTTTTAAATCAGTAGAGATATATTTGTGATTGCAAAAGCTTACTTTTTTTTAGTTAAGCTAGTATTTTATTAGGTGCGAACTGCGAATATATTAAATGAAATTAGTGTTTTTTTTTATGTTTATGGTTATGTTTTATGTTTAAGTTAGTAGGTTAGGTACTTAATTGTATGGTGTGCAATATTTTTGACATTGTGTTTATTCTTGACATTACATTCCTGTTTGAAACGAGATGTATTTGCAATGTAGACAGAGAAAACTACGAATGGTAAATGCATTAATTGTTGAAGAAAGCCTAGACTATAAAATTTAGTATTTTCTAAATCAATATGGTGCTTATGTTTTAACATAGTATCAAACTAAATTTTAATTAATATAAATTGTAAATTTTGTCTTAACTTTCTTTTCACGCGAATGAGATCTGTCTGTCTATTATAATTATCTCTGTCTATATTGCATTTTAAATGGATAAAAGTCTTATTTTAAAATACTCAAAATTAATTTTGGTGTGTAAAATAACGTATGCACTTTGCGATTGATCCCAGTGCAGTCAGCCAAGTTTTGATTCCAGGACGTAAGGCGTCCGGAATTAAAAATATACTAAATCAAGGGACTATTTTACGGCTGCCGTACAACCGGACGGTTGCTAGTTGTACTATACGGATAGAACCATGCGGCTAGGCGTAATCACAACCGCGTCCTGCGGCTAGCCGTATAATGCGTACTACATACGTAATGATTGCTGACGTATTACTTACGTAAAATTATTGTTTTTTTTTCAAGCTTTGTCTAAATTTCGTGATACAAGTCCATACGAGTTTATACAAAATAAAAATGTCTTTTGTTTTTATTATATTTTACATGAATAGCGTAAATGTTGTTATGTAAATTGAATTATAATCAATTGTCTTACTGAGAATTTTTAAATGGTTAGGCCGGTCCGTTTTTATGTTTGTACCCCTAAATAACTTTAATAATAAGAATAATATGTTTTTTTTTTGTATTAAATACACCTTCCATGCTTTTAAATAAGCTTTGTGTGAGTTTAGTTGGACCAGTCTTAAATTACATTTGTGAGCTAAACTAAAATGACCCACATGCTTAGGGAAACAATGGATTGAGAATTACTCGACATAATATAATTATATCCATAAATATATTATACTTTATTTTTAGTTAAGTTTTATAAAATCTATTTTTATTTCAAGCGTTTATTTTTACATGAATTGTATTTTTTGTATTATTAAAAATTTTAAGTACTTCAATTGTGATGGGATGTATTTTTTAAATATTAAGAGATTTATAATAAATTGTTGTAATATAAATGGTGCTTGTAAAGCTGATAGTTACATTATACAATAAATAAATTATGATTTAATTGAATGTTTTTTTATTTATTTTTGCCAACCTTCTAAATAATGAAATAAAAATGGCATGTGTTATCTGTAGGAAGTTTCTTAGTGCGAAAAGCACCTATTATGTCTAGAACTAACTTGATTATAATTGATCAGTTTGAAAACGATCAAAGCTTGGCATTTAAAGGTTGACACGCCTACGAAATCGTAGTGTGGATAGATTAGAGATCCTTAAAGTCTTAAAAAAGAAGTTTAGTGAGACCCGTTATAGCGCGTGGTGATTGAAGGCTGTGACCCCTATGACCTATGAAATCATTATGTGGAAAACATCTAGTCTAGGTATAAAGTGCAAAGAATTCAAGTGTGGCTCTTGGATACAGGACACGCCCACAAAAGCGATATGTTCAAAGCCTAAGTAGATATAAATCACATCAAAACACTTAGTTACCAAATTATTATCTTATCAAAATGTACCACCAAAATCAAAATGCCAGTCATTTACAAAAACAAATGCCGATAACGCTATCAGAAATTGTTATCATCATTCCGTAATTATCATACGAATGTATATTATTTAATAAACGAATTAAGTCTTTAATTCGTTCCAATAAGACTTATTTTTATTTTAAAAGTTTAAAGTTGTTTGCCTCAGGCCTCAGTATTGTGGTAGAGGCAATCGTAACTGGTCTGCTATAATGTTGGTTTCGGTTAAAAAGCTTTTGCAATGTTCGAAAAATACACGTTGTTTATCACATTATCCGATAGATGAGCATGTATTTCGATTGTCCAGTGAACAACAGCAGGTGAGTTGCAGTTTTAAGCATTATTGTGATAGAATTAAAGTCGCATGTAGCGTGTAGAGATAGTTAATCTGTGACGTAATTTTTACGAGTTGCATTCACTTCATAGCATTGACCTCCGGAATAAGTACGTAGTAGTTAAGTAAATGTTATAGGTATTAGGTACACCTATCACCTACCTATCTATTTATGCGATTTGTAATGAATTTAGCTCTACTACGCTTCCCTAAACTACCTTTTTTCATGAAGTTTATTAATCTCATATCAAGTAAGTAGTTAGATATTAATCGCTGTTAGCGGTTAGTGATAAGACCGCCAATCGTAATACTTTATGGTTTTCAGATGTGTTATAATCAAGTTTTTTTTAATTTTTACTTATTGTATTTTTGGTGTACGATAAGGAGAGTTAATTTTCCTATAGTCTTTACAATCTTATTTTTGAAAGATTTTTTTTATACCACTCTTTCGCTCTACGTCCGATGCTATCGGAATCCGTTAAATGACGGTTCGGAGTAGCCGTGATTTGTATGGTAGCGGTAGCTTATCTACAGTTATCCGATTTAATAAGACTTAATGAAAATGTGTATTCAAATCATTTTCAGCTCAGAAAAACCGTCTTCGATTTCGCCCAAAAAGAACTTGCACCCAAAGCAGCTGAGATAGACAGAGAAAATAATTTCAAAGAACTCCGAGAGTTTTGGAAGAAACTCGGACAACTTGGCACTTTAGGTAAGACATTTTCTTTATCAATATTCAAACAAACAGAAACAACACGCTCTTATTGGTATTTCTCAGATATTACATCACCATATTTTATCTTCTTTGTTGGTGTAGAATTCGTCCAATGCTTATTTAAACACCTCTGACATAGGTTCAAAATGTTTGAACATTTTGAGATTTTCATCAGAGATGTGCGTCACCAGAGGGCCTATTTATTTATTTATTTATTTATTTATAAGATGAGCAGAAAGCTTACAGAAAGATCCAAAACGCTTTCTACCTTAACTAAATTACACTAAATACTACAATAATTATTTAAAAATAATCTTAGTTTAGTTATTACAACAATTTCAGAGTCATTAAATACATCAACCTCATGGAACGTATGTTGGAACAGATTAAGAAGTTGTAACGCTCGCTGCGTGGGAGCGTTCCCTGCGTGAAGAGTTCGGGTCATAGGCTGGTAGAACGTCTGGGGTCGCCGACGCCTACTGCGACTATAATAATCCGGTACGAAAAGGCCCAACTTACCCAACGTTGCGGGATTGTGCACTTTGTTGCGGAGAATTTGCATATAGTGTATGAGTAGATGTAACTTGCGCCTGAATTCTAATGTGTCCACACCAATCATCCCGGATACGAAAAGCGACGGAAACAGGAACGGATAATATCCGTACATCCTTTTATAAATGTAACGGGCAAATTTGCGTTGAAGCCTTTCGATCATAAGAGTATATTTGGCCTCTCGCGGATCCCACACTATAGAATCAAACTCCAGCTTACTGCGGACGAAACTGTTGAATAATGTGAATGCTATACTTATATCTGAGAACTGTGAGGCAGTTCTCATTATAAAACCGAGAATCTTGTTGGCATCCTTACATGTAGACACAATGTGGTCGCGAAAATTGACACCATTGTCTAACGTAATACCCAGATCTCGAACATTGACATCCCTATTCAGCGTGAAACCGCACAGCGTATATGGAAATATGATGGGATTTATAGATCTAGTAAACGAGACAACTTTGCATTTAGTCACATTGAAACCGAGTCTATTCATCAGGCTCCACTCTTCCACCGACTCAACATCGTTCTGCAGACTAACACAGTCAGATTGAGAGGTCACAGGTTGATAAACCTTGAGATCATCGGCGAATATTAAGCACTGCGCGGTACTGAGGACTTTAGGTAGATCATTGATCATCACTAAGAACAGGGTGGGCCCTAGATTACTACCCTGACTTACACCTGATCTTGTGTAGAATTCGTCAGATTGGTACTTTTGTAATTGGACATATTGTCTCCGATCTCGAAGGTAGTCGGCGAAAAATCTCAATAATTTTGGCGAAGCGCCGAACTCTGACAACTTGACCAACAGGATATCGTTGTCTACCAGATCGAATGCACGCCTAAAATCTAGAAACAATGCATCAACTTGGCGACTGACGTCCATCTCCGAAGCTACGTGATCTACAAAGATTAGGTGGTTGGTAGTAGTTGAACGAGCAGAACGAAAACCGTGCTGGGAATCATCAAAATAAGGCTCAATTTGTCGCGTAAGGTAAAAACTGATTATTGATTCGAAGTTTTTGCTAAAAACCGCCAAAACAGCAATCGGCCTAAATGTTGACACATCTGTGGATCCCGCCACCTTTGGAACAGGTGTCACTCTGGACAATTTCCATCTATCAGGGTACATATTCATATCAAGGGATCGGTTGAAAATGTGGAGAAGAGGTGTTGCGAATGCTTCGAGACAGTCCTTGACCAGGCATGGTGGTATGCCATCAGGGCCAGCCGCAGATAAAGGCTTAAGCCTACGCACAGCATGTTCGAGATCAGCAAGAGTGACATTGGCTATTCCTACAATGCGTGCATCTCCACCTATGACACTACGCTCAGCAACTTCAGGGTTTAAGGCTGGAACACCAGTGAGAAACACCGAGCTGAAGTATTCGCCAAATGCTGCGGCTGCCTCCTGACCAATAACTAGTTCCCCATTTACAGTGAACTCATTCGTTTGACACCTGCTATTACGAGATTCTCTTACGTGTTTCCAGAATTTTCTGGGATCGCATTTTATGTTTGATGCAAGAGATTCAATATGTCCGCGATATGCTTCGTCAATCAGCTCTTTAATGTGTGCCCTGTAATATTTGTATACCTCTCGATTAAATTGCAGACCCAGCTCTTTATATTTACATAAATGAAAATATTTGATTTTTAGCTTGCTTTTTATTTCTTGAGTAAACCATACCGGGTATTCGCGTCGACCAAAATTATTATACGCTTTGTAAATAGGGACATGATCACAAATTTTTGCATTTAATTTATTATAGAAAAGATCTACGGCTACGTCAACGTCCTGCTCCAATATCACTTCGCTCCAAACAAGAGCAGAGACACCGGCATACAGGGATCTAAAATCCGCTTTACGGAAGTTCCAATCCGGCGCATACGACTTCCTAGTTAACGGGGGACAAGCAAGAGGTAGAGGAGAATCACTAGATCGGACCAAGCTAAACGCAACCTGTAATGGTGGGTGATAGGTATCAACCGGGACTAGAGACTCGACCTCATCAGTTATTGTCACACGACTTGGGTTTAAGGTAGACAACACGAGGTCCAACATACTTCCATGAGAGTTTAGTACATTATTATGCTGACTCAGCTTACAGAAATCTAAAAACATTTCAAATCGTAACTTCATCGCTGCACTACATGAATTTAGATTAAAATCTCCAATGATAATTATATCTATGAGTAAAGAGTATTTACATATACAATTTTCTAAGCAGTCTAGAACATCTCCATACTGACTATCGTTGTAACTCGGTGGTAAATAGACTACACATACTAATAGTTTTACATTTTTCCATAGAATTCTAACAAACAATACTTCTTTGTCATTAGATAGACCATCCACGTCCGTAATTAATTTTACATTATAAGAATCACGCACAGCCAAGAGCACTCCACCCCACCCCACGTCGCCAGCGCGATCCTTACGCAGCACTACGTACCCGGGGGGGAACAGTTCCCCATCACAGACTGAGCTCGTCAAGAAAGTTTCAGTTAGAGCAAATACGTCACAATTATTATTTAGGATATTCTTGTAAAACACCGAGGTCTTGCTTCTGAGCCCCCTGACGTTCTGATAATACAGTTGTATTTTTTTTGTTGATTTAGGACCTCTGCCCCTCTTGGGGTTTCCGAAAGGATTGACGCCAGGGTTTAATACAAACATCTTGTGGCCAGTTTTCGGGTGACATTATGGTATCAGCAAGTTTCGCAGGAACGTCTATTTTAAATGATGCGTAATTACCTCTAGCCTTTAGTGTTTCTGCTGTATAATAGCAATCCCCAGATACAGTCCTAAGATGATCAAGAACATCGGCCTCAGTTGTACCGACCTTTAAGTAGTAAAGGTGTAACTGCCGCCTACGCTCTGCCGCCACCAACTTTGTTGCACCTGGAGCCGCTGCACCACGCATAATACCAGCAGGAGCACCTCGAGACCGTCTTCTGGAAACCTCAGTCCACTGAGAGGCCTGAATGACGCTGTTACGCGGCAGTTGTTGAGAGGGCTCTCCAGATACAGATGAGCTATGTGGTCCCGCAAGGAAAGAGACACAGTCAGAATGGGACGGTCCGCCATCCACTACCACTTGGAGACGAGGTATAGGGGGCTCAGTCGACGGTTCATGGGCATTCTTGTATACAGGACGTTCTTCCGATTTCCTTGCTGATTCACTCTCGAGTAGTACTATCCTAGTCGTAAGCTCGGCAATCTTATTGTGCAAGGGTAAAGTGGCCTGAGCAGTTTTTTCCTCGACTACTTTAGAAATTAAGCCTACAAGACGCTCATCTATAATTCGTTCAAATTCATCTCTAATAACGCTACGCATATTGTCCAAATAATTAGTGTCGTCTAGATATGAGTGTTCGAGGTTGGTGGTGATGTTCGGACATCCACTCCCACGCCTGACATTAACGTTATCGGTTTCGCTGCCACTGGACAAAGGGCTAGGTGGAACTGGTCTAACTCTGCTACTCTGGCTTGCGCCGACTGGTGTGTTAACGTTACCAGTTTTGGGCACCTTACTTATACATCCGGGGCACTTCCAAGTGCTCTTCTTCTCATTCATCAGAGCGCTGGTAAATCGCGCTTTGGGTACATTAACACATTGCAAATCGTATGATAATTTGCAGACACAGCAAGTAAGATAGTTTCCCGATGATATAGGGCTCTGGCAGCCTGCACAAGAAACCATTTTAGAAGCCATTCCTAAGCAAAAGCAACAGCAATAACAAAGCAAAGCTGATTGTTATGTTGCGTAGAAACTGCTATGCAAACTGTGGCTCGTTGCGATGCAGCGGCGTCACAGATTAAGAACGAGTACTGCAGCAAATCTTGTCCGCGAATTGTCAATGTGCGAAACCGGCTCGATTCGTAGAAACTGCTATGCAAACTGTGGCTCCAGCGGCGTCACAGATTAGGAACGAGTACTGCAGCAAATCTGGTCCGCGAACTGTCAAAGTACGAAACCGGCTCGATGCGCTTTTTTTTGTCGACGTTGTCGTAAACACTGCCACATTCACTATTAAATTGATTGATAACGTTCAAGATCGATCGAAATTTATTAATTTGGTACCTCCACTATATACCTTTCACTGTTTAAACAGATTTCTGCACACAAACAAGTAAAATGACTGATTTATACACTTATTTGTTATTATTTTTGTTAGGAGCAAATTTAACACAACTTATGCGATGCGGTGCGTACCGTGATCTTCTGTATATTTCTATTGGCTATTTCTCACCCACTACGATTGATGACAACTACAATATACATTGCTGCATTTGTTATATTACTCATAATAATGAGGCGGTTTAAGCAAGTAATGTACGCAATTTTGTCTTTGGATTCTAGTGTTACATGTCGTTTTGCGATAGCCAATAGGGCTTCAGAGTTAAGCGGTAAGATGATGCATAGCGACACTGAGAAACGGTGCGTAGAAATATTCGGAAAGACATTGAGGTGTGGTGGAAAATGTCATGAGATTCTATGGATTTTCGCACCTCGCTGGTGGAATTTTATATGTCTAGACTCAATATCTGAACGTGTTATTTTCCAGGAATAACAGCCAGCCCAGAATATGGCGGCTCAGGTGGTCAATATTTGGACCATTGCATCATTATGGAAGAACTTTCTAGGTATTTTTTGCTCTCATATACCTACCCTACTGGTGATAGTTACCTCTTGACCTGATTTTATTTAAATGACTATCAACAATTTTCCACGAAATAAAATTGTCTGATTAAAACTTGGATGGCTTTGTGGAGGCACCAAAAAACAAACGTCTCTACAGCTCTACCCTCATTCTATAAATTGACTCTTGCTATTAAAAATTTGCTGGTAGAGGCCCCTGTTATTAAGGATATTTTGGTTTAAGACGCCATTCTTTAGCATTTCTGTCTTGATGGAATGGTAGGATTTTAAATTGTTTTATTAACTTTTCAGAGCCAGCGGTAGCATAGCACTTTCATACGGAGCTCATTCAAATTTATGCATCAATCAGATCAACAGAAATGGAAATGATGAGCAAAAGAGCAAATACTTGCCCAAGGTAAACCTATTTTACTTACTTTCCTATATTAATTCCCCTGTTACTTTTTCAATTACCTACATCCACTCTATCACTTATCGACCTCTCCGACATTGCGTGGCAGCTAGTAAAATTTGCACTTTGATCTAGCAAACTAAAAATCCAAACTATTTGGGTTCTAGGTATATAGAGTATAGAGGTAGACATGTTCTTCAGCCTCAAAGTCGTCTTTATTTAGACACGCTCTTCGGTCCTCCAATTTCCAGTTTTGAATGTCTTCACTTGTGGGACACCCATAAAAATACTGGAATGACAGTCGTTGTGGAAAAACGAACGACGTAAGCTCTCATTTCAGCACAGCCTTAGTCACATGCGATTGGCATGACTAGCGGGGCCGCTGACCACGCTCTGGATATCCGCAGGTAATAGAGTAAGCTTCCTAGTTAAAACAGCTTCGACTGACGTCTGCCTCTGATTTTGCGTATCTACTTAGATTTCATGAGTTCAGATCAATGAATCTGAATAGCGGAAGTGATTAAAGTCGCTTTTAGATAATGAATGCACGTAAAGGCTCCCAGCATCTCAGATCGATCGCGGTGCTGAATAGCTCGCGTTTTAAGAATTCATGTATGGAAAGGCTCCCGTAGCTAAGATCGGTCGCGGTGCTGAATAGAGGCAGGTAGGGTTTCAATATAGGGACGACGATTACACATTACGTTTAATCATTAGGCTGACATTTGTCTGATTAATTATTCCTAACATTTATGTTAGCAATAATTTATGCTATCTCTTTTCAAATTTTTCAGCTATGTAGCGGTGAACATATAGGCGCACTAGCGATGTCGGAACCAGGCGCTGGTAGTGACGTAGTATCCATGAAACTAAAGGCTGAGAAGAAAGGAGACTACTACGTACTCAACGGGAACAAGTTCTGGATCACAAATGGACCTATTGCTGATGTGCTAGTGGTAAGATTCCATTGGAAATTTGGATTTTACCAAGGAGATTATATAAAGAAATAAGCATTAAGTACTTACAGCCAAAAATCCATTAGAATTTCATGGTTACAAAATCGGTATGTCTCCACACTCCACATAGGAATGATAGAAACTGAAGACGTATTTTTCATCTCGGCTTTTGAAATCCTGCTTTGATGTTGTCTCTGCATTAAACAGTCTCAATTATGATAAAACTATATGCGTGCTTCAGTAATCCCGAACACTGAACTAAACGGTTTTATCTAGTAACATGATCCCGAAAAAGATTTTATGAAGAACCCTCGTAACTCGTAGCTACGTTTATATGCGCTTACCTACTTTGCTTCTAGAGTGAATTAAGTTGGTGCTTTTCCTTAAAAATACCTAATGAAACAATACACAATAATATTATCTATTCATTGTGTGTAAATAAAAACCACCTAATGGAAATAAGGCGGAAAACCGATAAGTCCTGTCTGCACAAAGTTTCAAGAAATAAATAAATTAAATAAGCTAAGATACCAAACATTTTATTATACATTTTGATCAGATAATTTTAAATAAAATATGTAGGTACTTTTGTAATTTCTTAGGTGCACATACATAATACTTAAATGTTACCTTCACCAAGATACCTATAAGTATAAAATTAATCTTAAAATAAATCGTAAGTACGTTAAATCATAAAAAAATAATGATTGTGTAAAAAATTAATTAATAAAGGCTTTTTGTTTTGATATTAAGAGATAATTAAAATTATAATCAAGATAATAAACAATTTTCCCATCAATTATGTACTCAGTGACTCACGAGGTATGCAAAATAAATATTACACTAATATTTTATAAATGCGAAAATTTGTGAGTGTGTATGTTTGTCACTTCTTCACGCCTAAACGGGTGGACCGATTGAGCAGAAATTTGGTATAGAGATAGCTTAGGTCCTGGAATAACACATAGGCTACCTACGGGTAAAACCGCTGGGCGCAGCTAGTAGGTAATAATTTGTTAAGGTAATCGATGAGAAAATCGATGCAAGTCGATATTATTATAATCGCTAACAGCGATGTAAAAAGAAAACATTTCTACCGGGGGTAGACTTCCTTTGCAGGAGGTCGACTAGGTGGGTACCCGAACAGTGCCAATTATTCTACCGCCTGAGCAGTGATGTACAAACATTACTGTGCTTCGGTAAGAGGGCACTGTAGCTAATGAAATTACTGGGCTGAAGAGTTTTAACATCTTATGACTCTCAAGTAAGAAGCGTTGGCGTAGTGCACTGGGTAGCGCCAGGGCCGGTTTTAACATTACCAGCGCCCTGGGCGAGATTTCTACGGCGCCCCCTTAAAAGCAATTCAAACCCATACTAAAAACGAACAAGGAAAAAATTCCAAAGCTCCGAGAAAATTTTGAATTTTTCAGCACGAATGATGTGCGTTAAGCTTGCTTCGAGTGGCAAAGAAACTAAATAAGTATTCTTATTTATAAAAGCGCGAGTAGCTCGCTGCGAGCGCCGCGAAAATTTAGATTTTTTCAACACGAATGATGTGCGTTTAACTTGCTTCGAGTGACATAGAAACTAAATGTCCTTATTAATAAAAGCGCGAGCGCCGAGAAAATTTTGAATTATTCAGCACGAATGATGTGCGTTTAGCTTACTTCGAATGGCAAAGAAAGTAAAGTTTCTCATTTATGAAAGCGCGAGCAGCTCGCTGCGAGCGACGAGAAAATTTTGAATTTTTCAGCACGAATTATGTGCGTTTATCTTACTTCGAGTGACAAAGAAACTAAATGTTCTTATAAAAGCGCGAGCAGCTCCCTACGAGCACCGAGAAATATTGAATTTTTCAGAACGAATGGGGCGCCACGGGCGCCCCATTATAGAGCCTGTGGCGCCCCTTTTATCCGGCGCCCTGGGCGGTCGCCCAACCGCGCCCTACCCAACGCCGGCACTGGGTAGCGCTGTGCTTATTCTGGGCAGCGTTATCTCTTACCACCAGAAGAGCGTCTTGCTCGTCTTCTTACTTCGTTGTATAAAAAAAAATCTCATTTTGTTCACTTAAATGTTGAACATACTACTACTTATTTTATATACCTGTGTTATCTCTTCACGGCTAAATGGCTACACCGATATTATAATAGCGCTAGAATACAGCGTTTTATGTCTTTATGACATTTTTATTTTGGTCGGGTAATAGGGATAGTCACCGGTGCCCCATAGCTTATACGTCCTAAAGTAGGTATTTCCTATGCCCATTATTATGTTATTGACCTATCCATAGGCGGATTTAGGGGGGGGGGGGCCAGGGGGCCATGCCCCCCCCCCCCCCCCAGAAGCATTGCAGAGTTACGAATTTTGCACATATTTCATGGTAAAGATTATAATTTTTTTCTCGCCGCTCGCAACATGCTGCTCGCGCACTTATTATAAGGGATGTTTATACTTTCTAACTGCTCAGAGCGAGCTAAACATACACTTTTCGTAGTAAATATTATAATATTTTTGCCCGCCTGCACCTTGGCCCCCCCCAGAACCAAATCCTGGATCCGCCTATGGACCTATCTGTCCTAATCAAGTTTTACCTTATATTTAACTAAAATTTCAGGTGTATGCTAAAACCGATCTCACGAGCAAACCGCAGCATGGGATAACGGCGTTTCTCGTAGAGAAAGGCTTTCCCGGTTTCTCTACGGCGCAGAAACTTGACAAGCTCGGTATGAGGGGATCGGACACTGGAGAATTGGTTTTCGAAGATTGCAAAGTAAGTATTATACATATTTATAAAGAGAGCCACCAGAGAAGACTTCCTTAGCTAAAGCATTTTTATCTTTGCAGTTTGATTAATAAGAATTTATTAGAAGTACCTACCTACCTAAGTATTCTGTGACTTTAGGTGGGCATTCTCTATTTCAACCTGTGTGTTACGTGAAATTAGAATAGAAAAACACTTTAGAGACACACATTAGAGCTTAAGATTGCCACGAACTCCTTAAAATTCATCCCGTTTGCGTCTTCCATTGAAAAGTAATGATCTTGACATTAATGAGGGGTACTTTCCGCTCGGTAACACCCGTCGTCATCTCTGCTGTTGACGATAGGTAGAAAGTTGCGTTTATTCAATTTTGAACAACTACCCACTTTTAATTTCCATTTCTATCTAAACGGAAGTATCCAAATTAATAAGTTGTGAAACACTTATGATTTTTTATCCAGGTCCCAGCTAAGAACATTCTAGGCGAAGAGAACAAAGGGGTATATGTTCTAATGTCTGGTCTAGACTTGGAGCGGCTCGTGCTAGCAGCTGGACCTGTCGGCTTGATGCAGGCCGCTATAGATGTGGCCTTCGACTACGCACACACTAGGAAACAGTTCGGACGGAATATTGGGGAGTTCCAACTTATACAGGTTGGTTATTTAAAAAGTTATACATTGATAAGGCTTATCTTAAACCGTTAGAGTACCTAGTAGGTCTAAAGGACCTCTCCTTATACTTTCCCAAATACCACTTGCATATTACCAGGGAGGGGATTTATCCCGCCTTGCTAATGAAGAAAAAATACAGATAAAATTCTACCTAGTGTTTTGAAATTCAAAATTGTGTGTGGCATTGCACTGCGCCTTTTCTTCCGTGGTATCCCTAACTACTTTTTTATATTTATTGTCAATTCAAAATGGTTTTCTGTATGTATTGTGTGCAAATACTTAAATTGATTTACTTATTTCGTTCTTATTACCCTAGGGTAAAATGGCGGACATGTACACCACTTTAAGCGCATGCCGCAGCTATTTATACAGCGTGGCAGCAGCGTGTGATGAAGGACACGTCAACAGCAAGGACTGCGCCGGAGTCATCCTATATTGCGCCGAGAAAGCTACGCAAGTTGCCCTTGATTCTTTACAGATACTTGGTAAAACACTATTTCTGATACACCTATTTATTCTAGGATTAAGGTCACAGTTCATTAGAGCCACCCGGCACCCACTCCGTACCGCCGACCGCCTCGTCGCATGGCGTCCACTCGTTGTCGACAGGTGGTCCACGGGTGGACACCGCGTTATAAGTTATAACCAATAAACGTCGCGCGGTCAACCGGTGGACCCCACGCGGTAATCAACGAGTGGACGCTTATGGGCAAAGATTTTTATATCGTTGCTTATGGGTCTCAACCATTAGGTCGGATATCTGATATTAAAACTTTTGACATGTGACCTTATGTTTGAGACCTATAAGATCTGATGTTAATAATTGAAAAATGGGACATCTGACATATACTGGTCACTGGTACTTTGGCTACCTTCCATTGGACAAAACCGACTCCCTATTAATAAGGTCTTATACAAAAATGTATTGATTTACCAATATCCCTTATAACTTATATCTATAGAATTAAAAACAATGATTGGTAACATATCAACAAGATATCATTTAATTTGGATTTTGTACTGATTTCATATATAAAATAGATTATTTTACAAATAAAATTTACTTATAAATAAGATCTACACATATCTAAGTAGGTGGATATATTTATTAACCATAAAATCTTTTTTTCCACAGGTGGAAATGGGTACATAAACGACTACCCAACAGGCAGAATCTTAAGAGACGCAAAACTCTATGAAATTGGTGCCGGCACGTCAGAAGTAAGAAGAATGCTTATTGGTAGAGCATTGAATAGTGAATATAAGTGATATAGTAATAAATTGTTTTGATACTTTACTCTTTATTTTATTCCCACCAAAAACTGACTGAGAAACTTAAGGATAGTGATTCAACATAATGCCACCATTTTGGTGGTATGTACAACATTTGACCAGCCTTTAAAACACAATAATAAGGTGTCGCATCTTTATATAAAGGGTATTGTTCTAAGTCAGGTGCTCGAGGGTCAACTTTAGAAGTGTTATCTAGAAGTTCACCTTCAAGGGGGTAAAGATAAGGAGTGTCTTTCGGAGAGAAAAGAAATATTTGCTTAGCTCCTACAACCTGTGCAAGCAAGTTTCTTTTAGGATCATGGTGTAAGGGAGAAATAGTTCCTTTGGGGCCGTACCACGCATTGATGTCTACAGGTTCTTTTGTGTCAGAAAAGCAGCAATAATCTGGGACTTGTATATCCTTTTTTAGGTCTGGTAGTTGGTCAAACAGTTGGTACTGAGCGACGTAACCTTTAGGTCCCGTGTCAGTCTCAATATGGTCCTTTATAAACTCACCCAGTGTCATCACTTTCTGTGTCCAATCTTCGTCTGTGTACATGCTACCTACTTCTACAGCAACTGTTCTAAATCCAAAACCATCTTTTAGATAGTTTGTTTTCTTCCACTTGGTTAATGCCGGCCAGTGTTTCATACAATTATCTAGGACTACAGGAGTCTCTGCTAAAATGTAGTTTGTATAAAAATCTTCCATGTTTGGACAGTCAATCACTTTTAAAGGGGTAGCATTGAATTTCTTAGCATCAATATCTGGAATAGTACTTTCATAATTTTCAATGTTATCAGGGTTATCTTTCGGTTGAATTGCACTCAACGTAACAGCACAGTTTTGCAATAGTTGAGGTTCTATATCTAGTGGGCATCCAAACATAATACCCGAGTCAATAAAACTGAATGCTTTTTTGATATCGTCATCTGAAAGTTCACTGCAATTCTTCACATGAAACAACAGTCTCAAATACGATGCAATGGTTATTGTCTTTCTGATAAAATGAGGTACATCTTTCCAACTCCCAACGTTTATTCTTTCCTTCATATGGTCAATAACGGCATCAAGAAGAACTGGAGTAGACGCGTGGATTGAGTCTGGCTGGCACAAATAGCAACGCAACACTGATTTGCTAGCTATGTCGATTAGTTCTATTTCCGATAAGCCTTGTTCAATCTTGCATTTGAACTCTTGCAATTGACTCAACAGTTCAGTATTTGAAGGCATTGCATCACTTTTAAGAAATTAAATTTTAATGAAATAATGTATTTTTGCGATATTTACAAATTACAATGTTTACAAAATACAAATACAAGGCGGAATCACAGATCAGTATATAAAAAAATGACGGCGGAATGTTGACACCTCTCAGGTGATCCGATGACAGCTGACATGTGGAAATTTTGACAGTTCTATTGTCGTAAAATGCTCTATGGTTTTCTGTGTCATGAAAATAATTAATTATAAATAATATAAAAAGCCACGCAGTACACTACGTATATGAGTTGAAATTAATTATTATTTAAATTGTGATCACATTTTCATAATTATTTGTTCAGAGATAGACGTGGGTTGGTAAAGAGTTTTTTGTATTTCGTACCATAAATCAACTGTTCATTGACCTTGACCTTTCACTAGAAGTAAAAAGTATTGTCTATGACAAATCATATGACTTTCGCACGTGATCTGTCAGATTATTTACATCGAAAGTGTTACAGAGTTTTGGCGGCAAGCCTTGATCATAGCATTGGCTCCACGTCTTTTGCTTAATAGTCGTGTAGAATTTGATTGTTAGCGTGTAATAGTGGTGGAATGTTGCGTGTCAAGTGTTTTTGAATGTGCACAGATGTAGGCAAGTGATATGGTGCTGAAATATGAATTTTGGTGCCCCCTCCAAAACTCCTCCGAACTTTCAGTAAAATTCCACCCATTTTACTGGAAGACTCACGTGACTAGACGAGCTATTAAGCTCACTCTGACTCTGACCTGACTAACTAACTTATTACTTAAAAAATAACATTTAACTTGACACTGGCAAAACACGAAAGTGGAGACCATAATTTAATATCCCGTGAACATTCACGAATTTTACTCGACACTGGCAAAATGCACATGTTGCCATATTATTAAAAAGAAAAAAAAAAAAGAAAGTGTTACAAAAAGTTTTTGAAAAATCTTTCAGATAAATAAACCAATATGCTACTCAAATCGGAGCATGAGAATGCCGTGAAATGTTGCGTGTGATCCAATGGCACTGTTCGACAAACTGTTCTCTCTAAAGAGGAGACTCGATTCAGATTATTGCGAATCTAAAGACCGGGGCAGGTACGTCACAAGCGGATGCTTTTCATTCATTATTCTATTTTGGAGTGTTGTGGCATGCGACTGAGGGGTTGACGCACGGAGTGGGCACTCGTGTCGGGCAACGGCAGTCCCCGAGGGCAGAATGTGAACCTCTGTGTCGGAGAGTGTTGTTGACGCACTCGCGGCAAAGACGGGCCGCAGTGTCAGCGGGCGGCGAGCATGTGATGAGAGCGCGGGGCGCGGGCGTAGGCGGCTTGCGATCGCGT
This sequence comes from Hemithea aestivaria, assembly GCA_947507615.1. Taxonomy (NCBI): domain Eukaryota; kingdom Metazoa; phylum Arthropoda; class Insecta; order Lepidoptera; family Geometridae; genus Hemithea; species Hemithea aestivaria. The sequence goes on along the minus strand of OX382325.1, from coordinate 14,363,052 downwards.
CACTCGAGGGGCGGGTCGCGATTGTTTACTCTCGACCTAACTTAGTACACCAGCACATTCCATACAAACCGGACGGCCGATCGCCGTCACTCGCCTGTCGATGTGCATTTAATGTAAACACTAATAAAATAGTTGCATTTCCAGTGCAGTGTGTGCATGTGAACCAGTTTCCTAGTTGTGAACAAACAGTCCGTTGTAGTGTTTAACAGCTGGCTGGAACAGCTGATGCGAGCATGAAATAAAATGAAATTTGGGTAATGTTAACTTTATCAATAAAAATTGTGTGTTTGATTCGAGTTTTGTACTGGGAAAGCAGTTTTTGGCAGTGAGAACCTATTCCAGTTGATCTCAATATGATGTGCTTATTAAATTGATGAGTAGTCTTATTAATGTGAGGTATAGTCAAAAGTCAAACCTGTATTGAATGTAAAGAAAAATATGCGAAAAAATTAAATATGAAACAAACTCAGTGTGGCTGAGACATTATGGAGGTGAAAGTGAGCATTGTTCAACCAATATTCTTTCCTGCTTGCACTGTGCAATGTGCAAGTAATATTAACATAGTGTCAAGTACACTGCTCGGGAGATAAAAGCTGAACTTTATTGTGTTAACATAATTATTCAACTTTCGAAATCAAACATAATCAATTCACTTAACATTTCCAATCATTTATTTGCAAATTAAGACAATACTGAGCAAATAAATATAATACTTTCCATTTTAACCTTAATAAGTTCTTTGACCCTCAATGGGCATTTTATATCAGATTAAGGTCATTGAACTGCTTTGTTGTTATCAATCTATTGTATCTTGTTTTGATTTTGTACTTGAATGGAATCTTAAACCTTTGTTTTTCTTCACCTCAATAATATTTTAGTTACACTGCTATCTTAAAGTCATTGAGTAACTTTATCAATATGTCTAGTCTTTTATTCATAAAAAGAGTTATCGTGCTTCCGTTGCACTATCTGTATCTGCAAAGCCAAAAATTCACTTTGAGATTATTTACAAGTGGAAAGTACTTACCTACAGGATATTATGGCATATGGGATTATTCATCATAAAGAATGATGTGTTGATCCAATAAGCTGATAACATGGACTAAAATAGTCCGTGTGAAATATGTATCGAAGGAGAATCTATAAAAAATTTCATCAATAGGTGTTTAGGTGAAGTACCATCTTCACTGCAATGTAATTTTCAATGTGATAAGCAATAATCATGTGTCAAAAATCAAAATTCTGATAAGACTTGTGCAAGTGTGCAGGCAACTCAAACCAGTCAACCAAAACAGTTACAGTAATAATAGATTTGTTTTCCTTTTCTATCCTGTTATATATCCATAAAGAGATAATTTTTGTCTTGCTCGGCTTTGTTTCCAGATACGCTTATTAAATAACTTTATTTCAGCACAGAACACGCGTAATTCTTAAAAACACATTAAGAGCGTATATATCGAGTGACGCTCTTAAGCTCTTATCACATTTAATTCTATGACCATAATAGTGCATTCCCCCAGGTCCCGTCAGATAAATCCGGAGCAAGTGCGTCTGCTACTGTTCAAAGAGTGCGACTGGCGAGGCAGGAAGCTCCTTTTCGACTCGTCGTCCATCCATCGGGTGCCGGCCGGTAAACATGACCAGCCTAACATCGGCCGTGTGGAAGCACCGTGCATTGTTGAGGTCACAGATGGATATAGCTATGTAGTAAGTAACATTTACAATATATTGTCTTATTGTATAATCTAGTATTCTTTTATCTGTGGTATTTTTTTTTTTTTTTTTTTTATGTGGTGAAGTAGAAGACGAGCAAGACGCTCTCCTGATGTTAAGAGATAACGGCTGCCCATAATCAGTACAGTGCTACTTAGGATTATAATATAGATATAGAGAAAACATTACTGTCAAACAATTTGACCACTCGGACTGACTCTGACCTAACCCCTGGCAAGGTCGCAAATAGGCGTCTGAAGTTTGACGGGGTCGCGTCGCGTCGTACGTATCAGAAGAACTACATATAAGCAAGAGGTGACGCTAAGACGAAAGGAATAGAGAAGCCTTTGCCCAGCAGCTTGACAAAAAGGGCTATAAATATAATAATCTATAATTATAGATCGATAATAATGTCATTATCAGCTCAGTCATTAAATTCGTTAAACTGTGCCTCTCGGCTTAGTCTTCAATTTTCTTTTCCAATCACACCCTTCAATTTACCGACGCTACCTTTGATTCCGAATCGAAGGTATTCCGAATCGACGATTTTCGCCAAGCCTATATAATCGTCAGTATACAATAGACACCTCGTCAAACGTACCTTTAAAAATAAGGCATACACCTATCTTAAATACGCAGAATACGCAAATAAAATATGCAGATTCCCATTTATTCCTTTCTGCGATCATTAGGTCTACTTGTAACCATAGGCGGATTTAGGGAGGGGGGGGGGGGGGGGGGCAGGGGGCCTTGGCCCCCCAGAAGCATTGTGGAGTTACGTTTGCACGTTAATTTTGCACATATTTCGACGGTCCCCACGTATACTATCGAAACTGTAAATCTACTACTTTACAGGAGAGCAATTCAAAGGTTAAAATGCGATTTACACTAAGCAACAAATTATAATATTCAATATAACAATTGTGTCTTATATGAAAAAATTGATAGTTTTATACTATCTACTAAAGTTTTAAATAATTTTAATACTTTTTTTAATATTACACATTCGACACTTTACTTCGTTAACGCTAATTATTTTTTTATCGAATGTGCCCGTTTCGATACTGTTCCATGACAAGAATTTCTATTGAACTATTGAAAGTGGTACTTTCGATTGTATTATTTGTTACATCATTCAAAACTGGATAATATTATATCAGTTTCGATGTCCACTGTTTAGTATTTATTCATGTCAAACGTTTATTATTCTATTTTTCTAGCGTAGCTATGTGTATAAAACAAATAAAGAATATAATGCACAATAGTTAATCAACAATTTATGTATTAATAAATAAAAATAAAGTATTATCACGAAACCATGAATAAAATTTTGGCACAATGGTTAACAGTACCTCATTATTAGAGAATAAAATAAGGTATTCCTTATTAAGTTTAATTTTGAGAAATATGTGAAAATGTAGGTATATTCTTTATAACATTTATAATACTCGGCTAAGTCTACCGTTTTACCTTTAACTCTATGTTATTCATTTTGTAAAAAAAAAGTAGGTAGTAACATAACACTTTGTAACTATTAGGTAATTAATCTATTAGGCATCACATCATGGTTATTATCATTTGGAAAATAAATCAACCCGGGATAGTTACCTTCAGAATAGCACTAGTTAGTAATAAGTTTAATGTAATTTTTCAATTAGTCTCAAGAAAGGTACACAATTAATGCTGATACAGATATCAGCGAATTAACTCTTGGAATGTCACAATGTTCTTGATTTGCGTCGTTATTATACGATTATAGGTAATTTAAGATAGATGTTATGGTCAGAACACGCCTATTATTCAAAGAAGCTTCTCATCCTCACAATGGTGACCCCGACTGAAAAAACGAAAATGGATGCCGGCGCGACCTTCTCTTAAGCTGAAACCCTCTTAATCTTAAAGTTGTCGATCTAGTCCAGATCCTGCGGATTTAAAGAGAGCATTCGAGACTGTGGTTCGTACAATTTAAAGCAAACGTCGAATCTTCAAACTCAGCAATGAGCAGAAGTACTGCTACGTACTGGGTGTGCTACCAACAGATTGATGTGCAGCAGATTAGTGACATTCTGCTGAATCCACCGGACACGGGAAAGTACAAGGCCATCAAGAATCGTGTCCTCTCGGTTTACCAAGACTCCGAAGCAGAAGCTAAGACAACACCGATCAGTATTCGTCCGTAAAGTCCTCTTCTGTACACATGTCATTGTACGGGTATACTAAATTAAAAAGCCGCTGACGCCACCGTACGACCGACCGTACCAAGTACTACATAGGCACGAAACCTTTTTCAAGATCCAACTCCAGAACCAGAATATAGTCGTGTCCATATACAGGCTTATGTACCACCCTACCAATGTGACGACGACCACTAGAGCGCCCCAAGAAACGCGACAGCTTCGAAGCCCGCAGACACCACGGCAGTTAAGACTCCTGTCACCGCTCCACCAGAACAGGAGCGCTACGTTACTCGCACCGCCCGAATCGTTTACCTGACCATACGGTTTTATTGGCGGGGTGATGCAGGGACATCGATATTTTACATAGGTAAATTTAAGGAAGACTTAATCGTCAGAACACTTCTATTATTCAAACAAGCATCAATTCCTCACAGTTCATTCACAATTAAAATCTTGAGCAGATTTAGAAGACGGAACAGGAGGAACATTCATTGCTATCAAAAATAACATTTTCAGAATAATTTTGTAAAAAAATCTAAATAATCGCTTCGTTTTCTCCGTAAATATAATTTAAATATATCCACTCTCTTCACCCATGAATTGATATTGCACCGAAGATTCTAAAAAATATAAAAAAAATGTGTGAAATACTAAAACATCTATCGAAATTGTTAAGGTTTGACGTAGAAAAGTAACGAAAGTGGTATATTCGATTTGTTTTTGACAGAGAAAGCTATCGAATGTACCACTTTCGATAAATTTCTCAAAAACTTTCCCCGATAATACTATCGAAAGTGGTAGATTCGATAGAAAATAAATCTTTCTGTTATAGTATAATATCGAAACTACCAATTTTGATAATTTAAAATCAATTATTCAAAAATATCAGAATATGTTCATAAAAATTATCACTGAATACCGTGACTCCGTAAAATAATAGCAATATTAACGCGTGCGCTCGCGCACAAATTTTGAGTAACACTAACGAAACAGGCAGTTACGTGTCGCGTGCGCATACCGCTTACTACCAATAACATCGAAAATGGCTCATTCGATGTTTTAATATGTTCACTGTATGTACTTTCAATAGTATTCAATTGAAAAACAGCTGAAAGGATAAAAATAATACAATATTTTATACATAGAATTATAGATCTTTACCTCAGCTTGCCATTTATGCAATAAAACGAAAATCATGTTTTTGCAGTTTCGATAGTATACGTGGGGACCGTCGATTTCATGGTCAAGGTTATAATTTTTTTCTCGGAGCTCGCAGCGAGCTGCTCGCGCACACATTATTAAGGATATTTGAACTTTTTAACTGTTCAGAGCGAGTTAAACACACACTTTTCGTAGTAAAAATTGTAATATTTTTGCCCGTCTGCACCTTGGCCCCCCCCAGGACCAAATCCTGGATCCGCCCTTGCTTGTAACCACTTCGTTTTGCTTTCAATTTATTTATATAAAGTGCTAATGTCCCCACCCATCACAATTTCGCACAACTGTAAAGTCAGTTTTACTCAATAGAAAGCCAATGGCCGAAATCAGCATTTATTACACCACTGTATGTACGCTAAAATTCGAAATTATACCTCTAAATACGAAAGTTTTGAGCTTTTGTTTGGAAGGATGGATGTTCGTTAGTCTTTCACTCCTAAACGGCTGGACCGATTGGGCTTAGATTAGTTAAGTTATACACATATTGTAACTAAACATAATAATGGTTACACATTTGTTAAGCAAACATTGTAAAACTGAACTGTACAAGTGACAGATAGCTATCTGATTATGCGGTCACAAGACTGTATCCTCTTCGTTCACACTTGCGTTTGTCTAAATTTAGATCATTTAACATGATGGCCTTTTTGATTACATAGCCAGCTGTAAATGGCACTAATACATAACGAGTAGTGTACATTTATCGGCCAACACCCGTGGGACTGTAATTTTAGCTTTGATACCAATTAATGGACGTCACATGCCTTATGTCTGTAAACTTTAATTTAGGTCTATATTTATCAACGATTCCAATTGTCACGTGATTGTTAAGTGTTTTAAAAGTGGCCTGTATTCGGCTATTTTTAGATCAACATCATGTATAAAAGTGGCTCAAGTTTTCGTGAACAATTTAAACCAATTTCTCACTTACATACAGGGAAAGCATGTGGGTCCAAGCATTTAACACTTACCCAAAAATAACCAAGCCGAAATGATACTCTGGACCTATTTATAGACAAATTAAATATCATCAGGTACACACGACCTATTGTAGTGTCATGATAAGTGACAGTGCAAATAAAATGACGTATCTGATGTGGATATTAAGGTGGATATACATATTAGTAAGCCCGAGCGACGACTGACCAATTTTAAATACCAATGTATGTTCTTGCTCAGAAGTAGTACGATCCCATTTTATATTTTAATAAGTATACTAGGGTAGATCACAGCAAGAAAATGCTGTATTCTGGACAGTTACAGTGTACATTGCAGCACTTTGTAAAATAAGTATTTAACACTGTGTGGTGTGGCAGAGGCATTAGAATAAGATTTAATTATTTTAGTACACACATTGCCTTTTGAAGTGAGCCCAAACCCACCAAATCCATCAATGGAAACCATTGTATTGGTAGCTCCATTGTACAAAATTATACAAAATCCACACAGGCCTTGTAACCAACATAAAATACCTGTTCACATTTCATGACCATCACATGCTTATGAATGTGTAATGGCCTTAACTTGTCTTGCCTTTTTAAGTATTATCCTTTTATAGATTGTTTCTACTGATACCCCTTTGATAAACATTTTAACACTATGATTCTAAATGTTCAACAATAATATTTCACTGAACACTGCAATAATCTCTAAGTGGTCTCTATCTTTGTTTCTCTATATATTATATTCTTGTGTCCCCTAGATTGTTATAGAAAGCGTCTGAAAAGAAAAGCGAAAACTACTCAAAGTAACTTGCTAGAGTTAATTTGTAACAACATTATTAATGCAAATAAAAAATTTCATTTCATAAATCTTGAGTATGTACCAATGTCTTGAGAAATTCTTGTTTCACATCCTTAGTCATCTCTGAAGTTTCCAAAAAAAGCATAAGTATATTATGATAAGTACTTAAAAATCTTTTCTGATCTTATAGTGCTGTTCTAGGAACTTGAACCCTGGACCTTGGGTTTCAACTGGACATAAGGTTACAACTGAGGTGCGATAGGGTGATGATGACTTAATCCCGCTTTCCGCGCACACGCTTCTTTCGCCTACAATTTCGATCAAGTGGTTTAAATAATGCATCTACATTAGGATTGCTTCTGTACGTTGACGGAGCTGTGTAAATCAGATAAACTATCTAAGTTATACAAGTATTTTGCACGATATAGAAACAAACCACTTTCATATTGCACCTGTAAGGCAAACAAAATGTTCTTACATCTGTGATAACGGACATGCAATTCAAGTTTGGTCGAACCTTATTATGTTGTATTGACTACGTTCATTATCATCATCAATCTTGATAATCCGTTTCCGGCTGTTTGTTGATCGTGATTTATGACTATAACAACAATCTCTATGACCCATCCATTTAACATACTCGTACGGTCAATGGAGTAGTCATTACCTATATTGCAGACAAGTAGATACATATACACCAGATGTACATATAACATACTAAATGCATGCATAAATTACTGAGCAAAAAAATAACATTGCGTTGGTGTGTGTAAGGTTATTTATTGACTAGTATAATAAGTTATAGTTGGGGTGCGGGCCAGGGGCATAAGTAGGTATTAAAATACGTTGTGTTGGTAGGCTCCACACGTTTATTATTCACACTTTAGTACTTTTATGTTCACATTAACCACAACTACAATTATAGGTTTGTTTACAAATGGGTTCGGGAAGAAGTACTTATATCTAACACACAAAACTTTTTACACGTAATACTTTCAAAAGACTTAAATTTTACTTGTTTTACACAACGTTAAGACTCATAACATTACAGAGGATAATTTCACGCGCGTCTCTGTTATTTAAAGCGTGTTATCGCTTCGGAAGCGGGATTGCGACTGACTAATTATTGGCAGGAGGTCCGAGACTTTGCAGAAATGGAGTCGGCGAGCGCGAACCGGTTCGAACTGGTTAATGTTGCCAGGATCGTACAAAACTGTGCAATCGTGCAATCTTTTTTCTACGCGTACTTCTCTATTTCCTTGTTCGGACCGTTTTGGGTTGCCAGTAATGGGCGTAAAACTGCACGACTTTTGCCAAAATCTGCACAGTGTGCAATTTGTGTTTTGTTGCTCTCTCTAATGTATAGATTTAGCGAGGGACACAAAAAAAGGGATAAAAGCCACTACTAAATTACTAAAAAAGGGATGAACATCACGACGCTGTAACTAAATACAAAAGGATGGTGATTTTCTCGAAGAAAACTACTGAAATATCTCTCTTTCTATTATAATATGTTACAGTCTCCCCCTCTAACCCGAATATATCGCCCTCGAATCAGGGTTAGTATTTACGCGGCCTACCTCGCCTACGCTTTTCCTGAATCGGAACTTCGGCATCTCCTACAAACGGAGTCAACACTGACACATGGTATTTACCTAAAATACTCTTATCACGACAACGTTCTAACATGTATGTGGTCTCACTTACAATGTCTCGTATCCGGTAAGGCCCATCACGACGAGGAATCAATTTCGGAGTTTGCCCGCGGCCGGTGTCGTTAACTCCCTGGGTTTTCAACAAAACCAAATCACCTACCTGGTAATCAGGCGCGGGTCTACGATGTTCATCAGCGTATTTGTTCCGGCGTGCCTGGGCTTCTTCGTGGACATCTCTTGCGCCGAGCAAAGCTGTTGTTAATCTCTTCAAATACTGAGAGATTGATGTCGCTACACAGTCATTTTCTATAATAGACCTCATGTCCGAAAGGACATCAGCTGGGGCTCGAAGTTCTCGGCCAAACATAAGGAATGCGGGAGAGTAACCTGTGCTGCTTGTTGTTGCCGAATTCATTGCGAAGCGAATAGCGCCCAAATGCGTATCCCACGTGTTGTGATCTTGTCCAACCAACACTGCGAGCTGGGGTTTCAAATCACGATTTTTCCGTTCTACCGGGTTCGCTTCGGGATGATACACTGGCGTCAAAGACTGAGATATTCCAAAAGAATGACATACCTGTTGCATAACTCCGCTGATAAATTGTACGCCATTATCGCTAATAACTCGTCGTGGAACTCCGAACCTCAAGAACACTTCGGAAATTAAGATTTTGGCGCACTCTTCACTTGTAGCTTGTGAAAGGGCAAATATCTCTACCCACTTTGTGCACGTATCTTCTAGGATTAATATCCACTTGTTACCATTAGCGGTTTCCGGAAGAGGCCCAAACAAGTCTACTGCTAGCACTTCAAACCGACGGGTTGCAGCTGGTGTCTGCAAAAGTCCGGCGGGTTTCCTCGTGTCCACCTTGTATCTTTGACATGATACGCAGTTTTTAATGTATTCAGACACAGACGCTCGCATATTAGGCCAATAATACTTACCTGCGATTCGGTTCAGCGTACGCTCGACACCAAAATGCCCCACGTTGGGCGCCACTATAATTCCTCTCGGCGGCTGTCAGCAACCGGCTAGCGTATTCAATGGGACGCTCGTCGGTTCCCTCCCCCTGGAGTAAGGCCGCTCCGAGAGCATAACCGCTGCTATCAGTACGAAGAACGAAAGGTTGGTTTTCATCGGCTTGTCTCAGAATCGGAGCAGAAGAGAGGAGTTCCTTCAACTGTTCGAATGCCGCTTGTTGTTCAGTACCCCATTGCCATCTACTTACCTTCTTCAGTAGGTTGGTTAAAGGCCGTGCGATTTCCGCGTATCCTGGTATGAACCTCCTAAACCAACTAGTCGTCTGAAGAAAGCATTGCAGGTGTTTGAGATTCTGTGGGGGAAGCATGGCTAGAATAGCATCAGTCTTACCTGGGTCCATGTGAATACCTCCAGGCACGATGACATGTCCTAGAAATCTCACAGAGTCTTTCGCAAAAAATGTCTTTTCACGGTTCACCCTGAGCTTGAACATAGCTAGACGGTCGAAAACCACTTTTAAGTCTTGAAGATGTTGTTCGAATGTCTCCGACAAAACAATTAAATCATCTAGGTATCCCCATAAGGTCACTCCCTTTAGGTTGGACTTAAACCTATCAATTAATCGCTGGAAAGTAGCTCCGGAGTTACGCAAACCCATTGGCATACGTTTAAAACGAAAAGTGCCCACAGGTGAAATAAACGCAGTCTTGTCCCTGTCATCTGGATGAACACTTACGTGAAAGTAGCCTGATCGGAGATCCAATGTCGTCATATAATTCGTTCTCTTTGCAGCGTGCAGGATGTCTTCCATCCTGGGCAATGGATAACGGTCTGGTTCCGTTACCGCATTGAGTTTCCTATAATCAATACATAAGCGCATACCTCCGTCCTTCTTCGGGACGAGTACGACGTTGGCGGCCCACGGTGACTCGCATTCTTCTATTATATCTGCATCTAATAGCTTTTCCAGTTCCTTTTTCAAGGCTTCCTTCTTAGTCTGAGGTAACCTATACGGTTGACAAGCTATGGGTTCCTGATCGTCACTTACTTTAATCCTGTGGACCGCAAACTCTGTTGCCGGTCCTTCGATGGCGAAACGGTCGGTATGTTCTAAAATAAACTCGTTAAGTACTGATCTCTGCTCGGGAGTCAGTTTTTGACCTTCGTCTGACCTCAAGCTATAAAGCTCAACATCAGCGTGCATCAGGCCTGCATCTTCAGCCATCACGTAGGTTTGTAAAAATGTGTACTTACATGCGGGCGCATCGGAAAAATACCATACTCCTCCAGGAACATCTAAGACTATACCTAAACTTATAATAAAGTCTCTACCTAATAAAGTCCTAGGATTCATTTCCGGCAATATAATAAAATCTGTAGGAGTGGATCGGCCCATAATGGTAACATCTACCCTAGCAGTGAGTACATCTTGCTCTCGTCGTGAGCCGTCGGCTAACGTGATTGTGCTTTTGGTAGGTACAAATTGCACTCCGTGTGTAGATAAAACTTTATGTAAGGCCGGACTGGCCAAACTGTGTGATGCACCGGTATCAAGTGTTGCGACGCCCTGTTTACCTAAAATCGAAATGTCTACCATAGGGTGCGATACATCTACGGTACATAACGTGTTTAATTTTATGTCACGGATCACATTCGCATTTTTAGTCGCTAAAGGGTTAACATCATCGGCGTGCAACGTGTTAAAATGTATTACGTTACGCACGTTTGTATTATTATCGGGAGGCAAAGGGTTAAAAATTTCGGCAGACGACGTGTTAACATTTCCACTACATACGTATGTATTTTCGGCAGTCGAAGGGTTACATATACCGGCAGGGGACGTGTTAACATCACCTATGGCATGTCGTGGAATATTTTTATACTCGATATGCACAGTGTTAAAATCAGCTGATTTCGCAGATTGTGATTCGTTTGTTTTGCAATTACTACAACGGGACCTTATAACGCCGGGTTGTCCGCAACCATAGCAACGCAATATGGAAGTGTCAGAGTTTGTCACGGCACGAGTGTTATTATTATTACTAGTATTCGGATTGTCTACTTTTCCAGAATTACTAGAAATTTGTTGTTTCGTGCCGGCTTTCCGGCACTCCGCAACACTATGCCCAAATACGTGACAATAAGTACATCGCGGCCTATTGTTACTACGCTTCGACTTACTATTCTCTACGGGAGCACGGCATGCAGTGTTCGTTTTAGAGAGCGATATATTCGAGTTGGAATCCACATTAGAGAGATGGCTAGTTTTAGTTCCTATCTTAGTAATTGGCTCGCTTACCCCGATTTCTGCAATCGTCTCTTCTACTGACCTCGCCTTGAGTATTAAGGCATCCATGCTCGTAACAGAGTCGCGCGGTAGACGTTTACGGATACGTCTATGTAAAAGACCGTATACTATATCTAATTGCACACACTCAGACAGGCCATATGGTAGCTTAGATATTAAGCTCCGCACTCGCGTGATTATTATTTCCGCGCGTTCACTACACTGTTCCGTTGCGAAGATTTCTTTGAAAATCTTGTAAGCGGGGCGCGGGGCGCCGTACATGCCCCGTAGAGCTGCCACCGCCTCAACCCACGTCGCCGTCGTTGCCTTGACGCCTTGCCACCACACGGCGGCATCACCCGTCAGTAACATCGGCAGACCCTTCAGCGCGTGGTAGTCGGACACATTAGTGCAATCCTTGAATGTCTCTACGGCGTCCAGGAACGCTTCCAATATCTCCGCGCTGTCCTTCTCGTCGGCGGCGCCGCTGAATCGGGCCGTGCACTTCGCGAAGGAGCCCGCGTGATGCGCGTAGAGTGACGGGGACGCGGCGGGCGCGCCGGCGTCGGCGGCGCTCGCGTCCGGGCACGGCGTACGTCTGATCGGCGTCGATGCGGAGTACGCGTGCATGTTGGACACAAGACTTTCTATGAGAGCCTTGTTCGCCTCGGCTTGAGTTCTCGCGATGTTTGTGAAGATGGACGATAATTGCTCTTCCGACATCGTAATCACGTTCGTCGCGCCACCCGCCAAGGTTGGCGTGTCGACGACGGTGTCGGTGGGCTCGTCGCTGTCTCCTCCCTCGCTGTTATTCCGCGTATTATATTTACTGCGCGGCATATCTCTCGCCGGTGTTGAGTCGCTGGTCACCGCGTACGAGACGTACTGCGCGTTGTAGTGTGTAGGTATTTAGCTTCTCGCCTCTAGTTGAGCGCCACTATAATAAGTTATAGTTGGGGTGCGGGCCAGGGGCATAAGTAGGTATTAAAATACGTTGTGTTGGTAGGCTCCACACGTTTATTATTCACACTTTAGTACTTTTATGTTCACATTAACCACAACTACAATTATAGGTTTGTTTACAAATGGGTTCGGGAAGAAGTACTTATATCTAACACACAAAACTTTTTACACGTAATACTTTCAAAAGACTTAAATTTTACTTGTTTTACACAACGTTAAGACTCATAACATTACAGAGGATAATTTCACGCGCGTCTCTGTTATTTAAAGCGTGTTATCGCTTCGGAAGCGGGATTGCGACTGACTAATTATTGGCAGGAGGTCCGAGACTTTGCAGAAATGGAGTCGGCGAGCGCGAACCGGTTCGAACTGGTTAATGTTGCCAGGATCGTACAAAACTGTGCAATCGTGCAATCTTTTTTCTACGCGTACTTCTCTATTTCCTTGTTCGGACCGTTTTGGGTTGCCAGTAATGGGCGTAAAACTGCACGACTTTTGCCAAAATCTGCACAGTGTGCAATTTGTGTTTTGTTGCTCTCTCTAATGTATAGATTTAGCGAGGGACACAAAAAAAGGGATAAAAGCCACTACTAAATTACTAAAAAAGGGATGAACATCACGACGCTGTAACTAAATACAAAAGGATGGTGATTTTCTCGAAGAAAACTACTGAAATATCTCTCTTTCTATTATAATATGTTACACTAGCTTTATTATGTGTGCAAAAAGCAATTAGATAGGTGCGTACAAAACCTAAGATTGGGCCTCTTCTACCAGTGTTGGCAGTAATCAATTAATTTTTTAATCAATTAATTAATTTGATTAACTTTAATCTGATTACATTAATCATGATTAAAGTAATCATAATTAAAAAAGTAATCTTAATCATGATTATTGTCTTTAATCATTAATTATTAATCATTAATTGATTAACTTGATTATAAACCTAATACATTCATCAATGTAATTTATTTTACAGTAAAGAAATGATGTTAAATAAAGAGACAGATTTCTTAAAATATTTTTATTAATCATTCAAGGAACAAAAAAATAATTTCTAACGTTTAAATTCAGGAATTCTAATTTTGAAGAATATTTTCAATCAACTAATCTTTACTATTTTTTGTTTGTTCAAATTACATTTCATAACTACTCTTTTTTCAAACAAGTCGTCAGATAATCTGTGTGATCTAGGCTTATTTAGCATCGTCGCAAAAGAAAACATTCTTTGTACCGAGCCAGAGGACGGCATTGGTGTATTTATGGTGTGTATTTACTTAATAAACGCTTTACCTATAACAGGATAATTTAGTAGAAGCTCTGGTTCTTGGCTTCCCTCGGCAAAAAAAAATTGAAATTATCATATCTGCTCTCTTTTTAGCATCAATAAATTCCGCTTCACTGCCAGAGTCGGAATTGAAATTAAAAAAACTCGTCTTCTTGGTGGTGTGTGTTATCGGTTTCATTGTTGACTGTTAAAAGCTCTGGGATTACTGATATTTAAATTTTTACTGTTATAAAATTCGGAAAATGAATGAATGAATGGAATATGTTTAGTAGAAATTGGAATAGGGAATATTTACATTTTGAATTAGTTGATTTATTTATATTTTACATTTTATTTGGCCTTATTATGTTTTCTTTACGTCGAGTCAATAACAACTTTGATGCATACATATTTTGCGTATCAAGCTGTTAGTGTCATCCAGTAAATTAAATAAATAAATAAGTAGTTAATAAATAGTTAATCAAATAATCAAATTAACGATTAATGATTATGATTGATAATCTTAATCATTTTATATTTGATTAAATTACTTAATCTTAATCAATTTTTTTGATTATGATTTTTAATCATGAATTTTTAATCGTTAATCAGATTAACTTTGGGCCAACACTGAACTTCTACCGGCCTTCACATCCACCAATTTCTGTAATTCCTGTGAAAACTTCCACCTGACTTCGATTATGCTGAAAGTATTCTTCTCATTCCTAAAGCGTATGCCCAGCCTTTCAACTTTGTTCCGTGGTACACTGGTTTATGTGTTTTAGCCAAATAATTTCTTGGGACATCAACATTTGTGACTATATTTCTCTAGTATTCTAGTATAAATTAAACATTCAAGACACCTGATCGGAGAGACCCTTTTGGACTTGGGTAGCCCTAGTCACCGAGTATCTATATACGAACTCTTGGTAATAATTGTAGTTAAAAAGTACTACGATCTACACTCAGGTATATATGGTAGGCTTACGACATAATTCGTAGAATATAACGAAATAGTAGAAAAACATCCGTAAGCTATCAGATTCTCGCTGCGATAAAACGTGGATAAATATCTAAAAGCTATATCCTAAATGCACTTTAAGAAGCCTCTAAGAGCTTGTAGCAATTGTGCAACTCGCCGTGTCACGGTCATTGAATCTAGCTTTAATATCACAGCGGAAAGTGTTCCTAAAAATCACGAGCGGTGGGCGTCCGGACTAAAAATAGCTGGTTATTTAAAGCCAATCACGTGCTTTCGTTTGGTGTTATATCTGTCACAATAAATTTGCGCCGCTGTACAACGATGGTTGAGCTGATGAAATATGGGAAGTGGAATCGTAACTGTCACTTTTTCTCCTACGTTAAATTGTTGTTGAAATCCCCTTTTAAATGTTCAAGGTGTATCCGACAGGCAGTATTTTTAATAGAATGACATTTATTCACGTGACGATTAGATTTTTCTCAATTTTAGCTTACGAGCGTTTCCGCATTGGATCTGATTCGAATCCGTCGAATGACTGACCGATAATGGACCGCGGTAGTCAGTAGTCATTCAGTCGTAGTTGTACGAAAGCTAATAATTCGCATGACTCTTTATAAAATGATCTTCGTATAAGCTGGACCTTTAGGTTTTGATGGATTAGGACTCTGATCAGATGTAGTGCGGCGCTCTGAAGCTACCAAAAGACATAAAGGTAGTGAAGATGAACGACACTATTAGAAAAGTGCTGTAGATTGTAAAGCAAATTTTAACAAATCTAAGTATTACTCTAGTCTACTCACCTATATATGGGTGAAATTTTGAGCAGATGACCTGCAACCTAACCCATTTTTTTAGCCGCTTAAATACGGCACTAAAGTGTGCTGCTAATGTTGTTGCAGCACCCTTATACAACTAAGTTAACAACTTAAATATCGTTCAGGCTAGAATTAGCGTGCATATTACAAAAGATCATTATTTCCAGTATAAAGGGCCGGAGGCGGACGCGACAGTACTCGGCGAGATGATATTCGGAGCCGTTGCCATGAACTACAAGAGTGTCTCATTGAAAATACACATCATGGATGAGCCGAGAAGGTAGGTCAAGTTTAACTTTTATCTAGATTATACTTATAAAAGAAAAGTGTGACTGATTCACTATCAGTCATACAGAAACGGCTGAAAAGATTCGTTCAAAATTTTTAAGACAGATAAGATTTATGACGCAGAACTTTGCTAAGAAAGACATTATCCACACAGTAAAAGCTGCGAGAATAAGCTAGTGATTTATATCAAATTCAATTATTATAATATATCAATACGATGAAATCAAAAGTTACATCAAATTGATCATTGTTCGTCTACTCAACCCATTTTTACGCATAGCGGGGTGAAGTAGATAAAGACCCAAGACTGCTCCAAGCTGAGTCTTGACAAATGACAGCGCAGGACAGGCAGGAGTAGCGTGTTCTTGTATTGAAGAATCGGAGGCCAAGACTCAGTTTAGGTCGATATGCCACGTTATTTAGCCACCTTGAAGACATAGCAACTATCATAATTGAATGAAAGAAAATAAAAAAATATTTGCACACAAACCAGAGCTAACATACAATCATGAAGAAACGTTTGTAAGAATGGATCTGAAGTCTGGATGGACCGATTGAGCTGAATTTTTGTATAGAGATAGCTTAGGCACAAGTACTGCGGGTAAAAGCGCTGGGCGCAGCTAATAATAGATATTGAAAACCACCCAGACCTACCTGTGGATCACACAAACATTTGTCCCATGCGGGAATCGAACCCGCGACCTTATGCGTTGCATTGCAAGCGGGTATTAGCCCACCGCGCCACAGAGGTCGTTAATTGCTAGAATGTTGTGAAGAAGTTGCCAGTTCCAGTTGCTACAATAGATGCTCAGTCAGCAAAGTGCCTTAGTTGACTCTACATTCCTTAAAATCCAGTCAGATTAACTTTTAAATTTGTGCCCAGGATAATGTGTACCAAAGTATTCTGCGTCCCAACAACCCGTCGCATCAGCAGAGCGGAAAGAAAACCTAGCGACAGATCAAACTGCTTCAACGCATCTATGCCTCTAAACGTACCCATCAGTGATGATGGAGTGGCCCTGAGCTTCTCCATGGACCGAGGGGATTCGGGTATGAAAATGTAACTGTTTTGTATGTAAAATTGGCTTATTACAATAAAAAAAATGATTAAATATATCCTCCCTACTTCCTTCATCATCTTCCTGCCTTCCATCTAATCTCTGCCTCATGGTGCGGTCGGCACAACACGTCTTCCTCCTCCATTCCACTATCATCCGTCATATTTATTCACTCCCCTAGGACGCTTAATATATTATCTTCTTTCATCATTCCTACCTTTGGTTAAGTGAGAGTCACTAAAACCTCCAAATACTTACCTCTTTCTGCATATACTCCATAGACTTACCTATTTCTGCATATACTCCATATACTTACCTCTTTCTGCTTCCTTTCTGCCTCCTCCTCCTCCTCGTAATCATCACCATCATCATCGTCATCATCACCACCACCACCACCACCACCACCATCATCATCATCATCAATATCATCATCATCACCATCATCAACATTACCATCTGCCTTCAAAATTATTATCCTTTACTGGACATAGGCTTCTGTTGTTAGTTGTTATATCGTCAGTCCAACTTTTTATCAATTGCTTGAAATTATGCCTCATTTCGGTGTTTTCGTTCGTTTTCTATTTCAATTTCAATAATACTAATTTTTATTTCAGGTTTTTGTGATCATTCGTCGTACAGCAGTGTTGGATCGAATTTTGACTACTTTTCCATATTCAATGCCTGGGACGGAAACGCTTCGCAAGATGACTTCTATTCTTTTCATTGTAAGTATATTTATATTTATTTATTCTATTAACTGACTTTACAATGTGAGAAGTTCTCAATTGAACAAAGATTACTGTTTGCAATCTTTGTTATTCTCTGCCATCGCATTTTGACATTGAATGACGGTTTGATAGATAGATAGATAACTATATTGAACACCACAATAACAAAAAACAAAACTATAAATAACATGCATTTGAAAAATTATAAAGTACTAGCTGCGCCCAGCGGTTTTTTATTTTATTTTATACATAATAGGCCTACGTTTGACCACATCCCACCTGATGGAAAGTGAGAATGCGGTCGACGATGGATCACGTCAGATGCCTAGAAAGGTACATATTCACTCGTGAAAGACGGCAAAGTGTTCCAAATGCGACCAGTTCCCATTACAAACGACGAAGCAAAACGCGGTTTTACCTGCTTTACTGTAGCCTATGTATTATTCCAGGGTCTAAGCTATCTATACCAAATTTCAGCTCAATCGGCGTGAATCAGGCGTAAAAGAGTAACAAACATACATCCAGACATCCATACATTCTTACAAACTTTCACGTTTATAATATAAGTGAGATTATTATCATGATTGGTTTAGCACTACCGGGCCGAAAGCTGAGTACATCAAGCAATGGCAGCTGGCAGAGGCGAACGTTCCAGAACATCGCCACACGGTTCCAACTCGGCAACTCACAACTGCTCAATGTGCCCACCGCTAATGACTCACAAGTAAGTTATAATATAACCTTCATTTTCACTAGAGATTGGACTTAAATTTTTTTTACAGGCTTTTATTTACTTATACCTGTTTGTAATCAAATCTTGCAAGTTAAATTTGATCCACTTGCCGATTTCCGATTGAGCTGAAATGTTGCATGCATGTATAAATCGGATGACAATGCAATTTTATTATGACATAGAGCTGATCTGATGATGGAGCGGGAAGGTGTCCATAGGAACTCCATAATTAAACGACGCAACCCCATCGAGTTTGGGCTCATTTGATTCGTCTTGACGAGTACTTTATGATACTAGATGGTAATAACAATAAAAGCTTGTTTTTAAAAAGTTTTTTAAATTTCACTTGTTTTTACAGGCTTTTATTTACTTATACCTGTCTGTCGTCTGTAATCAAATCTTGCAAGTTAAATTTGACCCATTTCCCGGTTTCCGATTGAGCTGAAATGTTGCATGCATGTATAAATCGGATGACAATGCAATATTATTATGACATCGAGCTGATCTGATGATGGAGCTGGAAGGTGGCCATAGGAATTCCGTTATTAATGACGCAAGGGCTCAATTGATTCGTCTTGACGAGTACTTTGGTGCTAGATGGTAATATTAATTAAAGCTTGTTTTTAAAAAGTTTTTTTTAAATTACATTTATTTAGAGTTTGAGATTGACCTTAAGATTTTTTTATTGGATGAATGACCCTTAACATCAGGCGAGGTTGTGGCCAACTTCACATTTTGGTATATTTTTATTACAAGCAGACGGCTCACCTGATGGTAAGTGGGAAGTGGTTACCATCGCATATGGATACTTGCAATAATGCGCATTATCGTGCGTTAGTTCATATAAAATATGCGTAGGTAGATTTTTCTTATGCGTTGCAATGCGTCTCGCTGTAGTATGAGCCTGCCTTAAACAAGCTGCAACCTTTAATGTTGCGACTTTTTCTTATACTTTAAAAACCCATGGAAAGTAAAAATCGCAGCTAGTTAACAATCTGACAAATTGCTAAAAATAACAAATAGCTTCTGCTATTCGATATTAATTCCATCGTAGCTAGGATTTTGGTCAATTACATAATTT
Organism: Hemithea aestivaria; assembly: GCA_947507615.1. Taxonomy (NCBI): domain Eukaryota; kingdom Metazoa; phylum Arthropoda; class Insecta; order Lepidoptera; family Geometridae; genus Hemithea; species Hemithea aestivaria. The sequence goes on along the minus strand of OX382325.1, from coordinate 14,343,362 downwards.
GTCAAAACTTAATCAAGTTTTCCCAAATTATGTAATCGCCGAAATGTCAAGATAGGTACCGATATCTTTCATGTTGTTTTGGAAACCGGGCTTAGATTAAGGTCATTATCAATGGCTAACCACGTGACTTGATGACAAGACTATATTATATAGAATAATAAGATTTTGGGTATAGATGAGTATGAGTAAACCGCTATGACTCATGACTAGTTTATGGTAAGACATGGTCTAAAATGTCTAGGATGTAACTCGTATAGAATCCGACATAAAAAGTGTGGGTACGATTACTTACATAATATCTTACTTATATTATAAACGTGAAAGTTTGTAAGAATGTATGGATGTCTGGATGTATGTTTGTTACTCTTTCACGCCTAAACGGGTGGACCGATTGAGCTGAAATTTTGTATAGTGATAGGTCAGACCCAACAACAAACACATAACACATAGGCACAGTACAGCTAGTATTATAATATTATTACTATTCCATCAGATACAATGTGTACGTCTACGTACTGTGTATATATTTTGTGCCAACGTATGTTATTTTTATTACGCCTTTAATTAAATAATAATTATATCAGATATGTCATTATCTAAGGTACATGATTAAAAACTCTATAACATTCTTAGTAACACCTTTATCTCTCAAAAATTATATTATCATAAAAGAGCTAATGTGATAGTGTGTGCTAAGTTTAGAATCCCATAGGTCCCACTAACCCCACCAGAGGGGAATAAATCATTTCTTTTATACAACGAAGTAAGAAGACGAGCAAGACGCTCTCCTCTAAGAGATAATGCTGTCCATTATTAATTCAGTGCCCAGGATTATACAAAGGTGCGCCAACGCTTCTTACTTGAGAGTCATAAGATGTTTAATATATACAGCTCAGTAATTCACTAGCTACAGTGCCCTCCTACCGAAGCATAGTAATGTTTGCACATCACTGCTCAGGCGGTAGAATAACTGGCACTGTTGGGGTACCCACCTAGTCGACCCCTGCAAAGGGAGTCTACCCTCGGTAATAATATAAAATCATTTCTTATTACCTAATCTTACGCTTATCCCCTAACATTTTCACACCAACCGTAAAGTTAAACAATAGATGACTAACAATGTTTATAAACATATTATCACCCTCGTGACTCACATGATGTCACATGAGTGACCGGTATCGACCGTCATGTGAGTCCTTATCAATCGCTATCACTCACTTGGTAGGCTGCACTGATTTTGTTGAACTACCACTTGTTATCTGTACATACTTGAATGATAGAAGGGGTGTTCAGTGGCGGTCGGCGGTGTATCAAAGAGATGTTAAGTGTTGATTGCATGAAAGGAAATGCAGGAAAAATACATGTTTTAGGTATTGAATTTATCTCGAGGGGCAATAAGATGAACGCAATAAGTAAAATCATTTCAGTGTGTAGAATAAATCACATAATGTTTTTGATTGTATTCAGCTTTTTCTTAGGATTCTTTTAGTCTTCATTTTTGCATATACCTACTTCTTTTTTTATATAAAAAATATAATATATAAATATATAATATATTTAAAAGATACCTAACTTGGTTACTTAGAAAACATCACTGTTAGCGATGAGGCTGCCAATTGCTTTTACTACTTTTATGTATTTAATTCTAAGTTTCTTGTACAGTCTTATGGTATTTTAATAGAGAGATATTATTTCTTATCCGAATTATTCTCGAGATCTCTTTTTCGCTCTTTCGCCCTATATTTTTGGGGACGTTGGGAATGCTATCATCATCATCAGCATCTCAGCCACAGCTATAAGACGTCCACCGCTGAACATAGGACTCCCCCTTGGACGACTCCCTTTTTTCTATATATGCCGTCGGGAATGCTGTATTCCTTATTCATTTAGTCACAAGACCACAAAAACCACAATGTAATATTTGATCTATTAAATAAATTTGTGTAGAATATAAGCACTGTATATATAATGTAATAAAGATGGCAAAGTGTAGGCTTAACTTATTCCACAATGTGTGATGTTTGCCCAACAGATTTATGTTCTTTATAGTGTCAATAGAGTGTAAAGAAGGGTTTTACAAAAGTAAATACAATCATTGAATACAATACAATGCTCATATAAACATTTGTGATGTCTCGTGATGTTGACGAAACAACGGTGTATGTCATATGCTTTGAAGTGGAAAACTCCTTGGCCTTTGGTTTAAGTTGCATAGGGAAGTGGACATCCACTTACTTCAATTTGTAACTGATTTCTATAAGGTGTTATCTATTCGATATGTATGTAAAATGTACGTATATACATATGTAGTTGGAACTTCGGGACATTAACATGACAGAATTTTTTGAGGAAAAGCTAACGACAATAACTGCTGTCATCCATTTACATCCATCCATATACTAATATTACAAATTTGAATGCGTGTCTGTTACCTCTTCACGCATAATTGCTAAACCAATTTGAATTAAATTTGGTATGGATATAGTTCGAAGTCTCGGACTTTAATCCCAATTTTATAGAAAAAAAAATCTAGGGATACTATGTATGTATTATGTCTAGTTCTATATATCTAATATCTACAAGCGATTGACGGGTAGCAACGGGCAATGATACGCTACTTGTCGGCTTTTGGAATACTTCTTTATAGAGCCTTATATACTTATCTTCTGATACACTTTCAGGTGTCTTAACTAAACGGACACTTTTCCTTAGATACTGCATCTACTAGAACGTTCTTGTTCGTCATTATTTTATCAGTCAATTATCAATTAGGCAGTCACTTCGGGCTTAATAAGACAGAGAGGGTTAACTAATTAAATTCAGTATTTTTTTAAACCTCGTCGTTTTTACGCTCGGTATAGTAGCGTGGCTAGAAGATAACCCACATTGGGCATATAAGATTCTTGACCGTGTAACCGGTAGTGTGGTCATGGCCGAAAACCCCAAGGTAATAATACCTCTAGTAGTAATACGAGTAGAAGTAATGGTAGTAATGGTTTCACACCGGGGGTAGACTTCCTTTGCAGGAGGTCGTCTAGGTGGGTACCCCAACAGTGCCAGTTATTCTACCGCCTGAGCAGTGATGTGCAAACATCACTGTGCTCCGGTAGGAGGGCACTGTAGCTGGTGAAATTACTGGGCTAAAGAGTCTTAACATCTTATGACTCTTGAGTAAGAAGCGTTGGTGCAGTGCTCTTAGAATTTCACATAATTGTGAAATCCTAGGTAACACTGTACTGATTATGGGCAGCCGTTATCTCTTAACATCAGGAGAGCGTCTTGCTCGTCTTCTACTTCAACACATAAAAAAAAAAAGTAGTATTTAACCGTATATTATTATTTAATAGTATTTAACTTGCGTGCTGTCGAGTTTGTTGCCTCGACGTTCGTTGCCATGTTCTACGACTTACTTCCACTGCTGGACATATTTCTCCCCCAAGGCACGCCTCCCACTCTGTCTCTGTCATCTGTCTTCCTCCTTCACCCATTTCCAACTACTCTCCGGATATTATTGCCCCATCTCGTTCATGGGAGTCGGGCATGCCCCTTGTGGGTTCAGTCTTAAGGCTCTATATTTGAGTCTATATGAGTTGTATCTTCAACAGATCTACAGCAACAGTTCAGCCAGTACCAGCGACAGTATAGCGAGCGGTTCCTCCATACCACAGCGGAAGAACAAGTTGGGTATTGCTGTTCTCATCACCGCTGCCGATTCTGATCAGCTGTGAGTATTAATATACCTCTGCGTTCAGTATGGTTTTGGAGAAATGAAAAAAACTTTCAGATAATAATTTTATATTTCGTAAATATGTTTCATATCTGCTAACGAAATTGCGCTACAACTAAGCGCTTGGCTACGGGCATTGGGCACTCACTGATCCGACTTTAAAAATTAGATTTTTTTTATATTTTTCGTAGGATGCTATCGCAGATCGCCATAATTGTTGAACAGATCTAGGATAAATTTTGAACAGATGTTAGCGAGAAAAGCCAATGAATGTCAGAAAGCCATTTTTAATGGTAATTTGGCGTGTCATCACTGTGGTCGAATTTCCAAAGCTTAAATTGGCTACATAAGCCACATAAGAGCGAAATACTGAAGCTGTGTCGACTCTGTATCCTAAAGCAGAAGTGTCGTCTAAGTCGAAAATGGCTAGGACGACCATCACCATCATTATGTCCCTCCACCTGCCCATGGTCTCGCCTTACCTTGCGGCGTATGACCGAATCCGGAGGCCCGCACGACCACTTCTGGGTCCCGGAAGGCTGCGGCGTAAACGTAGTCGTGCGGTTGTTTCGGGTCTCCCCTCAAATTGATGTCCCGCCCTCCTCCTACTGCTAGCAGCAGACAAGCTACTGCCAACAAATAGGCGGGCCCGAAGATATTATTGAGCCCTTCTCCCTCTCTGTGAGTGCAGGGCGGACGTACTCAAGTTTTCTTTCCTCCCATCAATCAATCAATGAAACAGTACAATTCCGGCAGGGATCTAGTCCGCAAATGCCTGGAGCATTGTCCTCAACTGCAGTCCCTAGTGTGCCGGTTACGACTGGCGGCGATGCACGCGGGCGCAAGGGGCAAGTTTGTAGCTGTTCTACATCGCGCCGCTAACGATGCTGCTAGGTGGTATGTATTAATGTATGAATAGATTTGACTAGTTTATATTAGACTAGATTAGGTTTGATTTGATTCTAGGGTAGTTTTGTAGTGGAAGGACTCTTTTACGGAGGTTGCTTGGGGTAACACCTTTGCCTGCCGCGGATGAGTGCTTCGGCGTACCCGCTGCCCCAGCACTATGGCGTCCCGCAGGAACACCCCCAGGTTTTTAAGTGGATATCCCCGCCGCGCCCATCTTCGGCTGGGGAGTCCCACATTCCGCCCTGCGCCCCCCGCGCGCTGTCAAAACTGTGGTACTCCCTCAGGTGGCTTCCCCAATAGAGGCCTATACCATTACGATGCGATGATTGTAATGAAAAATATGTGGAGTTTTTTACCAGTTACAATATTCACCGGGGGTAGACTTCCTTTGCAGGAGGTCGACTAGGTGGATACCCCAACAGTGCCAGTTATTCTACCGTCTGAGCACCGTTGTGCAAACATTACTGTGCTCCGGTAAGAGGGCACTGTAGCTAGTGAAATTACTGGTCTGAAGAGTCTTAACATCTTATGACTCTTGAGTAAGAAGCGTTGGTACTTCTAGAATTGCACATCGTTGTGAAATCCTGGGTAGCACTGTACTGACTATGGGCAGCGTTATCTCTTACAGTGAGTGAATAGAGTCTTGAAAGGTAGGCAACGTACCAGCGGTACCCCCGGTATTGCAGGTATCCATAGGCGACGGTAGCCACTCACCATCAGGTGAGCCGTCTGCTTGTCACCTATTACATAAAAAAAAAGAAAAAAAAATAGCGTCTTGCTCGTATTCTACTTCACCACATAAAATCTTGCAGGATTTCCGACCTGATATACGGTCCCCGTCTCCAACCATTTTGGCTGAATATGGTGACGAGTGATGCGAAAGGTTCCAACAAATTAGCGGACTGCTTGCTCTCGGACCTCTGCGCTGTGCTGGATGTGGGTGACACTAAGACCACTAATTTGTAAGTTTTTTTTTACTTCCCTATTTTTTTTTATTTATTATAGATTTTTTTTTTTTTTTTTTAATTAAAAACTGCCGCTCTGGCTATCTGGCTTATGCGGCACCATTATATCCCCACATTAAAATAATCTCCATAATATTACTTACAATTTTAAACTTAACTATGTACATGCTTAAATTAATTATTACTAATGTACCTGATATCTATTATATTGTAACGTAAGATTTTTTTTTCGACTTCTATCTTTTAATTATTGTTCTTAATTTTTGAAGTGAAAACTTCTTTAGCGGCGCTGAGCACTTTTTTGTATGGGTAAAAACTTTAAAACTCGCGTCAGGGTCACGTGATGCTGATCGAAAAAGCGTAAGATCGAGGGGAAGGGAGAGGAACTAGTATCTCCCACTCTTTCTACCGTGCCTGAGTGTGCTGCTCTGTTGATGGTGTAAAAGTCGTCGAAATTATGGATGGAAGTTGATTTTTCTGAGAGATAAAATTTAATGTAATATATAAATAACGATATAATATTATAAATAACAACATATAAATTGTCATATTTGTGTACGATAGCGCAATAAATAAACATTGTATTCTACCTCATAAATGATAGTACTTTTATACTTATAATTAAACACAACGTTAATATTGAAGTTTTCACTTCTGCCGGCACTCCCGGAGTGCTACCTTTTTTTTTTCCTTTTTTTATAGGTGGTTATTTATTATAGGTGTAGTCTTTGACTTTTGACGACGATCTTAAGATCAGGCGAGATCGTCGTCAAAAGCGATGGTGCGGCCGTACTACATGGTATAAAACAAAGTCGCTTACCATCTGTATTCTGTATGTCTGTCTGTCCATATGAATGCTTAGATCTTTTTTGTTATCTCTCTCTCTAGTATGTATAGTATAAAACAAATTCGCTTCCCGCTGTCTGCTGTCCCTATGTATGCGTTTTTAATATATAGAGCAAGATTTTCAAGAGGAAGGTATTTATGTATAATACATAGATGTTACGCGATACGCGGTGCCAATAGGGATGTTGACTAATTTTTGGAATTGCTTTTATATGATAGATAGACCCATTTCATACACGAATATCATATTTTTATGCAAAAATATATGAAATTTCAATATAAAAATACGTAAATAAAAATGATTTTTTGAATTCTGGCTTAAACGTTTCGAACTGTCATCTGACATCGCGTGACGTCACACCACAGGCTGGACTTACGTTTCCTAAGCAATGTTCCTGATTTCGACACATTTTAATTATTCATAACTTAAAAACCACTGAACCGATTTTGATGCAACTTATACTGTGCCCTTAGTTGGTCCATATTTAAGCCAAAAATAAAGTCAATAACTAAAATGTCTCTCTGAAAATAAAAGATCCATTTTGGTTATTGACTTTTTTTTGCTTAAATTTGGACCAACTTAGGGTACAGTATAAGTTGCATCAAAATCGGTTCAGTGGTTTTTAAGTTATGAATAATTAAAATGTGTCGAAATCAGGAACATTTCATAGGAAGCGTACGTCCAGGCAGTGGTGCGGTGTGACGTCACGCGCTCTGATTGGCGTTCGCATTCGCGTAATAATAAGTAAAAATTATTGAAATTAAAATTGATTTTATTCAATTTTGGCTTGTAAATAGATCCTTAAAATGTTATTGTAGTTTTTTAAATACTGTCTTTTATGTGAAAAACATAACTTTATATGAATTCGTAACATGTGTCAGTCAACATCCCTATTGTATGTATATTGTATTTGTAAACAAAAAAAAACAAGTTTATTAAACCAATATCTCGACACTGGCACAGATTACCATCGATTCAAGACGCTATAAACCTACTATTGTTGCATAATATAAAATCTATAGCTTCTATTCTACTATACACACGGTCATTAACATTGGCCGTGATTCAGGTTTACCTTGCGTATGCGCACAAATTGAAATAATCTATTATTAAACAATGATAATAATATTTTCGTACAGCCTCTATGAAACATTGAGATATTACGGTAGCGTAAAAACAAAGCTTTGAATTAAGTGTGCTTTGTGGAATTGCGTTTTACAAACAAATAGTATTTTTACAAGCTTTATATTACTTTCACCTGTCTGTTGTCTGTCTGTCTGTCTGTCTGTTATCAAATCTTGCAAGTTTGATTTGACCCACTTCCCGGTTTCCAATTGAGCTGAAAATTTGCATGCGTGTGTAAATCGGATGACAATGCAATATTATTATGACTTGGAGCTGATCTGATGATGGAGCTGGAAGGTGGCCATAGGAACTCTGTCATTAAACAACGCAACCCCATCGAGTTTGGGCTCATTTGATTCGTCTTGACGAGTACTATATGATGCAAGATGGTAATGATAATTAAAGCTTGTTTTTAAAAAGTATTTTTAAAATTTCACTTGTTTAATTAAAAAAAACTTAGATTTAGAATGAAAGAAAAAATGATGGATCCCTATTTCGTCCATTTGCAATGAAAGTCTGACATCCCAAAAAGCGTAATTTTACAAAATAAACTTTGAACTGTTGCCAAAGGTAGTTTTCTTTAAAATATGCCATAGAATACAATTCAATAACTCTTTATTATTGTTCGTAGAACTTTTATACTTTCAATGTATTTTTTTTATTTAATCTTAATATATAAAAGGAAATAAATCATTACTGACTGATTTATCAACGCACAGCAAACCATTGAACGGATTGAATTAAAATTTGGCACACAGATAGATAATAATATGTGGGCATTCGCTAACAAAGGATTTCTTGGCGAGAACGAAGCCGCTAGTTAATAAATATATGTTATTATTCGTTCGGAAACATAATAAGGTTAAATTAAATTGTCCATATTCTTTCATTTTCGCAATCGGTAAACAACTGTTTGTGCGAGAAAGGCGAACCGTTACTAAACCAGATTTGCGCGAAAACAAAAACGTCCGTGACACCGCTACAAGTAGTATGTATTTATTATGAATATGTAGGCATATATGGTAAAATTATTCCCAATTTGGATGCTGGAAAAAAAATGGTCCATCAAGAAGATCATTATAAAACAAGTGAAATTATAAAAAAACTTTTTAAAAACAAGCTTTTATTATTACTACCATCTAGCACCATAAAGTACTCGTCAAGACGTATCAAATGAGCCCAAACTCGATGGGGTTGCATCGTTTAATAACAGAGTTCCTATAGCCGCCTTCCAGCTCCATCATCAGATCAGCTCGATGTCATAAAAATTGTCATCCGATTTATGTATGCATACAAATTTTCAACTCAATCGGACACCGGGAAGTGGGTCAAATTTAACTTGCAAGATTTGATTAAACACAAAAGCTTGTAAAAAATATTGAAAAAATCTTTCAGTTTGTAAATTTGATATGTCAGGTATATGGGTGATGTTATTGCAAAAGATATAAGACACCTATGTATTTCGCAAAATGAATGTTACTAATAATGTGTTTGTAAGAATGTATGGATGTCTAGATGTATGTTCGTTACTCTTTTACGCCTAAACGGGTGGACCGATTGAGCTGAAATTTGGTATAGAGATAGCTTAGACCCTGGAATAATACATACCTATTTAGCAAAATGAATGTCACTTTATCCAAACCAGGGGATATGTCAGTCACCCTTGTGATAATGGAATAAGTACTCTCGCATCTTTTTCCCTCATTATTTTTTTTGCTAGTGCTGCTTCCGTACCACATAATCTGTACCTCATCCGTCAAATTATGATGTCACACTCTCTTCGTAAGGAGGCGAATATATTATAAAAACAAGTTTTGTGTGATAGATCGTTAGTGCAGCAAATAAGCGAAATATCCAACGGCTAATTGAACTCAAAGGTGATGCGATCATCACGTGACCGCGGCCGGTGTACGAGACAATGCCATCATGTGACCGAATCGTTTGTACGGAAACGAAACGGCTAACCGGTTTGGAAACTACAGCTGTGATTGCGATCGGTTCGACGATCGGTCGACTGTATGCGGGCTTATTCATGCTTAATTTATTTAGCATTGCTAAAGTTTCCAATTGTTTTTCCTTTTTTAACTTCAAAAAGACTTTCTGAAGGCTCAAGGCAGGTGTATTTTTTAGTCGGGTGTGATTGTTACTTATTAATAAAAGTTCGTCATATTTGCTCTGTTTGAGTTTTAATTAAATTTGTCCACTGAGGCCAATGACAGCATAATATTATTTTATAGTATCCATGACAAACAATTATAATTACGCATATATGAAGCTTGCTAGCCATCAATATTTATTGATGGTTTACCCACTATCAAGAGTCGCTATTTATAAATGGAGGAGGGACCTGCTGGACCGATTCCGATTAATGTTATATGGGACCAGCTGAAACCCTTCTTCGAAACAAATAAATATCTTTACAAATAAGCTGCTTTTGCCCAGGCGCCTTTGAGTAATTGGTGACTTGACTTATTTTCCTATGTCCCCTAGCTGCATAGGGCATAGGGCGTCCACAGTGTATCTCCATCCCGAGCTGCTTGATATCACTCCAGACCTACCAATAGTCTTCGCTTCTGCCATGACTGTCCGCCGTCAGGTTTTGGACAGCCACGTTTGCGTTTTCCTTAGGGTTCTAGTCTATTAGCCTCGATATAATATGGTTTGGATTGGAAAGTGCGACATATCCAGCTTTACTTATTTTGCGGCTTCTTATTTGCTGGTAAAAATCCGACGATTGTAAATCTCTTTTTTTTCCGCCTCCTAAATTCAACAAACATGTTTTATGACAATAAATTATATGCACTTTAAATGTGGAAACATTTTTTTACTTTGTTTGTCATTTTAATCTCGGATTATAAAATGATTTAGTTTGATAACCCAGTAGAGTTTCTCACGTGATATTATTCGCGATAAACATATTTTATAGCTTTGGTATAGAACACGTAGTACATATTTATGACCAGTTATGTAAGCAATCACATGATATTTAGCGCATATTTATTAGTTTACTTTAGTCGTGCAGTTCAAACAATATTGTTTTTATTAATATTTTATGCAAATACATGCTTTGCTGATACGATTTCTCACGAACGAAACTGAAGCGCTGTTTTTTGACCGATTTCAACATTCGAAAGAAAGATTCACAATTCTATTAAAAATTACTGATCTATCAACGCATAGCTCACAGCTGAACGGATTGGAATGAAATTTTGCACAAAGTTACTTATTAAGGCGGGGACAGAGTACGGGGACAACGGGAATACACCGTTATTAAGACGTAAACCTCCGCCAAGAAAAAAAATCTTCCGGCTTATAGATAGATAGATAAGTATTGCACACAATAATTACATACAAAACAATTAACATTAAATACATTTGATTTAAAAAGCGTTACAATTGGCGGTCTTATCGCTAATAGCGATCTTATACCCGCAGCTACGCGAGTGAAGCCGCCAGTATATGCTAGTAGTGTATACGAGATAATAGTCTCAGGATATAAGGACTTGGAAACAGCGTAATAATATCATTTATTTTTAATCTAAATTGATTCGTAACCCGAATTTTATTACAACACGGAACCGAGTCTTAATTTACTGTATCGTTTTATCGTCTCACATAATGATCTCACTTCAATACGGCTCAATAACGTTTGCAATAAATCACTTAGGTACATCACATGAAGCTCTACGTATCTAAAACGAGAGCGTTGCCAAAAACCGCAGCTTTTATTTCACACTACACGTTTGCGAAGATTTTTTACGATAGAAAATTATTACCTACCCGAAACTCTTGTAGATTTTTTTATAAAAGTGTACTACTTAATAAATTTTACGTTCTTAATTTTTAGGGTGTTATACCAATTCAGTTCATTTATTTGTCACAAACATGGTACAGTATGGTAAAACAATGGTCATTGAACAGCATGCTTGGTCAGTTTTACTGACATACAAAATTCATCTAAAGGAAAAAACGAAACCCTTATGCCTTATTGTATGCAATGTCAGCTGAAATACGATACTGATATTGTGACTACTAAATCGCGATTAAATAATCGCGCTGCCAAATCAAATGACGACAAATGTAATCGCGTGTGCGTTATCGCTCTTAATGTTTGATTATTTTTTTATCTTAGCAGAATATTTCAAACTTTCCGTCTTCAGGCAGCAAGCTCGTTTTAGGCAGGTGTCCATCGCATATTTTTCAGTTTTATTTCAGTTATAAAAACCCACGCCCAATATTATGTAATCCGTCTGCTTTTCGATATTCAAAGCTAATTTCTCGTAAAATTAAAGAAGTAAACAGATAATTTTTTTTACGTTTCGTTGGAGAGACCATGGATTAGTACAAACGCTTAACAAGAGTAGCATTGTAGCTTAAGACTTTGTATCCTAAATCCTAGGTATTAATGCCAATGGGACGTCCTAGCTGAAGTGAACTCATGATCGTGTTCCGGTGCGATGTTCAGTAAAACCAGTTTAAATTTAATCCGCCTACGGGCCGTTTGTTTGTGTGTCCGTCTCTCACATGGAAAAAGTGTTAAATGCACATTTTTCAAGAAGAATTTAACTCTGCGGCTCAAAGTGCGGCGTGATCTGACAATAAGTCTATTGTCGTGACTAAATCGCCGATTAACTTGCATAAAATAAAAAGTATTTTCCTGCAGATTTTTATCGTTTGTACATTTTCCTTATAAACAAGTTCTTTGTTTGTCGAGGTAAAGTGCAATCATGTGACTGCCGCGTCATTGATAATAATTATTATAATGATATTTTCATTGGTTTAAAGTGCAGGGTATTAAGCCCTACGCCAATATACAGGATGCTTCAAGATTTATTTAGTTTTGTAAATAAAACAATAAAGTCTTTAAGAATCCAAATACGAGTATAGTCTTTATTATGCAATCTCTTTTACAAAATCGTTTAGCTGTTTACTAATAAATAACTGATATAATATTAATAAATATTTTTCTTATATTAAATAATTAGTATCTATATATTCATCTTATAATTTTATCTTGGAAATGTTAATAGGTAAATTAAACCAATTAAAACCAATGTAAATCTTGGTCTTCGGCCATTACTCACGCTCACAATGTTTTGCATTAGACTTAATACGTACCAGGAACATTGTACCTTCATTCTTATACTAGTATTCTTTAATCTGTGATTCTTACAAGGCAGGTCACAAAAAATACTGGAAGTATATTAACTTGTCAGTGTTGGTCAAGGAGACCTAGGTCATCGATGTAGCCATCAGTATGCAACACTGACTGACGCACCAAATGCCTGCGTTTAGACGCAGCGGGGAAAGTGATTTGCCAACAATTTCACTTTGGAAAATCTTACAGGCGACTTGCGATTTGCCAAAACGAGTACGCATTTAGGTTTTCTTGTCGTCAATAGTTCCAACGGTGATTGTATGTGACATATGTATTATGTACTTACGATGTCGCAAGTCTAAAGGTAATTAGGTTTCGCAAGATATGCTTGAATGACAGGACGTTTATCTACTATATAAAAATAAGTCGGGTTTTCCTCCCTGACGCTATAACTCCAGAACGCACGAACCGATTTCCACGGTTTTGCATTCGTTGGAAAGGTCTCGGGCTCCGCGAGGTTTATAGCAAAGAAAATTCAGGAAAAATTTCAAAAGAAATGAAAAAAAGTAAAAAAAATAAATTATTCAATTGGAAACCACGCGCGTATTGGGCAAATGTCAACAGCAGGCATTTGTCTTTAAGGTGGTAATGGCCGTGTCGGCGCGGAGGATATTGATAAGTTTTATTGCAACCTTATTTCGAATTAATACTGGCAACGTAGTAGCCAATGGCTCTCCTTGGATGAATACAAAAAAAAGCGTGTTCTTGGGTAAATTTTTATTAAATTTTGAACAGCAGGCATTTGTCTTTAAGGTGGTAAGTTGAACTGTGTAAATTATGTGGATCGTGAATTTGAGGTTAAATAGGGATGTTGACACATGTTACGAATTGATATAAAGTTATGTTTTTCACATAAAAGACAGTATTTAAAAACCTAAAATCACATTTTAAGGATCTATTTACAAGCCAAAATTGAATAAAATCAATTTTAATTTAAAAAAAAAATTATTTATTATTACGCGAATGCGAACGCCAATCAGAGCGCGTGACGTCACACCATTGGCTGGACCTTACGCTTCCTATGAAATGTTCCTGATTTCGACAAATTTTAATTATTCATAACTTAAAAACCACTAAACCGATTTTGATGCAACTTATGCTGTGTCAGGAAACCATCTGGTGGCGAAACGGAGTTCGCCGGGTTTGCTAGTTACGTATATTAGTATGTGTTAACGTCTAGAATAATGCAATTTTTCACGTCATAACAGAAGATTTATGACAATTTTATTTTCTTTTTTCATAATAGGTTAGCCTTTGACCACGATACCACGTAATGTTAGGCGACTATGCAACCATAGATGGTAGCACACTAAACCTGGAAGGTGGGATAAATATCTCCCTGGCTTCAATGAACATCATTCATTTCTTGATCATATATTTCTCTAAATACAGGAGATTTTATTTTGTTGTAACATGTAGTTTATTCATAGTCGTCAGAATAAATACGGAAGTCCTTATAATCTCTTCATAATGTGTAGTAGATGAAGGAAGCGATTTGGCAGTGGCCCAAATGAATATTCCCTTGAAAACTGTTGTATTAGGGCAGCTGATTGCTGATACATAGTCCGTAGCCTTGAGAGGCCATAGGAAAACAATGTTGCACTATAAAAAAGTGCATTCAAATCTATCTTTTAGATTACATAACCCGATTGACTTGGAACAGCATATCTGTAGATAAAGGCCTGTATATATCGCTCAGGTCTTAACATGCATTTAATCTCTACGAAACTTTTAAACTCTACAGTAAAGGAAAATAGATTCGACCTCACATCTACCCCACAGTTACTGTTGGTGTTTGGTTTAAAGCGGCTTTTACTGGAATATATCCAATTGTTTCTGACATTAAGTGACATCGACGAACGTTTTGGACGTCGGTGGTCGACTTTGTACAAAAACGCCGTGTGAATGGAGTTCCCTGTTTCACCCCACGTACGTCGGTTATTTCCGTACGATCTGTTTACGTGTTTTTCACGTGATTCCGAATGGTTTTTAATGGTTTGACGTTCACAAATCGCTCGACATTGTTGTGCAACCGTGGGAGGTGTAAATGAACGTTTAATAACAGAAATAGAACCGTTCTACTGATTGCTGATTGGTCATTAATTACCGCAATTTATCTTGGATTATGTGTTTTGTTGTAGATTAGCAGAGTGATTTAGTTCGTCCTACGCGCCGGTCACGGGATACTAATGTTGATTGTACTTACTGTTTCTAAAGCGACTATCACTAATCTCGATTATTATGTCTCAGGGTTACACAGACGCGCAGTGCTGTAGTTCTGATTCATATTGCAAATTATATGTACAATGTACCTACATACCTATAACAATTGAACTTGTGAACTTTACTATGAAGTACGCTACACTGATTTATAACACAAATAAACGGACGAGAGAAAAAAAAATCCTAATTACTTACAATGTCAACTACAACATTTATTGCCATGGCTTGTTACAGGTTTTCAAAGTTCTCATCTAGATAAGGTTTTTTTAATTAAGCTTATATTCTACCATTACTTATACCAGTTTTTCTTGTTTCAGCTTCATAAGCACACTGCTAACTCACGTGCTCACGTACCACCTCGGCTGGGTGACCACGGTCAGTCCATACGATACTATAGACCATCAGAAGGTTCCATCAACAGACTCCCAGAAACCATACAACGCGCTGTGGGCACAACTGAGTGATCTCTGCGGAAGCATCGGCTTTCCTCCGAGAGCAGCAAAAACCATCATCAGCGGAGAAAAGAACACCCCGTTCGTAAACCGCCTGCTCACGGTCCTAACTTACTTTCTGCGATGCGGTGACGTCAAGAGAACTGCCTTCGAATATCAAGAAAGTGTGCTTAAAGAAACAAAATTGGTAACAGTGAATAAGCCCGAGCCCAGAGGTCTCAAGCGGGCCGCTACTCGTTTAGATAAACTCGTGGACTGTGATATACCAGTGGCAGTAAATACTCAGGACGGTGATAGTGTCGGTACGCTGGTGTCTAAAGTGAGCAGTAAAGCGACGTTGGCGGACATCACCCGAAAGCTCTCTACAAGCGCAGAATGCGGCTGCAGCTCCCCCTCCGGCCAGAAGTCTACACTCCGGAGGAACCCCACGATGATGCTCTCGTTGAAGGCTTCCTCAGACTCTAGTCTCAACTCGTCAGTCTCCGAAGATTCGGAAGCCGAACAGAAAGTCTTGTTCGTACTCGGCGAGGACGAAAAACTAATCGGACTTAAAAACAAGTCGATCAACGGCAAATCCGTGAAGAAGTCATCCAAAGTTCAGTTGGAGCCCGTCACCCTGGAGAAGCAAGAGAAAGCTCCGTGCGAGACCGAAGCCTGCAAGGGCAGAGATACCGAGAGCCCGTCGAAGTGCTGCGGCCAAACCCTTCAACATTCCAAACCTATCAAACATTCCGGTTTTAAATTCGAGTTCGATAAGTACCCTCAGATAGTCACTAATTATATGAAGAGTAAAAACTTAGAGATATTAGATAGGCACTATATCGGTAAACCGGGGAATTTGAAGTTGGACAACTTTCAGTTCGACCCGACGGTGGTCCCGCCGATACAGGAGGAGAAGTGCGACGCCTGCGCCAAGTGTCAGATGATGGAGTCTATGCTGCAGACTCCCACCAACGCTTCAGAAATGGAATACATGAACGACATTCCACGACTCTCCGAACCACAATTTGCGAAGGAAACTGTAGTGCCGGACTCTGAGAGGCAGCATAGAGAGATTTCACCGAAAACCTTCGTCAGGAGGAGAAAAGAAAACGTTGTGGTCGTTAATCTGATCAGGAATATCAAAACGGCGGCTGAAGGGAAGGCAGCGAACGAAAACGCGGCGACTGAGGGTCTGCAGAGACTAGTGGAAGCGAGCAAGACTGAGCCTGACGTAGATGATTCTAGAGGAATAGAGAAAGATTACGTAAAGCCTCCAGATGTTTCCATTCAGGCACCGAATGAAAACATACAAGATAAAACCTTATCAAATCAAACTTTAAAATCAAGTAGATTAAAGTGTACAAAATCAACAAACAATTTAAATTCACTATTTAAACTAGGTGGTTCAGAAGATAGGAGTGATGATAACTTAGATCAGACTGAATTAGGTATTAGAAATGGAATAGATGCACCCAGTGAAACTACACTAGAAACAAATACGGCTTCATCTAATGAGCTAAATGATAAATCATTGAATGATCTCATATCTAGGAATGGTAACGAATTTAAAATTTCAAGAACAAAATCAACAAGTGGTTTAAAGCTTACACAATCTAATAGTTTACTACAAGAACATATTGAATTGAAGAGAGAGCGAGACAGAGGGAGGGCAGTCAATGCGGAGAAGGAAAGAGATAGAGCTATAGAAGTGAAGACAGTGAGTGAGTTTTTGTTGCCGGAGCTTGTAGCAAAGACTGAATTGAATCACGCGGCGGGGTTCAACGCCTCGTTGCTCGGCGGAGTCACTGATCATTATGTACCTGATTTAATTTTACAAGGTGAGATATACTTGTATAATTTCATGATTAATGAAAGAATTTGTTTATAAGTGGATTTTAGTAACCAATTATAGTTATAGTCTGAGTTCCATAGTTCCCATCGGGCAGGCAGCGTTTGAATCTCATTTTTTTTTATACATTAGAGGATTATGTTAGCCTGATGTTAAGCGACAATGCGGCCGCAGATGGTAGCAAACTCAACAAAGAAGGCGGAACATCAATTTATTTTCTGAATTATATTAAAATATAGACTTATTTATTTCAGGAACGGTGGCAAAGCCCGTCACATACGAGCCAGAAGTGCGTCGCGACCTCGACATAGCTTCTTATATCAACAAGGAACTAGACTCGCCCGCGCAAGCTGTGGCCATTATTGGGGACACTAACACTTGGTAAATATTGTTTTATTATGTCTATTGATATAGTTAACGGAATGAAAAAGAGGAGTTTAGACAATACGTAGTGTACTACTTAAACAGTTGAAGTGAGAACTGGATGAAAAGAGTTGAGAACCGAGATCATTATCTTAATCAGCTCTGCTTATAAATACGGGAGTCACAAATAGATTCTTAGGCACCGAGGATCATTGGCACGGCGAAAACGTAGAATGCGGTTGTTTCGGGTCTCCAATTTTAGGTCCTTCCCCCATTCTGGGCGGACTCGAAGATACCACCAGTATTTTTAGTAATAGTTGATAATTAGGTCTGACTATATTCATACCTATGTATTATTTAAATGTCTGCAAGAGACAGGTTTCGGTTGAACAATGGTTTTAATTAAGATGGCCTAAAATGTACCTAAAATCGAGGAATAAACGGTTTACATTTGTATTTGTAGGCAGTTAATGTATGGAGGACTAAAAGCTAAGGGGAAGACTGAAAGCTAAGGCTCTGCCGATTCCCATTCCTACGTCACAAAGACGATGCTGGAGTGCCGCAGAGTTGTTATTTGTAGTGTAATTTCACTAGCTACAGTGCCTTCCTACCGAAGCACAGCAATGTTTGCACATTGCTGCTCGGGCGGTAGAATAACTGGTACTGTTAGGGTAGCCACCTAGACGACCTGCTGCAAAGGAAGTCTATCCCCAGTAATGTATGTATTGTTGTATTGCAGGGAGGTGCGTGTGGTGGGTCGCGAGTGCGGCTCGGGCGGGATGTCGTCCTTGGTGGGCGGGATGTTGGACGCGCTGCCGCACATGTGCCGCGCGCAAGTGCCCGCGCACACCGTGAGTTTGCATTATTGTTGCTAATTCTTCTTTTCGAGTCGATCGGCTATAAGTTATAATATTATGTAAACCCTACAGCTGCTTTGACCAATGCGTCGCCACTACTATTGCGTTATCATTGGCTTCGAAAAGGTCTTGCATTGTGCAAGCTGTAGGGCAACTGGGGCATTGTAGGAGGTGTGCCATTGATTGGACGGCACCACAATCACGATATTGTTGCTATTACACTGCTGGTTCTCAAGGCTGACGGTTTGATACCTCTCCTCTTTTGTAACGACCGACGTTTTTTCGTTGGCACGATGTTTTATGATTTTATTTTGATACTTTATCCCCTATGAATACTTAAAAGCAATTTTAGGTAGCCTAGACTTTACGGAATACCTGTTACACTGAGTGATATAGAAAAGTGAGCGGAGTCATAAAAACTAGCCAGAAAAGTTGTGGTGCCTAGGAGGCAGTGGTGACCATTTTCCTTCTGGTGGGCGACTTTAAATATCTGGCTAACTACAGTGTTAGAAATGTATAAACGAATTATGCCTTTTCTCACTAAAAGTCCTGAAATAATTGAACTGAGTCTTTATGTAGAGCGCTAAATTCCTGGAATAACACAGGCTTAACCTTTCTGTGTAGTCTGGGTGCTTAACATTTCGATGTTATACTGTTTGTCGCTGTGAACGATAATTTTGTTAATTTATAGTTGTAAGTTTTTCCTTTCTGTGTGGTATTAATAAATAAAGATTTATTTATCTGATAATATTGTACTAATTTTCCCTTTTCATCCATTCCAGTGCCTCTCATTCCTGGAAAGCAAGCTCCGCGAGTTCTGCATCCTGTCAAAGACGCTCGCCGATATGTTGATGAGCACAGACTTCTGCGACATCGCCACGTTAACTAAATCCCTCAATATAGATGTAAACGACGTCCCCCTACTAATGGCAGTCGCTACCACTCACACGCCACAAGTTGCCACCCGATACGGTATCAGTTATAGATGAACGGACATTATGGCTAGAGATTAGGGCACATTATGGCTAGAGATTAGAGCTAACTAAATCCCTCAATACAGATGTAAACGACGTCCCCCTACTACTGCCAGTCGCTACCACTCACACGCCACAAGTTGCCACTCGATACGGTATCAGTTATAGATGAACGGACATTATGGCTAGAGATTAGGGTACATTATAGCTAGAGATTAGGGCACATTATGGCTAGAGATTAGGGCAGATTATGGCTAGAGATTAGAGCAGATTATGGCTAGAGATTAGGGCAGATTATGGCTAGAGATTAGGGCACATTATGGCTAGAGATTAGGGCACATTATGGCTAGAGATTAGGGCTTCGTCAAATTCGAGCTTCAATTTGTATGTTTCAAATGAATACTAAAGAGGCACGTTTAGTTGAATAATTTGCGAAATATTGACCAAATGTTTTTTAATGCAAAAGTTAGAAGAGTAAGATTATGGGCAGCGTTATCTCTTACTACCAGGCGCGTTATCTCTTACCAAGCGTCTTGCTTGGTAAGAGATAACGATGCCCATAATAACCAGTACAGTACCTACCACCTAGGAATTAATAATGATGTAAAATTCTAGGTGTACCACAATTTGTAATAAAGGTTCTTCAATAATAATTATTAACTTAACGTGTATCTTAACTCTCTCAAGTATTGCATTTTTGTAACACTTATAAATATTATCTGTATATTTTGATATTATGTACATTCAATCGCCGCTTAATACGGAATTAGTAATTTAATCATGATTGTATAAGCATTGAATTTTATAATGTTTAGGTTTTGTAATCTAATTATATTCATATTTACTACGTGGTAAAAAAGGTAGAAAAATAATAACTGTTTCCAAAATATCGTTGGTTTAAATAACACATTTATCTCTTTGAGTATAGCTTTTCTATTAAAAGCTGATTGTCGTGCTTTAATATTAATCAATGTGAAATAAAGTCGTAGCTTTAAATGTAATTAAAATGGCCCAATCTGCTTAATGGCTTTAAATAGATAAATTCAATCTTATTTTCTAGTAATTAAGATACATATCACAAGCTTTCATGTTCCAAGAGATATTAGATACAACTAGGTGCTGTAATTTGAGTTTTATTATCAAAGGCGTAAAGGTTGATTTTGTACTAGAATCGTTATAAAGTATTGAATGAGATTTAAGTATGAAATGTGTGATATTGACGAGGTACTAAAGGCCTGTATATGTGATAGTCATTATTAGAAATAATTATTTATATTGAAGCTTGAAAAATTATTTATTAATGAAACATTAAATGTGTATTAAATAATTTAAAATTAATATCGTCTTGACTAAAATATTTGCTTGATCAAATGTTTAGATTGCATAATAAATTTGAAGATTTAAACAATTAAATATAATTAATTTTTATTTTAATAAAGTAAAAAAATGTATTGTAACAAAGGCATAATTTTGTAAAAAGGCAGCTTGTAAAGTGGACTTTTACTTTAAATAAAAATATTACAATAAATATAAAAATAGTTTTATAATACTCGACAAAATAAAATGTTACCTACTTACTAAGCTACCTTTGAAAATATCAGATATCTTTCTACAAATCCGTGATATATTTAATGTAAGGTTATAATTTTCATATTACAATATAATTTTAATTTTTAATACATTATTTTTATACGTTAATCAAATAATAAAGATTTTTTTTCATATTGAATTTGTGTGTGATTTTTTTCTATTATGTCGCTCTCAAATATAAAAACCTAGGCTACTCATGGGTGTACATGGAGACAAAAATTTTGTAGCCTGAATTTATTTATTCCTGATTGAGTATTTTAAACATATAAAAAACGTATAAAAAGGACTACGATTGAACCTGTTAGGAAGTTATAATAATTTCTAAACCATTTTATTAGAGCATGATCAAGCAATGAGGGTTTTCTGAAAAATACATCCAATAGGAGGCAGCACTGAGATAACAGTGACAGGTCCGAACTTGTCAAAAATGTCTGTGTACAACCTTTTTTGTCCATATGCACGTGAACAAGAAGGTTTTATTCAAGAATTATTTATTGTATTTATTGATAACATTCATAGACAAACACCGGGAATTATCTGTATCATAGATTTATAGATTGGGATGGACCTCCTGTCACAGTGGCGCCAACTGGCGGATTAAATTTTCTAGAAAACCCTCATTAAGAAAAAAGAGCAGCAAGTGAATACCCCTCGCTTAGTGAAGAAAATCTACGCAACAAAAGATAATTGCAAAAGTTTGAAACTATACCCACGTCATGTTGAATCGTTGAACAAAGTCGACCCCTCATCGGGCGGAGTTCGCAACCTAATAACTTTGCCTAATAATTACGCAGAAGGCCTTTAAAAGTTATCCGATTCATTTGCCCCGGAAGATTAAAGAGTCGCTAACTTTTTTCTTATTTCGACGCGTTTTGCTGAAACCGTTTATTTCGTAATTTGGGTGATTTATTAGAAGGTACAGGGAAAACCGCTCTGAATTCGTTAATAAAACTTAGCAAAATTAAGCTGAAATTGCCAGGTGCTTTGCCATGTTTTGAACATCTACAATAATTCTGTTCTCTAGTTTTTATTTGAGGGTCGCAGATTTAAATAAGCAGAGTGCTGATTTTAACTGTGTAAGTATAAAGGTAGAAAGAATAAGAAAAACGCAATCAATGAATATTTCTTTTGACTAGGTTACGGAAAGACCGCCTGTGAAAGCAAAGCGCGGCGGATTTTCTGCTAGAGGATTCGATGGTAATATACATAGGACGGTAGGATGGTATGTAAAGTCAACTACAAAGAGATGTATCCATGTTAGTCTTAAAAAAGGAAGGAACTTTTAGTATGTAAAAATTATTTACCCTTACTTCGTGACATTTTCAGTATCCACCAAATCTTATATATTCGATTCATTTTAAATGCTATTATTATTATGTATCACCTAAGGAAAAGTAGTGGGATACATCATTGTTGCATATTAAACGAGTCGATGATAATATAAAGTTTGATTGCTACTAGAAATGTCACGAACCAAGGGTAGTTCATTGTGGCAAATGAAAATTTACTTCATTTTGTAAGCCTAACATGGATACATGATACATCTCTTTGTAGTTGACTGTACATAGGAACTTTAGGCGTTTATGGTGCCTAACTGAAGTTGGTAGTGTAAAGGAAACACTAAATCAGAAGGTAAAATATGGAATCTTTTATTTACAAAAATGAGCCTACCTATATACAAAATAAAAAGTTTTATGAGAAATTAGAAAGAGAAGAAATATTTACATGAAAGAGATAGAAACAGGGATATAAAACTGATGCGCAGATCGATGTGCGCAGGGTATATATGTTGCGGCTCTCGTAAATACAGCGCGGACACTCGTCCCACTGCCCCCGTGCCGTGCGGACGTCCGCTCCGCTTACCTGCGCTCAAAGGTTCATTCGATTTTTATCGTTTGTCCCTTTGCTCGCAGCTAGCATTCGCGACCCACTGCCTTTTTTAAGGCAACAAACGTCTCTCTCGAGACGACGCTTAACTTGTAAGCACCCCTGTTTCTATTCCAAATCCACCTTCCGTGGTCTGTCGGTGGAAACCAAACGGTGCCAACGTAAGCCGACAGGGCGTGGCCCCGGAGCGCCCGTGTTTTTCTCCTTCTGAGAAAACCACGGAATCCGGAAGGGCTTGACGCACCGCCCAGGGTCACTCAGGCCCTCGTGCGACGTCAGGTACGCAGGTACACACCCGGGTGCCAGTTTTTGCTAAGACTGCGACAGCCGGAATCCGACTCACAACCTTTGCTAAGGACCTGTGAGTTGGCATTCACTAGGGATACAGACCTAGGCACTCACCTCCCTGTCTACACCCGACAGGGAGATTCCTCATTCCCTTAAGCTCGCCGGGGACCTCCTCCCCCGGCGCCACGTAGGCCTATAAGCTCTCTCCAGCCATGGATCTCCAATCCTGGCTGGGGAAGAAATATGCCACGATTTTGAGAGAGTACAACGACTCTCTCAAAACCGTTAATAATATTTCTCTGCGCCCCGCGGCGCCCGTCCCAACCGAGGCAAACTCGCGCGTTGCCTCGCGCGCCCCCAAAGTGGCCCCTCTCGTCCGCCATGATATGAGCCCGGCGTTCATGTCACGCTCTCCCTCTCGCACGCAGTCCTCTCGCTCACTCGTAGCGACGCCATCGCAGAGCCTACAATGCGCTCAGCCCTCTCGCTCTCTCGCGACGCAGTCCCAGACTCAGCCCTCTCGCTCTCTCGCGACCCAATCGCAGAGCCTCCCTTGTGCTCAGCCCACCCGCTCGCTCTCGCCGGGTTTTTCACCCGCGAGCCCCTCCTCCCGCGATCGCTCGCGATCCCCGGTCAACTTTGCCCTCTTTGACTCACCGCAGTCTCCCGACCCCGAAATGGAGTGTGATCCTATTCCCACTCCATCCCTCGTTTCGCCCGACGATGACGGCTACACCCAAGTCGTCTATAAAAAGGGCAAGAAACGCCCCGCGGCGTCTTCCCCGTCCCTCCCCGCTAAGGCCATCTGCCCTCCCTCGGGCTCTCTGCCTTCCTCCGCGGCATCCGACTCTGAGACTCCCGTCTCTAAACCTCCGGGATCCTCCAAGCTTCCCCCGCCCTTCCTTGTTCATGACAAGGAAAGGTGGAACGACTTGTCCCGTTCCTTCGCCGAGCTCGATATAGAGCTCAAAACGGCGACAAACACCCAAATGGGTATAAAAGTTCAGGTGAAGTCCATCGACTCTCACCGAAAACTTACTTCCCTTCTCCGCTCCAAGGTTATAGGCTACCACACCTATGCCTTGGAGTCGGAAAAACACCTTCGGGTGGTCATCCGCGGAGTCCCCAAGGAGCTCGATGTCGAGCTAGTCTCCGCGGACCTCAAGGCTCAGGGCTTCCCGGTTAGGGAAGTCCACCGCCTTTATGGCCGAAATAAGGCCCTATTCGACCTTGTGTTGGTCATATTGGAAAAAACCCCTGAGGGCAAGGCCATTTTCAATTTGAAGATGGTCTGCAACCTTTCGGGTCTTTCTGTTGAGACCCCGCATCGAAATGGCACTCCTGCCCAGTGCCATAGATGCCAGTTTTACGGGCACTCTGCCCGTTTCTGTCATGCCCGCCCTAGGTGCGTTAAGTGCCTAGGCGACCACAGCACTTCTGAGTGCTCTCGTAAGAGGGAGGACCCCGAACCGCCCTCTTGCGTGCTTTGCTCAGAGTCCGGATATCCTGCGAACTATCGTGGGTGTCCCAAGGCCCCCAAAGGCAAAGGTCCTCAGAGACGCTTCTCGTCTCGTCCCACTAAGCGTACCGGAGCGCCCTTGGCTTCTCCGCCGCGCTATTTACCCGCCCCACTCCCTGAGGGGAACGCTTGGTCGGCCAAAGAGTACCCCGCTCTTGCGCCCACAAAGAATCTCCCACCCACTCCGGCCTTCGTGCCTCCTCCGCCTCAGGCCTCTCTGGCCTCCCAAATCCCCTCGCCTATTAACGGTACGTCCGCCATGAGTAGGCTCATGTCGTTTTACGGCAGCGTCGATATGGACGCATTCAACAAAGTCGCGCTCGAATTTGTTGCTATTCAGCAACGGAAAGACTTCGATAGTCTGACGGTCCTCTTTGCCCAAAACAGAGCCTTGATAGAGTCTGTCATGGCCGCGTTCTATCGCTCTTAACTATACTTCCACTATGGATAGTACAGCTAAGAGAATTAAGCCCCACTCTTTATCCCTGGCGTTCTACAACGCCAACGGCCTAGGCATAGGGACCGATAGGAACCAACTCCAACTTATTCAGCAATTTCTAACTACCCATCATGTAGACATCCTGCTAGTGTGTGAGACTTTCCTAAAACCAAGCCGGAAGGATCCAAAGATCGGAAACTACCGGCTGGTTCGTGATGATAGGACTACCGCCCGATTGGGCGGTACTCTTATCTATTACAGGAACTCTCTCCACTGCATCCCCATAACCACTCCTCCTCTTACCGATCTCGAAGCGTCCTGTTGTCGCATCGGCATGTCCGGCCACCAGGCCATCACTATCGCTTCTTGTTACCTCTCTGGTAACAAAAAAGTCCACAGGAGTGATTTCGAGGCACTCTTCTCCCTTGGAAGCTCAGTCATTCTGGCTGGCGACTTCAATTCCAAACAAACCCTCTGGGGCTGCATTAGATCAAATACGAACGGTCACGATCTCTACTCCCTCTCGACTTACCTCGATTTTGAAGTTATTGTCCCTAGCTCTCCCACGCGCTTCCCTCCCATTCTTGATCATAACCCCGAGGTACTCGACATAGCACTTATGAAGGGCGTAACTCTCCAGTTGCGCTCTTTAGAAGTGTTACACGAACTTGACTCTGACCACCGTCCTGTCTTGATGAGACTTGGACCGGACCCATCTGACAGACTGACCAAGACAAAGACGGTAGTGAACTGGCAGCGGTTAGGGGAATCCCTAAAAGCTATCAAGTCACCCGCTCTTGACCTTATCCCCGACGACATTGTCTCACCTGACGACGTCTCGTGCTCGATCGATGCTCTCACTAGTCACCTTCGCACCGCCATTGGCGAATCCTCTAAGCAGGTACCAGCGGAGGATCTCCAACGCTGGTCCCTGCCAGAGGATGCGAGGGAACTATTGACAGCAAAGAACGCAGCTACGAGAGCGTATGACTATGGTCCCACCGAAGAGAACAGAGTCAGGCTACGGCAATGCGAACGTTCTGTTCGCAAACGTATGACTGAACTCCGCAATCAGAAGTGGGACCAAAAGCTCTCAGAGATCGCGCCCACTCACCAGGCTTACTGGCAGTTGGCGCGATCTCTGAAGAGCGACACTGTGACCACTATGCCCCCTCTGACTAGACCGAACCTCCCCCCCGCGTTTGATGACGAGGAAAAGGCCGAATGTCTGGCCGACAGCCTCGAAGCACAATGCAGCCCCAATCTCGAGCTAGTCGACCCTGCTCACCTCGCTGAGGTGAACAGTGTTGTCGAGCAAAAGTCCTCCCTCCCTCCCTCTGACCCCATTGAGCCCGTCAAGGCTTGTGAGGTAGAGTCGATTATCAGGGGCCTCCGCCCCAGAAAAGCCCCCGGTGCGGATGGCATCACTACTAAAGTGATCAAGCACTTCCCCACCTCTCTCATTTACCTCCTGGTCAGCATCTTTAATGCGGCCATGGTAAACGCCATCTTTCCCGACGCTTGGAAGAATGCCGACGTAATCGGCATTCACAAGCCAGGCAAGAATGCGTCAGAGCCTTCTAGCTACCGCCCTATCAGTCTCCTCAGTACTCTGGGAAAAATTTACGAGCGCCTCCTTGTGAAGCGCTTGTGGTCCGTAACTCTGTCCAAAAACCTCCTTCCAGACGAGCAGTTTGGCTTTCGAGCAAAACACTCTTGCGTCCAGCAAGTACACCGCATCACGGAGTACATTCTCGAAGGTTTCAATAGGAAACCTGGCAACTTTGGCCGTCCTATGGGGACAACAGCTGTCTTCCTGGACGTTGCAAAAGCGTTCGACAAAGTCTGGCACAACGGACTGGTATACAAGTTGTACCAGTTCGGAGTGCCAGACCGTCTTGTACTCATAATACAAGACTTTCTCAGGGCTCGAAGCTTTCGCTATCGCGTTGAGGGAGACCGCTCTTCTCCCCACCCCATCGGAGCCGGAGTCCCCCAGGGCTCCGCGCTCTCCCCTCTCCTCTATTCGCTTTATACTAGCGACATCCCACTCCCCCCGAATGTAGAGATCGCTCTCTTCGCGGACGACACCGCCCTCTACTCTAGAGGCGTGCGCTTATCTGGCCGACCCGTCAGATAAGCGCACTTCAAAGAGCCCTTCTCCTTTTTGGCGATTGGTTCAAGAAGTGGGCTATCACGGTAAACCCGGATAAGAGTACAGCAATGTACTTTCATCCGAGTAAACCGCCCCGCAAGGAGCGATCTCTCACTCTCCACAACAGACCCATCCCTTGGGCCTCCCATACCAAATATCTCGGGGTGACCCTCGATAGTCGACTCTCCTTCATAAAACACGTCACAACCGTGCGCAACCGAGCGGCCTTCTTCTTGGCCCGACTCAGTCCCCTCCTATGCAAGCGGAGTAAAATGTCACTTAGAAATAAGTTGACACTTTACAAAACTTGCATACGACCCGTCATGACTTACGCCTCCGTGGTGTTCGCTCACTCCCCTCTCTCCACCTTAGACATGCTTCAAGTGATTCAAAATCGCTTTCTCCGTAAAGCAGTCGGGGCTGAATGGTATCAGCGCAATTCCGATCTGCATTGCGATCTCGAACTCCCCTCTATACTTCAATTTATGAAGGATTGCTCTCGCCGCTACTTTGACGCGGCCCCCCACCACCCCAATCCCCTCGTTGTCCAAGCCTCGAACTACTCTGTAGATCAGGCCTCCACTCCCCTCCGTCGTCGCCCTAAAAACGTGTTGAACGATCCGGACGATCCCATCGCTGCCGTCACATCGGCGGCGCTGGGATCGCCGAATCCGCCAACCATGCGCAACAGTCGCTCCGTTTTCGGTACTGGTCCCGGATACCAGATCCTCCAACCAACACAATCACGACACCGACCGCGCCGGCGCGGTCGAAGACCTCTGCGATCCTTCAGATCAGTTAGATTCTCTCCAAATAATCAAACAGATCAAAACACTGTTAGGGCCCTAGGACACGCCCCTTCAGGGGTGCCAGGGCAAGTCTAGTCCCCCGTATCTGGCGACGGCCCAAGCCGAGGTTCGTGCCATCTGAGGCGCCCTTGAGCTTGTCGCCCACAAAAACTTAGGGTCGAGTGCCTCCTGCGCTCACCACACGCCCGGTAAAGCTGTAGAGGTCTTAATCTGAGACCAACAGCGTAGGTCATTTAAAAAAAAAAAAAAAAAAATACAGCGCGCGGGAGTTGGCCTCTTCATTCGCCCGGACGTCGCCTCGCCGCTCACACGTGTTCACGTGTGCGCCCCAGCTCATCGAAGTGTTGTGAAGAAGTCTAGATTCTAGACTGTAGTGACAAGTGTGAAGTCTAGACTGGAGCGACGTGTGTGAAGTCTGGACTGCAGCGACGTGTGTGAAGTCTGGACTGCAGCGACGTGTGTGAAGTCTGGACTGCAGCGACGTGTGTGACGAGAGTGTCACTTGTTTCTTCTTCGAGTTAAACATCAACAAAACCGCCCTTTTCAAGGCGTCTTGTTTGTAGTTTGAACAGCAGAAAAACCGCCCTTTTCAAGGCGATGGTTTTCTATTGTTTCTTGAAGATCTGCATACACGAACGTTGTGAAATAAATGAAGTGAAGTGCTTGAGTGTTGTGTTTTCTTTCTTCTGTTTACTGTAGGTATTGGTGCTGTGTTGCAAGGTATATTGTAGCCATGTCCGGGTATTGTGGACATGGTGAGGTACATCGCAGGTATTGATCTTGAGGTACGTGGTAAGGTAAGGTACTTGTAGGTATGTAGTGTAGTGCACCTACAGAACGATTATAATTGACAATTCAAACAAAAACCAGCTATCAGACTTATATTATATATTATCACATAAATGTAATAATGTAAGTGAGTGTGTGTTTGTGTATGTAATGTATAGTGTATAATGTTCTTAAATTTCCTTCCAGCCAGGTTGTCTGTAAGAGATTGCTTTATGCGATAAGATCGCCAATTGATTACCTACCTTTCATTACAAGCTTTATATTACTTTTACCTGTCTGTTGTCTGTCTGTCTGTCTGTCTGTCTGTCTGTCTGTCTGTCTGTCTGTCTGTCTGTCTGTCTGTCTGTCTGTCTGTCTGTCTGTCTGTAATCAAATCTTGCAAGTTTGATTTGACCCACTTCCCGGTTTCCAATTGAGCTGAAAATTTGCATGCGTGTGTAAATCGGATGACAATGCAATATTATTATGACATGGAGCTGATCTGATGATGGAGCTGGAAGGTGGCCATAGGAACTCTGTCATAAAACAACGCAACCCCATCGAGTTTGGGCTCATTTGATTCGTCTTGACGAGTACTATATGGTGCAAGATGGTAATGATAATTAAAGCTTGTTTTTAAAAAGTATTTTTAAAATTTCACTTGTTTTAAGTTCGTATTGTAGTCTAATTATTTCCTGTGTATCTTGGTATGCGTGTATAAAGTGTTTTTCTATTCTATTCTAAATCTAAATATATAAAAGGAAAGAGTGACTGATTGACTGACTGACTGATCTATCAACGCACAGCCTAAGCCGCTGGACGGATTGGGTTGAAATTTGGAACATAGATAGGTTTTATGATGTAGACCTCCGCTAAGAAAGGATTTTGTCATGCGGGCAAAGCCGCGAGCATAAGCTAGTATAATATAATTTTGGATATGACTCACGTTAGTTGTCAAAATCTGCAAATTACACTACACGATGATAAGAGTCACACAGCATTAATGCGTTGTCTTCAGAAAATAAAGGGGAAAACTTGTCACATCACTGCCATATAAAGCGTGTGACACAGACACCTAGCAAAACACTTTAGTAATTACCGTCCCAGCGGGACTGGGGACTCGGAACCGCGCCATTAGCTAGATTACCTCGCGTTCTAATATTTAATGAAAAGCGAGCTCGTGGCAAGCTGCGCCGCGTTTGTTGCAGTTTGTTCAATACATTAATGATAACAACATATTAATTAGCATTTATAGTTAAAAAAATAACAAAATTGGGCGGGGACGCGCTATGCCATTATCTGGTACAAAATGTACCTTACCAAAGTTTGACCTGTGACGTCTCGGCCAAGCAACTTTAGTGCCTTGTATTTAACACGTTTTTATAAAAGAAAAATACGTGTCCAATATTTAATAATCTATTTGATGGTCAAAAACATATTTTTAGTCAACATCGCTATTCAGGTACACTAGTTTGGTTATTTATTGTACCTAATAGGTCAAAATTGTAGAATTATAGGTACCTTACTAAGAACATAAAATAAAATAAGATTTTTGTAATACGAGTAAGTAGAACAGAATATTGTTCGAATAGGTAGGTAATTAGGTAGGTTTATAAATAAAAACGTAATTAGCTACGGGGGTAGGTAACAGCTATTTTATTGCAACTGTGTTCCCGTTAGTGCATCCATTAGGACCGCAAATTAAGGCAAACGACCGTGCGAGCTTTTATGTTTATTGTTTTTTTATTCTAGAAACAACAATCATCATTAAAAATTTATTTTGAATATAAACATTAAAAATATTCTGATCTGAGTACTTTTCTACTGAATTACTTAGACCTATTAATGAATATTACTCACCTAAATTACATTTGTTTTTATCTTCAGAAAAAGAAAAGTAAAATGATATCTACGTTTCAGCTATCGACTTAATTATCTTACGAGTAATTAATTTGGATACTTAGATACCTACTATTTGTACTTTAGTATCAACTCAGAATAACATCAAGTTATAGTCTTTTTGAAAATACGATACAAGCTCTACGTATAATAGGAATGCTTCCGCACTACGTCGGGTTCGGACGGACATTAGGACATAGCTTTTTGCTGTTCATCCCGTAAACCGTAAAAAAGTTTATAATCGTTATTTGAGGGATTCGGCTCGGACGTGAATAGAGTCTTGAAAGGTAGGCAACGTACCAGCGGTACCCCTGGTATTGCAGGTATCCATAGGCGACGGTAGCCACTCACCATCAGGTGGGCCGTCTGCTTGTTTGTCACCTATTACATAAAAAAAAAAAACGTATTGCGAAAGGATCTCAGATCCGAAGGCCTTATCTATTGTAGAGATAGAATGAGTGTTAGGTATATTCGTAGTCTCGTAGCTGATGCGTAGCTTTGTAGCACGTAGCTTGAAGCATTTGTTTTAATCGCGCTATTGAGACTACGGCTATTTTTATATAATTAGCAATTTTTTTGGTGGGTGCACTAAAATACTGACGTGACAACAAAGAATAATTGACTAAATAAATAATTTTCGTAAAATGTGGCAGATGTGGTGATTCGTGTGGCAATGTGGTTTTCTTTAATGTTTGTGTTCAGTCTACCAAAATTAATTTTCACTCAGAAAATTCCTTTTCCAACGTTCGAAAGACCCTAAAACATCGTCTAACTGAAAAACTCCGAAGACTATACCTACTTAACAGAGATTATAAAAAACTTTATACGACAGGACCCTAAGAACCTACTTGTCTGGATTATTTTCGAAGCTTTCCGCTTACATTTTTGAAGTCTCGTTCAAGTTTGGCTTTTCCTCAAGTTTTTACACCACAAGGTTTCCTTTGAGAGGATACTTATAAAGTTTATATTTTTAGATCCATAAGAATTCTGAATAAAAAGTATGTATTTTCGTGGCAAAACCACACCTCAAGCTTCTTTTACTTCTCATAAAAATGTACTCTCCGTGTGCTAAACATTACACGTGTAACTACTTACTTCAGTGTAAGTATCGTGGATAAATTAAAAAGGTGGAATTTAAGTTAGACCAAACAATGAAGCTGTAAAGTTACCTACAGATTTCTTATTTCGCCAAGTGGCAACCTCATCAACCTGTTGAAACTACGCGTTTGAACTCAAAGGAGGAAAATGAGAGTCCTCTATTCATTTGACGCCAGACTTTTCTCATTTCGCGCGACTTTTTCACAAAGCCTTAAAATTAAATACTCTTGGGTGTAATGGATACGGTGACCTGGATATTTTGAAAGCTTTTTTATTCTTTACAATTTACCGTTTAACATTCGACCGCTATTTCACCTGATGTCAAACGGTGATGCGGTTGAATGTATGGAAATCATACAAAGCTGTAGATACGGGTAGATTTTAGATTCTCTGAACTGTGCCGGAATAATTTGGTGATACATGTTTTTTATACATTATACTCGTAGATAAGCCTTTGAACACAATTTCGCGTGATGTTAAGCAACGATGCAGCCGTAGATGGCAGCAGACTATACCTAGAAGGCGGGATAAATATCTCCCTGGCTTCACTGAACATCATGCCGGAACACGGTCACAATGACCGCTTGGCGGACACGGTTTTGTCCAGTGGGTGGTAACAATTTTTTTTTGGTCGCTGTTTTTATGGTGGCAAGTGACGTAGCCGTTGCCTACCACCAGTATGACAATGGGTAGAGTGTTTTTCACGAAAGAAGTCCTCTAGAAGTGACGCCACAATTGCTCGTTTTAAAGTTACAATATGTACTTACTTATAGATTTTTGACACATCGTAATTTCTCATATTTTTTATTTAAATAGGTACCTACCTATTTACTTTACCTCACAAATAAAAATAATTTAGGATACTAAGTACCTAATTATTATCGATAAAATTTCATTTAGTTTCGCTAAATTTATCCGCGGGACTCCTTTCGTGAAAAGCACTCTATATATGTAGACAGGTCTACATACCTAACAGGTTTGTTAACATACCTATTATATTATGCTATGCTTAGGTTGCTATGCAATGCTATGTTTATAAGCATATAATATTATTATATATGTAGATAGGTAATACCTATATACTACGTAGGTACTAACTGCGTTGTTAGTGAATCCATCTGAATTATTCAGTAGTTCGTATGTGATCAGACTGCAGGGTAAACCGTTTCATGAGTTTGCATCAGGCCCCGCTGTGGGTAACCATATTTGTTTTGGTCTGCACATCTACTCTAGATATCACTACATAGTATTATAAAATAAAGTTGCTTCTCGCGTCCGTCTTGTCCCTATTTATGCTTATATCTTTAAAACTACGCAACGGATTTTGATGCGGTTTTCATTAATAGAATGATTCAAGAGGTAAGTTTATTTATATATACATAATATAGGTAGAGAAACACTGATAATTTCCTTTAAGCGCGACGAAGTGCGCGCGGTTCCATTAGTCTATTATAATCCATAGTCAAGTAGTTATCCACTGAATCTAATTGGTAAAGTCTCATGTCCGAAAAATATGTTATCCTACTAATTTTATAAATGTGAAAGTTTGTATTAATGTATGGATGTGTGTTTGTTACTCTTTCACTCTAAACGAGAGGACCGATTGAACTGAAATTTGGTATAGAGATAACTTAGAGCTTATAATATGTTATTATAGGTAAAGCGGGTAAAATCGCTGGACACAGCTAGTACAATATAAACTTTTTAGGCGTACATTTTGTTTTAATGATCTGTTGGACATTTTCATGTGGTTTAATTTATCTTGACAGACGGACAACAAAGTGATCCTATAAGGGTTCCGTACTCTAAAAACATAAAAAATTATGACCGTAACAATATAACAATATTTTTAGCTAATAAACTGTACAGACTTAAAAAAGTTCTTCATAGTATTAATAATTCAACTCCAAAGATATAACGCAATCCACGCACGGTCTCGTTCATTTAACCAGAAGTAATATTCCCAAAAGGTCCAATTCTTGCGGTTTCCGTCCCATTTTTATCTGTAAGTTGTGATACAGGCCCTTGGGGCACGCCGCTCAATTTTACTTCCCTTTTCTCCTTTGTCACCGGTACATGTCTCGCGAATGTTTTTGTTATCTCCTCTGGCTATTTCTAGTTTATTATTTCTGCGATCCTTTTTCAATTTGCTTTGACCCATCGTATTTTGGGTGGTTGTGATTGAGAGTGGTTGACACCTACTTGAGCTCGTCACAGACCCTGTTATAAAATATATTTGATGTGTTTTAGGTTTTATAGGGTTTTTTTTTATTGTTTACCTAAACTAGGTATGTACTCTTGCTTCTTTTAGATGCAGCACTCACGCCTTAATTGTTATACGTATAAGAACTAGCCTATGTTTAAAAATTTAATCTAAATGTATAATATGTATAATGTGGCTGTACTTAATAAATAAATAAAGCACTCTTAAATGCTGTGAAAATAATTTTATCCCTAAACACACATCCGTTATATTAATTATAATAGACCTACCTAGTGTGTATTTTATTTGTTGACAAATGGGAGATGTACCTTTCAGCGAAATAAAAATAGGCATAGGTAGTGCTTGTTCACGTTGAACGCGCGGGCGCGGGCTCGGGCGCGGGCGCAACAGACTTTGGTTACACCACACGTGCGTTTGTACGTGAACACTTTCATAGCACGTCGTATGTTTGATATTTCGCGCCCGCGCCCGCGCCCGCGCTCGCGCGTCAAGCTGGGCCAACGCGTAGTAGTTAATGGTAACTACTTACATAATATGTGGCAATCAAAAGATTCACTTATCAATATAGCGAACAACTTGAAAACACAAATCGATATCTTAGGTATACCCATTTCTTGACAACAAAGAGTTAAAACAATAAATGTAATTTTCTATAAGTAGCATTTAATATCGATCAATGAGAGGAAATAGAAAAAACCGGTCAAGTACGAGTAGGACTCGAGCACCGAGGGTTCCGTACAAACCTACGGGTTTCTACGGAACCCTAAGGAAAAGTGGGTATAATATTATGTACTGAAGGTTTTGATTCCCTTGCGAGTACTTGTGAGTTTGAAAATATGCGGCTAAAATTGCTGTTTCTTTTGATTGCGTTGAAATAGAGGTTTGATTTTTTTACAGCTTAAAGTTATTATAAAGCTGAGTATTTGGTATGAATTTAAATTTAATACCTGTACGCGTTCTTGAGGAAAGGGGTAGTAAAACAAAATTTTTAAAAATATTTTTTTAAATGATGTAACTAAATATTTACAGTTTTCGCAATTTTTCCTGTGCCTATAATTTAAGACGTTGCTGCGTACCAAATTCCAAGATTCTGAGTTAACGGCAAGTACCCTGTAGGTTTTGATTCCCTTGAGAGTAGTCGCGCGTTAAAAAATACGGCTAAAATTACTGTTTCTTTTGAATGCGTTGAGATAGAGGTTTGATTTTATTACAGTTTAAAGGTATTATAGTCTTGAGTATTTGATATGAATTTCAATTTAATACGTTTACGCGTTCATGAGAAATAAGGTAGTAAGTATGAAATTATTAAAAATATTTTTTTATATGATGTAACTAAAAATGTAAAGATTTCGTAATTTTTCCTTTATCTGTGCTCTAAGGAGTTGCTTCGTGCCAATTTTCAAGATTCTAAGTTCACAGCAAGTACCCTGTAGGTTTTGATTTTTTGAGAGTAGTTGCGAGTTTAAAATTGCGACTAAAATTGCTGTTTCTTTTGAATGCGTTGACATAGAGGTTTGATTTTATTACAATTTAAAGGTATTATAGATTTAAGTATTTGATATGAATTTCAATTTAATACGTCTACGCGTTCATGAGAAAAGGGGTAGTAAGTATAAAATTATTCAAAATATTTTTTTCATATGATGCAAATAAAAATTTATGGTTTTCGCAATTTTTCCTTTATCTGTGCTCTAAGGAGTTACTTCGTGCCAAATTTCAAGATTCTGAGTTCACGGGAAGTGCCCCGTAGGTTTTGATTTATTTGGTAATGTCGAAAATTTGCTGAAATTTGTGACATATTCGACTATATCTTTTGATTGCGTTGGCCTAGAAGTTTGAAATTTTCACAGCTCTAAGAGGCAATGGACCTTAGTATTTACTATAAATTTCAATTTGTTACCTGCACGCGTTCCTGAGAAAAAGGGTCTTGACAGACAGACAGACAGACAGACAGACAGACGGACGGACAACAAAGTGATCCTATAAGGGTTCCGTTTTTTCCTTTTGAGGTACGGAACCCTAAAAAATAAGTTATTTGTCGGAACATGGCAGATAATGCGCAGACGGTAACAGACGCCAGTATTGGATGCTGGAAAATAGGCCACTAGATGAGAAATAGTTTTATTAGCCTACTTATACTAAAATCCTGACAACCTGATCTACACACGCTGAGCTGGTACCTTTTTGCGGCGAGACAATTTTTTTTTCTTCATATCTTTTTAATATAGCTCACTTGTCAATGCTTCTGTGTGTATGTCTGGTTGCAAATAAATTCATTTCTTTCTTTCTTTAAAATGTGTGTGTTTGTCACATCTCACACATTCTCACAGCTGAAGCAACACCATCCGACAGTGGTTTGGAGCACTTGGATTTTCTGTAGATTGGCGTGTGGCCGATCTGCGGTTAAGAGCGTACTATATGTATATAGTGACGCTCGCACTATTTGACAAATTTTGAAATATAAATTCATAGAATATCTTTTTTTGAAAATTCCTTAAGACCGGCCCTCCATAATATTATTGCACACATATTAAAAGTGTTTTCAGATCGATATATTAAAAAATGGCATGAAAAGATTTTTGATTTTTTTTTTTAAATATTGCTCCCATTGCCATTTTTTAAGTAGTGCGAGCGAGAGAGCGTCACTCGATATATACGCTCTTAATACAAGTGTTCTTTACCTACTGCTGTAGTATTGTTTGCTTGTTTTTTCTCAACAAAGACGACATAATTTACCATGAAAAAAAGCTGAAGCAATTAAGCTGAGACTTTTTAGCAGGTAAAACCACAGGGTATACTCGCAATAAAATGGTGAAAAGTTCTGCTATTTTCTCTTTGAGATGGATTGAGTTTTAATTCACTATAGATGAGGAGCTAATCCCAGTTTAAAGGTACAGTTTGCTTCTATATCAAGTGAGATCGAGCTTAAAGTAAGCAGAGGCTACTATAGATATTATGTTAGGATGTCCATAAGGCTTTATTTTCTAAGTGCTTAGAAAATATTATGGGAACAATATGTATTCTCTTACCTTTTTTCTATGTATTTGTCACTGACTGCGTATTTCAATTTTCTTACAACTATATAAATAGGTACTTATATTTGCAGATTGCGTTCCACAAACAAATTTAAAATTGTGTGCTTCGCATCGCAACGGCAAGATGTGACAAATTTCATATTTTCCCGGAATTTCACAAAAGATTTCGGAGCGAGCTCTAAAATGTTCTTCACGAATAGAATTTCCACAGAGAAGACATGTAACGAGAAAATCCTATTTCACGCATCGCATTTTATGTCTTCATTGGAAAATTGTCGAACCACTGTGCAGTAGAACGTATGAGATTTTTCCCCTTTGTCTTTTGTTTATAAAATATAAAAGAGTGACTTATTGACTGATCTATTAACGCACAGCCCAAACCACTGAACGAATTTGGTTGAAATTTGGAACGCAGATAGGCCTTATGACGTAGATTTACGCTAAGAAAGGATTAATTAATATTTACGCTAAGAAGTCCACGCGGGCAAAGCCGCCAGCATAAGCTAGTTTGTTTATAAAATTGTATGCGTGATTTTGTGAAGGGATAAGCCTAATCCTGACAAAATACCGTTTTTATACAATTTCGAAAAAATCAACCAGTGTCAAAAATCAACTTTCACAAGAACGGTTTTGTATGTACTGTACTGATTTTTTTTCGGTTGGTAGGCTTCGTCCGTGACTAGTAGTATGTACGTCGTCTAAAAAATAAATATCCACCGAACAAAATCGTTTTGTCAAGTGGCCATTGTGGCCGTGTTTATTTGTGCCTATAAGATATATTTACGCGGGAAAAAGATGTTGACTTTGAGATAGAGCCTTTTAAGATGTATTTCAGAACCCTCTTGGTAAGGTGCCCTTAAACCACACAACATTATATTGGAGGAAGCGATAATTCAGCAAAGTAACCAAATATGATGTGTCGTCACGAACCGTGTCATGTTCTAGCATAACTTGACAATGGGGCCCCCACATTATTCAGAAATAAACGATTTTACCGCACTCTAGCTCAAATTTAATGCTTCCTTTTAAAACACTTGCTGCACCCAGCCTGTTTTAAACGTTAAGAAGGAGCCTATGTGTAATTCTATGAACCTACAGACACACAAAACAATGTTGTAAACTATAGTTTATATTATATGTAATTTTATACACGCTGAATAATTCGTATAAGTTTTATTTATTATTATTAGCGAAAGTAGCGTAACCTTTGCATTGTATGCTTCACTAATTTTGCTATCCCATTTCTTACTAATATTATAGAGAAATTTGGTATAAAGGTAACTTAGACACTGTAGTTATTAATTTTTTTTTTGTTTGACAGGGTCCATACATGTTATATAACATGCACAACTTTTAAGTGAGTAAAAGCTAAACGGTAAAAAGTTTCATAGAATAGAATTGATAACTCTTGAAACACCCCATTATTTATACATTATTAACTAAAATTTACAAGGATACAAGCTGTAAAAACAAAGGTATAGGTATACCTATGTACAAAGATGTTCGTCATTAATTAATTGAAATACTGACTGTTATGCGAAGTGAAGTGAGTTCAGTTTTATGAATTAATTGAACTTATATTTAATATAGTACACAGGTATATAGGCAGTATCTCCATACATTCAATTAAATCAGTGTAGCGTACAGTCGCGGTGTGGTAAGTGAATCACCGCAGCTTGATTGCGCGCGCGTGACGAGACGTATGATGAGCTTGGTACACCCATTGATTCATACTCCGGAAAGACTCATTAAGTTGTTTTGCTCCAAGCAAGAAAGATTTGGAAACGCAAATTATATACAATGAATAACAGCTTATATAGTTTTGTGGTACATAGTACTGCATGCTGCTCAACACCGAGGGCTCATACGAGTATCTTACAGTGCTACTCGGGTATTAACTATACCATACTAGCGGACCCGCGCGCACTTCGCAGTTCACAGCGTATGTTAGCAAATGAAATGAAATGAAATATTTATTTATTAAGAAAAGATGTGGTGGTACATGGTAACATAAAAAATAAAAACTAATTGATTATGAACTAATAGCTTACCTATGGTGTCCACTAGCCCCATACTAGGATACCCTGTATCGTGGTAGCTAGTCTATTCAATAAATAATAGTAGTGATTACCTACTATATTATGCATTAGTAGACCCGCGCGCACTTCGTCGCGCTTAATAAAAAAAATATCAGTGTTTCTCTAATATATTATACTTGTATTACACATATTAACCTTTCTCTTGAATTACTCTATCTATTAATGAAAACTACATCAAAATACGTTACGTAGTTTTAAAGATATAAGCATACATAGGGATAGACAGACACAGGACATTAACTAATTATTGTCAATGGTGCGGGGCCAGGATTTGAACTTGGTGATCCAAAATTACATCTGCACCACAAAACCTACTGGTCTCTACCGATTTTTAGGTTTTGAATGTATTATCTTGATAATAAGTTAATTTATCAATGGTTTATATATTAATTTTTTTTTTTAATTTTAAAAATTATGATAAAATGAGAACAAAGCCGTACAGGCAACATTTTGTTTTGCAATATCAGTTTGTATGCGCTTCAAAGTGTTTGCATAAATATCAATAAATTCTGATGAAATAGATTCACATATATTGAAACTGTGCTTTTAATAAAGTGTTTTCATATTGCAAGTTTTATGAAATATTCATTTAAAACAATGTGAAAATTGTATATTTTATCTTGATAAAATTATCTGTTTTCTAGAAAATGATTGAGTTAATTTAGTTTTAATCAATTCAATTTGCTTTTATTTATTTATTTATCATTCAGCACAAAGCTAGGACTAACTTAATGCTATCTACGAAGAACTACCGGGTACCGGGGGTTACCGGGGGTAAAACTTCCTTTGCAGGAGGTCGACTAGGTGGGTACTCCAACAGTGCTAGTTATTGTACCGCCTGAGCATTGATGTGCTTGGGTAGGAGGGCACTGTAGCTAGTGAAATTACTGGGCTGAAGAGTCTTAACATCTTAGACTTTTGTAAGATGCGGCGGTGGAGTACACCTAGTTACATCATTAACAAATCCTGGGTTGCACTGTACTTATTATGTACCTGTTTTTTTGGAGTATTAACCCGAATTCTATTATTTATTACAAAGGATTAAGAAAGTTATAATATGAAAATATCACTCTTAGTTTTTCTTGTTCAGACAGACATTTCATCAGACGAACGGATCTGTCAAACGCCTTAATACATCTCTACATTACCTTCAAATCTTAGATCATAAATCCAACTGGAGACGTCATTGACAGGCGTCCCCCGCTGCCAAAAAATAAAAAGAAACCGCCGGGTATGAAACTAGTTGTCACAATACAGGTGGTACCTGTGTGTGTATACTCGTGTGTGTTAAATTTATTAGTGTGCTATCATTATTGGAGTGCGTTGTGCCTCTCTCCCGGCAGAAACTGGCAGACATTTTTTTATGCTAAGAAATAAGAAGACGAGCAAGACGCTTTCCTGATTGTAAGAGATAGCGCTGCCCATAATTAACAGTACAGTGCCACCCAGGATTTCGCAATGATGTAAAATTCTAGCTGCACTGCACCAACACCTCATACATAAACAAAAAGTTTAAAACTGAAGACTACTGGTCTGAAGACCAGTAATTTCACTACACTTTCGCATAAGAATTAGTTCTGGTATCGTTTCTCGTTGGTTTTTTTCTAAGCTTCAAATAGATCCGAAAAGCCAAACGCGCGACATAGAGTGATGTCCTCCTCAGAACTATTTACAGACGAGTTTCACCCTTACTCGAATGAAAATCGATATAATTCAATCTTATAATGCGCCTATACATCAAGAGATACTTCGTTCTCGGAGGCTTTCTTTGATGTCGTATTTAATGTATGTACATCAATCTTTATACGCTAGCTTTCCGACCGTTTGTAGCTGTATTTATATTAATTTTATTGAATTTTTGCTATAGTTTGATACATACATTATTTTATGCATTGTATTTCTTTTGATGACTCTAGTTTTTTTTTTAATGAATTTATTTTTTTTATATTATTTTTATTTCGCTAATAGCAATCTCTTCCAGACAACCAAACAGGGAAAGAAAAATAAATTATTCAGGATATAGTAGTTATAACTCAAAAAATATTAGCGGTATATAATGTTAAACATTTTATATATCTATGAAGATATAAAAGTGACGTTTTATGAATGTAAAGGTACAATAATAAAGTACGTAAGTGTGAGCTTTTACCTCGTGTTTCATATTTTATTAGGAAAAAAAGCACTCGTGGTAATGCGCCCGCACCTTTTATGGACTTATTACATTACTGATATTGGATGCAACGTAAGGATGGGTACTCAACGGAGTTATGTTTACTGCTTTATACTATTTATTTATTCAGTAGGAACATTATGAGCTAACAGATATTATTACTCCAAAGCACTCATAAGTTAAATTAAGTATGACAACACAAATACACTTAGACACAAATATTACAATTACAATGCACAGACATTGTAAAAATAATGGCAGGGCCTAAATTCTGCACAAAAAAGAGACGGCGGCGCAGCAAAACGTAAGCAAAAAAAATAACCTATAAACACATCTTTATTTTCAAAAACGCAACTTTGAGGCGCCCAAAAGATGCTAAATTAAAAAAATGCATTTGAGTTTGGACTGGCATCGTAAGAATTCTCAAGATATTTTTCAAAATGTTGTTAAAATTTGACAGGGCGCCATCAAAACGAGAAGCGATTTTGGACCGGAATAATCCCGCTGGGACGCTTATACAAAGTGGCAATGTTGTCAGCGTGTATGTCAGCATCCTGGACATTTTGGAGGAATTGTTTCAGTATTCTTACTGCTCTCGGTGTGGGCGCATTATTTGCGTAGAGCGTATGCAGTGGACTAGGACTAGCAAAAAGGCGATGGTGACGCCGACCAGCTCGAGTATAGTTTTGTGGTACATAGTACTGCATGCTGCTCAACACCGAGGGCTCATACGAGTATCTTACAGTGCTACTCGGGTATTAACTATACCATACTAGCGGACCCGCGCGCACTTCGCAGTTCGCAGCGTATGTTAGCAAATGAAATGAAATGAAACATTTATTTAAGAAAAGATGTGGTGGTACATGGTAACATAAAAAATAAAAACTAATTGATTATGAACTAATAGCTTACCTATGGTGTCCACTAGCCCCATACTAGGATACCCTGTGTCGTGGTAGCTAGTCTATTCAATAAATAATATTAGTGATTACCTACTATATTATGCATTAGTAGACCCGCGCGCACTTCGTCGCGCTTAATAAAAAAATATCAGTGTTTCTCTAATATATATATTATACTTGTATTGCAAATATAAACCTTTCTCTTGAATTACTCTATCTATTAATGAAAACTACATCAAAATACGTTACGTAGTTTTAAAGATATAAGCATACATAGGGATAGACAGACACAGGACATTAACTA
Source organism: Hemithea aestivaria (assembly GCA_947507615.1). NCBI lineage: Eukaryota > Metazoa > Arthropoda > Insecta > Lepidoptera > Geometridae > Hemithea > Hemithea aestivaria. The sequence goes on along the minus strand of OX382325.1, from coordinate 14,300,745 downwards.
ATTATTGTCAATGGTGCGGGGCCAGGATTTGAACTTGGTGATCCAAAATTACATCTGCACCACAAAACCTACTGGTCTCTACCGATTTTTTGAGTTTTGAATGTATTATGTTGATAATAAGTTAATTTATCAATGGTTTATATATTAATTTTTTTTTTTTAATTTTAAAAATTATGATAAAATGAGAACAAAGCCGTACAGGCAACATTTTGTTTTGCAATATCAGTTTGTATGCGCTTCAAAGTGTTTGCATAAATATCAATAAATTCTGATGAAATAGATTCACAAATATTGAAACTGTGCTTTTAATAAAGTGTTTTCATATTGCAAGTTTTATGAAATATTCATTTAAAACAATGTGAAAATTGTATATTTTATCTTGATAAAATTATCTATTTCTAGAAAATGATTGAGTTAATTTAGTTTTAATCAATTCAATTTGCTTTTATTTATTTATTTATCATTCAGCACAAAGCTAGGACTAACTTAATGCTATCTACGAAGAACTACCGGGGGTACCGGGGGTTACCGGGGGTAGACTTCCTTTGCAGGAGGTCGTCTAGGTGGGTACCCCAACAGTGCCAGTTATTCTACCTAGTTAGTGATGTGCAAATATTACTGTGATCCGGTAGAAGGTGACTGTAGCTAGTGAAATTACTGGGCTAAAGAGTCTTAACATCTTGTGACTCTTGAGTGGGAAGCGTTGGTGCAGTGCTCCTAGAATTTCACATCATTGTGAAATCCTATGTAACACTGTACTGATTATGGGCGGCGTTATCTCTTAACATCAGGAGAGCGTCTTGCTCGTCTTCTACTTCAACACATACAAAAAAAAACTATTCCTTGCTCGTAGGCTAAAGCATTTTTAATTTTTACCAGCTTTTGTCTTTTTCAAAAGTTCCCAAAAATAATATTTTTTAAGTACTGTTACATACAAAAAGGTGCAGTGATAGCTTACTCTTGGATTGTATACCACAGAAATATTATTATGTTTTTCTATTAAAAACAGGAAACTTTAGCTATATTTTATATCACATAGTTAATTCACACAAGCCCTTTACTTTGCTACGAAGCTACGCCGTAGACGCTCTACGCCTGATATGTGTTAAGGCATTCATTCTTGAATATAATATAAGCAGTTGAACCTTAGCTATATAATATGTATATTAACACACAACTAGTAATACAAACAAACCCTTTTCATTGCTACGAAGCTACGCCGTAGACGCTCTACGCTTGACGTGTGTAGAGGCATTCTCGAATATCTTACCCTCCGTTTATAAATTATATTACGTATTATACATTTTGTATTGCGTAGTATAAGATAATAAATATATCAAATAACCGCTACGTATTCGTAAAGTACCGATTTTTATGAGGTATCAGAAGTCGACAATTATAATTTTTTTTTTTTTTTTTATGTTATGAAGTAGAAGACGAGCAAGACGCTCTCCTGATGTTAAGAGATAACGGCTGCCCATAATCAGTACAGTGTTACCTAGGATTTCACAATTATGTGAAACTCTAGGAGCACTGCACCAACGCTTCTTACTCAAGAGTCATGAGATGTTAAGACTCTTTAGCCCAGTAATTTCACTAGCTACAGTGCCCTCCTACCGGAGCACAGTGATGTTTGCACATCACTGCTCAGGTGGTAGAGCTCAGGTGGTGGTGGTGATAGAGCTGGGCTTTTAGAATTTTGTCGATTATTAAAAATTAGTAAAAAAAAATTACCATTAAAAAATAACTACTCGTAATTGTAAAATATATTAAAATGATTTCTTGCTACAAGTCTTGTTAACTAGTAGTTCAAAATAAATAATTATTGAAACATTTTTATTAATTTTAAAATAACTCTTTTTTATATCACAACCCTTTTTTATAATTATTGAAACTGTGTGTGTGAGTGTGTATGTTTGTTACTTCTTCACGCCTAAACGGGTGGACCGATTGAGCTGAAATTTGGTACAGAGATAGCATAGACCCTGGAGTAACATATAGGGGTAAATCCTGAGATCGGGCGTATTTAAGTGATTTCCGTGGCAGATTTTAAATCAAAGTATTATTGCATTTTACATGTAAAACATCAAATTTCCCATAATTATAAACACATCAATCAAATAGGCATCATTATAACTTGTTTTGTTCAGAAGATATTTAAATTTAAATTTTTGGTGCCACGGGAATCAATAAAGTGTGGCATGGGAATCAAAATTAAAACTATTTTGTTTGAATTCTATGTTATTATTTAAATATTGACCTCTACATACTAATCATATTTCATATAAAATAGAAATGATTAATAACAGTGATCCAAACAAATGTACACCAAACTTATAAAGTATTAAAAAGGTCTATATTGGCTCTCTATATAATAATCATGTAAACTAAATAAAATCAACGTATTACAGTCTTAAACAATGTAAAAATATTGAATATATAGTCCTAGAATATGAGATTAAGTTCTCAGTCACAGTCACTGACAGGATTCACTCCAGAAGCTGTCATCAGATTGTACATTTATCATTAGTTAGGTTAATCTGGACTGAAAGTTGCAGTCAGCCCATAGTTACGTTTTATTTTTTCATCATACATCATCTCAGCCATAAGACGTCTACTGCTGAACATAAACCTCCCCTTTAGACCTCCATATATAACACCGGTGTTGGAAGCGACCTGCTTCAAGCGTCTTTCAGCGACCTAAATAAGGTCGTCTGCCACACTTGTAGGTAGACGTTCTACGCTGCGTTTGCTTGCCTGTAGTAGCCACTTGAACACTTTTCGACCCCATCAGCCATTCGTTCTACGTGCTATGTGGCATGCCCATTACCACTTCAGCTTCCTGATCCGCGGAGATATGTCAGTGACTTTGGTTCATCTCCTCATTCCTGATTCGATCACGTAGAGAAACCCCGAGTATAGCCCTCTCCATAGCTCGCTGAGCGACTTTTTAATGTGGGGATATAATGGTGCCGCATAAGCCAGAGCGGCTGTCTACTATAGTACAATATAAAAAAATCTGATGTATACAATATAAAAAAAATATCTGAAATAATGAAATATACAAATATAAACTGTCAAAATCACTTCCATACCTGCGGCTTCGCTGTAGTTGGGTAAAAAGTGAAAGAATGCGCAAGAAAACTCAGGGGAAAATTGATCACCGTGGTAAAATACCATGAGAATCAATACCATGGAAATCAAAATTGTATAGTTTTTTGTCAATATTTTTAAATACCATAATTATAGACCAAAATTAATAAAATATATGATAAACAATACCCTTTTTCTAACTGCACACACTAGTCAAAAAACCGTAATGGATAAAAAAATATTTTTAAACATGGAAAAGGTAATCAATGATCTAGTGAACCAAAACCACGGTAATCAATTTCTCACCTTCGTAAATCCAGTTTATAACAACGAGAGGAGGAGCCTCTCTTTACTATGTTTAGAACGCAATCGAAGTTAGCCAATAACGTGCGTACAAGCTTCTAAGTATTGTGGTTTGTGAAATGTGGGTAGTTATGTCGCGCGCCATGGGAATCACTTTTTGTCCGGGGACAAACCTAAATTTGTTATTTTTTCTAAAACTACGCTAAGTACAGCCTTCGCGTATTTTTTTGATCATATAACAGTTCACCCTTTACAGCTTTGATCACAGGAATTAATTAAATTCCTTTTATAAATTAGTGTAAAAAATATATTTTGTTCCGAAAATGTGTAAGGGACAGCCCACGGTAATCAAATTTCAGGGCTTTTACATTTTTTTTTAGATACTTGCAGCTAAATATAACCTGATGTCTATCATGCATTAAGTAGATTGAACCTTAGACTAACAGGAAAAAAATACCTTTGGATAGAATTTTTATGTTACTGGTAGTTTATTCCCCCAGACACGTAAAATTTTGACTCTCAGGAATCACCCATAGGCTACAGTACAGCGGTTAAAACCGCTGGACGCAGATAGTTTTTTTTTAAATAAATATTTCAGGACGTTTCACACAGCGCCACCTAACCCCAAACTAAGCAATTAATGCTTGTATTATGGTGGTTAGGATAACGGATATATAATACTTATATACTATTTTTTTGTAAATATATATTTATAATAGATATTGAAAACCACCCAGACCAGAAACAAATACCTGTGGATCACACAAAACATTTGTCCCATGCGGGAATCGAACCCGCAACCTTCTGCGTTGCAGGCGGGTATTAGCCCACCGCGCCACAGAGGTCGTCAAGTTATAATAATATTATTTATTGTGATGAACAACGTGATGAATGATAAAGCTGTTAAAGCCTACAGTTAGTAAATCATCGACATACCGAGTTAATAGTCAGTATCTCATCCCTAATTTGAATAATTTATATTCAATCTGGTTCGCAGCGGTGGTATCGTGCCGGGAGCACTGTTCGAACAGTTCTTGCTGTTTATGTGCTATAACATTTTACGTTACCTCTGAAATATGCTCCGACATTTACAGTATACTGTGAACCTACTTAGCACGAACATTGGAATAAGTAAATTTTATATTATATTTTAAATATTGTAATTATTTTAATTTTTTATATTGTATATTTTTTTTTTTTTTCGTTTATGGGAACTCCCTTCACATTCAAAATCGTATGCATTTTATTATTTAAGTACTACTTTGTCGTTTACTGCACTGTATATCAGTATATCTATACTTATTTAACTTATGTATCTGCGGAAGCTAGTAATTGGCCTTCATTGTCTTATATAGCTTTCTATTATGTTAGGTACCTAGCTGTTAGCTTTCTTAAAATAAATAAAATAAAATAAATAATAAACTAGCTTGTGCTCGCGGCTTTGCCTGCATGCTAAAATCGTTTCTTAGCGGAGGTCTACATCATAATACCTATCTACATTCCAAATTTCAAGCGAATCCGTTTAGCAGTTTGAGCTGTGGGTTGATAGGTCAGTCAGTCACTCTTTCCTTTTATATATTTAGATGAGTGAACTAATGTTTAAAAACATAAAGGAAATACATTATAAATATATATGACGACCTCTGTGGCGCGGTGGGCTAATACCCGCCTGCAACGCAGAAGGTTGCGGGTTCGATTCCCGCATGGGACAAATGTTTGTGTGATCCACAGATATTTGTTTCTGGTCTGGGTGGATTCAATATCTATTATAAGTATGTATTTACAAAAAAAAGTATATAAGTATTATATCCGTTATCCTAACCACCATAATACAAGCATTAAGTTGCTTAGTATGGGGTTAGGTGGCGCTGTGTGAAATGTCCTAAAATATTTATTTTATTTATATAATTTGTTTAACATCTTAAGTTATACCTATGTATGGAACGCAATAAATGAATATGAATATAACATTTTTTCATTTTTAGTTTTATCGATTACTAGATGAATATTCTGGCCCACTCTACTCTAGTGGTTGGAGGGGGAATTGACAATTCCAGTGGGTGGACGGGTAGTGCCTCAATAAGCTAAGTAAATCATACTGCTTGCTAATATTGTAAGTGAATGATGAATATTGTGTTTGAAACCTCTTCACGTTCAACGGCTGAACTGATTGAGCTGAAATTTGGTGCATAGGTAGCTTTGCTGGGTCAAAGCTACGACAGAGGTCGTCATTTCTATGCAGTTTTTAGGGTTCCGTACCTTCAAAGGAAAAAACGGAATCCTTAAAGGATCAAAGTCAGGGAGGGATTTATCCCGTCGCTTAACATCAGGCGAGATCGTGGTCAAAGGCTTACCTATAATGAATAAAAAAAAAAGTGATCCTATAAGGGTTGTCCGTCCGTCCATCCGTCTGTCTGTCTGTCTGTCTGTCAGGACCCTTTTTTTTCAGCAACGCGTGAAGGTATTAAGCTGAAATTTATAGAAAATAGAATAGGGGAGGAGGAAATACCCCCTCTAAGAGCTGTAAAAAAAATCAAACTTCTAAGCCAACGCAATCAAAAGATAATATTTTAACAAATCGAAACTATATTATTAATCCAATATGCCTCAAATTTTTGACATTCGCAAGGGAATCAAAACCTACAGGGTACTTCCGGTGAATTCAGAATCTTGAAATTTGGTACAAAGCCACGTCTAAAAGCTTAAAGGAAAATTTTCGAAAACTGTATTTTTAGTAACATCGTATAAAAAATATTTTTAATAATTCTACATTGACTACTCCTTTCCTCAAGAACGCATAGAGGTATTATATTGAAATTCATATCAAATACTCAGGTCTATAAAACCTCTATGTGAGCGCAATCAAAAGAAACAGTAATTTCTAGCCGCATATTCTTAAACTCGCAAGGGAATCAAAACCTATTAGGAGTGGGCGTTAATTCAACGAACGGCTTTTTTTAACTGTTAATCTAATGTTAACGAATTAACAGTTATTTGTTTACTGCAAAACCCGTTTAATCTATCAACTGTTACATTCAACGATTTTGGCAATGCGTTTTTTTATTATCTCAACGAAAAGGTATTCAAAAGTCGCTAACGTAATCTGAAGCTGTTAACGCAAAACCAGTTAAAATTATCTATTTCTTCTGCGTTGAAAGAACGAATAGAAACGGAATATGCCGAGTGGACGCGAGGGCGCCTATGTGAGCGAGCGAGACGCCGCTAGCTTAAAATTGTACGAGCGAGAGTGAGAGATATCTATGTTTCTAAGTTCGCTTGCTACTATTAACTGCTACGTTGCCGTTGGTACAAATCTGTTACATTAATGAAAACCTGTTAATAATGTTAACGGCTTTTTTAACAGGTTAACATGATGAATTTAACAGCTTCGTTGCGTTAACCCAAAAATCGTTAACGACCCACCACTAAAACCTATAGGGTACTTCCCGTGAGCTTAGATTTTTGAAATTTGGCATACCTACGGGTTTGCACGGAACCCTCGGTGCTCGAGTCTAATTATATAAGTTTAAACAATAGTCGATCATGGCCAACATATCGCTTGCGAGTTTTAACGACGAACAGCGCCATCTAGTTTCAGAGCGAGGAAAAATAGTGGCATCTCAGAACAGTTTGTACTTTGTATGAGAAGAACTCTTATTACATGTTTTTAGCGTTAAAAACTATTCAATTAATAAATAAATGTCCTTTTTGGAGACTCAAACTACATACATACATACATCTTTATATCAAATAGGGCTAGCGGTTTTTGACTTCCACTCTAAGGCCAATTTCAGGGTTAAAAACTGTTCCATATCCTTTTTAGGCTCAAGCTATATCTAAACCAAATTTTAGCTTAATGGGGTCATTAGTCACTGATTTCCCATTCAAACTTTGACCTCCTTTATCCCGCCTTAGAGGTTGATTTTTGGGATAAAAAGTATACCATACAATTTTATAGGACTCAATCTACCTCTGTACCAAACTTCAGCTCAATAGGGCCAGCGGTTCTAAATTTTCCATCCAAACTTCGACCCCCCTTTACCCCCCCCTTAAAAGTAAATTTCTGACATAAAAGCTATTTGATGTTTTTATTTACAATCAAAACAATCGTTTTACAAAATTTCAGCTCAATCGGTTTAGCGGTTACAGATTTGCATACATTCATTTTTCGGGAATAATTCCTGTTCCTGAGGGAATTTCAAAAAATCGCTTCTTATTGCACGATGAAATCTTCCAAAGAATACGCTGTCCAAATTTCAGCTCAATCCGTCCAGCCGTTTGGGCTGTGCGTTGATAGAACAAAAGTGTATTAACGATTTTATATAATAGATTTCTGTCTAAAATAATATTCAGTGTTCCTAAACAAAACTCAAACCATGATTCCACAAAATTTCACCTGAATTGGTTTAGCGGTTACGGATTTGCATACAAAAGTTTTTCGATGATAATTCTCGTTCCCGGGGGAATTTCGCAAAATACCTTCATATCGGTTGCTTACGTTACCTACAGAATACGTTGTCCAAATTTCAGCTAAAACAAAGAAGCGGTTAAGGATTTCTTACCCAAACTTGCATCCCCCCTTTATCCCGCCTTTGAGGTTGATTTCTGGGATAAAAATTATCCCATATCATTTTGTAGAACTCAGTCTACCTCTCTACCAAATTTCAGCTCAATAGGGCCAGCGGTTCTAAATTTCCCATACAAATTTTGTACCCCCCTTACCTCCTCTTAGAAGTTAAATTTTATCATAAAAACTATTTAATGTTCCTCAAAACAATCCCAACAATCGTTTTACAAAATTTCAGCTCAATCGGTTCAGCGGTTAAGGATTTGCATACAAAAGTTTTTTAGGAATAATTCCTGTTCCCGCGGAAATTTTGCAAAATCCCTTTATATCGGTCATCTACGTTACATAAAAAATACGCTGTTCAAATTTCAGCTTTAAAAGATGGCCGATTACTGATTTCCTACTCAAACTACTACCCCTCTCTTCCCCCTTCAAGGTTGATTTCTGGGATAAAAAGTATTCCATATCATTTATTTGAATTCAATCTACCACTGTACCAAATTTCAGCTCAATAGGGTCAGCGGTTCTAAATTTTCCATACAAACTTCGACCTCCCTTTACCCCCCCTTAAAAGTTAATTTTCGTCAAAAAAAAAAAAACAATATTCCTAAACACAATCCAAGCAATCGTTTTACAAAGTTTCAACTCAATCGGTTCAGCGGTTAAGGATTTGCTTACAAACGTCTTTTAGGAATAATTCCCGTTCCCGTGGAAATTTTGCAAAATCCCTTTTTACCGGTCATCTACGTTACATAAAAAAAACGCTGTTCAAATTTCAGCGTTAAAAGATGGCCGGTTACTGATTTCCTACTCAAACTTCTACCCCCCCCTCTTCCCCCTTCAAACTCAAACTCAAACTCAAAATTCATTTATTCAAATAGGCTACAATGGAGCACTTTTGCAAGTCAATTTTACATTTTATTTTAATATTCTACCGCTCATTCGCAAGGCACCTCTATGAGAAGAATGAGCAAGAAACTCATAGGGATTGCTTTTTTTAAATATGTGTTTACAATTATTATCTTGGTTACATAATTTATTTACAGGTGGTTGCAGAGGTTTCCAGGCATCTTTGTCTTCTATGTATTGGCTAATTTTATAATAGGCTTTCTTTTGTAATATGTTTTTAACACGGCTTTTGAATTTACCTTCTGTGAGCCCCGTTATTTCATCAGGGATTTTATTATAAAAACGTACACAATTCCCTAAAAATGATTTATGGCTCGTTTTGGACAATCTGAATCGAGGTACAGCTAACTTATTCTTATTTCTAGTATTAAAGCTATGAGTGTCACTATTTAACTTGAATTTATCTAAATTTTTTCTGACATACATAATATTTTCGTAAATGTACAAAGATGGTAGGGTCAGTATATTTATCTCTTTAAAGAGCTCCTTTAAAGAGTCTCTTGGGCGCATCTCATAGATGGCACGAATTGCACGCTTTTGCAGTATGAAAATAGTCTCAATATCTGCTGCTGACCCCCACAGTAAAATACCGTATGACATTAAACTATGGAAATATGCAAAGTAAACTAATCTCGCTGTAGCTACATCTGATAGTTGCCTGATTTTATACACCGCAAATGCTGCAGAGCTCAATTTCCCTGACAATACATTAATATGATTACCCCATTGTAGCTTAGAATCTATATTCATGCCAAGGAACAAAGTTGCATTGTCAAGCTTTAGTATTTCACCGTCAAGAACTATATTAGATTCTATGTACCTAACGTTAGGTAATGAAAATTTCAGACATTTAGTCTTTTTCGTATTCAATAACAGATTGTTAGCTGCAAACCATTTAGATATTACTATTAACGCGTTATTTACATGTATAAGCTCACTATCTTTCCTATCCACTTTAAATATTAGCGAGGTATCATCGGCAAATAAAACGATGTCTGCTAGGTCTTTAACCATGTAAGGGAGATCATTTATATATGCCAGAAACAAGAATGGACCAAGGATTGACCCCTGTGGCACTCCTATTCTAACAGGATGGCTTGATGAAATGACACCGCCAATATCCACTTTCTGCTGTCTGTCTGACAAGTAAGATTCCACCAAGTTCAAGGCATTTCCCTGAATTCCGTATACCTCCAACTTCCTCAGCAGTGTGCTATGATCCACACAATCAAAAGCTTTGGAAAGGTCACAGAATACGCCAATAGCATCCTGTGAACTCTCCCAAGCCTGAAGGATCAGAGTCATAAGGTGACTACCTGCATCTGTCGTAGATCTACTCTTGGTGAAACCATACTGACTTTTATGTAATATTTTGTATTGATTGAAGTGAGACAGCAGTTGGTGCAGCATCATTTTTTCAAAGACTTTGCTCAAGGTTGATTTCTGGAATAAAAAGTATTTCATATCATTTATTTTGACTCAATCTACCGCTGTACCAAATTTCAGCTCAATAGGGTCAGCGGTTCTAAATTTTCCATTCAAACGTTGACCCCCCTTTATCCCCCCTTAAAAGTAAATTTCTGACATAAAAACTATTCAATGTTCCTAAATACAATCCAAACAATCGTTTTACTAAATTTCAGCTCAATCGGTTCAGCGGTTACGGATTTCCATACAAACGTTTTTCGGGAATAATTCCCGTTCCCGGGAGAATTTTACAAAAATCCCTTTTTATAGGTCGCTTACGTTACCTAAATAATACGCTGTCCAAATTTCAGCTAAAACAATGGAGCAGTTAACGATTTCTTTCACAAACTTGCAACCCCCCTTTCCCCCTTTTAAGGTTGATTTCTGGGATAAAAAGTATCCAATATCTTTTTTTAGGACTCAATCTACCTGTGTACCAAATTTCAGCTCAATAAGGTCAGCGGTTCTAAATTTTCCATACAAACTTCGACCCCCCTTTACCCCCCCTTAAAAGTAAATTTCTGACAAAAAAACTATTTCATGTTTCTAATCACAATCTTAACAATAGTTTTACAAAATTTCAGCTCAATCGGTTCAGCGGTTACGGATTTGCATACAAACGTTTTTCGGGAATAATTCCTGTTCCCGAGGGAATTTAGAAAAATCGCTTCTTATTGCACGATGAAGTTTTCCAAAGAATACGCTGTCCAAATTTCAGCTCGATCCGTCCAGCCGTTTGGGCTGTGCGTTGATAGCACGAAAGTGTACGAACGATTTTATATAATACTAGCGGCCCGTCCTCGCTTCGCTTCGGGTGCCATTATGAATAAAAAAATTAAATTAAATAATAAGACTTACGCAATAAATATTTCAATGACAAATCTACAGATTTAGTATAATACCATTGCTAGAAATAGAAAATGATCACGAACATTAAATTCGCATCTTAACATGAATTTAGTCTTTTACAACTTGTGATCCTATTTATGATATTTCTATCTTAAAATATTCTAGTAGCTTCTGGTGCTTCGCCGGCCACTGCCGCGGCCTTTACAATGTTTGGAGATACTACAAAGATTTCAGGGAAATAAAAACTATCCTATGCTCTGTCCCAGGACTCAAATTGTGTTAAAACTTATTTCCCTAATTCGTTGGTTATAACCAAATGAAAGCTACGTCAGTTCGACGGATACTGATTCCTTATACAAACTCTTAAATGCCTGGTTTCCTCTCTGAAAGGGCGGTTTCGGGGATAAAAGCTTTTGTGTCCTTCCTGGTACTTAAACTAACCTTTGTAGAAGTAAAAAAAAGCTTAATTGGCCTAACGAATATAGATAACTCATACAAACTTCACCCCTGTTCCCCTTATAAAAGGGAATTTCTAAAATATAAAAACTATCCTATGTCCTATTTTGGTATATAAACTACTTTTATTTTACTTACTAAATTTCAGGCCCAGCGGTATTAGAAATTTCAATACAACATTTGCCCCCACTCTAATAGGAGAAAAATGGCCCTCTTTTCCTCCTCTAAGAGGGAATATCTGAGATAAACACTTTTTCACATCCTCTCCTGGTACTTAAATGCCAAATTTCAACTCTATCAGTTCAGCAAAAAGATAATAAAAATATATATGTTTAGGTATTAAAAAGAACCTATAGGATAGGTATTCCAAATTTTATAATTCTAGGTTCAGAAGTTTCGTCTCTACTGTGATAATGATGAGTCAGTCAGATTACCCTACAGAGTTTAGTGTAGTCCTACATATTATGTTAATTAGGTTGGAAAGTATCCACAATGCGCAAATCGAGCATACGAAGCGAGAATGAGGCGATGCGCTTGAGCTTGGGAATCAAACAACTTTTTTATACCAAATTTCAGCTTAATATTCCCGTTCCCATAGGAATATTGGGATGAATAAACAATCCATTATCGTTTCTTGGTAGTCAAACTACTGTTACATCAAATTTCAAACTATTCAGCTCAGCGGTTACATTTTCCATATTAGTCCCGTTCCCGTGGGAATTTTGGATTGAAAACTATCTTGTATTCTTTTTTGGTAGCCAAACTACCTTTGCATTAAATTGCAGCTTAATTGGCCATGGTTACAAATTTCTATATCATACACGTTCCCGTGGGAATATTGGAATGAAAACTATTTGAACCCTTTCCTGATAGTCAAACTACCTTTATAGTAAATTTCAACGTTATAGGCTTAACGGTTACAGATTTCCATTTTGTTCCCGATCCCGTAAGAATTTTGAAATGAAAACTATCTTGAATCCATTCATGGTAGTCAAACTACCTTTACAACAAATTTCAGATTGATAGACTCAACGGTTACAGATTTTCATTTTATTCCCGTTCCCGTAGGAATTTCACAAAATCCCTTCTTATCGGTCGCCAACGTTACCTAAAAAACACGCTGTACAAATTTCAGGTCAATCGGTCCAGCGGTTTTATCCCTGCGATGATAATTCAGTTAGATTTCCACTTTAAATTTTGGCATGGATATAGATTGTTCCCATTTCCGTAAGAATTTCGGGTTGAAAACTATCTTGTACTTTCTTGGTAGCCAAACTACCTTTGCATTTAGTTTCAGCTTAATCGGCCAAGCGGTTACAGATTTTCATATTATTCCCGTTCCCGTGAAGAACCGTTGTGAATCCTTTCCTGACAGTCAAACTACCTTCCAAATTTCAGCGCTATAGGCGTTACCGCGATTTTCATTTTGTTCCCGTAAGAATTTTAAAATGAAAATGATCTTGAAACCATTCATGGTACCCCAACTACCTTTATACCAAATTTCAGCGTAATAGGCTAGAGGTTACAGATTTCCGTTTTGTTCCCGTTCCCGTAAGAATTTTGGAATGAAAACTATCCTAAATCTTTTCATGGTAGTCAAACTACCATTATACCAAATTTCTGCTTAATAGACTCAACGGTGACAGATTTCCATTTTTTCCCGTTCCCGTTGGAATTTCGCAAAATCCGCTCTTATCGGTCGCCTACGTTACCTAAAAAACACGCTGTTTAAATTTCAGCTCAATCAGTCCAGCGGTTTTATCCCTGCGATGATGAATCAGTAGATTTCCACTTTAAATACATATTGGTATAGAGTTTAGACATACTCGTAGATTGTTCCCGTTCCCGTGACATTTTGGGTTGAAAACTACCTTGAATCCAGTCATGGTAGTCAAACTACCTTTCAACTAAATTTCAACGTTATAGGCCTAGCGGTTACAGATTTTCAGTTTTGTTCCCGTTCCCGCAGGTATTTTGGAATGAAAACGATCTTGAATCCATTTATGGTAGACAGACTACCTTTATGCCAAACTTCAGATTTATAGGTTTAGCGGTTACAAATATCCATTTTGTTCCCGTTCCCGCAAGAACTTTGGAATGAAAACTATCTTGAATCCATTCATGGAAGTCAAACTACCTTTATACAAAATTTCAGATTAATAGGCCTAGCAGTTACAAATTTCCATTTTGTTCCCGTTCCCGTAGGAATTTTGAAATAAAAACTATTTTGAATTTTTCCATGGTAGTAAAACTACCTTTACACCAAATTTCAGCTTGATAGACTCAACGGTTACAGATTTCCATTTTGTTCCCGTTCCTGTGGGAATTTCGCAAAATCCCTTCTTATTACCTGCCTACGTTACCTAAAGAACACGCTGTCCAAATTTCAGCTCAATCGGTCCAGCGGTTTTGTCCCTGCGATGATGAGTCAGTCAGTTTTCTATTTTATATAATAAATATATAATAAAAAGAAAGAAGATAAGATAAGTAAATCTTTAGACTGATATAACTCTTTTATTTAAAAACCGATTTAAATAAAACCAATACTATTTAAAAATTAGAGAAATTTGCAACGTTTTAGCGAAAACTGCATACAATTCGGTTGTGCCGTTTTATCACACATAAGTAATAACCTTTTTACAAATTAAGCCTAATAAAACTACTCTGGTAAATTTTCGTTTATGGCCACATTGATAGATGGCGTATTTTTAGTTTGTCGCACTTTTTGCTTTTTGATTTTTTTGAATTGAATTTACTTTATATTCTATTACTTTTACTTCAAAATTTTGATGTAAATTAGGGGCGATGTGTCCGATATAAATGATTATTATTTATTTTATTATTTTATTTTACGTTTCCCTAGGAAAAATTGACAAAATGTTTTACGAATTAGATCGCGCAAGCGACTTTTTCGCGTCGTTTTGTTCATATGCGTCACACGTGTGTTTCACAGTTCACCTCAGTAAAGGATCACAATGAATGGGGAGAAATTTCCATTCTTATTATATGTATGGATATGGATACGAGTAGGTATGGTACGTAGAGGTATATAATAATAATACACAAGACGGGGTATATTTCATATAGATACAATCTCTTCTTAATCGTACACTCTTGTCAGAGTGGTCGTGGTTGCTCTGATGCTCGGTCTTCTGCTTGGATTTTTCCGATGGATTTAGCGATGTGACGCCATTTTTGTCTGTTAATGGCGTTGCGAGAGCACTGGGTCATAGATGCCACTGTGGCCTTCTTGATGAGGTCAGATACAAAATAAGCCACATAATAGAAGTGGTTAATTAAAACGGTGACCCGAATAGACACGGCGCGGTTCAAGTGGTCCTCGGTTACCTACGCCGACCACACGTGTGTGCGGTTACTTGATTTTACGCTTGTGTACATACACCCTTATTATATTCATCGGATACTTTTTTTTTAAAGGTTATAGGTGAGCTTTTGACCACGATCTCGCCTGATATTAAGCGACGATGTGGCCGTAGATGGTTGCAGACTAAACCTAGAAGGCGGGATAAATCCCCCCTGGACGACTACAGTACTGGAGACTATATTGTAGTATATATGGCAACACCACGTTTTATAACACAAATCCTTGTAGTAAGGTAGGTATCCTTGTAGGTTCTAAAAATATGTTATCAAGTAGATTTTCTTTGAGAAATGCAAATTAGTCCGTCAAGTAGTATTCTAAAATTTCGGACACATTTTTTTTCTTTTCATGTAACATTACATAACGTAATACTAGTAGATTTACGGAATAGCTATTCCAGGAACAGAAACACAATATTTCAATTTTTTTTAATAAAAATAATAATTATTATCATCTTTACTCGTATACCTATAAAGTATAGGTATATTTATTTTACTCCTTTCCTAACTTTTATGGTTCACGAAATAATTTGAAAGGGTTACTTTCAGAGAAGTGTTTGAGATTTCTTTGAACGATTGGTCTTATTCGCGACGGATTTGTTTTACTTTGTTGAATAGAATGATCGAATATTTATTTTGTCTTTGTTAAATTTTGGTTGAATGAACTGTGGTACGCTTATTTAATTTTGAAGAAGGCTCTGTACTCACGTCGGGCTTCTATTACCCTTTTTGGTTACTCTTGGGCTATTACTAATCTACTTATCTATAACAAGGTTGTAAATTGATCAAGCTTTACAACGGTAGCGTCTAGGCTAAAATACACTGAGATTTGAAAGCTACATATTTGTATGTATTTATTGTTTGTTGTTGTTTTAATGTTTTTATTCAAGCGCATTTATTCAATTACATACTTTTTAATTGCAAATGCGGTTTCTAAAAAGATTCTCTATAATCGTATTTTTCTTTGAAAGTTCGCAAAGCAACCTCTCAAAGCTATCAAAAGACGCTCAAGAAACACAATTATGAGGCTGACGTCCACAATGGCTTTTAGCAAGCATAATTCAATTGGGCCGCAGCGTGTGGCAGGCTGTGTGCGAGCCCACAGATGCACTGGAGTGTACTGGACCGTGGCTGTCTCTGAAGTGTCTCAGACACACGCACGAAAGATGGAATGTTGATTTTTACGCTCAGCGAAGCGAGACGAGGGTGACGTAACAAAATATTGCCTGTTTGGCTAAATTGCCAAATAAGATATATTTTATTTGCCCTTTCTGTACAAGATTTGATCAGACTCAAGCGTAGGGTGAGAAAATTAGGACATTTCGTGAAATGTTTTCCTCAGCCTAAAGTAAGACCCTTCTTGGCAATACGGCTATAAAGCTCATACAAGTATTGATTCAGTTTTGTAATTCTTTTCTCAGTAAACGTACACTTTATCATCGGGTCAACACGGTCTTTATCCAGCGCATTATATACACAAGGAAGATAACATTAAGTTTAAAGTTGCAAAACTTAGTGCCTCCTAAAAGACTTTATCATGGACATTTTATGCGGCATCCCAGGTGCTTTTAAAATATTTTTTACCGATCGAATTTTTCCAAAATTCAGCGGCACGGTTTTCCCGAGCAGATTTCAATTTATACAGTTTAAAACAGTCGAACTCTCGTGAGAACAAGCTATGGGTAGTTAGAATTGTAAATGAGTTACAATCTCGCGCCTCGGCTTTTACCTAAATTCGTAATCACTTAATTGAAAATCTGGTCGCACAACGAAGTGAAGCTTTCCACCATCTTTTGTTTTAAGAAATGGTAATTCAGCAGGTAGCCTTCTTCTAGTGGCGTTGTGTTTCACAATGTTTAAAGTGGAAAAATTATAGAATTCCAATGAAGATCCGTAAAGATTTTAAGTTAAAATGGGGAGTTTCATTTTGAATGTAGCTTTATAGACAATAAAAATCTAAATACATTAGCGAAATTATGACAAAAAAACCGATCATTGTGCTACACGCTCACCAATGTTTGTGTGTTACTAGTGTATGATAAACAGATAAACAGATAAACAGTTTATTAGTAATTTGTCCAAAATTACAAGTCATTTGAAAATACGTAAAATAACTTAAAATAACAAAATTTCATAATAAATAATTAATGTAAATTGAATTACAATCTTGCGAATAAATTATAATATTAATTACATCATTGTACATTCGTCAAACGAGTAGAAAGATTTCTCCACGAGCCAGTTTTTAAGTTTGATTTTAAATGATGATGAGCTTGGGGCTTCTTTAACAGAGTCTGGAATGCAATTATATACCGTCGGTCCCATAACGTGTGTCAACTTTTCCGATCGCGTTAGCCTGTGCTTTATTGCTGCCAGTTTATTCCTACCTCTGGTAGGATAACTGTGCCCATCACCCCGCCTCGCAAATCGTTCCTGGTTCTGTCGTACGTACACTGCAACCTGAAGGATGACAATTGAAGTCAGTGTAGGTATCTTCAGGGATTGGAAGAATGGTTTCACTGACGCGAACCGTGACACTCGCACGATCGCTCTCACTGCCCGCTTCTGCATACGGTAGGCGCGCTCCCTGTCGGCAGCAAGCCCCCACAGTTCGGCACCGTACTGGAGAAGCGAGTGAACGGTGGCAAAATAAGCCGAGCGTACCACTTCCGCAGATACCACTACATATGTTAAACGTAGATGCATTTAGTAAGTTTTTTTTAATTGGTAATGATTTAACAATATTATAATAAAATAGCTGCGCCCAGTGGTTTTACCCGCAGTACTGTAGTCTGTAATATTATGTTATTCCAGGTTCTAAGCTATCTCTGTAAACAAGTGAAATTAAAAAAAAAAACTTTTTAAAAACAAGCTTTTATTATTATTACCATAAAGTACTCGTCAAGACGAATTAAATGAGCCCAAACTCGATGGGGTTAGGTACGTCGTTTAATTACGGAGTTCCTATATGTTACCTTCCCGCTCCATCAGCAGATCAGCTCCATGTCATAATAATATTGCATTGTCATCCGATTTATGCATGCATGCAAAATTTCAGCTCAATCGGACACCGGGAAGGGGGTCAAATTTAACTTGCAAGATTTGATTACACACAGACAGACAGACAGACAACAAACAAGTGAAAGTAAATAAAAGCTTGTAAAAACATACATCTAGACATCCATACACTGATACATCCATTCATTCTTACACACTTTCACGTTTATAAATTAGTAAGATGTTTTTTGTAGAATTAACATTAAAATATGTACGCGTTAGTCCCGATTAATAAAATTAACACGAGTTCAAATCGCAGTGTGTTATATGCTACATTTCGATCTCCAATAGCCTAGATATTGCGAATTCTGCTATTATAGAACCTTAAGTCTCATTGTTTAGTAAAGTTAAAACAAGTTTTAAAAACAAAGTTTAATTAAGTTCATGTGAGTTACAAGTATAAAAATCCACGTTAGCGGCAGCTTAATGACCCTCCTGGTAATAACTGGACTGAATCGTTTTAAAATGGTCTACGCTGCTGGTTACTGCTAATAACAAACATAACTTGCTAGTTATAGCATGCTAAAAATAACGTTGGGTACATACTTGTATTTATTAGTTTTACGTAATATGTTGTAATTTTCAGACAGTTTCGCATGCGTTAGTTTGTGCAGAGATTTGACCTTAAAATTGGAGCTAAATGCTAACTACACACGTTTTTTCATTCACTTCACTCAAAATTTAAACGGCGTTATAACATATTTTTAACACTTATAAAAACGGCAATCTGATGTTATGAGTATCTAGTATTTTGCACAGTGTAAAGTTCAGGCTATAAATTGAGGATATTATTTTTATACATTTTTTACAGAATAAATCATCGGTTATAATAGCAGTTATAAAAAGCAGCTCTTCTTATAATGCACATATCTAGTTGGTAGAATATTCTATGACTACGTGATGTGGCAATTACTACACGATGTAACGTTGCTACCAACGAGAATATTATTGTTTTCATGCATTTTAACCCTAGATAGATAACCATATATCACTATACACTAAAGATAACCATACGTCGACTCGACGTGCGAATGTTTGAGTGAGCATATTTTCGATTAAGTGTATACTAGGTTTATAAATGTAATAATATGTGTTAATGTATGTAATTGAGTGCCGAGTACATAAAACAACATAAGTATTTATTTAAATTTTATTACGAAAAAACAATAAGGAACAAATCAAGGAACTTCTTATTTTACGGAACTTAAAGATAAGGAAATCTCTTCGTCAGTCTTATAATTTACCATTAAAACTTTTCAAAATCAACTTTTTATACTCTCTTTAATATAAAAAACCTAAGTAAATATAAATATTTAGTAATTTTGGCCTCATAGGTACTTAGGGCAGGCGCTAAAAAAACTGACACTAAAGATAACCATACGTCACATCGACGTACAGTAGGTAAATATCTAGGAAAGTATTGCACTTCCCGGAGCGATACGGGTGCGTCCTGCAAGCTCCAACGGCCGAGTGAGTTGGCGGGAACGGCGAGTTTAGGGACGCGAAAAACAAACGAGTTATATCAATTTTCCAAAATCGATTACGTCGATTCGACGTAGGTTATCTTTCTAGGGTTAATACAACATGTTGATTATAAACTTGGGAGTGGTTGCGGAGCAGTTGTTTATATTCTACGTCAAAATAAAAGCAAAAGGAATTAATTATATAATTTTTTCTGTAGATCGGCTTGTGGCCGATCTGTGGTTAATAAAAGTGTTCTTTACAGCTGTAGTAGCTGTAGTATTGTTAGTTTGTTTTTCTCAATAAAGGCATTTGCCACAAACAAAATTAATATGTGGTATGAAAGTATAGTGGTGTGAATAGAGCTCACCATTTCTTAGTAAAGAAACCACAACTATGTATTTTTATGTAAAACTTGTGTTCATATACTCACTACTAAATTTTAGGTAAATCCCAAAGACGTCACCAATATTTGGTGTATCAGGTCTGTAAATCTCAGTTTTAAAGTCAGCTTACTTCCTCATTTACTGACCTAATGACGAAAAAGCATGCACGTAAGCATTCACTTTTACTAGGCAATGCAAACATAAAGATTAAATAAAGATGCACGAATTTAAATGATAAGTCCCTAATTACACCATTAGTTTGCATTGAAAACAAATAGTTACTTTTATAGTAGCTATCCTTCTATAGCACCCTTTTATTGTACTATAAAAGTACCTATCTGTTTTCAATGCAAACTGATCTTTACAAAGATCAATCAAAGAATAATACAAAGATCTTGGAATAAATAATGAATTACAACATTAAAACAGCAATACAAAAAATGTCCTAATGTGTCACAACTTATCATAAAGCAATGTCCTAGTATTCACGCATAATATCTTGAATCCACTTCTATCCCATCTGTTGTAACACAGAACCAATATGCCTCAGATGTTATTTCCTCTCTCTCATCCCGGCAATATTGGTTGGCAGGACCTTATAAATTTTAATGCGAGGTTGCCACATAAATTGCACCAGCTGTAACGAATGCAATAACAAACCCATCCTAGTTACGTATCTGGCTTACAAAATCATACTTTATGACTCCTATCTCGTAGATTATACTTGCATTGTGTTGTTCAAAGTTAATGCGAGTACAGTAAAGTTATGGATCGTTTTTCACAATTATTAAACTACATAAGTATTAGTTAAGCGCTGAAAAGAGTGTTTTTGTGTAGATTGGGCTTAAAAGTGCCTTATTGTTTTGAAAACATCTGTACAACAAATTCGTAATTTTCTGCTGCATGAGGTATCTATTACTAATTATATACTCTATATTCGTATATAGATACGTTTAAATATTCGCAGGAGTTTTATTTCATAATTGCTAATATAAATTCAAAATGCTTTTAATTAAAGTGAAATATATAACTTTAATTAAAAGTTTATTCAAAAGATTGACAAGTAAGTCGCATGTAATCGCAGATACATATTATAATATCACTGAAAGGTGCTTAAAATCTTTACTAGAAGTATTTTAATTTATGATTATTTTCTACTCTTAAATGTTGATGAAAAACTTTGAATTACTAACAAAGTGTTCCAAAACAAACTCCAAACTAGAAAATGAAGCACATGCTTCAGTTTTACACCTGTGCCTCCGTTTCTTCAGCACAGTTCTACTACTCTTATAGCTCGTAAATTATGTGGTGATTATGTTGACGATTGGTTTGATTTATCGCGTTTAGGGGCCGGAATTACGCCAGTTTCCGGCCTCACAGCCGAGTCCGCAGTAATGTCGTCACCGATTTAATTGAATATAAGGATCTAGCCTTTGATTTACGATTTTGGAAGGCTCTTTAATTTGCAGAATCGTCTTCTTTGCAGTATAAAATCGTCTATTCGAAGAGTGAAATGCGTCGTTACTCCGAGTTACTATTGTAATGAAACAAGTTTATGCCTGCAGTTTCGCTCTTGTAAAGAAATCCATCCCTAATGGATGTCTACGTCATAATATCTTTGACCCAACTTTCAACTAAATACGTCAGCAGTTTGAGCTGTAGGTACAGTAATAGATCAGTCAATCAGTCAGTGTAGTCCATCACCATCTTTATTTCTCCATGCTAGTTAGGTGATTAATATTAATCAGTAATCATTATTATATTAAATTTAGCTTCCATATTATCAATGCAACAAATTAGAGGATCATACTGGTAAAAACAATGAATCTCATAACTCATAAAAATCTATCTAAATTCCGCAAATGTGAAATTTTCATGAAAAAATAAAAGCTTATAAAGCGAGTAGATATTACAAAAGGAGACTACCGTTAATATCTCCGCCTTATGAAGAACATAAATTAGAAGCCGCACTAATTAAACTTTCGCGATACAAAAGATGCGGGGTACAATCAAGAATAATAGCTATCCGGGCTGGGGCGGAGTATTTGTCATTGTTACGTTACAGGACTCACAATATTCTGCTTTTTTAAAAACCTAATGGCCTTACCCCGCGGCATCATTTATCAGAGTTTATAAAGCTTGAGATATGAACCTTATTTATTTTACACCGTTTTTTTTAAAGCTGGACAGGTTTTATTGAAATTGTGTGCAACCATGAAAGGTAATTTTTCACGAATAGTGGAGTTCATTTCAAAATGCAAATATAAATAGATTTATGCATTGTTTCTGTTTGGATATTCAGGTAGAATTTGCCTTTGAAATTGCGGGTTGTCAACATGGACGAACAAAATATAACAATCACATATTTTGTTGACAGTGCTAAATAAAATTGTAAAATTCTATATTCCTTTTTGTATAAAAGCTATTTTGTATATAATATGTAGGTCACCGCTGTCAGTGTGGTACTGCAGTCGACGAACTCGGTCACCATGGTCTCTCATGTTCTCGGAGCGCTGGCCGAATCTCCCGCCACTCCAGTCTCAACGACATCATTCGCCGGGCTTTTACCAGCGCCAATGTAGCAGCCATTCTCGAACCGAATGGTCTGATGCGTGACGATGGTAAAAGACCTGACGGTATGACTTTGATTCCCTTGAAGTTAGGTCGGCCGTTAGTGTGGGACGCGACTGCGTTGATACACTGGCGCCCTCACATCTTCCAGAGACTCAAATTGCGGCTGGTGCGGCGGCAGTTTCTGCTGAGCGGCTCAAGCGGCGTAAATATGCTAACCTCGATAGCGGTTACATTTTTGAGCCATTTGGGGTAGAGACTTTGGGACCTTGGGGTCCGGGAGCTCACCGCATTTTCTAAAATTTATCTGAGCGCTTGGTCGAGGCGACGTGTGACCGAAATGCTGGGGTATATTTGGCCCAACGTATAAGTATTGCCATTCAACGTGGCAATGCTGCCAGCATTCTGGGCACTCTGCCAACTGACAGTGGTTTGGAGCACTTGGATTTTCTGTAGATCGGCTTGTGGCCGATCTGCGGTTAATAAAAGTGTTCTTTACTGCTGTAGTAGCTGGAGTATTGTTAGTTTGTTTTTCTCAATAAAGGCATTTGCCACGAAAAAAAAAAAGTATACAAGCTTATATTAGATTACTAGCTGACCCGCGCGCACTTCGTAGCGCGTGACAGTAAATTATTCATATATTAATGAATTTGATGCAGACCATTTAATTCGATTTCCAATTCCACGGAAAAGAGGGATTCAATTCACGGGTTTTCTGCGACTTAATGGGCGTAGAATTAGTAAAGGCTGGCAAACCTTGCCAATATGTAACTACGATCGAATCACCTACTATTCAAAATGTCTATTGGACGTTTCGCCTACGTTCATAATAACTATTGGTTGAAATTTGAAATCAATATTGGACGATTCGCCTACGGTTAACTCAGCTACGGTCGATTGAGCTATGGTTGATTAAACTATTGGACGATTTGCCTATTTTTGACCGAACTAACGGACGTTTCACGTATTTTTAGACCATGTTTCCGGCTGCTAGTCAGGTATGACAGCTAAAAAATACTTGTTTATAGTACAGAATTCAGAAACGTGTTGTTTTTGATACCTGAATGATTTCTATCTGTAGGTGCGCAGACAGCTTATTATGCCACTTTGCCATGATGAGGTAGATGAAAGAAGATGGCAAAATGCCTGATGATGCCATGACACAGGATAAATAATTCAGTAATAAGAAAAATATCTGGCATTGTGGTCACTGTTCAAACCTAACCTAACCAACAGATTTCGGTTTGCCCTGAATACTGTACTAAAAACACGCGTAGCAAAGAATTTATAAACCGTAGGTGAGTCGTCCATAGTTGAATTAACCAATATATCAAATGAACATTGGCCGAATCGCCCATTAGTTCACATGCCCATAGTTTAATCAACCGCAGGCGAGTTGCACTGTAAGCGAGTCGTCCAATATGTGAAATGAACTTATGCGAATCGACCGTAGTTATATCGACCGTAGTTGAAACGACCGTAGGTATTATGAAACGTAACCCGTCCATGCGGGCAAAGCCATGAGAATAAGCTAGTGACTGATGTATCTGTATAACGTACAGCCTCAACCGCTAGATGGATTGGGTTGAAATTTGGAACATAGAAAGGTTTCATGACGTAGACCACTGCTAAGAAAGGATTTTGCCGTGCGGGCAAAGCCGCGAGCATAAGCTAGTAAATAATATTATGAAACATTTTTTGTGAATAATACTTAGATTTCAGAGACGTCCTGGGATAAGTCCCAGAACTATCGTTATACCTATACCACAGTACAAATTAGAACGGCAATAAATTACCACTTACACATAATAGTACATCAAGAATAAATACAGTAAACAAAAATATATCAAATTATCATTAAAATCAGAAAAACTAATAAAAATATGTAATAATAACAGCTTGATTCCGTACACTTACTCTTGACTCTTTTCCGCGTCATTTAATGGTGATCTCTTTACCGTGGGTAGACTTCCTCTGCAGGAGGTCGGCTAGTACCCCAACAGTGTCAGTTATTCTGCCGCCTGAATAGTGATGTGCAGACATTACTGTGCTTCGGTAGGAGGGCACTGTGGCTAGTGAAATTACTGGGCTGAAGAATCTTAACATTTTATGACTCAGCAGTGCACCCAGAATTTAACCTTCGTTAAATCCCAGCGTTATCTCTTACCATCAGGAGAGCATCTTGCTCACCTTCTTACATCGTTGTATAAAAAAAACTAAAATGAAATTTTCTGAAATGAAACTATCATATACCTACGTACTCAAACTATTTATTATAATATAATATCTATCAAATTTCAGATATTATTAAGATATCTCATACCCGTCGAAATAACGTTAAATCCTTTCTTTTTTAATATTAGGTATTAAAAGTAGAATAATAATAATATAAAAGACCGTGTAACGACGAAATTCGACTAAAATACAAATTCGCCTTATTATAATTTTAGTTTTAGCAATATAAAATGATATCGTGTAATAATGCTAACTTTAAATTACGTGGTTCCCGTTACCACCTTCCAGCTCCATCATCAGACCCTGGTTACTATATGCATAGTATCAAAGTACTCGTTAAGACGAATCAAATGAGCCCAAACTCGATAGGGTTTTGCCTTTTAATCACGGAATTCCTATGGCTACCTTCCAGCTCCATCATCAGATCCTGGTTACTATATAGTATCAAAGTACTCGTAAAGACGAATCAAAAGGACACAAACTCCATGAGGTTTTGTCTTTTGTTTACGCGGTTCCTATGACCACCTTTCAGCTCCATCATCAGACTTCAGATCACTTCCATGTCATAAAATTATTGCATTGTCATCCGATTCCCGGTATGCAAAATTTCAGCTCAATCGGGAACTGTGACTGATAGGTAGAGTGCTTTTCACGAAAGGAGTTCTTTTTGCGGGGCGCCACTATCGCAAATTTTAAAAGTTAGCATATTAAATAACTTTAGAATCTTCGATGTATCCTTCTGCAATCTTGTTACACTTCTAGCCACCATGGCGTTTAAGAACTGTAATATCAGCGCCTGAGTCAGCTAAGAGTGTTGCTGACGTCCGCCTCAGGCAATGCCCAGTGTAAAAATGGGAGTCCGGAAGCTGAAGAAATTTAGCAATCGTTTTTGGCATATCACCGATTTTATTGATGCCTATGGGCTGTTTTTTACTTTTTCCATTATCATAATGTAAGAAAAATCTTGAAGTTTTTGTATTAGCGGGTCGTAATGCCATATATACTTGTCCACCACATTCACATATTCTTCACTAATGACGAATAATCTGTCGATTTTAGTCTTTGTGTTCAATAATTTTACTAATATTAATTTGTCCGAATGCTTTTCAACGTCGTTTACCTTAAGATTCAACAATTCATTTGAGCAGCACGCACCATTTATGCCAATAATTAATACAACCTGTAAAAAATAACAATAATTTACTTTACTTATTTTTAGATAGGTACAGTTAGATAGGTTTTCTTTGAAATAAATTAGCTTTTGTATCAATTTACTTACTTTTAAAGCGAGGTATTTACTGTCTGGTGCTTCATTCAGAAATTTTTCTATTTCAAGCGCAGTAAAAACTTTTGACTATTTAGCCCTGAATCCTTCTGATTTTCTTTTTAAAAATGCTATCAACTTATGATATTATGTGGCTATATCAAGGTCACGTTTCGTTTTCAAGACAGCTTTTATCATAGAAAAAATGCTCCATAATGTACTGGATTTTCTTGTTTTAGATAGTTCCATGAAATATGATAGTATCACGGTCTCGGAATATGTTTTTGCTTTTTTTGAGAGGCGCCAATTATTGAAGGATTCGTACGCCTTTACATATTTCACTTTAGATTTTTCAGGCAAATAGCTGAACTCGGCATTCGAAACTTGTTCTTTCAACTCTTTTGGCGTAAGACAACTACCTTCATCACTGGGGTCACTCATTTCTTTGTAATTAAACAGACTATTAGATCACAAATAGAAATTTGCAAAAGTTATTAGTAGTTATTATTCTATAATAGTATTTAATTTAAAATATTATTGAAAAAATACAATTTATAAACTTAAAATTCAATAAATAACATTAAAAATTATGTGCATCTCAGTTAAATAAAAATTGTACACAAATAAGTTTCAGAACACACCAACTTCTTCATAGCCAATAAAATTGTGTTCGAAATTCAAATCACTTTGCCTCTCTAGAGAGCAAAAACGGCTTTTGCTCACTGAAATCGATGACCAAAGACACTATTTTCGTGCGAGAGTGGTGAAAAATTATTTATGGCATGAAGTCCAGAATTTATCGAAAAAATTTAATTTAGTTCCGCAAAATTCCGCGGGACCTCATTCGTGAGAAGGACTCTACCACTGAGGTGTATACCTAAAATCATAGGCGGATCCAGGATTTGGTTTGGGGGGGGGGGGGGGGGGGGCAAGGTGCAGACGGGCAAAAATATTATAATTTTTATTACGAAAAGTGTATGTTTAGCTCGCTCTGAGCGGTTAGGAAGTTTAAACATCCACTACAATAAGTGCGCGAGCAGCTAGCTGCGAGCGCCGAAAAAAAAATTCGTCGTAACTCTACAATGCTTCTGGGGGTGCTTTGGCCCCCTGCCCCCCCCCCCCCCCCCTAAATCCGCCTACTCGCTCTGAGCAGTAAGAAAGCTTAAACATCCTTTATAATATGTGCGCGGGCAGCTTGCTTAATGACTCGGGGGGGGGGGATTGGCCCCTTGCCCCCCCTCCCTAAATCCGCCTATGATTATCTATAACACAGATAAAAGGTTCTATAATAATCATTGCAAAATTTTACTAACATTATAAACGTGAAAGTTTGTGTCTGGATGTATACCTAAATGGGTGTGAACAGATTTTATGTCTGTGTGTCTCCGGATAACCAGTGATTTTTACAAAAGATCCCCCTAGATGGAGCGCCACAATCGCGTGATTTTAAGTTAAAATATGTACAGATTTTAACAATTCATAATTTCTCATATTTAATTTCTCAATTAAATAGGTACATAATATTTAATTAATCTAACAAATAAAAAATATATAATAAATGAAGTATTCACAGTAATTATAAATCTATTATTTAGTTCCGCTAGGTTACGCGGGACTTCTTTTCTAAAACTGTTTGCAGAATAAACGATATTTCTTTTTCTTAGGACATTAGTTCCATTATTATCCGTGGCGCTAGCTTGTATGAAAAATAATTTACTTTTACAATGAACTTTAAATGAATTTTTCTATTTATCTTCAGATGATTTTACATGTTTTAGAAATTAAAAATAAGCAGCA
The DNA here is from genome assembly GCA_947507615.1 of Hemithea aestivaria. Taxonomy (NCBI): domain Eukaryota; kingdom Metazoa; phylum Arthropoda; class Insecta; order Lepidoptera; family Geometridae; genus Hemithea; species Hemithea aestivaria. Next base: position 14,272,949 of record OX382325.1, on the reverse strand, counting down.
AAAAGATATTTATTACTGATATTTACACGCATCATGCGCACATTAGATTAGTTCCATTATTTTCCGCTGGCGCTGATTCATATGAGAAATAAGTTACATTTACTAATTTAAATGAATTCTAATTTGTTTCCTGATGATTTTACATGGTTCAGAAATTAAAAATAAGGTGCAAAATGATACCTACCTATGTACAGACCCTGGCTACTATATAGCATCAAAGTACTCGTCAAGACGAATCAAATGAGCCCAAACTCGATGGGGTTTTTTCTTTTAATCACGGAGTTCCTATGGCCACCTTCCAGCTCCGTCATCGGACCCTGGTTACTATATAGTATATCAAAGTACTCGTCAAGACGAATCAAATGAGCCCAAACTCGATGAGGTTTTGTCTTTTGATTACGCGGTTCCTATGACTACCTTTCTTGTTTATTAGCATTTTATATCCGAATCTTTAGATTGATATAACTCTTTTATTTATGAACCGATTTGACTAAAACCAACACTAAGTTTCAAGTAGAGAAAACTGCAACGTATTAGTGAAAATTTTATTCAAATCGGTGGTGTTGTTTAACCACACCAGTGACACAAACTATTTACAAATTTAGCCCAAATTAAAGGTTTCGTTTACAGCCACATCGATAGATGGCGTATTTTTAGTTTGTCGCAGTTTGTCGCACCATATTTTTTTGAATTGAGTTTACTTTATATTCTATTACTTTTATTTAGAATTTTTGATGTAAATTAGGGGCAATGTGTCCGATATAAATGATTATTATTTATTTTATCATTTTATTTTACGTTTCCCTTGGAAAAATTGACAAAATGTTTTACGAATTAGATCGCGCAAGCGACTTTTTCGCGTCGTTTTGTTCATATGCGTATTTTCACGATTCATCTTAGTGAAGGATCACAATGAATGGGGAGAAATTTCCATTCTTATTATATGTATGGATATGGATAATAAAGGTATGTTTAATACCACGACATATTATGGTATGGACATATAGAGACAAATCACACTAATATTACAAAACCGAAAGTTTGTGAGTGTGTATGTTTGTTACTTCTGCACGCCGCGCCTGAACGGGTGGACCGATTGAGCTGAAATTTTGTATAGAAATAGCTTAGACCCTGGAACAACACATAGGCTACAGTACAGCGGGTAAAACCGCTGGGGGCAGCTAGTCAATCTATAAACAAATAAACCTGTGTTCTTTTTTGCAGTTTAGGTAATAACATTTATTTTCCAATGAATAACGTGTATCAAACAAAGGTAATACTGGAGCGTTTGAAGGATTAGTAATTATAACTTTATATAAATTTTAACTATAAAAGCCCTCTCAAATTGGATAGCATGCCCCATTTTTACATATTCATTAGGTTGGTTACACGACCTTTCATTATGTCTTTAAAAACCTTTGCTGTATTTAGTAACCTTTAGGAGTATTTTTATTTGGTAAGCTGTACTGGCTTTTGAAACACGGCAAAAGACTGTAAATAGTTAAACTGTTTTTTTTTGTTCTAAGAAATTGTTGTAATGTATATTTCGAAAATACTTGAAGGACTAATTTTCATCTTCATTATTTTTTCTATATAATTTAAATTCGTATTTGTTTTCAGAAATACGTTATTATTATTATTTTGCCTATATTGTCCCACTGCACGGCAAAGGCCTCCCTTTTCTCCCTCCACTCATTAGAAAGACGTACCTAATGAAAATTTAATTAATAAATTTAAAGCTAGAGCCTCACTACTAAATACGGTGTGTCGTGACGCGTTAGATTTATATTTAATGTTAGTTTCACACATTTAGTACGGGTAGAAAATAGAAACACAATATAAGTCGATACCCTGCAACTAACGCATTACAACACATCACACCACAGTAATGTGACTCTAGCTTAACACAGCTAAATGACGTCACATTACACAAAATACTTCGACTGACAAAAGTCCAAATCTCTCTTAAGCAAGTAATTTTCTTCGATAGTTAATGGAACTAGGCGTTACTTTGCGGAAATCCATCACAACAATTATTAGTTATTATTTAATATTTAGTGTTAATTCCGCTCTAAATTTGTGAGTCTAACTAAGTTTTAAGAGACGGCGAGGAATTCAAACGTTACCAAAATAGTAATTAGTATTAATTCCACCACCGAGTGCACCACCCGCCCTCCCAAATATACCGTCAGGTCATAAATTCTGTCACATGTTTAATATAAAATTATTGGAACAAGTTTATTTATTATGTAACCATTTATATACCAAAATGAACTTAACAAAACATAGATTCTTATGACAATAAAGTTTATTCAAAATGACCTCCGTGATTTTGAATACAGGCCTTCAATCTGCGCGGCCAGTCGTCTATCGCAGCACGAACGAGGTCCATGTCAATATCGGCTGCTGCCTTAATCAAGGATGTCTTGAGTGACTCCAAATTGGGATGAGTCTTTGAGCACGCCTTTTCCTCCAAGTGTTGCCATATCTTGTAATCTAACGGACTCAAATCTGGACTGGAGGAGGGCCAGTCTTCGTGCCGGATGAAGTCGATTTCACGCGCCGCCAGCCAGTCTTGTGTACTCTTCGCTCTATGAGCTGGCGCCGAATCTTGTTGGAATACCCAGTGCCTGTTATTGAACATGGTATGAGAAACAGGTTCCACAAGGTTCGTTAGGACTGTATTTTGATACACAACTGCATTCGTTTTTACACCTTTCTCACAAAAATGTACCTCTGTTAAGCCCCAATAAGAAACTCCCAACCATACCATGAGCGAGGATGGAAAATGACCTCGTTGGACACGCGGAATACGGTTGCTCGCTTCTTCACTACTGTGTGCGTACACCTTATCATTTTGTTTGTTGTAGCTCTCTTCTACGGTAAAAATTTTTTCATCCGAAAAAAGAATTTCTCGATATTTTTTTCTCGCGTACCGCTTCAACAAAGCGCGGCATCTCTTCAGTCTCAGGTCCATTAGACGAGCATTTAAACAATGTCCTGTTTTTCTTCGATATGCCCGAAGCCCTAAGTCTTCATTTAACACCCTTTTCACCGTGGTTCTGCTTAACCCCATCTGAAGGGCCAACAGTTTCTGCTTACGTTTGGGATTTCTTTGAATTCGCGCCTTCACAGCTTTTATCACTGCTGGAGTCCTAACAGACCGAGGGCGACCACTTCTTGACCTGTCATCTACACTAGTCTTCATTGTATCGTTTGATGGTACGATAAACGAATCTTTTGGTTATATTCAAATTTTTCAGTATGTCAAAAATTTGAATTGGCGCGTAACCGCAACGATGCAACGCAATAACTGCAACACGGTCTTCTTTAAGCGTTCACTCCATATTTAAAAATGAGTAAAATTCTAAAAAGTATACATTTTTATTTTCATGAACAATTCGAAATTCGAATTCAATAAACTTTTTTGTGGCCAGCATTCTAAAAGAAAAGTTTTTACTGTGTGACAATACTTATGACCTGACTAGGTAATGTCAAATATAATATTTTATTAATTTTTCTTCATTAAATGACTATGTGTACGACTATCACAGTCACATAACTCAAACCTGATGATTTATTACTGAAGTTCGATGGTCTAATGGTGTTCCCCAAGTCAATAGGATAGCTTAATGGTGCTAATGTCTTAGAACAATGGTTCCATTTAACTTGGTTGATGTAGAGGTGTTTCACGCCAGTTATTCAGTGAGAGTGAACTGTCATTTTGAATTTTATAGCCTATTTTTTTACCATATTACCAATGACTTGATATTGTAGGCTTTTTGCATATTACACATAAATTTTAATACTGTCATTATAACTCATCTTCAAGATGAAGAAAAGAGATTAAATAGTGAGTTTGTTATTTTATCTTATGAAGGTGAGTATTTAAAAGAATATCAACAGGTATATTTCTAACGTACCTACATAATAAATCCGAAATTTGGTGTTTACTGAAATCTTTATGCCTAAAGAGAGTTTCAATTTCTGTAAAACCTACTATTATCTTCACTATATACTCTTCTATATTCTCTTCTTGTTTATTTTTATATTTTCTTCTTCTTTTCGAGTCGAATTATATAGCAACAATTATTAATAACTATACAATAAATATACCTAATAAATTACGACAGTAATACGTAACGTACATTTCAGCATGAAAAAGCTCATTCTCCTGATACAACCGCACCTTTTATAGCAGCAACGTAGCAGCAAAACATCTGCAGTAGTGATTGATGCGTCGACTGACCCACTGTCCCAACGAGGTTGAATTGCGCACTAGAGATGATACTGATAAGTAAATATCTTGCGGTGTTTTCTAGACATCAAAAAGGAGGAACGCATTTCGCTGTTTTGTTTTTACCGCATTGCTGTTTAAGAGATCTCTAGTGTTTTGTAATACGTTTGATTCAAAAGCTTTTTCACGCAAATTTGCCTTTTACGATATCCGATATATAGTTTAATAACGTGATATAAATAACATTCATGAGAAAATTATATTTAGCATTTCCTCAGAGTAACAGTCTATTACGAATTATTTTGGAAAGTGATTTTTTGATTGAACGGTAATTCCGTTTGGTCTCATATTTTTTTTATAAGAAGTTGTATTTATCGCTTTAATGTTTGGTTTAATATTCGTTTAGGAAGCGTTTAGGCAGATGTCCCACCGGTAACGATGAGCGAATAAAGTAGAGCTAGAATGTAAAACGAGTTGGTGAGCGGCGAGGAGCGAGTGCGTAGTTTCGATAATTGTGTAGCTCGGCTTTAAGCGAGTGTGCGAGTGTTCGTTACTCACTCATCGTTGCAAGTGGGAAATCTGCCAAGAGTTTTTTGCAAAACTATTTAACAAAAAAGTGTGGTGCGAAAGTATGGTGCTCTTCTATCAAAGAATCACTTCCAGCTCACTACTCCAGCACATAGTACACATATAACCTCGTAGTGTCCCACTGTCACCGCATTCTCCATTTGTTCGGCTCCGGTCTACGTCGTTACGTCCCCGAATGTAAAACCTTTTTCGTTTTCCATAAATGACTGCGGCATTTGCCTTTTGGATGTTATTTCAATGGCTTGTTTTATGGACGAGTGTAAAAATGTAGCTGCCCTTTGCATTTGCGGGGGTTTTATTTTGGGGATTCTTCGAATACCGGTCTAAAAATATTTCTTATATCAATTTCGTATGAATGTTTAATTTTTTAATTATTATAGGTTAGCGTTTGACCACGATCTCGCGTGATGTTATGCGACGATGCGGCCGTTGATGGTAGCAGACTAAACCTAAAAGGCGGGATAAATCACTCCCTGGCTTCACTGAATATCATGTTGGAACACAGTCATAAAATGAGCGCTTGTCGACATGGTTTTGTACAGTTTTGATAGGATTTAAGATTATAACCAGCTTTAATTTCTTTAACCAGAAGGAGGTAGTTATGCCATGGAGTATCACTTATATTGAATAGTTAAAATATTATTATGTACGATACCTACTATCTACAGTTATATCTAAAACTGAAGCTCCATGAAGATGAATAATAAAAACCTTATGACTGAGGTTTACTTAGGGATCACTGAAACAAAATCCAAAAAATGTCAATTACATTAGTAAAGAATATTGAAACACGAATAATATTGGAAACTGTCATGGCTCCGCAATATCAGGCAATGGACCGGGATGAAGAAGGTGGAAGATCTGTTCGGGCTTGCCTTGGACAAGGACAAATTTCAGAAGATGACTGCCGACCTCCAACAATGGAGAGAATAAAAGAAGAAGATTGTACCTACTATTAGAAATTTTATAATTATGTAAAAAGTAATAAACATGAACTCGTCATTCGTATTTTATAAAAACGTTCAAAGCTACGGAAGGAGCGCTCACAAAAATATACAAACATAAAAGGTAATACGAAAGTTTACTCAACTGTTTGCTGAAAACAGAGCATAACTCAAAAGCCCTCGGTTTAAGCACACATACGAAGCCCTCAAAGGGACGGGTATGATTTTTATATCCCTTTATTTACTCGGAAAATGTACAGACTTTTGACCGTGATAATTGTTGAAAAGGGTAAGATGTGAAGACGATCCTTTTTTTTTTATACGAGATAGGCCTACGTTTGACCACATCCCACCTGATGGAAAGTGAAAATGCGGTCGACGAAGGATCACGTAAGATGCCTAGAAAGGTACCTATTCACTCGTGCCTTGAAGATACCCAAGTTGTACCGCTCGGGAAACACGGATGACGGCAAAGTGTTCCAAACGCGACCAGTTCTCATTAAGAACGACGAAGCAAAACGCTTGGTGCGGGCAGTAGGTAACGCCACTAAGTAAGGATGCCGCTTTCCCGTCTGCCGCGACGTCCGTCGGTAGAATGGGCTTGGAGGAATTAGTTCGTGTAATTCCTGCGCACACTCTCCAAAATGAATCCTATAGAAGACCGATAACGAGGCGACCATTCTACGGTGTTCAAGGCTCTGCAGCCGAGATTCCGTGAGCTTTTGGTCACCTACGAGCTTTTTGGCACGTCTCTCAATCGACTCCAGTGTCTGAAGCTGGTATTTGGCAGTACCATCCCAAAGATGAGAACAGTACTCCATACACGACCGGACCTAATTTTACAAGTCTTTTAGAGCTTCTAAAGTAGTGCTATTTATTATTAAAATTAGATCAAGGGGTTTTTGTCGCTTTGACCATTGCTGATCTATTGTGACGCCCTCTTGAGCTATAGTTCACTCCCTAAACCCGTAGTTTCTAAGAACTTCCAGATCTTCAAGGGAGTGATTTGTTGTATCTCATCGGGGAGCATCATTTGTCGTCCTAGATGGATACTTCTTTTGAACATGAGTGGTCCGCAACTACAAAGGATGTACATAGCGGTTTCCTCCTCCTCTTGGCAGAATCTGCACTCTGCCTCTTGGATAAGCCCCATGTTCAAAGTAGTGCTATTGACTCAAGAGAATATTTAGATGTATTAATGTTTATTTCAGTTTTATATCTGAACAAGTAAACTGGTTAACATATTAGTTCCATATAAATAAAATACATGAAGCATGAATGCATGTAGCGTCCGTGGCCCAGTGGTCATACGTCTGGCTTTTAATCCGGCCCTGAGTTCAAATCTCAGTGTGTGGCGAAAAGTTCTCCTTGACGCTACCGTGTTTCGAAAGGCACGTAAACTGTGAATCGGTCTGATGAAACCGCAAAGTGTAGGTACCTACTCTTAGCGTATTTTGCCATTATTTATTAAATTTGTCTTTCTCTTGTGATGTACAATGTACACTAATCAAGAAAGTTTAGTGAAAGGTAAATAGAGTATTTAGTGTAAGTTTTGATAATAATAGTAAGTGATAATAGGTAGTGATAATAGTGTGTAGTGATTATCTTTTTATTTATTTTACAGGTTATTTTTATTTTACTTTTCATTATCAGCCCAAGTTGGCCAATGAAGTGATTTGAGTGGGATTCTTCTCAGTGGGACAGCATAGAAAACATGACAAAAATATCATGGTCTATTTCTGTACGAAGTCGATGTGTCGAAAGGATTGTTTATACTGAAGGAGGTGAAAGGCACTGATTGTATTGACTTTAGGCAAATATTTTGTAACATAAAAGTAGATTCAAGCTCAAAGGCTTGTGTACAGTGTACGTCTAATCAGGAATCTGCTCTGTAGGTACCAAAACATGAATGTTTACATGCTACGTCACGCGGTATCGCTCGCAAAAATATTTTGTGAATGTATCCATATCGTATTACAATTCAGTGGTGATCAAAAAGAATTCAGTATAACAGTATCTAATAATTATAAGTCTTTTACGTGGTTTCAATATAACACCGCTCATAAAATATAATATAAAATGTCTGTAATATTAACAGTTTTATTAACTCATAAAAATAAAAACATACCATTTTTAAATCAAGAAAGCTAAGCAAGGCAAATATCCACCTAGCTCTACCTAGCCACATTTTTTCAATATTTTTTGAATGAATAGGTGTCCCGGAGTCACATTTACTTGAATAAAACCCTCCGTTTCATCAAATACCTTCACATAACTATATATTGCCAACCTTTCCTCTTTCACTTCAAAAATAACCTTTCCTTTTCGTATCAGAGAATTTCCCTGCAAGCTGAGCGAATTACCCATCAGCGGTCAGAATAAAGTCACAATGCATGGAAAGTAGGGCGACGGGGCGAAGGGCGAGCCCTGAATGCCCCTCATTACTACCGCTTGCCGCTTGCCCTGCCTCACAGCTATTCATCCGCTTTCAAACACGCTCGGGAAGTTCACGCTAAGCTATGTGCGATATTTTTGTGCATGAAAACCTAGGGATACAAAAACATGTGTTATGAGTTAGCACAATTTATGTTTTATAAGATAGTTTTATCTTTACTAAAAATATTAATAGGAAAAAAACTACTGCAAAAGTTAAAAAAAAAATCACCATTAGAAAGATACAATATCCCTGAATAAAACTACTTTACATAACATCTATTTAAATAACCCTATTATAGATATAATATTATAATACATAAAATTACTAAAACGAATGAAGAAGAAACGAAAAAAAAACAAGTTGCACCTACGCCTAGAAGAGTTATTATAATAATAATTATGAAATAAATGCAAAATTATGCATCGAATTAGGAAACCAAAATGTGACCAAATTTTATATAGGTAAAGATTTCTAAGCCGCACCTTGTTCGCCCCGATAAATTTACCGAAAATTACGTACAATAATATGGAAGCGACAGAATATTATCACGTAGCTTCGCCCACGTAGCGCGGCGGCTGCCCGCCGTAGATGAAAATCAATTCGGCCCTAACGGATATTGGTTCCGCGGTAAAATCTTCCCACCGATACGATGCGATGCGGTCTTATGTTAGTAATATTTTTACATTAAAATTTGCTCTCTTGCCAAAAAGGGACCGTAGATTTCATGTGGTTTTTGATAGTTTAAGCGGTTTTTTTTTTAGATACTTCAAGAGTATGTGTGGGTCGGCCATTCTCCGAGCAGTAAATTTTATGTGTCCTGGCTCAATAAATTCATAATAATAACAAATTTAATCATGCACATATTTTTATACGGTAGTAAACACCCATATCTATCTGTACACAAAACATTTGACTTCTGCTGTAATTAGTTAACGCGTAATTAATTAATCTTTGTTCAAAAAGCACCTGTTTTCTAATTTCCGTGACGTATCCTGACACCAACTTCATGTGAAAATTTGCCTATATTTTTTGTCGCATACAGTTCTAATGTGGTTAATTATTTTAAAAAAATAGTTCAATGTTAGGTGTACTGCCTAGCAAAATATCTACGCAATAGAACCAGTCTGTAAATAATTATAAAAAAGTAAACGTTTGTCCGTGTCAAAGTTATAATTTCCATGATATTTTGTGTTCTTGAGCGTACATCCCTAAATAACAGTATTTCGTACATCAGCATCGCATCCCTAGCGAGCCCTGAGTGTGTACCGCGGCCCATCAGCTGTTGCAGGTCATTAACCTTAGTGTACTACCAATAAAGCACATGAGAATCTAATTTCCGTACCCGTGGTTTCGAAATTTTATAATTTCCATTTTACTGGTTTTAACACCTAATTATTTATGTTAGAAAGTAGGTCGTATTTTAAATAGATCCAGTTCTTTAGTCTCTCTTCGTTATAATATGCCAGTATTTGCTTATTGTGAAAGTTTTTAAAATTTTGAAGAAAACCTGTTATATTCTAATTACCGTATACTAATTTCCATATTTTTATAAGTACCGTTGTATGAAAATTTCCTAGTAAAATGAACCTATTTGCTACCGTGAAGGTCCGAGTAGAGAGTTTTCCCATGGTTTATATAGTATGATATACTCACAATATTTTCTTCTTCCTTTCAGGCTACAACCCTTGCTTTTCCACAATATTATTCCAGTTGTAGCGGACTCTGGCGACCTCATCCAGTGCAGTGGCGTGTTTGCCCACTACACAAATTTTCTTTCGACATCCTTTCTTTGTGGCCTGCCCATCTTATTCGCTGAGACTTATAGGTCTTGAAGATGAGCTCTTGTTTGATGCGTGCTTCTTCTTCGTCGGCTAGTGCTTCATCATCTCAGCCATTGGACGTCCACTGCTGAACATAGGCCTCCCCTTTGGACTTCCATATGTACGTCATTTGTAAGGGGGGTTTTGCCATACGCGCCACGCTTGGCAGGCGGGTTGGCGCGCGCAGTTTTTTTATTTAGTGTGGTTAGAAGCCGGAAGATGCTGCTGCCCATCTCCCGGTGTATTCCCTTAGCAGGCTCCTACTGCAACCACGGGACGATATGGTGGGGGACTATTCTAAGGCCGGTCACCCCACGGCCAACGGCTAGTGCTTATGCACTTATAAATGTCTGGATATGGCTTCCAGACAACTTCCAGTGACCTTCCGGATATCGTCACCCCATCCTTGCCCCATATTGCCAAACAGGGGGGCTTGGCAAGATGGTGACACCACGTTTGCCAAGACGCTGTCTCCACTCTAGAACACAACTAGTCCATCGGTTATCGGTTCTGAGGCAAATGTGACGAGCCATTGCCACTTCAGCTTGCTAATCCCTTTCGGATATAGCGGTAACTTTGGTTCTCTGCCGAATATCCTCATTTCTGATGCGATCCTTTAAAGAAACGCCGACCATGAACGCCTGCTCCACACACTTGGCCCGTCACTATTGGCATCCTTGTTCATTCTTCTCTGTACTATGTGCAAGTCAGCGAAAGAAATATAAAAAAAAACTTTTCATTCATAACTCGCTGTAATAAACATCTTGAGTGGATCGTGGTCAACAGATGCGTGCTTTTTGACAGCAAGCTCCTGGAGCTCGATCAACAGCTGAGGCGTGCTGAGTAACTTTGAACTTGTGGATCAAAGAAAGGATGTCGAACTTGTGGATCAGTCTTAACGTAAGTGTCCACGTCTTGGCTTTGTATGTCAGAACAGGTAAGACACACTGATCTTCAGGTATGGGTGACAAGCAGACTCAAAGAAGCTTTCCAATAAATGTAGGCCATCCCAGCTGAAACCTCCGATTGGACTCTCTCGATGTTGTTCCTACCTGATTGCACTGTTTGCTCAAGGTATAACATCATCAATACACATATTTCTGAACAATTTCAATAGAGAGTCAATTATAATCTATAAAAATAAGCATTTGTTGCAAGTCCTAAACCGTTTCTGCCATAATGACGATGCTGTCCACTAATCTCAAGTGTGAAAATGTACTCGCCGTTAATATTGATGCCCTATCCACTGTTTGCGGGTTCTGGACTTGGTGGTGGTATCTTATATAATATTTCCAAACCTTTACCTATACCTTTACCTATATTGCTAATCAATTTGGTATCGTTGCAAAACCTCCAGAACAGACCAGGTTTCAATGGAGTCAAAGGCCTTCTCATAGTCTTCGAACGCTAAGCACATGCTCTGTTATTTTTTCCGTCTATATAATCTCTCGCACTGTGTGTATGTGGTCTATAGTGTCATAGCCTACTCGAAACCCAGCATGTTCCGGTGGCTGGAACTCGTCAAATCTTTTTGCGAGACGCTTTATGTTAACCTTTGAGAAAAGCTTATCGACATGGTTCAAAAGTCAAAAGCGAAATAGGTCTGTAGTTTTTCAAAAGACTTTATCACCTTTTTTGAAAAACATCACTACTACGATTTTGCTTCACGCCTTTGGGATCTCCCTGAAAAGAAGACAGCGTTAATAAATATTCGCTGGAGCTCTCGCAATTTACATAGGTGTGCCTACAACCCTCAAAAGCTAGGTAATGCAATTGTCACAAGAGACACATGTTATTCTGGTTTTAGGCTGAGGTGCCTGCGAGGCATACAACTGTCTATAAAAATCTTACACCTCTGCAAGAAACTCAGGCGGAGAAGTGACGCAGCTTACACCCGATGTAGTCAACTTTGTCCGCAGGCTCCTTCCCAATTTATGTACGAAGACCTGTTTCCTGAATGGTGCGTGTGTTGGAACTGGGAACTCCGGAGGTCTCGTCTTACTGACTTGGATATTGTTTCTCGTTTCGTGTGTGTTTCTTCTCGCTAAATTAAGCGTCTTTTTCCAGCAAGATTTCCACCACTCTATTGAGATCCTGGTCTACGTCAACAACAATAATAGTGGTCCATTTAGTACCAAAAATAAATAAAAATTATTTGCAGCTGCAATTTTCTCATTTCCGTTGCAGTAATTATTTAAACATTTCTCATTTCCATATCCATGTAATTTCTAAATCTCAATAACTTTAAAACCATTATTACGGGACTAAAACCAAATAAATTATTATATTCGTACATTTAATGTCTTTCATATTTTAATGTATTTGAGTCAATCCAATTAAAATTCAAAAAAGGCACGGGAATTAGGCAAAGAATGCTAAATTGGAGAATGGCCGGGGTGGTTTATGATTCACTCGGATAGAATGAACCCGGTCGATTTTTTAAATGTCACCATTTTAAAGGTCGTAACTAAAATTTAATTTCACCTTCATACTTCCTACAAATATAATAAATGAGAAAGTTTGTATATGGAATAAAAGATGGATGTTTATTACTGTTTTACGCCCAAACAGCAGGACTGATTGGGCTGAAATTTGGTATATAGGTAGACTAGACCCTAAAATGAGTCATAGGTTGCTTTCAGCGGCGAAAATGTAAATGCAGATAATTTTACATAAATTTGTAAGTATAAGCTATAACATAATTTTGTAATAATTAAAAAGCATCAGCTTTCAATATAACCTTTGTTCAAAAGTTTGGTACACAAGGTAACCGAGCATTCCCCACAACAAGCACAATCTCTGCATGCAGATCAGCAATATAAATTCAACTAAGCCACCCAACCTAATTGAAAGTTTAAAAATCGATTGAAGTGAACGTTCCAGAAAGCACTAGAAGTTTAATGGAAAATTCTTGTTGGTGAACTCCAGTGTCATATTTCAGCTTCGAAGCGGTCGTGTGTGAAACCTTCAAACCCACTACCCTTTTATGGGTAAAGTGCGCATTAAAGCGCTACATAGCTGAATGGTTAAGGTGTGCTTTTAATGCCTTGATTTTTTGTAAGAGTTTCTGAGGTAGATACAAGTCATTTCAAATGTGAACGTTTTTCTTTAACACTATATAAAATTACACTAATACTAGTTGACCCGGCAAACGTTGTTTTGCCATATAAATAAATAATAAATAAATAAATAATAATAAATAAAAAACATAAATAAATAATAATTTAATAATAAATAAGTAATTAAGTGACGATTGATCAGTTTTCGACCGGAGAGGAAAAATAATTAAATTACTAAAATGGCTATTAAAAAATAAGGGTTGATCGTAGAAGGGTGAAAATTGAGGATTGTATGTATTTTTGTATGTTGTATCATAAAAAAAAATAGAAATTAAAAATTTTGTCTAAAAAAAAAATTTAGGGGTGGACTGGACTACCCCTAACATTTAAGGTGATGAAAAATAGATGTTGGCCGATTCTCATAGATTTTAATAATAAATAACTAATTAAATGACGATTGATCAGTTTTCGACCGGAGAGGAAAAATGATTTAATTACTAAAATGGCTATTAAAAAATAAGGGTTGATCGTTTAAGGGTGAAAATTGAGGATTGTATGTATTTTTGTATGTTGTATCATAAAAAAATAGAAATTAAAAATTTTGTCTAAAAAATAAAAATAAAAATTTAGGGGTGGACTACCCCTAACATTTAGGGGGATGAAAAATAGATGTTGGTCGATTCTCATAGATACCGGATAAGCACAAAAAATTTCATCAAAATCGGTCAAGCCGTTTCGGAGGAGTATGGCAACGAAAACTGTGACACGAGAATTTTATATATTAGATTATAAAGGCGAAAGTTTGTGAGTGGGTATGTTTGTTACTTCTTCACGTCTAAACGGGTAGACCGATTGAGCTGAAATTTTGTATATAGAGATAGCTTAGACCCTGGAATAATATATAGGCTACTGTACAGCGGGTAAAACCGCTGGGCGGCAGCTATTATATAATATATGGTAAACTATTGTGTTTATTAACTTTTAAAAGATAACTCCATTTAGAATAGACATACAAACTATTTATTTTATATCCTAAATACAATTTTACATCGTTTTATTTAGTTTCAAATTCAGTCGATACAGCCCAATGACAAAACCACTAACTAAATTACGGTGTAAATTAAATAGGAAAGGACTTGTCCCCGGTTCTCACGTCCTAACCAAACCGCCTGAAGTGAATTCCAAATTTGAACAAAGTATGAATTAAAACTAAGTAAACATTTCAATGGTTCGGTCCATCTCTCCCGCTTACATGAAACAGAAACAAATGAATCAGGTGAATTGAACTCGTGACTTGAATTTTGGATGAAATTATTCTTGCGTTAAACCTATAGACGGAAAAGCATATTCGCGGGCTCGTTTGTTATAATCGTAAAGGTCTAATACGAGAAAATAGGTAAAATTCTTAAAATTACACAATAGACTGCAACAATAACAACAACAATAATACTACAAACAACAAACACACACAACAACAACAATTACAACACAATAATTATTGAGCACAGTAGGCAAAATGCGTCCACATTGCTTTTTAAAATTTTATTATGTGATCTAATGATCTTATCAATAAAAAATTCAATGAAAAATAAAATATAAATAGGCTACATACATGCATTCTAGGCAGAATTAGGTCTGACACTTTCAAGTGCAAAAAAAAAATGATAATAATAATTATTGCCTGAGGATTGAACCTAGAACCAATGGTTCACTATAATACCTACTCTCAAAACCGAATCAACCAAATAAAATAGGGGTTAATACACAATTGTTTTCTATTGCTGTAGTAGCCGTGTGTATTGTTTTCTTTTTTCAAAAATATTTGCTACGAAAAAAAACATCATAAATATAAAATTCGAGTAAAGTCGCAGGATAGAACGAGTAGAGCATACAGCATCTCCTTAAGGGGATAATGCTAACGATGCATATTTGAATTTCAAGAGATGTATTGAGAAGCGAGGCACGTGGCGAGTTCTATTGGACAATCAGAATGGATCGGTTTCATATTGACGACCGTACAATGAATAATGTGAAATGTACCTTATTCTGGTAAGTTTTAGATCTAATGTTGAATGGCGGTCAGTTTTAGCTCAACTTTGGAAACTATTTTTATTCCGTTTCACATTTAATATTATGTAAAGGTATAGGTAACCGTGGAGCTATATCATGAATAATTTTAGCCTACTATATGAATTGTTTTAACCCATAATTTTTTTTATTATTAAGGTTTGTATTAGTAGGAAGTTCATAATACATTTTAATTTTAATCTCATTATACGAATGAAATAATATTATGCACTAATATTATAAAAGAACATGATTGGTCCTTTCATATGCCTGAACGGTTGACAGTTGTACGAAGCTTATTGTAGCTAAGAATCTAGATATTAACACACATATTATACTATTTTTTAGCGGGTAAAACCGCTGGGCGCAGTATGTTATATTTGGGGATGTACAGGTATACAGCAACAAATGTTTTCCAATCACACTGCTAGAATCAATCTCTAAACGATGATTTACGCCTGTCCGCTATTATTATCTTCATGAAAAAAGAAAGAATGAAAAATATTTAATCAGTAAAGAGACACGCAGACACATAGAAAGAACCAGGCGAAAAAAAAACAAAAAAAATCAAGAAATAATACAAAAAAATAAAAAAAGAATAGCATGCTTTACAAATCCATGTCATCTATATACCTATTCGTATAGCAACAACATTGTGGACACAAAATCTCGACATTCTCAGTGTATCATCGGGTCGCCTCGCAATTTGTTGGGCAAACTCACTTGGCCCACATCTGTGTGTGCATTTGTTCTAGATGTCTGGATAGTGCTCTACGTCGGGCATAAATCTAACTTTAGAGATAGTTCTCGTGCTTAGTAGTGTGCTTTCGGGCTTTAACTTACATGTGCAAGTTCGGTTTAATATAAAATGGTGTTACTAAGTGCTAGATAAATACGTAGGTACGTGGCGTAGTGGCGTGGCGTACGTGGTGTAGTGCTAGTGAAATTACTGGGCTAAAGAGTCTTAACATCTTATGACTCTTGAGTAAGAAGCGTTGGTGCAGTGCTCCTAGAATTTCACATAATTGTAAAATCCTAGGTGACACTGTACTGATTATGGGCAGCCGTTATCTCTTAACATCAGGAGAGCGTCTTGCTCGTCTTCTACTTCATCACATAAATAATAATAAATAAGTGCGGTACTTCTTGTACAATATTGGTATGATTGGAATTGGAGGGATTTACCCGCTTTTGAGGTTAAGTCTGCTACCATCTTCGGCCGGATCGTCGCTTAACATCACTCGAGATCGTGGTCAAGGGCTAACCTATAATGTATTTGATATACCATATGTTTGATATATCTATCCAACTGCGCGGCGAAGCACGCTCTTCTGCGGACGCTAAAAAGTCGCCATGCATCGTCAGCAGACGCAGTAACTTTTTAGTTGAAGCAGGATCCGCAAAATTTTAGCAATAGGCTACGTAGATTTAAAAATGGGCGCTCATGTCCGCATTTGAAAATTGAGATGTAGCCATATTTCCTACGATTAAACGGTTCTAAAAAATAATATGAATTGGGATCGATTTTTTGCCAAAAAGTTGTTGGGACCGGGAAATTAGGGAACTTAAAGTTTAGTGTAGTTATGCCACTTGTAGTGGATGCAATATTGATTATGCCTCCACTATTACTTCTACAGCCCGCTCCAGACAATGGCGACAAACGCCTGTAAGGGCTGTGAAAAGAGACTCACGGTCACGGTAAGACTTCTTGGTAGATATACATACTCGTAAATATAGATCATTGTTATGGTGGTGAGCGACAGGTATATAAAAAAAATAGGTAGTCTGTCTATATATTTATTTTTTTTCAAAATAAAATGAAGGATGGCTTTAAATCACATTTTCGTCGAACTGTCTCGGAAACCCACTGAAATTGATAGGCAGTATAATAATGTCATTAACCACCCAATCCAAGAGCTTTATGATATATTTTCACGTCTGACTGAGCTCCCTTCAAATTAACTGCTTATTGAAAAAGGTCTGGGGATTACAAATTTATTGGAAAAAGAACGAAGCTGCAGATGAGATAGTCCTGTAAATTGCACCTTTTCATGACCCCGGCGCAGACGCGTAATAATTGAATAGTGCGGTACTGGTCATACCCATTTGAGGGTTAAAGTCTACCAGGCTTTACTTGAAAATAAAACTAAACTAATATTTAAAATAATGTTTTCTCGGAGAATGGCTGTTGATAGTAAATGAAAAAGCCTTAAAACATAATGTCTTCGTTAATCCTTTAATATGTAGTTTTAACCAACTTCCTACAAAAATATCTCTAATTAATTGAAAATTTTTATTCGAACCTGTAAAATGTGTAACAGTTAAATAGTGTTTAAAATTTTTCTTCCTTTAATCACTAAAAATAAACCAAATAAAAAATTCCCAACAAATTGCAAGTATAGACCAGAGATCTATTTTATATCCTACCTCAGCAAATTTTGGTCCTAATGGAATTTTCCTGTAGCGGCCTTCATGGTCATAGGTAAAGGTTTCAGAGGTATTGAGGTGGAGCCCGATATGTATGTCTATAATAACTGGGCTGATGAAATATTATGTTATATGACGGAGGCTGACGTGTACATAAAAACGATTTTAGCATAAACCCTACGATCAAAACGTATATGGCTAAAATGTAACTGCTTGTACTGAGCAGCTCACGGAGCAGCTGATAAAATTATGTGATGGATAAACGCTAGCGCTCATTTAAATTAAGATTGAAGGGATTGGAGGGATTAATTTAAAAAAAGTCAATGGCAAAAAATCTATATTTATATAAAAGGTGAGCTGTTTTATGCCAAGCGTTGAATTTTTATATTTTTTTATAACACTGTTAGAATTTAGAAGAATTAGTTATAATCGGACACGATATTTAGGTAAAAAAATACTGAGCGTTTGATGCCTTCAATGTGAATAAAGATATTGTTATGATCTCAAATCAATAAATATTCTTTATTTCATAATTGTAAATTAACGGAACAAACTCACTTGTATTTACTTCGGCTTCGTGCCGACCGTTTCGATCCTGTACGAGGATCTTCTTCAGGGAGCTACTGCGGTTACGCGCCGACGTCCGCGTCCCGCGCCGCACTGCGCGCAGCCGCGCGTCGCGCACGCGCTGACAACTCTACGGGCCGCGGGGAGGGCGGGGCTGTCACTTGTTCTTGCTCTTGCGACTGATCTTGATGACTCGCACACACAACGCTCACCACATCGTCAGCCCGAATACCACGGCTCGTAGTGGTAGATATCGCTTGCAAAACGGGATTCCATGCCTGTGGCAGCAACCAACCGCCATCTCTATTGAAATTCGGCCGACGACTTATCTCTATAGCTTCGCGTATTTTTCCCGGAACGAAAAATTTTTCTCTAGCTAATACGGTTGCTTTATCGAAGCGTATATAAAGTGGTCCGAATCCAACACATGCTCTGTGATTGCCGACGCATTGTAATCTTGGTTCTTAAGGCTGCGAATGTGTTCTTTAAGGCGTGTCGAGACATGCCGCTGAGTCTCACCGACGTAGCTCTTGCCGCATTCACACGGTATTTCATATACCCCCGGTCCAGCTAAAGGTTCTTTGTCCTTGGGAGAGCGCAGCCAATTTCGTAGTTTAGACGGCGGGCGAAAACAAAAAGATCAGTCAAGATCAGTCGCAAGAGCAAGAACAAGTGACAGCCCCGCCCTCCCCGCGGCCCGTAGAGTTGTCAGCGCGTGCGCGACGCGCGGCTGCGCGCAGTGCGGCGCGGGACGCGGACGTCGGCGCGTAACCGCAGTAGCTCCCTGAAGAAGATCCTCGTACAGGATCGAAACGGTCGGCACGAAGCCGAAGTAAATACAAGTGAGTTTGTTCCGTTAATTTACAATTATGAATCTAAGTACTCACGAATCGTTTAGTGCAAAATATTCTTTATTTATTTCATTTAATAATAAAAAATATATACCTATACTAAAATGTTATTTTGCAATATTTTATTCTCAGTACCATCACGTCTCATCATTTTGCAATTCTTTTACGAGCCGTTTCAAGAAATACGAACGATAGGAAGAATATAAATTACTGCGAATGTTAATGCCAAATCTTTTATTCTACGTTTCGAATAGCCGTCAACTGGGTCCTACTGCAAAATAAGTAATATTTATTCCTATACCTACTCGTAGTTTTTTTTTATATTAAAATGTTTTGTTCGAAAGGAAGGATTAAGTGTAAATTAAGCAGTAATGAAGGTGGAAATTTGTAAAAAAAATATCTTAAAGCCGCGTATCATATACCTAGATCACAATGTCTGGAGACATGACTGTGTCCCCGCCAAGTTAAGTGCGTTGAGCCTCTTTTTAAGCCAAAATAATATGTAAACAAACATGATAAATGACATGACAAGAATAGCGGCAAATAATTACCACCCATTGGACAGAACCAATTCGCAAAGATGTCATTAAGGCTGTGTTTCGGAACTATGATCAGTCAAACCAGGGATCCATTTACCCCTACTTGCGGCCTCTCTAATACTACTGTAGACATCTATAGGCATGAGGCTGCCGAGGATACATAGGGCACATTACTCTAAAAGGTACCAATTGACTCGCGCATCGAAGACTCCTCTATTTTGTAACTTTTGCAAACGCTTGGCAGTTGACGAGGATACCATCTCCAAAATAGTACAAATAAAAAGACTTACCTTTTGCACATAAGACGTCCCAAATAGAAGAGTAGGAGTCAACAGTAGGCCCCTCGGCTCGGTGCTATTAAGCGGAAATTAAATTGTCTGCCGTAAAAAAAAGGAAATAACATTTTGATGTGACAGGCGATACGCCGCGCCGTACCGAGTAATTTTTCCCCCATTTATGAAACGTTAAATAGGTAAGCTTCGTATTCGTTCGTGATAAAATAAATTGAAATTGGACTGCACAGCGCAGCTTATGATCAATTTTGAATTAATGCGAAATTGGGTACGGCTTTGGCCTCGGTTTTGCAAACAAAAGAATTTAAAGGTTGTTTTACACATATTTTACGTATAGGTAAATTACAAAGGTCCATTTGACGCTAGAACCACAAAACTATTCACAGTTTTCTGGTAGTTTTGGCAGTTTTCAGGTGAGCTTATTCCACAATAAGCACATTAATAGCTCACCTGAAAACTGAAAGGTCACACAATGAAAAGATAGTGTGAATTTTCAATACAGAAAAATATTTATTTTTATCCTAATAATATTATGAATGCGAAAGTAAAGCGGGGTGTGTTATTGTTACCTCTTCGCGGTTATTTACGCTGAATCGATTAAGCAGAAATTTGGTATAGAGGTAACTTAGACCCCCTGGGGGTCTTTATTATTATCTATGTATGTATATGCGTATATTATTATGTACATATATAACATCTAGATTTTAAAATCGTATTGTCCATACAAAGCTATTTTTGTACACCACCGCTGTAGATGTTCTTAAATTTCCTTCCAGCCAGGTTATCTGTAAGAGATTGATTTATGCGATAAGACCCCCAATTGTTTACCATTAATTTTAAGTTGTATTGTAGTCTTATTATTTCCTATGTATCTTGGTTGCAATAAAGTGTTTTTCTATTCTATTCTATTCTAAGATCATAAAATAAAACAAAGGGCACTTCTCAGCGGGTAAAACCGCGGGTTAGTTTTATATTATAGTTTTAAGTTGTTTTTGTACATTTTTGTGTTTCAATAAAGGATTATCTATCTATCTATCTAAAACCGCTGGACACAGCTTTATTTATAAACTCGTTTCGTGTTTTTACATGCAGCCTAACATAGCTCGAATATTGCTTAGAGAATTTTGTCCTCAGATGAAACCTCAGGTATGTTTTTCCTCCCTCTTATCATAATATTTTGATTACCTCCGTATGTTACCTATATTTTCACTTCCATGTGTGTTCCGAATATTTCATGCGAAAGGAAGGGTTTCGCGATACAAAAGAATTGGGTCTGCATACATTTGTGGCCATAAATCAAGATACAATAGTTGTTTTGTCATTCTACAAATAGAAAATTTATTGCTTTTTGTGTTAGAAAAAATGTGTAGCAGAAAAACTGACAAACACGCACATTTTATATCGTTTTATTTTATTAGAGATTTCGTCCTTTTTGTAGAGTTCTTCTTACACATACTTTATTTCAGTACATACACATCATTCAGTACAAATTTTGCCTTTTACTAGCTTATGCTCGTGTCTTTGCCCGCATTAATAAATCCTTTGTTAATGTGAATGATTAGTTTTGAATGTCTACGTCTTAATATCCATTTGTGTGCCAAATATAAGTAAGCAGTCAGTCCCCTCTCTCTTTTATATCCTTGAAAACTAGTAATATCCTACGGATACACTTGAAATTAATGTGATGAGACAAGTCAATTGTAAACATAATAAGATTTATTTAAGTACGAAATCTCAACCGAATCGATAAGACAAGTCAGTTGTAAACATAATAAGATTTATTTAAGTACGAAATCTCAACCGAATCGATAAGACAAGTCAGTTGTAAACATAATAAGATTTATTTAAGTACGAAATCTCAACCGAATCGATAAAACAAGTCAGTTGTAAACATAATAAGATTTATTTAAGTACGAAATCTCAACCGAATCGATAAGACAAGTCAGTTGTAATCCCACCAAAAACATTCTGTAAAAAACTAGCCAAGTCTCGATGGAGCTGCTTGTTTATCTCTAAAAAGTAATGAAATCTAGACAAAGTCGTGCCAAGTATAAGGTTCCTTACTGCGATTTCTTTATTATTATAGTTAATGTTGTGTGACTTGGCCGTTGAAGGGTACACAAGGGTACAAAACCAGATGCTCCATGACACTTGGATCGCCTAAACATAAGTATTATTGAAATACGCAGCTTTATCAAGCCTACAATTGACTGGTTATCCAATCAACGTTTTCCAAGTGGAAATTTTCTATCGTGAATGGGTAGCGGACAGATTGGTGCAATAGTGTCATGGAGCACCTGGTATAATACCCCTGTGTACCCTTCAACGGCCAAGTCACACAACATTAACTATAATAATAAAGAAATCGCAGTAAGGAACCTTATACTTGGCACGACTTTGTCTAGATTTCATTACTTTTTAGAGATAAACAAGCAGCTCCATCGAGACTTGGCTAGTTTTTTACAGAATGTTTTTGGTGGGATTTCACTTATTTTTGTAGAAACGCTATATTATAAGGTTATCAGAAATACAAACCGTAAGCGCGTTTTAAATTAAATTAAATACAGTCAGCGCCATCTAGATACGTGTGCGTTCACTCTTAGTCCAATGCATCATAATATTATACCGGGAAGTGGGCCTAATTAAACTTGCAAGATTTAATTACAGACAGACAGACCGACAGGTGAAAGTAAATAAAAGCTTGTAGTAAAGGCGGTATGTCGATCTCTTCTAATAGTTTGGTTGGGCTCTTATTTTAGTTGGCCACGCTAGATATCGCCTGATCATAACTGACGATTTACGACACATATACACACTCACATATACATATACTATGCCTTAAATATATTTTGAATTAATAAGTTGGATATTACACAATTTTAACCATTGACTGCAAATGTAACTTTGTAATCCTATACATTTATATGATATTACAAAGTTATTTATGCAGATGAATTATCTCGAAAATGAGACCGAAATTGCATGTTTTTTTAGTTTTCCTATGGCTTATACAATAAATTCTAAGTATGTACCAAATTTCAGCTCTCTGAGTTTATGGGAAGTACTAGTTCTATTTTGATGATCATGAGTGAGTGAGTGTCGAAAATGCGAAACTTTGCTTTCGCTTAACTTCGGAACTTAATGACCTACAGACTTGAAACTTTGGATTTTAAGTATGTAATTATAGCTTACTGGATGACGAAAATTTCTGTGTTCTGGTCTTATCCAGAGGTTCTCAAATAGGGGCCTGAAAATGCGACGAAATGGTTCCTGTAAAGATGGTACGGCAGTGCTTGCTTCGCGCTCGACTTGGCGGGGGCACTACCGTGCCCCCAGAACATAATAAGATTTATTTAAGTACGAAATCTCAACCGAATCGATAAGACAAGTTAGTTGTAAACATAATAAGATTTATTTATGTACGAAATCTCAACCGAATCGATAAGACAAGTCAGTTGTAAACATAATAAGATTTATTTAAGTACGAAATCTCAACCGAATCGATAAGACAAGTCAGTTGTAAACATAATAAGATTTATTTAAGTACGAAATCTCAACCGAATCGATAAGACAAGTCAGTTGTAATAATAATAAGATTTATTTAAGTACGAAATCTCAACCGAATCGATAAGACAAGTCAGTTGTAAACATAATAAGATTTATTTAAGTACGAAATCTCAACCGAATCGATAAGACAAGTCAGTTGTAAACATAATAAGATTTATTTAAGTACGAAATCTCAACCGAATCGATAAGACAAGTCAGTTGTAAACATAATAAGATTTATTTAAGTACGAAATCTCAACCGAATCGATAAGACAAGTCAGTTGTAAACATAATAAGATTTATTTAAATAAATTATTTAAGTACGAAATCTCAACCGAATCGATAAGACAAGTCAGTTGTAAACAAAATAAGATTTATTTAAGTACGAAATCTGAACCGAATCGTTTAGAATCTCTGTGTAAGAGGTACACTACATGGTATAAAATAAAGTTGCTTCCCGCGTCTGTCTGTCCCTATGTATATTTAGATCTTTAAAACTACGCAACGAATTTTGATGAGGTTTTCATTAATAGATAGAGTGATTCAAGAGGAAGGTTTAAATGTATGTATAATACATGCATAATATAGTAGAAAAATACTGGTAATTTTCTATTAAGCGCTACGATGTGCGCGCGGGTCCACTAGTAAATGATAATATGAGAATGTGCTTACACAGTCTATCTTCTCTCTACACGTCCAAACTTTCATATTTATATTATTAGTTGAATACGATTTTGAAAACTAACGCGAGCGTTATCCATATTAACTATGTAAATATACCGACTTAACTCACGGATATAAAAGTCGAAGCTAGGCTCGACCCTGGGTTTCGGACTATTACGAAGTCCTGCATCAGGAGCTCACGCGCTGAGGTCGCGTCGCTGGCTTCGTAATAGTCCGAAACCCAGGTAATTAGCTTCGACTTTTATATCCGTGAGTTTAGTCGGTATATTTACATAGTTAATATTAGTGGAATAGTCAAAGTTGTTTTCGAGTGATATTTCATACGTATATGTGTTACCAGTCAATTGCGCAATGGATAAATGGATTGTAAAACGTTTGTTGCCCTCGACCTAGTTTTGGTTCAGGAATAGGATGACATTTTGTGTATTAATTTCATCTTAAAAGCTTTTATTTAAAGACAAATATAATATTAATACCTTATGCTCGGGGCTTTGCCCGCATGACGAAATCGTTTCTTAGTGGAGGTCTACGTCAGAAACCTATCTGTGTTTCGAATTTCAACCCAATCCGTCCAGCGGTTTAGGCTGTCCATTGATAGATCGGTCAGTCAGTCAATCTATCAGTTACTCTTTCCTTTTATATATTTAGATGTAGAATTATGTAGAATGACTAAAAATGCTTGGAAACTTCAGCGTGCATATTACCTTGTACCTTTCAAATATATATTCATACCAAGAAATCTATAGCTTAATGTTTATTATAATTATAACGTCACATGTGGGTAACACTTAAATTAATTAATTACCAGCTAAAGTACTATTTACCTAATTCCTTGATAAAACTGGTACTAGGTTTGAAAAGACGTTGGAATTATTCATGGTTTTTTTTTTCAATTACATACAAACAATGCGGGTAAGTTTGTTACAACATACTCGTATCTATAAACCATACAGCTGATATGATACTTTTAAAGCTAAGCCTTTGATTTTCGCTAGATTTGTTTTTATTGGTTAGCCTTTCTCCACGATCTCGTGTGATGGCTGTAGATGGTAGCAGATTTAACCTAAAAGACAGAATAAATCCCTTCCTAGCTTCACTGATCATCACTGAACATCATGACGGAACACAGTAATTAATGACCGCTTGGCGACTCGGATATCTCCAGTGCGTGGTAACTGGTAACTAATCATGGCCGAATCCTAATACTATAAAATACTTATTTGATTGTAGAATTTGACTTCCAAACTAAAACTAAATATACCGTTTACCTTGTTACAGAACGGAATAAATAGCCTTAATTTTCGTAGAACATTTTTACACATGCGAGAATTTTATTCATGTAGGTAAAGTAAAAAAGCCTATATTTTTTCAGGTCCCTTTAGCGAACCACCTGGGGCCTGGGAGCAGGGCTATTCCATCATCATTTGTTTACCCATCCATCGTTTACGAATGTCAGAGGCGCACCTCGCCACTCCTCAAAGCAACTATGCTAACAAATATAATATGACACAAGTGATTGCTTTTCATGTAGAAAGTTGGTATAATTGTTTTATTCGTCCAAATGTTGGTTGCCTGGAGGAGATCGCTTTGAGCGATAAGGCCGCAATGTGGGCCAATATGACATCACACCAATATCATAAATGCGAAAGTTTGTGAGTGAGTGTGTATTGTTTGTTACTTCTTTACGCCTAAACGGGTGGACCGATTGAGCTGAAATTTGATATAGAGATAGCTTAGATCCTGGAATAACATGAAATAGGCTACAGTATAGCGGTTAAAACCGCTGGGTGCAGCTAGTGGTAATATTTTTTAAGCTGTAGTATTTTTAAGTTATTTCTGTTATGTTGGTCACAATAAAGAGTATTTATATTCTATTCTATTAATATTAAGGTGAGTTATCAGCTTGTATGATGGTTGATGGTATATCACCTACGTCTATGGAGGTTGCCTATATCGTTGTCTAACACGTTGTTGATATATATGAATGCTAGAAATTCTGTACCTCTATAGTAAAATATAAACTTTGATCAATATTAGACTATTTTTCTTTTCAAGAATTTTTTTTTTAAAGTTTAAATTTAATCAGACCACCTACTTTGAATTTTCTTTTATTTTACAGACAAACACACAAGCAGGCTACCTCTCTGTAGCGGTTTGCAATGGTGAGCGGTTACCGTCGCCTGTTGCCGTCTAGTCTGTACCTAACATCACTGTTTTCTTAGTTATCCTGACTATTGTGTTTGAACCATAATAAATTAGAACATTATAAACATTATAGAGCATTGACTCATACAACTGATTATAATGATTCGGACCATTGCAGAAGCCAACCAATATATAAATTCAAACTCGAAATTCATTTATTCAAATAGGCTACAAGAATGGCGATCGCTTTTAGCGATAAGACCGCCAATTGTTACACTTATGTCGTGATTTTGTGTTATAGTTTTAAGTTTTCTGTATGTTTGTAGTGTTTCAACATAGAGTTTTCTATTCTATTATACAATGGAGCTGCTGCTTTTGCTAGTCAATTTTACAATATTTTCTATTTTAATACTCTACCATACTACATACACTGTGTTAGTATAAAATACGACTATATGAACGAAAATAACTGAAGAAAATAAGATTTTCTGAAATATGCTTTGCAAAACAAAAGATAAAACCTACACGGTTTTCGTAACACCTTTCAGCGAAGAGCTATACAAAACCATGTCAGAACCGTCGAGTCCGCAATATGAAGTAGCAGGGTTGAAGCTACGGAAACATCCACAAAGGCTTTCAAAGCGTTTTTCACTAACAAAAGAAACGGTATGGTCGGCTAAATATTATAATGTAAGGTGACATGACTTTTTGGTTTTAACTCCATTTTCTTGTGGCAATATAATATTATTTTAACTTTTTTTTCAAGCAAGCAGTACGAAACATGTACTTACTTTTTAAACAATCATATTCAATTATTTACATTAATGTTAAAGTTTCTCTCGGTGTGTTTTCGGTGGAGAGTTTTTGTTATACGATTTTGGAAACTACCGTGAGTGTTATCCATATTATAAATACGACACGGCTGTACTCACGTAGACTTTTTTGTTGAGATATGTCTCAACCACGGTTTCGGACAATTACGATGTCCTTCATCAGGAGGGGAGCGTATTCGCACGCATAATTTTTTTTGTCCTAATTTTGTTTGGCCGAAAATGTTTCGCATAACTTTTTTTAGCCTAATCATAATTGGGCATAATTATATTTAGACATACTTATGTCTTGCCATAACTGTCAGTTGCCCTAACGTTTTTTAGCATATATTTGTAAAGCATAAATTTGTGTGTCATAATATAAGTACGCATAATTTTGTTAGTCCTAATTTAATTTCTCCGAAAATGTTTCGCATAACTTTCTCGGGCATAATCATAATTTTACATATTATGTTAAGGCATACAACTAATATTAAAAGTTAATAAAATTATTTAGGAAAGTAGTTTATGGCACCCAGTAAGACTGACTGTCACAAAAACGACTCGGATAATTTAGGTTAGGTTGAATACCGCTGATGTCGCTGGCACCCTGGACCCGGGCAGTGAGTCCGATGTCCAGTTGGTGTTCGGCGACATGAGCGCAATGAACGCCGAAGAGTTGCGGGCGCAGGCGGGCGGCATGCTTGCCTGCATACTGGAGGTTGCCAGAAAATCTGGTAACCTCAAAGGCGAGTACATCGGTCGCCTTAAAAGGTCTGCGTCGACTTTACGAGAGGTGGTTGATACCCTCGCCAGTCGCAATGAGGCGGAAGAGACGCGGTGTCTCCGGGCGGCCAACAGTCGCCTAAAGATGGAGGTGGAGGCTCTTCAGGTTGAACTGAAAGGCCTCCGCAAGGCGTTTGGTGATGCCCGGGCGGAGCTCGCCGCGGCTAATACCGCCGCCGCCACCGGCGGAGGAACACGACCGCTGCAAGCGCTGGGTATAACTATTGAGGAACTGCGGGGGTCACTGACCGCCACACTCGGGCAGATGATTTCTGCCCGAATAGAGGCTTTGGAGGATCGGCTTCTACCCGCTCCGAAAGTGCGTCCACCCTTACGTGCGGACGAGAGGAGGGTGGCGATGGCCACCACTCTACCCAAGACGTCGCCTGCCATGGCTCGTCCGCTCGCCTCAAAAGCGGGGACTAAAAAGCCTTCTGCCGCCTCCGAGGTGGTTATGGTTGCGGGTCCTTCGGGTACCCAAAAGCCAAGCAGGGCTGCCCCTCCCGCCGTTTCTCAAGATGAGTCTTGGATAACGGTGGTGAGAAAGGGCAAAGGAAAAGGAAAAGGGAAGTCCTCCCTTCCCCAGACTATCCCAGCCCCTGCGTCCCGTGCTCCGGCACCGGCCGCTAAGCTAAAGGCGGCGCCAAAAACGGCGCCAAAAAAGAAAACGGTGCTAAAGACCCCTTCCTCTGCAGCTGTGGTGCTCGCGCTACAGCCCGAGGCTGCGCAAAGAGGGGTCACATACAGCGCCGTACTGATGAAGGCTCAAGCAGCGGTGGACCTTAAGGAGCTGGGCATAGACCAGCTCCGATATCGTCAGACGGCAACGGGAGCCAGAATGTTGGAAATTCCTGGCTCCCAAAATAGTGAGAAAGCGGACAGGCTGGCAGAGAAACTCCGCGCAGTCCTGTCCGACGAGGCCAGCGTGGTCAGGCCCGTCAAAAGCACTGATTTAAGTGTGACGGGCCTGGACGACGCTACCACGGAGGAGGGGTTGGCCAAGATCGTCGCGGAAACGGGCTGCTGCGACGTACGGCTCGTTAAGGTCGGGCGCATCCGCCGTGGCATCGGTAACGGTGGAGCGGGCTCCACCATTGTGTCCTGCCCAATTTCGGCAGCCAAAGTGTTGTTGGACGGAGGCAGGATCCTGGTTGGATGGAGTTCGGTGCGGGTAACGGCCATGGGGGATCGGCCCATGCGTTGTTTCAGGTGCATGGGGCTGGGCCACACCCGCCCCCAATGCACGGCGACGGCTGACAGGGGAGACCTGTGCTTCAGATGTGGAGGCACAGGTCACAAGGCGGCAACCTGTGGCAGAGCCGAACCTCGCTGCGCAATTTGCGCTGAATCGGGCAGGCCCTGTGGGCACAAGATGGGGGGACGGAGTTGTGTCCCCCCTAAGACGAAAGGACATGGGCCCCGCTCTCTGGGTGTCGTCCCCACTGCCGTTCCAAGAGTCGTTCGCCGGGATAGTCCGGCGAGCGAGGTTATGATGTCCGATTAGGTTTGGTCGGACATCGGAGCGGATCAGGGATACCGATGCTTTCACTAATCCGCTCCAGCGCAGACGACGAGGCGGATAGAAAAGTCAGAACCTCCTCTCTCCCTCGCCATAGTTGGGCTCACTGGTCGGGAGCCGGGGGGCTTCTGGCCGGCTTGCACGAGCCCAACAAGTCTGAGGGGTAGTCTTGGTAGATTAGATCACCCCTCCATTGGCGCAGGGGTCCGGTGAGTGACCGGGCCACCGCTGGGGTGGGATGGTGAATGCAATAGCGACCCCATCCTGCCCCGTGAAGGCGGTACGACGGCCTACCAAGGGGTTTTAGTGGGTATTCTTGCCGGTCTTGCACTTCCACCGGCAAGCTGAGTCCCACATAACCCATGCCTCTCCCCCGGGAGGTACGGGTATGCATAAACGCATTTCCCCTTGTAAAAAAAAAAAAAAAAAAAAAAAAAGTTTGAACAATGTCCACAGTGCCACGGCAGCGGTCAACAAAGTGCCAAAAATGACCACCCACTTTCTAATTTAGAGAGAGAGTAGGGTATAGAGGAGATTAAAATGAAACAACCGCACAGTAGCTAGTGAAGTTACTGGGATGAAGAGTCTTAACATCTTATTATTCTCAAGTAAGAAGCGTTGACGCAGTGCACCCAGAATTTTACTTTGTAAAATACTGGGTAGCACTGTAGGTACTAATTATGGACAGCGTTATCTCTTACCACCAGGAGAGCGTCTTGCCCGACTCCTTACTTCGTTCTATAAAAAAAAACTGCGAGAAGGCTAGGTTAGGTTTTAGGTTAGAACATTGAAATTTTTTTCTTTCTTTTAGTATTAATAAAATTTTGCCGATTACAATCCTGGTAATAGTATTATGACAAGATATCACTTTGCTAAAAAATTAGGGCTGGATATATCATTATACTGAAAATTATTAGGGCTGGATATTATTATGTCGAAAAATATTAGGGCTGAATATAATTATGCCGACAAATATTATGGAAAGTAATGCGTTGAAACAATATGCGTAACAATTTTAGGCGTACATATTATTATGCTATAAAATATTATGGGACAAAAATTTAGGCCAAAAAAATTATGCCTAAAAATTTTAGGCGTTTTGAAGTTTAGGCTGAAAAATGTTATGCCACATTAAATTAGGGCAAAAAAATTTATGCGAGCCAATATGGACCCCATCAGGAGTTCACCAAAGTCAACGTGAGTACAGCCGTGTCGTATTTATAATATAGTTTTTGTTATGATTTTAAAAAATGTCATAAATTGTTAATATCCTTATAAATTAATATCAGATACTTAAAATTAAACTTTATTAACGATTTCATCAAGCAATCATCAATTTAATGGCACATAATATAAAAATCTCATGACACAGTTTCTTAATGGAACTACATCGAACTTTCCTTAAATGGCTTGACTAATATTTTTGTGTATATATTCGGAAGGATTAAGAATATACTTCTTGATAGTAAAGTATTATTCAACAGATATTTTTATTTTATTATTTTATTTTCAAAGGAAAACTTACAGCTAGGAACATGTTTGTCTAAATATATTAGTAAATATAAAGCCAATTACAAGATGATAATGATGTAGACAATGTTGGCTCTGGTCAGCTAGTTTTCCTATAACATGTAAATCAATACTTTTTAAGAGTCAGTGTCACATAACTCTGTCTTTTACAGCAAGATTTTAAACGACAGGTTGAAATATTTTAGAAGTTTTATTATAAGATTAATAAGCAAAACATGGTTGCCCTACATCTCAGAAAATGGGCTTAGATTTCATGTTACAAAAAAGCAAAGAAAGAATTTCAAAGAAACTGAAAAGAGGGTGCGTGTGGCGAAAGAAAAATAGTAACATTATTTCATGCATAAAAACAACCCTTACGGTTTTTGCGCGTCCTACTTGTACTAAGTAGGTCATTTGTTCACAATTTGCACGAATCGCTAAGATTTGTCATAATCTTTTGCCGTTTATGGGTGTTTTCAAGATTTACGTGCTTTTGGCATAATTCAAGCTTGTAAAAATTAAAGGAACATTATTTCGACAACTACCTAAATTATTTTGTATATCATCTATAACGAAATATTATGTAATGTAGATGGTAAGTACTAAATTAGTATTAGAACATAATAATAAAAATATAAAAGCGTCATCTGTGTTCCAAATTTCAACCCAATCCGTTCAGTGGTTTAAGCTGTACGTTGAAAGATCAGTCAATCAGTAACTAATCCTTTTATGCTTAGATGAAACTCCACAACTTTAAGTACTAGATCAAAATGAAAGCTCGCACAACTCTATTAAAAGGTCTGGTAGTGAAAGATAGTAGATACCGCTTACCTCGGACAGCCAGTGATTTTAGGCTTTGAAAATTCTTGCGAGTGAGAGTCAATTTGAAAAGGGTCGACAAGAATAACAATGTCGGTAAAGCGAGATCCAGGACCGCAAAATTAACGAGACGCGCTGGGATCGGATCGAGGACTACGTTTGATGGACCTCTTATGTTACATAATATATTATAGAGGGATATTTTTATGTACCTACCTAGTAATTAAGGAGTTTTTAAACTGTAATTTAAAAGTAACGTAGGTAATTATAAATATAATATAATAATAAATTCTATTTAAAACCAGTTTTCATCGGCATTTTTAATTATAGATAGGAAAATTTCCGACTATTTTCTTGAATAGTTCGTATGGCGTTTGTTTCAATTGCCTGTAATGCCTATCAGTGTGGATCAGTTGGGATTTGGGATAGATAGAATAGCAGATTTCAAGATCCAAAGAACCAATAGGGAATGTTAGTTAGGATAGATGAACAAGGTTTTATATTCTACCGTGATGGATTTTATTTTGACAATAAGCCCTTACAAAAAGATGTAAAAATAATAATGTGGCACCCATTAAATACATCTATATTAAAATCTTAAAAGGGCCGCTGCGCGTTAGACTTTTTTTTCTCCGTGTACGCCTATAAAAGGGCCCGCCCATTTGACCCGATTTAAAGAGCGACGTAATAATGTAATTATCGTGTTTCAACAATTAATATATTCACCAGATCAAGGAAAATTTGATCATCATCATCATAATACAGACCTTCTTATTGTTTTTTCCAATTTTCATGCGTACATTTCATTATGTTAAATACTCATACAAGTGTCTCAGCCCTGCCCTGTGACGCGAAGTCAGCCCCAACTTTAATGAGGGCATGAGTCGAGTTGATTGCTGGCGTGTTATCAGCTGCAGGATTGAAACGCCTCGCTCACTTGCGCCCTAACGACATGCAAATTGCTTCGTTTGTCGACATTCTTTAAGCTCCTCTTAGTTAAATGAGACGATATTTTTTGTGAAAATTATATCTTATCTTTATTAATCTTAATTTATGTATTTCAGTAGTGATAAGAACCTATGGTTCTTTAATGCAAAGCAGTAAGAAGACGTGCAAGACGCTCTCCTGACGGTAAGAGATATAACGCTGCCCATAATATCAGTACAATGCCACCCACAAATTCACATGGAAAATTCTTTGTGTGTTTTGGTTTGCAATAAGATGTTATTTTATTCTATACTTATTGCACAGTTTTCCAATGTGTCCATGATTGTGTTTTTCTTGGGATTCCAGTCCGGTCCCTGTATAACATTTGGATCCCTTTGGAGAGTGTGACCTATTCAGTTTCTATGTAGCGTTGGATCAGACTTGCATTACAATTTTCCTAAAGTTGCATGATTCTGATACGTATCGTTCTAAATAAAGTAGCATCGCCACTGTTTAAAGTTATATAAAAAGGTACGCCAGCATAATTCACCTTGCCACAGAATCTAAATATAAAGGAAAGAGTGACTGATGATTGACTGACTGATCTATCAACGCACAGCCCAAACCGCTGGTCAGATTCAGTTAAAATTTGGAATAAAGATAGGTTTTATGACGTAGCCCTTCGCTAAGAAAGGATTTCACCATGCGGGCAAAGCCGCGAGCATAAGCTAGTGATCAATAAAACCAATAGTGCACGTCACCTGCAAGTTGTTAGAATCAATTACAATGCAATTAAAGCTGTCCGCCAATTAGGTTCCAATACTAGTCGGTAGTTGGTTGTAGTCAGGAATTCACTCGTCGCGTCACAGTACTCCGTAGAGATGTGACTGTAACGTTTTTTAAAATTAATTTAACGTAGGTAACTGTGTTTAATGGTTCTGTTAAAAACAACTTATAATGTTGTTCATTCTCAACTTTTTTTACAAGCTTTTATTTACTTTCACCTGACTGTTGTCTGTCTGTCTGTCGGTCTGTCTGTCTGTAATCAAATCTTGCAAGTTTAATTTGACCCACTATCCGGTTTCCGATTGAGATGAAATTTTGCATGCATGTATATGCATGATCGGATGACAATGCAATAAAAGCTTGTTTTTAAAAAGTTTTTATTTTAATTTCACTTGTTTATTATGAGATCGTCTTAGGTTAATAATATACTGAATCGGAACTGTATTTATCTTTGAACTAAGTAATAGTACCTACTTCTAATACAGTTTTGTGCTAATCTTTATATTAGTAGTTGGGAAAAAATATTAATGTAGGAAGTCACGGAATGGCACATTACTGAGAAACTACACAGCTTTAATTTTTATTTGACAGAACTGACAGAGTGCATTAGGTTAATTTTAACAGTAGCATGTTTATTTGAAGAAAAGCAGTTACTGTGTCAACGAATAAAAAACAGTTTAAATAAACAGTTTATTGAATTCACGAACGTCTCTAGTACTGTGAATACTCGACGTCGCGCTGATTGGAGTGGGTACGACAACACAGCTTGTTAACCCTTAACGAACGACTTGCCTATACGAAGGCACCCTATATATTATGTGCCAGCTAAAAGCATGAAAGTTATTCGAAATTGGCGAAACGATACGAGGGTTTTGACATACCTTTGAACATGATCTTTGAGGTTTAGAAATGTATGGATGAATTTCTAAACCTCAAAGATCTTCTATCCATATCTATGTATATATATTATCTTTTATAGACGAAGCCAGGGTTGATGTATTAGTGGGTGTTATTTAATTAACTTTATCAACAAATATACCCTTTATAACCTATTCTTATTATTTTTTGTATGTAATTCTTGAATAAAATTGTGGTACTTTAATGAAGAAGAGATCTTTACTTAGTCAAAAGGGTTAGTTACTGTAGATTTTGTGGAGAGGCAGATGAAACGCCTTTCCACCTACTTGGAGAGTGTGGCGCTCTGATGTGAATACGTAGCATCGTCTGGTTCTGGGTTCTGGGCACCTGCTTAGCCCGAATGAGCTCAAAGAGACCAACTCCAGAAAGACCCTTCAGTTCTTAGAAGCTGCAAGGGTCAATGGCGAACTATAACGCCGTGAAAATGGGGCCTTCTTACCCACAATGTGGCGATCACAATAAGTCAGGTCTGGCCGCAGTGATATGAAAAGTCACAAAGAGATAATAAAAAAAAATGTCAAAAGGGGGAATATTTTATTTTTTTGTGAACTAAATGTTATTTAAGCGCAAGGCTTATTCTAATACCGAAAGATCGACCCATTGGTCCCCTGAAAGTTAATCCCTTGTAATAAAAGTGCTCGTGAAAAGAATAAAATGTTGATTCAGTATGGCGCGCCTTCTGAATTATTTATTTACTGAAATTCTTAAGCTTATTGGTTTGGGAAAGACTTTAAATATTTAAGTTAACACTTCGTATTGCGCAAGAATAGAGCCTTTTTAAGGTACATCGTTAGAATCCAGGTTAGTAGCGATGCTCATTAATTCAATGTAGGCTGTGCACCTGTGCATTTCAGCATTAATAATTTAATGTGAATATTTTATATGGATGATGAGCTTGAAGTGTTTTATAATGTTTTCACTTTAAAACATTTCAAGCTCGTACTTGATGTGTTTTCAAGAGTTACACATGTTGACAAGGTTCATAAATTGAAAATCTATTTCGTAATCTATCGTAAATAAATAAGAGTTACATAGGTACTTTTTTGCTAAAAAAAAAACTAGCTGTGATGTCTGAGATATACCTAATGCTTTTTTATAAGCTTATTTAATGTTCTGGCTTAGTTCTTAAACATGACGTTATGATCACTAAGTAAATTTAGTGCATTGTATCTCAACCGGCATTTTTAAAACAAAATAAAAAACATATTATGTGTGCTAACTTTTCAAAAACTTGATGGCCAAAAAAAATCGGCAGTATCCTTAATTCCGTCATTGTTTAAGGTTCTCGTATCTATATTAAAGAGTATTTTCAGAAAGATCTCTCGTAGACGTATTCTTTTTCAAAATAAAGCATTTTTTTTTAATAATGTAATTTTGTGTGTTTTTTTAACTCATACGATAAAACTACACTATCGATGCACTCGGTCGACAATAGTGCATTAAGTATCATTATTTATATCGAATCAATTGCAATCCGCCGACTACAGATATGGCCCTTAAAGCCAAGCATATGGTACCTTCTACCTACTAAGTATAAATCACCTCTATAATAATCAGTAATAATCTCTCATGATCAGATTGTTAGTACATGGTCCCATATTCGTAATGTTACTGCAGCATTTTGGCACACTGCCACCCTATCGCATCATAATATTATTATGTCGTTATACATAATATACTTAGTTTGCTCATACGTATTATGGTAAACAAGGGGCGTTTCTATTGGTCAGTAAAAGTTTCCAATATAATAATAGCATCTGCGCCCAGCGGCTTTACCCGCTGGAGGGTAAATAGCCTAGTATGTATTATTGGGCCACGGGCTAAATCAAAACACAAAACTTTCTAAAAGACGGTAGCGTAGCCAGGCGAGAATGTTATCACACGGTGCTTTCTATTGGGCTACGGATACTACAAATATAAATTAATAAAAATATTCATATGTTGAAAGAGTTAATAAGGGACGGTAACCTCTAAATGTAGCGTTATACCTACCTATGTACATACATATATAAGGCATGTAGGGTCTTAGGTGATAGGGTCTTTTAACAGCAAAAAACTGCTGTTAAGAAATGCTGTCTTAGTGGATGTCTACGTCATAATCTGTGTGCCAAATTTCAACACAATCCGTTAACCAGTGCGATGATAAACCAGTCAACGCTTTCCTTTTATATCATCCCCATCATTATCACTATTCAATTTCCCACTGCTGGGCATATACCTCTCTTTGATTGTGCTATTCTTCCCTGTCCCTTGCCCTTGCCTTTTAAATTATACTCACACATATATTATACTAGCTGCGCCCCGCAGTTTTACCCGCTGTACTGTCTATGTGTTATTCAAGGGTCTAAGCTATCTCTATACTAAATTTCAGCCCAATCGGTCCACCCGTTTAGGCGTGAAGAAGTAATAAACATACACACTCACACAGTCACAACACACTCACAAACTTTCGCACTTATATAAGTGAGAAGTGTGATAATAATATACGGCTTATATAATATGAAATACGAGTAAGTTGGGTATATTATACTTAGGCTGGAGCATATCAATAACTTTTAGCTGCGAAACGTTTCCATCACGTCACAAGTTTGTTCGCCAGTTTTTACCGAAAATATGGAATATTGCTCGAACTGAATGGCAAGTGAAGGGGACTCAATCAATCACAAATATTGACTGGGGTTCGGTAAATTTGTTTTGGAGTGCCTCTGAAGCTCTTCACACAATAACGTTTATAGTGGCTGCGATAATAAGGTAAGAAAAATTATGTAGTTTTTCAAAAGAAGATTAATCTACCCTTTGTTGTACTCAAACCAGAAAGTAGAATTTCAAATTCCTGAATCAAAATCCGATTTAACAAATTATGAGCTGGCCATATTTGTCTTACTGAATTTTTCATATAAATAAATGCGTGAATGAATCCATCATTGTCTTTGAGCGCTTTTATTTTTCCAATAAATAAATAACTGTCCATTATTGTTTGAGTAGGAGTTGGAGGCAAAACGATTTTACTACAAAAACTTTTTTGTTTTAATTTTATTTCAATAGACAATGCAAACAAGTGCCTACAAGATAGGTATATATTTATACATAACGAGATTTTTAATCTCGTGATGTTTTGTGAAATAAATTTTCAATTTTGTAATATTCTGTTTGTTTCAAAATAATTCGGCCTCAGCAGCCGAAACTCGGCTAAAATTTTGTTTATTGTGACAAAAGAAGATTCCATCCAAACAAAATACGACCCCAATTATCTACTAATTGCGTTTCAAATTAACGTATAAAGGAAATATAAAGGTTCACATTGAACTCGCAAACTTGAGACAGAAGCTGAGATGAAAATTAACAAGTTGTCGGATTCGCGGACTTATTCGGCACTTCGTTTTAATTCCCTGTGTAACTTCGTTATGTTTTCAATTTGAATGTTGGATTGAGTAACAGATGTAGATAGCAATCAGTGAGATCTCTGAACTCTGAACTATGCGGGTGAGATTCGTGCAAACACTTTACATTTCTGCTTTATCCTCAACCAGACCTCGCAGCCACAAACCGCGGATACCCTCAAGGTGGCAACACACCTTCACAATTCAGTAACTACTACAGACATACTATTTTTGTGAAGCTGTTATCTCTAAAATAGGAGATAGGATTTATAATATTTTTAGAAATATTCCATAAAAATAACGTTATTGATTTTTTTATGTGGCAAATGCCTTTTTTGAGAAAAAAACAAGCAAACAATATGCAGAAGTAAATAACACTTGTATCAACCACAGATCGGATTTAAGCTAACCCACGTTATTGTAATCATACTTTCGAGTTATATTCTGATCAGTTTTTATTAGTCATTTTACTACGCACGTTGTAGTCTGCAAACCACGTAGTAAGTTCTCAGCTCTTCAAAAAGTCTAAGTAAATAGCAAAGATATCACAAAACGCCCGTGAAGGCGGGAAATCGCTCGCTGCAGATATCGCCCAGCTACGCGGGTAGGCCGTACGTCGCATCCGCGGGCCCAGGAGCGATCGAGCCGGCCACCTGCCCCCGCAGGCCCCGGCCGCCTGCCGCCTCCCAGTCCAGCCGCAGTCAGCCTCCGATCGCTGCGTGAATCACACGTACCCGCGCGACCTCCCAACAACTCACGAACATAACCCAAAAACACCTTTCATCAATTAAAACTTCACACTCCAAACCCCTACTGGGGTAATTCCTACTCAATCAAGAGTGCAGTGTGTTTAGTGATTTTTCTGCAGGATTTTGACCAGTGACTGATTTTTAACAGGCGAAGCGGTTTTCTTTTGCTATTCTCATTTAGGGTGAGTATTAAGAGTATTTAAATATCCGTTTAATAATAAGAATAAATGTCTAAAAAGGCCTACAAACAAGTATATAAATAATGTATTTGGTTTATTAATATTTTCTAAGGTAGAATATTCTGTGTAAAGAGTAGAGTTTCAGCTTGAATTTCAGCGTCAGGCACGTTTTATGGGAAGATAACAATATAATGATGGTAAGGATGGTTCTGAATATTAAAACAGGCTCAGTATTAAACCAATATTACCGTAGTGTACGACCAGAATATTTATTAATATACATACATACATAAATGCCACAGCACCAAAGTTATAGTAATAGGTAGTAAAAGGTATAGTAATAGGTAGATTGATTAAATCAAAGGATTCTGCCAAAAAATTAATAACGCAAAGAGTTAAAAAATAATACAATACAATTTTAAATAATTATAATTATAGCTAAAAAAATGTAAAGAAAAATTCAATTCGATAACTACGCGTTCTCTAGTAAATGGGTCTTGACAGACAGACAGACGGACAACCAAGTGATCCTACCTTTAAGGGTTTCGTTTTTTCCTTTAGAGGAATATGAAAGGCTTAAAAGTAAATTTCAAACAAAACACATAACTTTTATTTAGTTTTTTATTTAGTTTTTTATTTAGGATTTTATGAACAAATCTAAATACACGTAGGTACTATAACATTATTATGTTCTAAACTCTACATAGTGATTAGTTAATATTATGTTATCTACACGTATCTTACAACCCATAATAAAACGATATGTACTTTGCTATTAAAATAATCATTAACCTGACTACTATTTGACTTAGATAAGAAACAGCAGAAAATACCACTCGTTTATATTGTAAACGTAAAAATTTGTATGGTTTTGCAAAATAATATAATTTTACTCGTAATTTCATACATAGAGCACCTTGTCCATAATTTTACTCCTTGGTGGTTAAGAAAATGACCGTAAAAAGACACTGTTATTTTCATAAATAGGTATGTTATTATTGCAACTAGCTCATGCTCGCAACTTTGAACGAGTGGTAAAATAAATTCTTTCTTATTGGAGATCTACGTCATAGAATCTATCTATGATCCATATTCTAACCCTACATCGCATCGTATTAAGCTGTACGTTGGTGTTGGAAGATCTCAAGAAAACCGAGTAAGGTGGGGTTTCTCTGCAAACGGTAAGTGCGACTGTGGAGCTATTCAATCGATGGACCACCAACTTCTTCAATGTCCTAGCTGCCCTCTCACATGTAGGTAAGATGCAGGTTCTCATTGAGGCCAATGATAGAGCTTTGCCCACCTACTGGTCCAAGCAGCCACAGATCTTTATAAAGAGAAAGCCATTTCGACTCGAAAAGAAGAATAAGAATAAGGTTCTTATTCTTCTCATACAGGTGTACGTTGATATAGTGAGTCTATCACGCTGTCCTTTAATATAATAGTTTTTAATGATACCAAAAACCAAAACTAATAATTCAACTAGTATCCATTTACAATTAATGTTTCCTGACACCGAAGTCTTATTGAAACAGTTTTTGATAAATTTGTGGCAAATGTCTTTGTTGAGAAAAATAAACTACAGCTACTAAAGTTATAAATAACACTTTTATTAACCACAGATCGACCACAACCGGATCTACAGAAAACCCAAGTGCTCCTAACCACTCTCGTATTGCCAGCATTCTGGGCACTCCGTCAACTCCTTGGTTTTTGATTATAAACATTTTCATAATGGCAAAAACTACGCTGTTGAGTTACGCACGTCAGACCCACAATCAGAGAGCGCATCCTCACTACAACTGATCCTAATCCATCAACTGAGTGTCCAGCGTAACCCTAGGACAATTTGGACAATAGACGATTTGTGTTTACAATTACTAACTACAGCCATTATCCGATTTCTGTCCGTCATCGGCCTGATGATGACCGTAGCAGTTATAATATTAATAAGAAACCGTCACGACAGATATGAAACGGAGGTAGCGCGAAAAGCAATATTTGAATTCGGTTCGGTTTTTGGTTTCGGGAATATTTGGATTCTATATTTGAAGCTAAATTTGCGTTATGTCGGATTCTGATTGGATTTGGATCGAATGTAATGCAAACGCAACTACGAGAGGTAATTAGTTTTATTTACACAAGTCGGGAAAAAACATTCTTTAGTAGAAATAAAACTGTCATTATGTTAACTGTTATTAATAATAACAGTTTTATTTTTAAACCATATGTTTACCTACTTTAAAGGAAAGTCACCAAGCGACTCGGTCTAGGTTTTTTTTCATAGATCGTTATCGTAACCTTTTTGTAGCTATTTCATTGACAAATTGATTATTATTCAAAGCAGCTATTGGACAAGGAGAAAGTGCTAATTAAAATTCAATTGACCCATGTTTAATATCACGGAATTCATATTTTATCGTTTAACGAACCTTGAATGATAATGCTGTGACATAAGCGCCTACGTCACTAGGATTAGAACTTTCATACATCATATTATTATATCAGTCCTACTGATATAATATTATAAATATACGAAAGTATGGATGTGTGCATACCTCTTATATGTGTGTGTTTTGTTACCTCGTCACGCCTAATCACATAAGTTTTGGTTTTTAAGTTAAACATCGTTAGAATATTTTTCTTTTATACATCTTTGAAGAAGAGAAAGAGAAAGTTGAAAGAACTGAAATTATACTGATATCTCACACACAGAACAAAGCATTACCTCGAATAAAATCTTGAATTAATCTTCGCAAACGAACATCCTTATCACGCGGATACAAACAATTGCTAAAAGAGTCGAGTTAGTTAAACCTGACCTAAAATGAGCGATCTTCACTCACGCGGGGCCTAGATATGAAGTGACGCGAACAATAACTGCCACGAAAACTTGCATAATCCGGCATCCGGCAGATAAGTATATTGAAACCTGTTTTGTAATACCCGCCGGTAATGGGCGTGCGTGAAATTGGTGATTGATAGATAAGCGGGCTTTATTATTGAATACGCGCGCCCGCAGCGGCTGTTATGGAGTGATCGCTGGTTTGGGCAACGTTGGAATCTGTTTAGATTTTGTGGAGTAGAGTGGCGGCACTTCACAACGCTATTTGTGTTTGCATATTCACCTAGATACGGCGATGTAAAGTGGCCTATTCTCCTATATTTGCCAATTCTCAACGACATTGTTCGGACTTCAACAAGAATATATCCAACGTAGCCTATTTCTTCGTTTTTACTTCGTCGGCTAAAAACAAGAACACCGATTAGCGATGTAAAGTGTCACCGTTACTTCTGGGTTGTTCAAGTTCAATAAATGTTATCATGGCTAATACGAGTACCTAGAGTAAACACAAATTAAAGAACCCTATAATTTCTTGCCCGTTCTTCTTAATACTTAGAGGTTTTACCGGGGGTAGACTTTCTTTGCTGGAGGTCGACTTGGTGTGACCCCAACAGTGCCAGTTATTCTAACGCCTGAGCAGTAATGTGCAAACATTACTGTTCTTCGGTAGGAGGGCACTGTAGCTAGTGAAATTACT
This sequence comes from Hemithea aestivaria, assembly GCA_947507615.1. Classification (NCBI taxonomy): domain Eukaryota; kingdom Metazoa; phylum Arthropoda; class Insecta; order Lepidoptera; family Geometridae; genus Hemithea; species Hemithea aestivaria. The sequence goes on along the minus strand of OX382325.1, from coordinate 14,230,822 downwards.
GGGCTAAAGAGTCTTAACATCTTATGACTCTTGAGTAAGAAGCGTTGGTGCAGTGCACCTAGAATTGCACGTCATTGTGAAATTCTGGGTAGCACTGTACTGATTATGGGCAGCGTTATCTCTTAACATCAGGAGAGCGTATTGCTCGTCTTCTTACTTCTCCACATGAAAAAAAGGTATAAATCTATGAGTAAGTACATTTTAAAGTACTTACAAAATTTACCTTTTTAGTATCTATTAATATATAATTATTTGAGCATAATAAAATCAATTTTAGAAAATATACAGTTTATTTATATCAGCCTACTTTTGTACAGTTATTTTTAGTTTTGGCAAGAACCCAATCTTATAATTTACAGGTTCTGTAATAATTCACGTGTGTGTCATATCGTAATAGTTTCTTTCTTTGAAATGAAAAAGTAAACATCATAAGCGACCGTAAATTGTGTTTTGTAGTGTTATAAAAAATTAACTACCGAATAAATGTTAGATTTGCTCTAGGTTTCGAGGTATGAAAATTTATTCAATAAATGTGTGAACAGTTTAAATAAACTAAAGTGAATTTTATAATTATTAAGAGCCTACTGGATCCTTTTATTGACATATAAAATGACATCAAAACGAATTAGTATCCAAAGGTCCCCAAACTAGTTCAAACTGTATTTTGGGGACTAGTGGGTTCTCCCGCACAGTGCTTCTTAATGAAAAATGTAGGTAAGTAACTATTCTTTCTAACAAGTGAATTAAATTAAAAATTTAAACAAGTGAAATTTTAAAAATACTTTTTAAAAACAAGCTTTAATTATTATTATCGTCTTGTATCATAAAGTACTCGTCAAGACGAATCAAATGAGCCCAAACTCGATGGGGTTGCGTTGTTTTATGACGGAGTTCCTATGGCCACCTTCCAGCTCCATCATCAGATCAGCTCGATGTCATAAAAATATTGCATTGTCATCCGATTCACACACGCATGCAAATTTTCAGCTCAATTGGAAACCGGGAAGTGGGTCAAATTAAACTTGCAAGATTTGATTACAGACAGACAGACAGACAGACAACAGACAGGTGAAAGCTTGTAAAAACCCCCAACGCAATACGTAATTCACCATTTTTTTGATGGCGGCCATCTTGGATTTTAAATTTTATATAGTGGGCTGTATTCTACTCGTTAAGCCCTTTCATTTGATACCCATATTGAGGGGGTCGTGGAAGAAAAAAATAATCCGCCATTTTGTAGCGCCGGCCATCTTGGACCGATTTCCACCAAACATAGCTAAGAACACTCTACTTTTAAACAAAAAAAACTAAACCAAAATCTGTTCATCCGTTTGGGAGCTACGATGCCACAGACAGACACATACACACACACACACACAGACAGACAGACAGACAGACACGTCAAACTTATAACACCCCGTCGTTTTTGCGTCGGGGGTTAAAAATGTATTTATTAAAGAAAAAAATGTCTTATTTCCTATAAATCCAATTCAATCCAATAAATATATTAGTAGGAGAGTACTATAAAATGTAAGCTCATGCAGTCGAGGCTAACTTAATTCTAAATCTACACAAATTTATATAGTCATATTATTATAATTTATATAGTCATATTGTTATTATTATAATCAATGTACCTAGTGTATTTTAGCTTGTAACGCGCCTTGGATCTATTCTGTAAGCGTAACAAGCATCTGAAGTTAAATAAAATAAAATAAATAAAATAAAATTAAAAACAAATACAATTACACAAACAAGTGTTATTTTTAAAGTTTATAGGTATACAAAACAATATTTTTGATGTCAGCTATGAAATCAATTTTTGTTTCTCAAACGACACCTCTACAAATCATTTTGCACAAATGAAATCATCGTTACACTAACGAAGAGATGCCAAATCATTTTCGCTCTAAGAAATTGAAACAGACATGAGAAACTAAATTCAATTCTCATAGTATCTAGTCTATTTTATTCGAAACCTTGTTACAAGACTCAAACACGATACTCATTTCGTAAGAAAATGTTTTTCACAATAAGAAAAATAATATTTCTTTTTATTGCAGTGATAAAAATATACTTTAATGTTATAAAGGATCATAAATGGAATATTTTCGTTCTTCAGATAAACAGGTAACAAACATATCGTTTTAAACTATTAGATTTTACTGTAAAATAGAATAGAAATGTATCTATTGCATACCAAATAATAACAATGAAACTAGGAAAATATAACTTATAAATTAAGGTATTTTTACTGAAAAAATACACCTCAAGCTCACAAAAAACTCCAAACTTTCTATCAAAACTAAACTTAACATGGTGCTACTATTATTTGAAAATAAATCCGATTTTTAATATGAATTGTATTTTTAATATCATAACGGTTATATCGTCTAAAATGTTTTCCTTTCTAAATTGAATTGCTCTTTTGAAGAGAATAAAATCGTGGCATAATTGGTTTTAAGAAAAGGAGAAGGCTCTTAATGGTATTATTTCATCTACGAGTAGGTACGTCGAAGGCGGTGATAACCTTTTAAAACATAAATCAATTAGAGCCACGTCGAATTAATATAGCCGACTAAAAAATAAATGAGTGGCTGGATTAATTTACACTTTATTAAATATATCAATTGAGTCGTCAGCTGCTATAAAAATAAGATAATCCATAGTAAAAATCTAAATATATAAAAGGAAAGAGCGACTAACTGACTAATCTCTCAATGCACAGCCTAAACCGCTGGACGGATTGGGGATGAAATTTGGATGATAGATAGGTTTTATGACATAGACCTCCGCTAAGAAAGGATTTTGCTATGCGGGCAAAGCCGTGAGCATAAGCTAGTCTTTTAATAAAACATCAAGGTAAAAATGTTAGGTATTTTCCACAGACTGATCTCATAAACCTAAATTAACTTTCAGTTTTCTTGTTTGCGTTACAAATGCAGCGAAAGTAATTAAACACATCTGTGAGCTAAAGGAATGACGAAAAACCTTCTTTTAGAATTTGTTACCGCACTAAAATAGTTCTTGATAAAAATAGAACTCTAAATTACATTAGTTTGAAAGTTTGAACTGATATTGCAGAAGTCAAATAAATACTCTAGAGCGAAGCTGGAAATCCTAAACCAACACTGTAAGTACTGTAACTATTGAAGACAAAGGCGAAATTCCGAGTGTTTTTTCTTGTGAAAAGTTTACCGGCTTAAGGTACGTATCCGGACGAGACGGCAGGCAGCACGCAATACGCGACCTATTTTGGGAAATCATAATATTATTTAAGTAGATACCTGTACATGTGTGAGTACAGGCGCGGATCCAGACCATGATTTTGGGGGGGGTCATCGCCTAGAATTTTTCTCGAAGAATTATTTTGGAAAACATTTAACCATAGTCTTACAATGTTGTATACTTTACACCCATTTTACACTAAACGTTTATAGATTTTCTTATTAATAAACGCGCGAGCAGCTCGCTGCGAGCGCCGAGAAAAGTAAACATTCTTAATTATAAAGTGCGAGCAGCTTGCTGCGAGCGACGAGAAAAAATTGCATTTTTCAGCATGAAATATGTGCGTTTAGCTTGCTCCGAGTGGCAAGGAAACCAAATATTCTTATTTATAAACGCGCGAGCAGCTTGCTGCGAGCGCCGAGAAAATTTTGTATTATTCAGCACGAAAGATGTGTTTTCAGCTTGCTCCGAGTGGCAAGGAAAGTAAACATTCTTATTTATAAAAGTGCGAGCAGCTTGCTGCGAGCGCCGAGAATTTTTTTTATTATTCAGCACGAAAGATGTGTTTTAAGCTTGCTCCGAGTGGCAAGGAAACTAAATATTCTTATTTATAAACGCGCGAGCAGCTTGCTGCGAGCGCCGGAAATTTTTGTATTATTCAGCACGAAAGATGTGTTATTAGCTTGCTCCGAGTGGCAAGGAAAATAAATATTCTTATTTATTAACGCGCGAGCAGCTCGCTGCGAGCGCCGAGAAAATTTTGTATTATTCAGCTCGAAAGATGTGTTTTTAGCTCGCTCCGAGTGGCAAGGAAACTAAATATTCTTATTTATAAACGCGCGAGCAGCTCGCTGCGAGCGTCGAGAAAATTTTAAACTTTTCAGCACGAAAGATGTGTTTTTAGCTTGCTCCGAGTGGCAAGGAAACTAAATATTCTTATTTATAAACGCGCGAGCAGCTCGCCGCGAGCTCCGAGAAAATTTTGAATTTTTCAGCACGAAAGATGTGTTTTTAGCTTGCTCCAAGTGGCATGGAAACTAAATATTCATATTTATAAACGCGCGAGCAGCTCGCTGCGAGCGCCGAGTAAATTTTGAATTTTTCAACATGTAAGATGTGCGTTCAGCTAGCTCCGAGTGGCAAGGAAACTACATATTATTTTTGTTTATAAAAGCGCGAGCAACTGGTTGCGAGCGCCGAGAAAAATTTGAATATTTCAGTACGAAAAATGTGCGTTTAGCTTACTCCGAATGACTTGGAAATTAAATGTTCTCATTTATAAAGGCGCGCGAGCAGCTCGCTGCGAGCGCCGAGAAAATATTGGATTTTTCAGCACGAATAATGTGCTTTTCAAGCTAAACGCACATTATTCGTGCTGAAAAATCCAATATTTTCTCGGCAAAGCAACTAAATACATATCCATATTTAAAAAAGCGTGAGCAGCTCGCTGCGAGCGCCGAGATAATTTTGCCTTTTGTAAATTGTGCCAAAATATTGACTATTATATTATACATGGGCAAGTACCTCGCTGCAAGCGCAAAGGCTGAGCCGCAAGGACAACATAAAGCGCGAACAGCTTGCAGCAGTTTATATTAATCAATTAATCCTAACTATGAAAGATGCTGAACAGCTTGCTACGAAAACCTATGGATAAATTGTAGGCGAGGACCGAAAAAAATTAAGTACACATTACACAAATTACTCAATGCGCTATCAACAGCCAAACAATTTTATGAACTTGTACGTAGAGCTTGCTAATAAAGAGAAAAATTTCTAATACTATGACAATGAAAGAAGCGTAAAACCAATCGAAATGACCGGATTTTTTTTCCGACTAGGATTTTGGGGGGGGGGGGTCATGACCCCCTTGACCCCCCCCCCTGGATCCGCGCCTGTGTGAGTAGTATATATATATGAAAAAATACGCATCATAAGTATTAATATATTGCAAAACATAGGTACAAATATTAATTGTAAATATTAAAATAAGTTTTTAACTAATATTTTGCCTAACGATGCGGTCTAAGATGGAAGTGAATTCAGCGTTTGATTGATATTAGTATAGTAGAAATTAACGCTACAGAGGGTTAGACAAGTGTCATTTTCTAAAAAATGTACTGGTATGACAGAAGTTGTTATTCGTTTTTCTGTAACGACTGTCATCTCAGTGATTTTTTTAAACAACATGAAGCGATTGGCACTTGTCTAGGGCCTCAAAAACATAATTTATTCCCGCGCCGCTTCTCTACCTGCCGACGAAACACGGCCTTAACCGAGAATGTAGCAAATGGTCCGGTTGTCGAGAGATGGCGCGGACGTGATAGCGCTCCGGTAATAAATCTGCAGAAACTCTTGTTTATTTCTTCTAATTTCTTAGGAAATATCGCTTATAGGCGCCGGCTCGTTCTTTGTTCTTAGATTTATGTAGGTAATACTGAGACATTTTCCCGTTCTGATTGGTAGTTACTCGGCTTTCTGTGACTTGGGTTCGATTTCGGTTTGATCAAACATATTTTGTGTTCGCCGTCCGATCGTTTCTATAGATCTATATCTACCTAGGTTATAGTTAGGATTAACTTACTATTTTATGTACTAGTAAGGTAAATCCTGAACCCTAATATTTTTCCTTTTTCATTATATGTATTTATTTATTGGTTTCTATTAGCTTCGCAATTTTATTCTCATCGGACTGAGGTTCATATCCTATCGTATTACATTTGGGGCTTTCCTAGCAGGGTGTTTATATTTATACGAGTATATCTATCTACCTATAATATATCTATTATTATATGTTCTTGTATGACCATTTTTTTTTCTTTTTTTTTCTTTCTTTTCAAAAAGTACATAATTTTGTGCTTTACTTTATTTTTATAGGGATTATATATCTTTACAAATATGAATATAAACGCTTCATACGATTATGGTAATACTTGTACTGGTATTAATCCTATGTTTATAGTTTGGCAAAAGAACGCGAAAATCATGATGTACCTCGATATCAATTCAATGCCTGGCCATGACTTGCTTTTACACAGGTAATTCTGAATTCAACGCATAGATTCTGCAGATCTATTCATCTAGAGCTCTTTGCTTCGGATCGGGATGAGTCAGGCATATTTCATTTCATTCAGAGAATCTAGGTCATCGCATTGAGAGTATTTAAAACGCGTTTATGCATTGATTTGTTTGAATTTCCAATTTTAGAACAGTTGAGTGATCGGGAAATGTAAAGAGAAAATTAAAATGTAGATGACTACTTAAATAGTTTAACGACTAGTAATATTATTGACACTTAAATTTGCGGCAGCGGTTTTACCCGCTGTACTGTACCTACATATGTTTTATTCCAGGGTCTAAGCTATCTCTATACCAAATTTCAGCTCAATCGGTCCACCCGTTTAAGCGTGAAAGAGTAACAAACATACATCCAGACATCCGTAGATTCTTACAAATAGTAGGATTTAAAACATTTATATTCAATTTTTTAAAACTAGGTACCTACCGTGATTGTTCTTTATAACTACCTCTAGAACAACAAAACGGCAAAACTCACAACTGTCTGAAACTGTGGTTGAGATATTCTCAACAATATTAGACATAAGTTGTACTGTTTTTTGTTTTAGAACATTTGTTTGTTAAAAACTAATCAAAGTCATCTCAGTAGGAGTATATATTATAAATGTATCAGTCATCTTTTTAAGCTTAAGTATTTAGTTTTAAGATGATTTCTATTAATTCTATTGTATGTATGGTGTTCAATAAAGAGTTTTCTAATCTATTCAAAGTAAAAAAAAAAGTGAAAGAGGAAGTCCAGAAGCGAGGAATGAAGCGGTTCAAACCAAGCCGTTATAATCTCAATAGAAACGCCCTCAGGACCAATAAACTAATCTACTATCTAAGGGCAGAGTTCCAAGTTTCAATGGGTTAAGATTACGACAATTTGCATCTGAATGTGTTTCCTAGATGGGTACTGATAATTTGAATGTAGCTCGTGTTAATTATGCAATAACTTTTGTCACTTTATGCAGAGTTTTGGCCAAGATTAATATAAGCTAGCTTATACTCGTATAGGTACCTAATTTTATACTATATTATATATTACAATCTAGAGGTATTTAAGATAATTTAGTTTTAAGTCCATTTTGTCCACTTTTGGTCTCAATAAATAATTATGTATTGTAGGTACACACATAGGTATAGTAGCAATATTTAGGTTATATAAATCTTAGGAAAATATAGCTTAATTTTAAGCAAACGTTTTAATTTTGTCCCATTTTGTATATAATAATTTGAGTGTCCAAGTGTGAATTGGTAATAATTACAAAACATATAAGTACACGAACTCTCGTATTTATACCTAATCATATTAAAGCAAAAATGAGTTTTTTTATTGTTTAGAGCGCTCAAATCTCTTAACTTATTTTCGACATATTATTAATTTAAGAGATTGCTCTAAACGATAATACCGTCGATTGTTTACGTTTAGCTTTTGTGTAACTATTTCCTGTAACCTACCATTATTACGGACGCTACTTGAATCGTTAATTGAATCTTTTATAGATGTAAGAGGCCAGTGATGATGACATGCAATAAAGAGTTATAAAATTAAATAAATTAAATTAAATCAAATTAAAATTTCTTTATTCAGACAATATTGGTCCACTGGTTAGTACTTAATATAAAAACTTACAGACTAGAGTTAGTAATTTTAATAAATATGTATTTTAAACTAGATCTATCGCTATTTTACTAATAAACCAAATTAAGGTTTAGCCTCGAAACTTGGCCAGTAAGCCTGTATAAATAACTAACATATCCAGCAGAACGGTGGGGTATCAAATATTCATGCCGGCGGTGGAACAAGCTCACCTACTATTTTTACCTATTCTATTAACCCAGAGTCGGATAAGAGCGCTTTTCTGATGATTTTTTCATGAAACTGAATTAATCTGTGTTAACGTGAGATTTTTTGTAAAATTAAAGGTATGTTTACCTTTAATTTTTATTCTGAGCAGTTTTTAGTTCACATTTCATCCATCTAAATTTATTTTAATCGAACACACCGCTACCGCTACATACACGTTTCAATCGTTTATTCATTAATCGGTTTCAAGTTGATTTTATAATTGCCGGTAATATCGAAAATCGGACAACAAAATACTTATAATATAGATAAAAACTTGAAATACATTACATATTGTACTCGTACTATGTGTGTGTGTAGTGCGTACTTAACTTTACACATATTTCTCTAATTTTTTCCAGAATATCTTTTCCAAAATACACCATTTTCAAAACCTACGTTTTCAGTATATGTGACATGAAGAATACGTTTTTATGTGCAATATAATATAGAAGGTATGTATACACACACAAACCACATCTACAAAAAAACACACACCACATCCACAAAAACACACATACCACATCGATAAAATTTTTAGCATTTAGCACACCTATAAAGTGGATTTCTGCTTTAGATGTCTTTAACTATTCCATCTGTAATAAAAAGCTGACCTTTTCAGCTTCTCTTGACTCATTTAATTAGTTTTCTTTGGGATAAATTCTTAAGTGGTCCGGCCGAGAAAACTTCAGAACAATCCCTTTGGTGAACCGCTTTCAACCGATCGATCATTAGAGGTTTCATTAATACCCTCCCCATTACGTCATTTAATATTTAGGCTGCGAAGAAAAATAAAGTTTGATAGCGTCCTACAAAATGGCGGTTTAAAATGGTGAAACATTTTATAAGGGAACTCGGTGGTATACTTCCTTCACTTATTAGAAGTATTTATATCAGCGACAAATTTCAAAATATTTTTTGGTTTTTGGGGCTTCGAACCTCTTAAGGAAAAACGAAACCTTTATAAGATCACTTGTTTGTCCGTCTGTCTGTCTGTCTGTCACCCTTGTACTCGGGAACGCGTGGAGTTATCGAGTTAAAATTGATACCATATAATATGTACTCAGGTCTACCAGCAGGCGTGAAAAAATAAAATTTCTAGGTTATCGTAGAAAAGCCGTGAAAAAATCAAATTTCTATGTTATCGTAGAAAAGCTTTACATTTTGAGTAGGTAGGTGTTATATATCTATCTTGATTAATAATATTTGCCCGTATTGTTTTTTTAAATTTTCTTATAAGAAAAAAAAATCGCGACACAGTGTTGTTATCGAACTCCTCCAAAAAGGCTTTTTATGAATTTTTTTGTGCCTTTATATTTGGTAGGCCTGGTTCGATTGTGAAGTGTTTTTCCACAGAAGCAGACTAAGTTGCATGAGTCAGCGAGTTAATTCATACTAGCTTGGGTATGCATAGATAATTGGATAAGGCTTATTACGAAATATCAAGCTTTCCGCAAAGAGGTTAATTTATTTTAACAACATTTATCAACGGACTGTTGATAAATGTTAAAACTGCCTTATCCATAGATTTAAAAAAATGGGAATATGCGGTATTGATGTTTCTGAAATGAACCGGTTCAATTAGGCCCACGGGCCTAATTTAAGAGCGGAAAATTGTGCCCGGCACAATTTTACTTTGGCGCGAGTTAGCGCGGCAACCGACACGGCACCGATCTAACAGGCCCAAGTTTGGCACAGCAACTATTGTACAATTTTTTCCATTTTATTTTAATCTAAGCCTTGGTCTATAGAAAATTATGATCAGAACAAACTTACAAATAACAAACAACCTTTTTTAGAATAACTAGTTAAAATAGCTAGCCTTTTTAAAAATCGTTTTCTTCGAACAATAATTAAGGATTTACTTCATAAATACGTAACTAATGGTTAAGTAAGGTTGCGGTTCCAGAAGTCTCGTTAGAACCTTTCAACGAAGCTACTTATTCTGCCTAATGCTCTCTAATTGAAGCTTTTGGAGATCTGCTCATCTCAATACACGCTTTTAAAGCCTATACTCCATATTCTACAGGCCATTAAATATGTATTAACACCACAATTATACTTGTACGTTCAAGATGCGTGCAAAATCAATTTATTTCAATAGAAGTATAGTTAATAATTTAGCTCAAACTGTTGAACAGATTGGGTTGAAATTATTTATCTGAGCGCTTGGTCGAGGCGACGTGTGACCAAAATGCTGGAGTATATTTGGCCCAACGTATAAGTATTGCCATTCAACGTGGCAATGCTGCCAGCAATCTTGGCACTCTGCCATCTGACAGTGGTTCGGAGCACTTGGATTTTCTGTAGATTGGCTTGTGGCCGATCTGTGGTTAACAAAAGTGTACTTTACTGCTGAAGTAGCTGTAAGTAGTATTGTCGGTTTATTTTTCGTCATGTCTGTCCGTCCGTCCGTATGTCACAGCCACTTTTTTCCGAAACTATAAGAATTAAGTTACAACGAACTACAAAAACTTTTATATTATGTTACTTGCTGTTACGGAACCCTTCATGGGTGTGTTCAACTCGCACTTGGCCGCTTTTTTATGTTACTCGTATCAAACTTTGTTTTGTCGATAGCCCGCATGAAACTTTACTCAACAATGGATGACTTGTCATGGCCATCGGTGAAATAAATTATGGTATATCGTAGTTTCTTTCACGTACATATTTTTTACAACATTAAATACCTGTACATAATATTATTTACTACACTAACGTTTTACATACCTATATATAACATTACACTTTACAACTGTATCACTATCACTACATAGATATAAAACAAAGTCGTTTCCCGATTCCCGTCTGTATCTCTATGTCTAGTCGGTTATATATTATTATGCATGTATTGTACATATTATAAACCTTCCTCTTAAATCATTCTATATATTTAAAAAAAACATCAAAATCCGTCGCGTAGATGCTTAGATATTTAAAACTACGTGACGGATTTTGATGCCTTTTTTAATGTACAGAATGATTCAAGAGGAAGGTTTATAATATGTACAATACATGCATGATAATATAGTAGAGAAACACTGATAATTTTCTGCTAGGCGTTACAAAGTGCGCGTGAGTCCACTAGTTACTCGTATTTTATATCCGGCATAAATACGAGGACATCGACTAAACAAATTTCAACAGAGAGCATTTAATCTAAAAAGGTTCCGAAAACTACTCGTAAAATAAAACGAGATTGCCAATTTTTCTCCGAAACAATTGATCCCTAGACTGAAATTATAAAGGTCGTTGTACACTATTCCAAGAATCGTAATATCCGGGACTGAGAGCCAAGTGTTATCTCCGGTGCTCCGGTTGAAAACGTCTGTTCTTTGTGTATCGTGTGAAAGTACTCTAGCTGTGTATTCGAGGGCTTGCCAATATTGATTCGCTTGAATAGGTATTCGGTTTATTTGACAGCGGGACGGTAACATAATACTCGGTAACGGTCAAGTTGGATAGACCCATATATTTGTTATCGTTTATATCTCTCAGATGTTAAAATTAATAAAGCGATATTGTACCTACATATATATATTTTTTTTAGAAAATTCTTTGTTACGTTTTATTCGTAACCTATATATAATCCAATTAATATAAGGCTTCTTAAAAATATTATAAATGCAAAATTATGAATGTGTGTATGAATTTGGCACTTCATCAAACCTAAACGAGTTAACTGATTGAGCTGAAATTTTGGTTTGTGGTAGATAGTTTGGCATAAGACCTTGATATTATACTAGTTATATAGGTAAATTCAACATTTTCTTTCTTTCTTTTGTTAAGATTATTGTACTTACATTTTATTCTATTAGGCAACTGGGGCTTAGCGGGAACATAACATGTAGGCTTCAGTGAGTAAAACCGCTGAATTCTGACATTATTGTAATAAATAGGGGGTAGACTTCCTTTGCAGGAGGTCGTCTAGGTGGGTACCCCAACAGTGCCAGTTATTCTACCGCCTGAGCAGTAATGTGCAAACATTACTCTGCTTCGGTAGGAGGGCACTGTAGCTAGTGAAATTACTGGGCTTAACATCTTATATGACTCTTGAGTAAGAAGCGTTGGTGCAGTGCCCCTAGAATTTCACATCATTGGAAATTCCTAAGTAGCACTGTACTGATTATGGGCAGCGCTATCTCTTAACATCAGGAGAGCGTCTTGCTCGACTTCTACTTCATCACATAAAAAAAAAACAGCTTAACCAAATTGACATTTCCTGTGGTATCAACAAAATATTGTACCTCTCAATATAAAACTAAACGAAATAATCAACTATAGACTGACGTAAGTACCTATTTTGCGATACCATTATCACCAATTTACATATCACTGTAATTGAATTAGAGCGATGCTGTTTATTGAACTTTTTGTTTGCACGCTCTATTTTACAATTTTATTATGTCCGTTGTATCATAACATTTTTTTTGTCTGATTTTATATGTCTTATACTATTAGGTTTAATAAAACCGAAAGTTTGCTTATATGGATGTGTGACTCTTTTACGTCTAAACTGGTGGTGTTTTTGGTATTTGGGATTTGGGATATTTACCTATATGGATAGCTTAGTCCCTAGAATAACTACTGTACAGCGGGTAAAATTGCGGGGTGCTGCTAGTTGAATTTCATTAGTAATTTATGTACAGGTATAATAATCCACTCACTCGCGTGGACGTACTAGTTTTTAATTCAAATCTTACAAATTTCTGAACCGTTTTCGATGATAATTGCACTGTGCCCTAAGCCCTAAGTTACACTAAATATAAGTAAATAAAAAATAGGCAAAATTGGATGTAAAATATATGAACCCCAACATACATTTCTAAGAAAAAATATGCTCAAAGTCCCATGTAAATTTCTCTCTTTTCCAACATAATATTAAGGACATACTTTTACATATAAAATTGATAACCTCCTCTCTTCTTTGAAGTTTGTTAATAAAACATAAAACACGACGACTCGTATCAGCTTAGATCTGTCAAGCTATTCTAGGTATTAATTTTGCCAAAAACTTGGTATAAATGTGCAAATAGCTGATTGAAAAACAGGAACATCAAAGGGGCGTACTTAATGCGGTTATTATTCAGTTTTTAGCACGTTCACTCAAAATATGTTTTGAAAACTCACACAATACTCCGTTATTATAGCTTTTAGTGCATTGTTTGTCTGTTCAAAAGCTCGCTTCTGTTTGTTATTTGGTTTAACGTTTCCTTCGGAATGTATTTTGCAGCAACATACTCGTACGAAGACAGTTTGGTAATCAAATCTTTTATGTCTTTCATCTTCTGTTTATTACATACTATCTGTATTGTAGCCTATGTTTTATTCCAGGGTTTAAGCTATATCTATTCCAAATTTCAGCTCAATCGGCTTTATCGGGGGTAGACTTCTCTGCAGGAGGTCGACTAGGTGGGTACCCCAACAGTGCCAGTTATTCTACCGCCTGAGCAGTGATGTGCAAACATTACTGTGCTTCGGTGGGAGGGCACTGAAGCTAGTGAAATTACTGGGCTGAAGAGTCTTAACATCTTATGCCTCTCAAGTAAGAAGCGTTGACGCAGTGCACCTAGAATTTTACCTTTGATTTGATTTTCAAAGTTCTTTATTGTCATAAATATTACAAAATACAACACAGCGATAATACTGGGCTATATTAAACATAGGGTATTGTTGGTTTATCAGGCTACAGTCGCCTCTCAAAACAGTTGGCACCAACAAGTGGTTAATTTTTAAGCTGTTCTCTTTAAATCATAATTACGTATTTGCAATAAACATATTTTCTCAGTTTTGAGTGCGAATAGCTTTGCTATATCTACTACGCTTATAACATGAATTTTACCTTTGCATAGTCCTGGGTAGCACTGTACTAATTATGGGCAGCGTTATCTCTTACCATCAGGACAGCATCTTGCTCGTCTTCTTACTTCGTTGTATAAAAAAAATATCATACAAAATCAAATCCTTTCTTAGCGGAGGTCTACATCATAGAAAAAAAACAAAATAAATTAAAAAATAATAATTAATAATAATAATTATAATAAATAAAAAACATAAACAACAACATACAACAACACATATAACATATTTTTATAATTTTTTTTTTTTCATTCAAATTTGGAATACATACGAGTAAGGACTCGTATGTATTCCAAATTTGAAACCGATCAGTTCTACGATTTTGCTGTGCGTTGATAGATCAGTCGGTCAATCTTTCCTTTTTAGAATAAAACTATAGATAATAAGAATAATATTATGTATATATTTTCTTTTATAAAATTTGAATGAGAATATTTATTATTTTCAATGTAGTAAGTACTCGTATATAATATTTCTTCAGCACAGTTTGTTTCTTATAGAGCCGTCAACAAAGAAACGACAACACAATACTCAATAGAAAATAATATTTTCAGCTCATGGCTTATATTGTCAGCTTCACGCCTTTTCGTCATGTCTAATTGAATTACTGATGCTGGCTCAACGGAGCTCCTTTGTCGACCGGATCACTCGGGCATAATACTGTGTTATGTATGGGCTGTGATATATTTTATACATACAAATATGTTGAAAGGGAGATATAAACTAAGTGGTATTAATGTCTGTATGCGTTAAAGTCCATAAATATGCAAATATTCGCGCACAATAACTGTATCAAATTCTCATTCAAAACGTGCTTTTGATATTGGGAATTTGACACTTCTTTACAGAGTGCGTCGCATGTACTAGCTTCACCCAGCGCTTATACTTGCTGAAAAGTAGCCTCTTTGATCGAGAGATCAATCGTTTCAGCCTGTAATAGCATAACGTCCTTCAATTTTTTACTCGTCGTCGTCATCAATCGTTTCAGCGTAACACACACACACACATACACACATACACACACACACATAAACAAACACACGTACGCACGCACGCAAACGCGCAATCGCGCAAGCACGCGTGCACGCACGAACACACGTACGTACGTATGCACACACGCACACATTCATACTTACGTATAAGTACAAATTAAAAATTAGTACGTCTCAATACATAATTTCTTGTATATAATTACTACCTAATCACCCAAGCGCGCCTTGCTTATTGTACCGTGATGACATTGGCTGTCATGTTGGCATTGTTATTGTAAATAGCTACGCTGTAGGTCTATTTACTTACGTGAATTATGTAAATATGTGTACTACGCAGGTGCCTGAGCAAACTGTTCTAAATATAGGTCAATTTGTGCTGCAAATAGGAAGGCCCATGTAATTTTCATGTTGGTTACCTTTTCATAGTTAAAAAAAGAGTTTTAGCTACGAAATAAATACTACTCTATAGGTATAGTATGTACGTACCTTTATATTTAGTACCTTGATATATTATGCCCTATAATATTATGGTTATTTTTGACGCAAAAAATATTTAGCTCTACATTTTATTACTTTAATTTGCGATAAGACCGCCAATTGTTACAACCTTGTAACATTTTACAACACAAACCACAGCAACAACATTTACACACAACATAACACAACATTTTACTTGTAACATTGTAACATTTTTTTAAAGTTTTTATTGTAATGTGGATTTTCAATAAGGAGTTATGTATCTGTAAAATAATAATATTATTCGCTTCTAATCGCTATATATATATATATATATATCGCTATATAAATCGCTTCTAATAAATAATATAATATTATTTATTAGAAGCGAGATTACCCTTGCCATATAGTTTATCAGCATTTTTTGTGGCTATCAATTGAACTACATTTGTTTTAGTTTTAAGCTAAAACACACTAAACCAGTTAAACTAAACAGCTCTATTCCAAAGTAGGTCGTCAGCATTCAAACGAAACAATGGCTGGTATAAAATGAGGAATAACGTAAACTTTTCTATTTCAGCTTTCGGTTTTATGTACCTGTGTTCCGATGATTCATTGTATGCTGCCTTATAAACTATTATTAAAATTAAGATTAATTTATGTAGTTCTCCGAGTTACAGGGTTTCGTTTTATTTACTCATATCTTACTGAAGTTGTCTTTATAGTTGTATTATATGTTTTCGGACTGTTCCCGAATTACAATATAAAATCGTATATTTAATAACTTGAAACGATCATATTTGATGATTTAAGGCTATATTATGCTACACTGTAAACGCTGTCTTGATAACAAAGATTTTATGTGATGTTGTTGCTGTTTTTTGTGTTTTATTTTTTTTCTTCTGATGACGTGTAATTTTTGTTTAGCTTATTCTTATTCTATTGTACAGGAACTTATGGTGTACTTATAAAACCTTTTTATTAATTTTTTTTAAACTATTTAATAAATGTCAATACTGCCAGCATTCTGGGCACGCTGCCATATGACAGTGGTTTGGAGCATTTGGTTTTTTCAGTAGAAAGTCGTGTCGCGGTGGTTAATACAAGTGTTCTTTACTGCTATAGTATTGATAGGTAACTCCTATTTTTTTCTCAATAAAAGCAATAATTGCCATCATAAAATATTAAATAAATAAATAGTTTGCAGAAACGAGTACCTAATGTGTGCTCCGTGTATGTATGTGATAAAGAATAAGAATAAAAATTATTTATTCCCACACATAAAAGAAACAATAATGACAAAAAGTACAATTATTACATTAAAAAATACATTGTAGGCAATAGGAGCAGACTCAGCTGGTAACCATATTATCACAGGGTTAACACGGTTGCTGATTTTCAGTCTGCCCCTTACGTTCGAACTTAGATGTTAGTCGAATTATTGCGAATTCGGGTACCGTTCACGTTAAATAAAAGCTTAGCGTTGTTATGATTGATCAGGCGCGGCGCGGTGGTTACTCGTATCTCATTTGTTTTACTGCACAGATGCGAGTGTAGTCGACAGCAGATGTTCCCGACATGTAGTTTTATACAGCAAATGTATAACGCAACTACGTATATAGAGGTATATGTACTTATAATATTTATTCTACAAGTAGATGCATGAAACAGATTGATCTAGCCGCGCATTGTTTATGATAAGGTTTGCAAAATAATTAATGTGATGGCTGAGTTATTTTATGATCCTTACGTAATAAATTCCAGATCATCTAAGTATATAGTATACTAGCGTATGCGACGAAGTTAAATCCATTTCCTTCTTTATCCGTATCCTATGTATTACAGATTTTAAACCAATCCGTTTAGTGGCTAGCTGTACATTTATAGATCAGTCAGTCATGCTTCCCTTTATATTTAGATAAAGTTTTTTTAAAATATGCCGTCGATAACAGTTTGAATAATGGCAAAAATTTCTGTGGTATTTGACGCGATGAACAAAATACCTAAGACAGCAGTTAGGTATTGCGACATCTACGTGGTGTTTCCCGCTCTGCTGCTAAGTTTGTAATACCCCCGCGGGCCTACCAGTCTAATTTACTAAGCATGTTGCACACATAAACCCATTAATTGTGATATCATGTAGTAGGGATGTACCTACTAGGCCACACGAGTAATGGTACATATAGCTGCTGTAATTATTAGAGAATTAGGTCGCGGTACGCCCGATACGTTCTATAATATACCATCGTATGTAACTAGCGAGCTTAATCAAAGTGTAATTATTGGGTATACAGGTATAGTATACCTAATTATTACACTTAGCCAATATGTATATTTTTTATCAGAACAGGTTACCATAATAACACTACTAGAGCTAAATCACAATTACAGTTTTGTAGGCGACTTATATGCTGAAGTTTCACTAAATGCTTCCAACTTAACTCTAATCACAACCTTTTAAATATCTTGTAAAAAAACCACCGTGAGGTTTAACATGATTTCTGAAATACGATAGCGAGAATACCCATATGAGTAAGAATTATAGGTAGCTAAAGTTTTACCTAACTTTGGTATAAAACATTGGCTATTTTAAAGGGGAAAAAAATGCTGTGCCCAGCTAGTTATATTATAAAAAAAATGGATGTGTTTTGGGTGTTCCTATTCACGCAAAGACGGTTGAACCAATATTATATCTTAAATGTTGTAGCTTAGAACCTGAAATAACGCAAAAGCTTCTTCTCAGCGGACATTACCGCTAGACACAGCTAATAATAGCATAAATAAAAAATGCGTACCATCTATCATTAAAGATTTTATATTTCACATTATTTTACCATTAGTTAAAATATGAAAGGTTTATCAAGTAATTTGAGATATGACAATCGAAGGGGAGCGATCGCTCACCTTTATCGACCCTCTACGCTTTTATTAAATTGTGTTATGATTTATTCTGGTATAATAACAGTTTCATTTATTCACGTTGCTGGTATATTTGGAAATATATTTCATTTTATCTTTATTGATATTAAAATAAACGTTAAAATAATACTGAAATGGATGTTATTAAACTATGTTATTGATATTATTGATGAAACATCCACAGAGAGAAATACACAAAGCTTAAAAACCACATGAAGGGAATTATAAACGAGCGATTTATAGTAATAACTACCTCTTCTCACCAATACTTCTTAAAAGATAAGATAAAAGATAAAAAAGTATTTATTATCAGTAAAAAGGAAAATTACATAATAACAACACAGACAATCAACTGATAACTGGGATAGGCTCAGCATATACCGGGCAGGCGGGTCCTGCGCGGCGCTGATTTTCAGCCTACCCCACGCTCGACTAAGATGTTCAGCGAGTTCAAAAGCTATGCAAGTAGCGGGATAACAATTATACAGAATTAGATTGCTGAATTTTGAATTTGATTGAAATGTTTATATATAAGTAACCAAGAAAATAAAAAATAAAAAAACACACATCGCGAGATAGACAAATAATGACAAGCTAAATACGTATTTAAATCTTAAGAACCGATGATTAGTCTGCGATAAGACCGTCTTCCATGTGCCTCATCTATGTTTTTATATATTGTATTTATAACAATTTTCTGTAATTTTGTAAATATGCAATACCTAATATAAAGTGTATCTATTCTATTTTTTACTATATATCTCTACTAGTGCTCGCGGCATTGCCCGCGTGGCAAAATATACTTTCTTAGCGGTGATCTACATCATATAACCTATCTACATTTCAAATTTCAAGCGAATCCATTCAGCGGTTTGGTCTGTGCGTTGATAGATCAGTTAGTCAATTAGTAACTCTTTCCTTTTATTAGGAGTACAAATAAGTTTCCGCCGTTTTTTAACACAAATTAAATGTTTATTATAGAAGAACGGTAATATAAATTTATTTCAATTATTAGCAAGTTCTTTTTGTGTTTGTGATGAATCTTCCTCCAATAATTCCTCCAATTCTGCATCCTCGTAAATTTTTGGCCTTCCACTGCGATCTTTGTCTTCTACGTCGAAATCACCGTTTTTAAACTTTTGAAACCACTCTCGACACGTTCTCTCACTCAAAGCACCCTCGCCATATGCTTCTACGAGCAATTGGTGCGCCTCAGCAGCAGATTTCTTTAAATTAAAAAATTAAACTAATAATTTCCCGCAAATGACGCTTACTTGGCTCAAATTTTGACATTTTCAACTTATAAAAATTATATTTTACCAATATAAAATCAATAATATTAATAGGTTATGTTGTTCTTGAATGTCCAAACTATTTTTTAAGCCGGTTATCATCTGCGAAAGCTAACCGAAACTCAGTGCCGTGCCATCTACAATAAAACGGCGGAAACTTATTTGTACACCTAATATATATTTAGATTATAATTTTTTTCCAGCCACTGAATACGTATGACTCAGCAAATTTTCTATAAAAATGGAAGTAAAATAAAACTCGTTATAAATTCAATAAAACTTTGGTTCATATTGCTTTAAAAGCCTATTTATTTTCTTGCTTACGCGTGAAAGTTTGACGTGGAATGCCATTTTAGGGGAAGTAATGTAATAATTAACGATGTCCTCGGGAAACTTCTCAATAATTATGATCGTCAATCTACGGCACAGAGTAATAAATTCTAGGGATGATGCGGCAGTTTATTCGCAAATAATAATACATTATTCATCGTTATGTTAGACTGTTATTCATTTTGTCGCATTGATAAAATCTGCCGTTTAATTTGACGTAAGTTTTTTAGCCCCCGACGCCCCCGACGACGTTATAAGTTTGAAGTGTCTGTCTGTGGCATCGTAGCTCCCGAACGAATGAATGGATTATGATCTAGTTTTTTTTTTGTTTGAAAGTAGTTGGTGGAAATCGATCCAAGATGGCCGCTACGTCAAAATGCGTGATTTGTATTGAAGTTAGGCGCATTGATATTTTATGTTATAGATATTTTCTTAGAAAATATTCCTTTTAAATTGTTTATTTTTTAGAACAAAAACCTAAATATTCTACCTAAATATCTTTATAATGTAGAGACATTCAAATAATTAGACATTACAATCGGAATAATTCAAGATATAATAAAGAAATAATCGATATTGGATTGAAACCTTGAAACAAAGCTTTGACCATCTATTATGTAGGTAATAGTTAGGTAAACATAATAATAGCCCTTCAATAACACAAAGTGATTATTTAGCAATCGGTCCCTTGTATTTTGGACGGACGGAAATAATTCAACGTTCCCTTTGAATTATTACTTGTTAATGAAGATAAATTCAAAGGTTTCATGATTGTTGTCGAATGTCATGGTATAAAATAATGGACAAAAAAATCTAGCTTTGTTATTTGTCAAAAATACAAGCATAAAGAAGATTATGAAATATAAATTACATTCCAAACATTTATTTTGATTTTTAAATACATTTATATTATAAAATTTTATGTCTCTATCAAACCTAATAAACACAGAAAAGCTAACTATATAAGTGCTTGTCAGGAAATACCGTTTATTCGTGCCCGTTAATTATTTCGTCGGTTTTCCATAATAAAAATGAACATAGCAAAACGGGCACCTAATTCAACCTGTCAAACTTTCCCATGCCATAAACAACGGCGATTAAAACGAACAGTATCGAGCCAAAAGGTAGGTAAGAATTATTTACACGTTCGTTGATTTACATAAACCGGAATGTCAGAACAGCGCTTAAAATGTCCGAAATGAAGGAGGTGTAAAGATTATTATATTAAAATAATAGTTTTACCTAGCGATACCCTGTTCATTTAGCCTTATCCGTAAAGGAGTACATTAACAAACACAGAAGTCTATCTTTATGATATTTATATGAATGAAATTTCCAAGGTACTTTTATACTTACTTATTATTTGTCAAACGAACGTGTGTACTCTTTCATGTAATGTCTTTCGACCCAGTCCTGAAGTATCGGTATGTCGTGTGTGTGTTGCTATAATAATATTGTTCTTATTATTCCTATTTCGTTCATCTACTTAGCACCAATGAATGGCTTTAACTTAATAAATGACTTCATCTAACTCTACTCAGCACTTTTACTGTGTATGTTGCTTGCTTAACCTCGAATTCCAGTGATACAGTATCGTTGTACCTGACGTCCTAATTCGTAGACGAGGTTATCGCGTGTGGACGCTACCTAAGGTGTGTCCGAATGCTCTAATAAAAGCTTTGATATACTCGCATTTACCCTAGACAGAGCTATAACAGTAAGAATAGTGTACAATACAATACTTTTTATTGGGACAAAAAATAACAAAATAGACCTAAAACTAATAAAGTACTAATTTTAATGTCCATAATGGGCGGCCTTATCGCTTAGAGCGATCTCTTCCAGGCAACCAACAGTAAATAGTATAATAAATGTTTTATCTACATAATAAAATATGTACGTCATCTAAGTTGATCTAAGTCTATTATATTAGAAACTGGCAGCCCGCCTGCGCTTCGCTTTACGAACCATCATGAATTGAAAATTATAATAAAATTATTAAGGCATAAATATAACGAACTAGATTCCGTAACATTTTGACAAAAAAAGAAAATAATCACCAAAATAAATCCGCATTTTAGTGAAAAATGAGATTCAATTTTTTTGTAAACCATTGATCTAATTTATATGATGACCAATAAAAGTATTTGTAACATATTATATTATTCAAATAGTTTCTGGCGCTTCGCCGGCCGCAGCCACGGAACACTCGCGCGTCGTGATCACTGTTTAAATGTAAGCTTATAACCGGAAGCAGTAGCTGATCCTTAACACGCTCACTGCGTAGCTCTATAACGAGTACATTCAGTGGGTGCGTCATGGGGTCTTTTAAGTCCGGAGCATATCTTTTTTCTGGAGCGTTTAAGGGTCGAAAAGATCCAATACATCCATATTTGCTTAACTGCTTTTATCTCAGTAAGTATAAAGATTTATAATTATACATTAAGGGCATCATATTGTGACATTATCAATCAAGCTAAACTGTAAATCGTAGTTAAATTCACAATATAGTTTCTATGGAAATAAATAAATAAGTCATCGGATATTTTCGATCCAGTATACGCACTGATTTATCAAATTATTGGTAAGGTGGTAGTGTTGTACGTTTCAATAAAATATCAATATCGATACTTAGTAAAATTTTTCCTATTAATATTATAAATGCGAAAGTTTGTGTAAGTGTGTGTGTATGTTTGTTACTTCTTCACGCTTAAACGGATACACCGATTGAAATTTGGTATGAAGGTAGTTAGACTCTGAAATAAAATAAAATAGGCTACTTTTTATCCCGATATATAAAACAGTTTCTGAGAGAATGGGTTTCGATTGAAAAAAACATTTTTTTGTCATCTCAATGGTGGTACAATGGTACCAGGATACCGTTTTATCCGGATTTGATTTAATCGAATTTTTGTGGGGATAATTTTTTGCTAGAAATTTTAATGATAGAATTTTTTTGGTAAATTTTTTTGGTAGTAATTTTTATAGTAGAATTTTTATTGATAGATGTTTTTTTGGTAGAATTCGAAATCGTAAAAATTTTTATGGTACAATATGGTAGAAGTTTTCTATGGTAGAATTTTAATGGTAGTTTTTTTTGGTAGAATTTTTAGGATAAATTTTATGGTAGAATTTATAATGTTAGATTTTTTGGTAGAAATTATTAATGTTCGATTTTTTGTTAGTAATTTCTATGGTAGAATTTTTATTGATAGAATTTTTTTGGTAGAATGTAGAATTTTTAATGGTAGATTTTTTGGATTTTTTTGTAGAATTTTAATGGTAGATGTTTTTGATAGATATTGTTATGGTAGAATTTTATGGTAGATTTTTTTGTTAGTATTTTTAATAGTAGATTTTTTGGATTTTGTTGTTATTTTTTGTAGAATTTTTTGATAGATTTTTTTTTGTTGATTTTTTTTGGTAGCATTTGGTAGTAATATTTTGGTAGAATTTTAATTGTAGATTTTTTTTTGGTTGAATTTTAAATTGTAGAAAATTGGTAGAAATTTTCAATGGCATATTATAATACATAATTTGGCAGACAATTCAATGGTAGACATTTGTTACATATTTTAATCATAGATTTTGGTTGAAATTTCAATGGTAGAAAATTAGTAGAAATATATAAATGGTAGATATTTGAATGGCAGATGAATTTGAAATCGTAAAAATTTTTATGGTACAATTTGGTAGAAGTTTTCTATGGTAAAATTTTAATAGTAGTTTTTTTGGTAGAATTTTTAGGATAAATTTTATGGTAGATAATAATCAGTGTCAATTCTTTATCATGTGTGTATATTCACCTAGACAGATGGGCAGCACTAGATCAAATGATAAGCTATCTAGTGCGGTCATTGGGTCATCGGGCATTGGTCGATTAAACCCGATAAACGCACTGGATGGAAAAGTTTTTCATCTGGTCGGAAGCGGGTTCATAAGATCCGATACGATTTTATACCGATATAAGGCTACTATTTAAAAATGTCGTTTTAGAACACTAGCTGTCTCTCTTTTATTCCCACTAACTCCAAAGATATCTGTCCCGCACCAGCGTGAAGTACAGCAATTTGAATGCCGCACCGCTGTAAGGAACACCATCGGATCTATGTAACCCGAAGTCGCAGTGAGCGTGTTAATAAACTAAGTTATTCTATTTTTCGGTATTAGGTTGACTTCAAAATGTAATAAGTACACTAATATTATTAAACGTAATATACAAATTATAAAACATCGTAAAATAGGTTCCCTAGACCGTAGTTTCCAATTTATAGCACAGAACTACACCCTTAAATGAAAGTAGCAAGGTTGAAAACGAAGGATTAATACGTTGATGGTACTTTACCAGTGAAATATAGGCCGTAATGAAGCGGCCTAATGTTTGTAGGCCGTTAATGTGTTTTTTATAGATGTGTTTAGGCGCTGATTTGTGGTTGGAAGAGAAGGAACTTAGGTCCGCACTATGGGACGGTTTTCCAAGTAACTGTTGTTTATAGAGACATTAAGCTTTTATGACATGAAGGTCTTTTGTAATGTACGTATACTATAATTTTATTCATATGTAAAGGTAATTGTACATAAAATATAATTACAAGTAGATTTAACTGATCGCCACGTCGGTTATCTTTACTGTACATCGTGCCGGCATACGGTCGTAATCACTGCTTGGCGGCACGGTTTTGTTCAGTGCGTAGTGTTGAATGTTGAGCGAAAAAGAGTTGTAATTTCTATGTGTAATATATCAATATAGCACTCACACAGACATACATATTATACGCCCTGAAATTATCTTACTTTAAAAAAAGAAAATAAAAATATCTACATACTTAAACTGAAATTAATGACCTAATTAACTAAATTAAATTGTGCCACAGGAAAAAAACAATAATACAAAAAAATAAATATCTTATGAAGACAAAATTACACTAGAAAACTTACTAAACAATACGTGAAATTAATTAAAATAGAGGTACAAGTACACAGGGGCCCGTTTAGGCGCACTCCGTACGTTGCGCACCTGTTGCGGCCGCATTAATATTGATCTGTACTGGGCCCTGGTTCACACGCGTCTTTGTTCTGTGGGGGATTGTTTTACGTGAATTCGATATTTAAATTTTGTTATACCTTTGTTTTGTAGCTTCATTTTGATTATATAAATTTATAAACTAGATGGTGCTCGCGGCTTTGCCCGCTTGGTAAAATCCTTTCTTAGTGGACGTCTACGTCACCTATCTGTGTTCCAACTCAATCCGTCCAGCGGTTTGGGCTGTGCGTTGATAGATCAGTCAGTCAGTCACACTTTTTTTTTATATATGTACCTATATATTTAGATTTTAATAAATAATTGGCAAACGTAGTGTGGGGCTTTCTTTGGCGAGATGAGGCGATGATATCCGGAGGGTCGCTGGAAGCAGTTGGAGGAGAAAGACGGAAGATCGAGTTGAGTGGCGTGCCATGGGGGAGGCCTATGTCCAGCAGTGGATGAACGTAGGCTGATGATGATGATGATGAAATAATTGGGGTTTAAACTGAAACAGAACAGGTTACCCTACTATCACTGTGAGAGTCAAATCACTATCGTTATGTGGCCAACATTATATGATACAGTTTCAGGTCGCCGAGATTACTACAGGGCCTGCAATATGACCTGACGACTGCCTCCTACATACCTTATAGGAAACAGCCATATAAATAGTAAATAATATGCTTCTGGTATTTTGTATTTCTGGGTTTATAAACTATAATATATACCTTTACGAGCAGGTATATCTGTCCAATTTGTGCAGCAATGGTTTTAACCAATTACATATGTACATAAAACGTCTGACTACATTCACCAAAAGGTTGCCATTAACTTGTTTCATCAAAATTAATTAGATAGACTCTGATCGAACTGTTTATATAAAGGTTATTTTATTTATTTTATTTTTCAGTTCATTAAGCCGTCAGTTAATAAGGAGGGATTTGTCCCGCCTTCTAGGTTTGGTCTGCTACCATCTAAGGCCGCATCATCGCTTTACATCACGCGAGGTCGTAGTTAAAGGCTAACCTATAACGAATAAAATAATAATAATATTAAGTGTACATACCCATAATATAACCTATCATTAAGTGTACATTTTCCTATAATTGGATCAATAGATAGATAGATAATCCTTTATTGAAACACAAAAATGTACAAAAACAAACTTAGAACTACTATATAAAACTAAGTGTTACAATTGGCGGTCTTATCGCTAATAGCGATCTCTTCCAGACAACCGTGCAAGGAGAGGAGAGCAATTGTAATTCACATGGGTTAGGTGGTGTGTTTAAATTTACAAGATTCAAGGTGTTAAAATACTTATTATTTATATATTCAATACACATAATATAATACATACATAATGCAACACAATAAATATTATATATACTCTAAAAATAAATGAATAAATACCTACATATTATACTATTAAAATATATACTATCAATCAATCCTATCACCAATATAATATAATTATCAATATTCTCATTTCCCCATTAATATAATGCTTTTGACAAGTAAATACAAGCCTATGCTCTCTTAGCATTCAGTAAAAGGACCGAAATCCCTCGAGACGTATCGTCGTTGTGCCAGTTCGTACCAACCTGTTTCTACAGATAATATTCTGTGACAGTAACATGGTAATAAATACAAAACTTTTCTATACTTAAAACCCTTTTATGAGGATGGGCGTAATATATAGATTTACTCATAATATGTGCTGAACTGACTGTTTGATTTATATTGCATATGTCACACCGCTGTGAAGTAAACGTCGGCTAAAAAAATATGTTAAGCCCATTACACACGTCGCTATATAGCGCTATAAAGCATTTTATAGCGCGGCATAGCTTCAGTACAAATCGGCATCCGTCACTCACGTAGCTATAAATGACATATAGCGCGATATCGCGCTATATTTTACAGTTGATGCGTAGAATCCGCCATTTTTCATTTTGACTAGGTGATAAAATGACTAAGCCGATTTGTATTACCGAGACAAAAAAAAACAAACTCCTATTACCTACGTGATATATTAAACTAAATAGTAGCAAATGTTTAACCGCTGTGTAACAAATTAGAAATTTTTTTTTTATATATATTAAATATTTTCTTGTGTTTGCAGGTCTTTTTGTTAGCATTATGAAACAAAGTAATATAATTTGTATTTTAAATTTCACCTCCTATTTACTTGTAATAGGAGCTCTTTTTATGCATAATGATTATTTGTCCGAATAACTTAGACCTTTGAATACCTTGCAGTAGACTTTAGCTTAACCGGCTAAGTCATGTTACAAAATGGCTACGCATTTTTTTTTAATCTAGTTCATATGGGATTTGCCAAATTGTATGGTTTTACAGCAACATGTCTGTTGACAATGTCAATTTTGAGTCTTATACAGGATGTGTAAAAAAATCATGATTTTTTTCTCAAATTTTTAAAAAATACATACCAGGAGGTTGCCATGGTTTTTTTTTATAAAAGTGATTGTCAGTTAAATCTGTAATAATGCAAACACATTGTTTCAAGGGTTTTGTAGGTACCTCTAAAGAGAAAAAAAAACAAATCATTATTTTATAGTTTGTCTAGACATTTTTACTAGGAAACTGCACGTTTGGAGATCTTCTTGTCCTTGTCATATTGCCTATTACTGGGAGTCATGGCCCCTCCTTTGGAGGATTTGATATCTGATGATAGATCGCTATCTGGGTTGGTTGGATGCGATTTTCATAGCCAGGAGCCAAAAGACAACAGGACAACAGTAACTTCAAGGGTGGTGCGGATCTGATCTGACCAACGCATCGGACTACGACCTGAGTCCGCTTTCCTTTGATTTTCCGGATGACAATGAGCTTCTCTACCTATGCTATTTGGCCGATGTAGTCGAGAATCCTCTGATGAAGTCGGTCAAATCCAACATGAATTGATCTTATTTGATTAACGTAAGTCATACTTTTAGTAAACGTTGTTAATTTAGAATAAAATTTTCTGGATTTTTTGACGAATTTTGAAACGTCATTTTTTTAAGTTTACCAGGAGCAGATTTGAAGGAAACCAAAATCTAGGAAAAAAAGAAACATCCTTTATGTAGAAAACATTGTCAAATTCATTTGTTTAAGTAGTGTTGGGGAATCATTGGAACTATATGCAATCAAAGTGATTGAATCTCCGTTCCTACTCCTGGTACTCCTGGTACCTACTTCCTAAAAATATTAACAAAGAACTAGCTTTTAAATGATGAAAAGTGGTATGTACCTTTAACGAGTGTGCATATATGAAAGTGCATAGGAAGGAGAAATAAAATAGACCCCGTTGTCGTGATTTTCTGTTTAACAACAAAATCTCCAAAACCTGACGGTTGGTTAGTTTTGATTGGCTTGTTTATAAAAAAAACTCTTTTTTAAGACCAAACCACCTTAAAATCAAGAGAGAAGAGAGAAATAAAGCGAAAAATATATAAAGCGTTTTCTTTTAAGAATTCTCGGATGCTACTTGCTAGCGCAAGCATAAACAATACAGTCCAATTTCTCGGATATAAAGATGTACAGTACAAGTCCTGCACAGATGCAATAGATATAAATAGCAGATAACCACATGAAATAAATACGTCTAGTGAAGCAAACGTACGAATGTGATTTGATTTCGAACAGGAGAAATGATTTGGATACGCAAACTCGATCACCTGCTCGCATTAAGAACCACTTTGAATTTCTTCCAGTTAGACTGCGTTCGTTTTCTGCTTAGATAGGATATGTGAGTCACTTGCATGCCTATGTACGTAAACACACATGCGTCTATGTACATGCAATAACGCTCATCCGAAATCCTGATAAAGTTTTACACAGTCACCGTAAAATAAATCGGTGGTAATATAAATAAGATACATTATCATTTTATAGGTTTTGATATAAAAATATTCGACTTATTAGTGCCTATTACTATTAATTATGTACAGAAAAGTAAGATAATAAGATTTCACATTATTTCTCTTGTTAATTTCGATTAGATAAAAATAATTGAAGTATAGCTAACATATATTAAAAAACAATGTATAATACATAACATGAAAATAAGTATATAATAATTATTTTATGAGTAATTTTCACTTTACATTAATGAAACTTTAATAATTATCATTATTGTGTGGAATAAAAGAACAGATACCTTAACTATTAAAATACGTATTTATTCGTAATATATTATGTTAATAACATTTTTCCACACAAGTATATGGCAACTCCAAATTGCACTTGTCCGTTTTTATTTTTAAATAATATTTTTTTTTATATTCTTGTATTAATATACCTATTCTAAACGCTCTCAAAGAAATTGTTGACAAGTTATTCCAAATATTTGAGTACGTTTGTAAATATGAAAAAGTAATGTTAATAAAGTCACTTGATTTGATTTCAATGATCGACTCAAGATTCAATCACAAAGAATGAACTATTAAAAAATATAGTTCCGATCAGTAACCTGGCCATCACTAAAAATAATATAGCAAAGCATAGCGAGGTATAGCAAGGCCTTGCTATGCGATGCTATATGGTACCAGGAGTCATATAGCAAGGTATAGTATAGCGTCGTGTGTAATGGGCTTTAATCTACTATCCGTGTTTCGGAAGGCACGTAAAACTGTGGGTCCCGGCTGTTTCCTATAAAATATGTAAGAGGCAGTCGTTAGGTCATGTTGCAGGCCCTGTAGTAATCTCGGCGACCTGAAACTGCAACATATAGGTTCGCCACACAACCTATAAATTGTGATTTGACTCTGACAGTGTAAGTAGGGTAACCTGTTCTGTTGGAGTATAAACACCAATTATTATTATATATTATTATTATCGCGAGCAAAGTCTAGTTTTTACAAGCTTTTATTTACTTTTACCTGTCTGTTATCTGTCTGTCTGTCTGTCTGTAATCAAATCTTGCAAGTTTAATTTGACCCACTTCCCGGTAACCGATTGAGCTAAAATTTTGCATACATGTATAAATCGGATGACAATGCAATATTATTATTACATCGACCGATCGGATGATGAAGCTGGTAGGTGGCCATAGGAACTCCGTAATTAAACGACGCAACCCCATCGAGTTTGGGTTCATTTGGTTCGTCTTGACGAGTACTTTGATGCTAGACGGTAATAATAATAATAAAAGCTTGTTAATAAAAAGTTTTTTTTTTAATTTTACTTGTTTAAATAAAATATTTCAATTACTATAAATACTCAAAAAAAAAATATTGCTGCTATTTTAAAATAAAATTGGTCCGTTCACTGTATCAATAATCACAAAATCTATAAGTTTTTTATTTATTTGATACTGTTTACTTCTTCTCCCACGAATTTCACACCAAATTATTAGATATTTGTTAAAAAAAATCTTTCTCTCCGCTATAATACTGTATAGCGCATATTAGGTACGTTCTGAACACAGTATGATAAATCGAATGTAGCGATAGTGGTGAATTGAACACGAAAAGAGTTTTAGCGTTAAAGTTAAACTAAAAACGTTTCTATATTATTTGATCACGCATCACATAGCATGCAATCGAATAAACCTTGAACTCAGTACATTTAACTTTACAAACCTCAGTCACTATATAAAGATGCTGATAGACTTGAGCGTTCACTTGTAACAGAACATCGAACATTCACCGTTTTTTAATTTGTCGAACTGAACAACAAACAGAGCTAAGAATAGCACCAAACATCGAGCGATGTTGTAAGAACATTTTCAGTTTTCATGATCTTTCTAGTGAACGCTCTAGTCGATGCTCGGATCGGCAAAAAGCTGGAAGCAAATTTACTGTCCATTCGCTAGAATGTTAACCAGAAGAGAATGTTTGCTAATACGCTCTCGGTTATTTTACTGTAAACTAACATTCGCAAGAACGTTCATTACAAGTAAGCTCAAGTTTATCAGCACCTTTACTATAGTATTTTTTTATTTTGAGATGGAAATTAATAAATGTGTTTACCAGTCACTTTTAGGTGTGGCGTGTGATGCGTGTACATTTTAGGTGTGTCTGACAGCTAACAGCTAAAATTAGTACTCAAACGCACACCTGTAATTTTGATAAAATAAATAATTTCTCATGCCAAACAAGGCTCTGATGGCTGACACTATCGCGTATTTCTTTGATGTTAATGGTATTTTATGGAATTCTCGTTTTATTGAAATATGTAATAAACTTTGCACTAACAGGAGTTTTTATATAAGATACATACCTAAAAATATTTTACTGGGTTGTCTTTAATCGATTTAAAAAGATTTGAACAATCAAAATAAACGTAATTTATACAATTATGTATGTAAAGCTTATATTATAATAATATTTAGAAACATTAGCTACGCCTAGCGGTTTTACCCGATGTACAGTAGACAGTAGCCTATGTGTTATTCCAGGCTCTAAGCTATCCTTGTACCAAATTTCAGCTCAATAATTGGTCCACCCGTTTAGGCGTGAAAGAGTTACAAACATTCATCCAGACATCCATTCTTACAAACTTTCACGTTTATAATATTAGTAAGAAGTAGTGTCCGACCGAAATTTCGGTTTCGGTTTCGGCCGAGTTTCGGCCAAAAATCGAGTTTCGGCGAAAGTTTCGGTTTCGGCCAAAATTGGCCGAAACTTTTGCCGAAACCGAAACTCCCTTCGGAAGTTGTCGTGCACGCTCGCCTAGCTTCGTTTCTCGCGACAACGCTTTGGTGGACGACTAATTATAATTGTAATATAGGTTTGTTAATTTTAAATGTGTGATTTGATAATATTATCTTTGTTGAGACTGGAACTAAATAAGCGTGTAGTAGCAATTTTAGTAATTATTATTTTTATATAGAGGTACCTAAAAGAGATTAATGATTCTTCTAAGTACAAATAGGTACAAACCAAAGTATTAATTCGGACACAGGTATAACACAAAGAAAAGTGAAGTGCTCATTTTCAAGAGTGGTAAAGTTAGGCCTGAACGTGTTCCGCCGATTATGCTTAATGTTCGCGGAAGCACGAACTAATGGCTCTCATGCTATACTCCGCAAAAAAGTTGCTTCCCTTCGCCAACGCACATATAGCAATAACAATGGTCTCCTGAAGATGATTGTTGCTAGGTTTGATTGTCCTATACAAAGCATATGGATGAATATTTTGACTGGGCAAAAAGATAACAGGTAGTATATATTATATATGACATTAATTTTGTTATTTCTATTTTTATTAATTATTCAAAAATTCTAATTATCAATTCTGGTTAAAATGAATTAGTGCTCTTTTTGTATAGCCAATTTTTTATTTAATTATTTGTTATTATTTTAAGTAAGAAATGTTACACTAGATTTATGGTTAATGACCGAAATAAATGACTATTTAATTTAATTAATTAGTAAGATTTCAAAATACTAATACTTAGTATTTTATCCGTCTGTCCCCGAGCGGCTCAATCGAGCCGCACCTGCGCATGCGAATTTGAACCTCATTTTAAAGAAGCTAGAAATAATAGATGGCAATTTTGATTTGAACTGGAAGTTTTTCCTGGATCAAGGGGTTAATAAAACAGTAACAATTAGTGTTTTAATTATAATTGATAACTGATAAACATTTTTTTTATAAGAACTTAATTTAAATAAATAGGCCAAGCGCTATTCAGACTACGCGCAATGTAGGCTTCCGTAGAACTAGCAAATCGTATATCTACTGCCTTAATTTTCATCAACGATATCTTTAAAACTTATAAAACTATCTTAACTGCTATGGTTTTCCTAAAATTTCATGGTTGAAACTATATTCGTGATTTTTAACAGTGTTTGAAAACCAGTAGTTTAGATTTTAGAGGGCGGGGGAACGCCCAAAAAAAATTTAACCTTGAATATTAATATTATAATTGAATATTAATAAAAAAATTAAAATTAAATATAATTAAATTTCAAATGGATCATTAAATCGAAAAATTTCCTTAGATATATGTCCTTCATTAAAATACCTATTCAACAATACCCCATATGATGCGATCAGCCAGAAAAAATATCATCCCCATTTTACAAGTTTGGGAGGTACTCTAAATTAATTGATTTAAATTTATTTTTGTAACCGTTCTCTTACCCTAATCATTGCCCTCCTCTGTGCATAATTACAGTTTTCTAGGACATATAGTTTCTCCGTAAAGCCGCGGACAGACGGACGGACAGATAAAGCGAAACTATAAGGCGTTCTTGTTGACCACGGAAGCCTAAAAAAATTTTAAATATTATGGTTATAATTTTTATATTACAACTGATGCAACAAACTTAATATTATTATGCTGTGCTTCCATTTTATGTCCTAATTAATGCAGAATAATGGGTAAAATGCACCAAATTTCAGTATTTAAAAAAGATTTTTTATTTGACCACGTGAGTTTCGGTTTCGGTTTCGGTTTCGGCCGAAACTAAAGCCTCGGCCGAACATTCGGTTTCGGTTTCGGTTTCGGCCGTAAAACCAGTTTCGGTCGGACTCTAGTAAGAAGTAAGATAAAAAATACAACGCAAATTTGTACTTACTAGAAAACCAGTGTTTGGTCGCAGTTCACATATTTTAGTTTGTAACCACAGATTTTATCCTCATGTTGTAGTCGTATCGTAATGAAAACGCGTACGGTCCTCAATAACGTGTAACCTGCCTGTGTCCTGTCAATACCACGCACTCCAATTTACGTGAAAACCTGGAGTTTTCGCATATTAAGCGGCAGGTCGATGCCTCGATAGCTATAAAAGTGTATGGATAATTGAATTACTCGGGCGAAAGATATTGTAAAATTGAAAAGCTTTTTCGGTGACGAGAACGCGCTGTGGGTTGGCGGAATTTGTGTGTTTATTTTGTAACGTTTCAAAGGGCAATATTGAATATTGAATTTGTATTGACAGAATAATATAGATGGGTACACACTTTATTGTACACTTCAGAAAGGAGAAAAAAATCTACTAGACACTTTGCACGATAAACATAGCATAAAAAATAATATTTACAGCAAAATACAGCCATATTATAATACCACAATTTCTGTTGCCAGTTATTCTACCGCCTGAGCAGTGATGTGCAAACTGTGCTTCGGTACCTACTACCGACTCCTATACTCTGTATAACTAGTAAAATTACTGAGCTGAAGAGTCTTAACATCTTATAACTCTTGAGTAAGAAGCGATTGTGCAGTGCGCCTGGAATAATTATACATCTTTGTGAAATCCTGGGTGGCACTGCACTGATTATAATGGGCTGCTTGCGCGTCTTCTTACTTCTTGGTATAAAAAAATAGATTGTTATTAATACCCAGAAATTACATAATTTATGAAAATAAACATGTAGGTACTAAATGATGCGGTATTTTGTATGGTTTATAAATAAAATAAGAGAGTTTATCAAAATAATAGTAAATTCACTAAATATTTTAGCATATTGGCCACTAATATTAAAGGTCTGATTATGATCCCAATTAATTTGCGTGCGGTTTCAGGTAGCCAGACTTATTATAAAATTATTTAATCTCGCGTGTGAAATTCGTATTATGGAATTAATCCTTTTGGGATTTTTGAACTAGGCACGTAAAATAACCTAGGCTTGATTAATTACACTAGTTACTATATTAGTTTTCTTTAATATAATTTAATAAACCTTAAAATTCAGCGCTCTTATGATTATGCACTTATTTAGAGTTTTATTATTATGAAGTTTATTTTTTTATTATAATGATATGCCACATTTTTATGTATTTTGGTGTAAATTTCACATCTCATTCTAGTTGGGACAATAGAAATAAAATGATACCTAAATGAGCATAAGAGCGATGATATATAAGAGCAGTTATTATACGAGTTCATTACAGTGGAAGTGTTACGTATTATGATTTCGTGTTGACTAGTCCTGAGGACAAGTCCAATAGGATTTCCTCAAAATGACACTTTATTACAATGTACCGTTTTACTTCAGACAAACGTGTTTTTATCTTTCATCTTGCAAAAAACACAGTCAATATCACAGAACAGTAATAGTAGATATAGTCAATATTCTCTCATATTTCAATTTCAATCGGCTCAATCCAAAAAACTGTCTTACTTACGAGATTGTTTATACAAAAGAAGCATAACAAATAATTTACAGTGAAGTGCTTTTATGATTGCCGTTACAGCAGCTGTAATCCGAAGGAAATATTCTCGTTTCCCCTCCATTATAGTAAGACACATCGTTAGGAATGTCTGTAAATCCTTTGGAGGAAATTCTGTGTTTATATCAATGGGTATTAGTCTCGTCTAGTTGGATTATTGTTGTTCTCGCGTTTTATTGTTTCCTTTAGTTGTTTTTTTTTATGATTTCAAGGTTTTCATTTGATTTGATGCATTAATGTGAAAAAAAATAGTCTGTTTCATCATCATCATCTCAGCCATGTGGGACGTCCACTGCTAAGCAAAAGGGAGGCCCTAATTTTGAATAGTCCGTTTAACTATTTATTATTTTTTACCAACACGATAGAATACTTTAAACTGTAAAGGAATATAAGTAATTTATTAGGCAGTTAGATTAAATAAGGCACTTTTCCGCCAATTTGTCTATTTACAACCTTAGCAATAGCAATCCTACTTAAACCTATTAATTAACGCGAAAGAATGGATTTGTGTTTTTTATCTCCTCTCGTCTAAACAGCTGTTTGAGATAAATTTGAAATATAGATAGCTCAGATCCTCAAGTAAGACATAGCGGCTACTTTTTTGCTCAAACTGCTGAGCTCAGCTTGTTAATTATAGTATTTTTCTTTAGCTAACTAGGGTTTTCAAACCAAAAATAGGGTCAGGGTCTCGACGGCGCAAATCCACTCGTTTCAATAACAGTCAAGAGTACGCACGAAAGCTGTACACTACTCCATAACAACCCCATAAAGACCATGGATTATAGACACCTCATGAATTTTACACGCCTACTTTCTTTCGGCGACATAAAATAAACACAAAGGTATAAAAGTTTCTTTGCCTCCGTAGCTATAAATTTCCACGAGAAATGTGTGTTGGGAAGTAGGATAGAGAGAATCATGGATTTCTAGCCGTTAACTTTACTCATAAAAGCTTTTACACGAGTTTTAGGTCTTTGCGGTGGATGAAGTTGCGTGGAAAGCAATATGAAACAGAAAGAAAAATATTAATAAAATTTCAAGTTTGAATTTTCATCATAAATTCGCTGGATCTGAAGTGATTAAGTACTATATTAATATACTGCATATGAGTATACTATTTGCGATGCAGAAGGTTTGTTCCTGCATAGGACAATAAATATTTGTATGATTCACAGATATTTGTTTCTGATCTGGGTGGCTTTCTATATCTATAATAGGTACCTACGTATTTAGAAAAGAAAAGTAATATCTGTTATCTAGCAAACATTGAGTTGTTTAGATTGGGGTTAGGTGGAGAGTGGTGATGTATGAAATATTTATATTATTTATTTATTACTTATCTGTAGCAGCAGTTTTACCCGTTAAAAGTACTCTATATACGAGTACATATGTGCTATTTATTCCAGGGTCTTACCTATCTACAATCCTTTGAGATTAATCGATTCAGCTCTTTAGGCGTAAAAAGATTATAAACACTTATCCATACTTTTGCATTTATAATAATTATATACTCGTATTAGAAGGATTATTAGGAAGTAAGATAAGTAAATGGAATTGAAGTAAAATTATATTAAAATCGACATTTACAGCTTTGTCGACGACTGTATTTTGGGAAAAGCCATAAAATATTTAAAGGGAAAATATTAATGTTACCCGTAAAATGAATGGAATAAGGAAAATGGTAAAAGATCAACAATGAATGTGTTTGACTGTAGACAACAAGGAGAGCTTCAACAA
Source organism: Hemithea aestivaria (assembly GCA_947507615.1). Taxonomy (NCBI): domain Eukaryota; kingdom Metazoa; phylum Arthropoda; class Insecta; order Lepidoptera; family Geometridae; genus Hemithea; species Hemithea aestivaria. Next base: position 14,193,952 of record OX382325.1, on the reverse strand, counting down.
GAAATAAAATAATGATTCATAAAAACATTTCTTTTTTTGGTACCACATCTCCTTTGAGATATTTTGATTGAAAATGATAACTGAAAAATGGCAAAACCTCTTGCTATCTTTTGACCCTTAGGCGCTGCGCAGACGACAGACTATCCATGACGCACTTTTTAGTCTGTGAAAATAGAACCTATGCAATTATATGCAGTAACACACACGACGCGCAAAAAGTCCGGCGCACAAATAATCCGTGTAATTCGGGCAGACCGCACCGAGCCGCTCCGCACAAAAGTGTGTGAAAAAAATTGAAACGCGCGCTAACGCAGACGGCACACACTTTAGTCGGCAATCTGCATTTGCTAGGGGTGGACGTAACGCTTCTTTCTTCTTCTTTTTCTGTACTTCATGTACAAAATAATACTTCGCGATCTCTGCACGATTTTCATAGCGTCTACGTCCCTACAGCTCTGCCGACAGAATGATCGAAGATGTGCGTCGTGTGCGTTGAGTCTGTGAAAAATCAGCAACCGACTTTTTGCGCGCCATACAGACTTTTTGTGCGCTGCAGACTCGATCGCACAAAAAGTGTGCCGTCTGCGCAGCCCCTTATGCTATCTTTTGCAGTGTGTTGCAGATTCTATATTATATCACGTTCTCGTAATTTAGCGGATCGATCTACGGTGATGGTATGGAAATTCCAGTACCATCAACTTACAAAAATGATATTATGACCGTCGGGTTCTGCAGGCGTGAACTTCTGATGAAGGACATCGTAATTGTTGCGCCGTTTTGTTGTTTTAGATAAAATGATATCGCTCGTTTAATGCATTTTTATTTTTGCTTTGTACCAAAAATATAAGTTTCAATTTAGATTATTTAGATTTTTTCATTATTGAGGTACAAACAAAACTAAGTACCATTTAATTTAAACACACCTCTTACGCAATATTTAGTATGACCACAGCGTGAATACAAGAACAGTGATTAAACCCTGTAACTGGTGTTTTCCAGCGATAGTTTCTCTGCACGGTTATTAAGTTCATGAGTCACGGGTGCAGGACACGCGATCCGGCCATAATGGTGGCGCGGTGCCACCGAAATTAGGAGGGTTTTCGCGCTACATTTGCAAAAAGACAAATCGGAGCTTTCCAGAAAAGTTACGCTCAGCTGCTACGTAATAGGAAGGTCCTGTAGATCTGTTTTCTTCATGTGGTATGTTTTCCTTTTTTGCTAAATTTTTGGGTCGTGGCGTCTTAATTTTCTGGAGCGAGATATCTCCTAATTTGGTACTTTATCGTTGATAAATAATACGAAAATAATGCACCTATTAACTAAGTACTTTACCATTATTACTACTTACTACCACAACTTGTTTACTTTTATATTAGGTAATAGAAATATACGACTTTGAATATAATATGTAAATTCGTACGTATGTATATTTTTCGAGCTTAATACATTAAAAAATACTAGTTTATTCATCACAGTTTTTTACTATACCTCTATATAGCATAGACTAGAATATCAGTCAAGTCTTATCGAATTTGGATGAAGCAAACAATGCATCATGCAAACTTTCACATAACTTTTCTGTCAGCTTATAAAATACCGCAAATAACCGACTGAAACATCAACATGATTTGATTCAATTACTCCTTTTATACAAGCTCAGTCACAATGCCTCTATTGTGCAAGCCAGCATTTCGTCGCTCCGTTATCTCCTACATTCATGTGTATGTGGATCACCGCAGGATTACCCAACGCAGGAAAAACGTTGTGACGTCAGAACGCCTCGTGTGTACAGAATTTAATTAAATTCCCGTACACACAACACTGCCGGATTATGTCAAACAAAAGTGCAGCACGCTGAGTAGGTAAATAGAGGATCGGACAATTAATTTATAAAATAAATAATAAAATGTATTTTTAATTAATAAAAGGTTGTTAACATGCATCACCAAAACGCGCGTTCTTCCCGTCTTATGAACTGACCCAAATATACATAGTGCGTAATCGTCAAACCAACATGTCATTATCTATTGAAGCAGAAATAGCTTCGGAATTGTTATAAGCAGATTTATTCATAGGAAGCGCTCAGTATAATGTATTCATGAACTCTTTATGGAACACGCATGAAGGGATGGATTATGGAGTCGCTACCATGACGATGGCTTGAATGGCGTGTGGTTTATTATAGGTCAATATTCTTCTGTATAAAAGGGGGTATACGCCGGTCTATTATAATCATGCTATATTATAAGAATTACCTATTGAAGTCTAAAAGTAAATCTACTACGAGTAGCTTTGGACTGCAATAGTCAATCCTTTGCATCATTCAGTGTTTCTCTACTTTAATATTATGCATGTGTTACGTCGCCGGAACACGCTGGATGCAGTAGCTTCCAACCGGTATATTAAACTAGCTGCGCCCAGCGGTTTTACCCGCTGTGCTGTAGCCTATGTGTAGGGTCTAAGCTATCTCTATACCAAATTTCAGCTCAATTGGTCCACCCGTTTGGGCGTGAAAGAGTAATAAACATCCAGACATCCATTCTTACAAACTTTCACGTTTATAATACTAATGATGGAAGGGGAGGCCAATTAGTGTGCGTAGTAATGAAAGTTAAGTAACACAAAACAAGAGACAAATCTACTTAAATAGTTGGGGTATATCGATCTGAAATACCACTATTCCAGTCGCAAATTTATCAATAAAAAGTATATAATTATTAAAATAATAATAATATCTATATGCACTGAAAAATCATTTTAAGACACTTATATTTAAGTTGTATAAACTGAAAAATTCCCCGACTAAGCAATAGTTGAAATACTCGTATTATAATATTTTTTGTATCAAATAAATAAAAAATACAAAATGGCCTAATTTTTGTAGGTGCGATTAAAAGCGTTTGCCAGAAAATTGTATTCGGTAAATCCTTAAATTACTTTCTTTTCTCTCTTTGATACTTTTTTACATCCCAGATTTACCGAGTAAGCAATCGTAAAGTTCGGGGGCTCTGCAATTTCTGTTTAATAAGTTTGCTAACTTATAATGACGGGAGGAATTGTACGGAAAGTTACTAAACACGATTACTTTTAACAGACATTCTGTGTCGAAGTAATCACGCGGTAGAGATGTAACGTGCCTAATTTGATGTACCTACTTGATAGAAGAGAAAGGTGTTTTTTTTTTTTTTATCTTATTTATTTTTGGGACTTTTACCCTTAAGGGCATGCCAGTCATACCCTAAACTTGTACTATCAAAAATAATATTATACAACATCCATCCTTCTCCCAACTGCAAAGCGACTCGCAACCCGCACGCATTGATGCAGACATCAATGGAATATACACATCACTACATAAACACCTGCAAGAGTGCACGACCCGCTTCACAATTAGGATCGGAAGGAATGCTTACAAATACACCCATATCAGACCAAATCTAAGCATAAACTGTTCCCTTTTACTTTGATATTTGTTACAGAGAAAGATGTTATTTTCAAATTTATCTATCAGACGTCGTCTAACGAAACAGCAGCTTTGCTCGCCGGATCCAATTGTGTTTTTAATCCAGCAGCTAGTTAATTTTATTAAACATTTATAAATATTTTAGGACATTTCACACAAACATGTTTGGATAACAGTTTTATTGGTCGATAGGCCTTCGGTTCGGGAATTCGATGGTGTGCATAAATCAAACTAGTCCATTTTTGAGTTGACTTCCTCTAGATCTATATGTGTCACATTATAGCACACTTGCGGAATTCAAATACTCAAACGGAGTGTCAAACTCTCAGGCGTGTAGTAATTCAGTATTTCGAGGAAATTCAGCGAAATTCAGCCAGCCTTAGCTGGAATCTTCACGTAAGAACGCTCAATTATTATCTATTGAATTATTCATTAAGTAACGCGTTAGGAGATTCGTTAATGAAGTGAGATTACTACTAAAATACATGATCAGATGAGAGTTTGTACCTGTTTTGGGACGCTACCATCATTGGATGTTAATTGGAGTTTTCTTAAATATGTGAAGCATTTTTTATTTAAGGGTTACTAGCATTGAATATACCCGTTTTACATTTTAAGCTATTGCATAGCTTCTATCGCGGGCCTTGAGCGTGGGGACCGAATCCAGAAATTCCGTAACGAAAAAAACCTAACACCCCCCACTCCGACCGGCACAGCGGTGATACTTTTTAGTTTTTCCATCTATAGATAAAAATGCTATGCAATAGCTTTACCGCGGCAGTCTCCGAGTGCCACGCGTCTTTTTTTTTATTAAAAACTATGTCCTAGATGCATGGTTTTATTAATAAATCCTTATGGGTGTTGCACATCGACTAGTTTCGGCGGAACGTGTGAAACTTACTAATTGTATTTAGTTTTAAGATGTAAGTACCTATGCACGCCACGTTAAAAAGCTTCTAACAAATATCTTAAAGTATTTTCCTTTTTGAAATGTAATGCGAAATGTGCTTTTAATAAATTCCTAGAACACACCTGTAGCATTTGCATGCTTACGTTATTGATCCCGTCTTCCAATATTTTGCACGCTATTTCTACATTCTTATAGCTAAGTCAGTTCTGCCTTGGGTATGTCCGCAATATTTTGAGTATATATTAAACGTTAAATACCTAAGTAGGATATACAAAACACGTCTGTATTGTGTTTCTTTATATGTATTATCCAAGGGCGTAGCTAGGTTTCAGGGGTTCATTACCCCTCCAAAAAAGATAAAATTTCCAAATAGCCGTCCTCGTATAGCGATAAGTTTCTTCAATTAATTCAACTTCAACTTCAATTAAACGATAAGACCGCCACTTTTTTTAAATGTCTTCTTTTAAGCTTATTCTATTGTATAAATGATGTTCAATGAAGAGTTTTCTATTCTATTCTAAACATGTTGTAATTAACAACGAAGTATCAGTAAATGCAAAGCACTAATCAACCTTTACTCATCTGAAAAGTAGGTATATAATATTCAAGATAGAGATAAAAACATTCCAGAGGCGTCGCCGGTCGCAAAGTGAACGCACCTGCGAGTTTTGCACGCACATCGTTATCGATCGCAGTCCAACATAACAACACTTGCCCGGTTATTGCCTCATTACCATTTATGAGGACGAATATTTTGCACACTCTATCTGTTTATAGCTCTGTGGATATTTTTGGACTCGGTAAATTGTTATTGTGACGAAGCTTTATCAAGATTTTTTTATTATTTCAGTTTTTTCGTGTGATATACTTCACGAGAAAATACTGATTTAGGAGGTAATAAATAATTTTTTTTTTTATTGAATAGCAATATTTTAACGGTCAAGAAATATCTTTTGTAAATGTTGTCCCTTAGGCGAAAAGGTCGTCGCTTATAGCTTTTATATTGGTATCTGCCAATTATTTAACTACGACCTAAAAACTTCAAATGTTATGGATTAGCCACACCGTAATAGATTACTTTAATAAAGTTTGCGCAAACTACAGCGGGCCGCATAGCAACGCATCGCATAAAAAATCCGCCAGCGAATATTAATATAAGCTAACGCACATTGTAGGCCGTAGACGAATAATTTTTATAGTCCAATGTATACGTCTGTAGTGTGTGACTGCCTTTAGGCTATACAAAATTGTCATTAGTTTTTTATAATAGCCCAGGAAGAAGAAGAACATCTTGGCTTAAAAATCTGCGCCAATGGTACTGCAAGAGCACGCGTTCCCTATTTAGAGCTGCTGTGTCGAGGGTTCAAATTGCCATGATGATCGCCAACCTTCGTTAGAAGATGTGTGAGGGCTCAAACTATGAGTTATTCTTCGAAGTGGACTGTATTGCTTCGATTCCCCACAGGATGGTTTGATATGAAGAAAATAAAAGACTCTCGGAGATGTGAAGAGTGTTCCCCAAGTGAGGTTGGGGGCGCTTAGTCGGGCGTTACGACGTTACTATAGAAATCAGCTGGCAGCTTGGTAGTTGCCAGCTTCAATCGTAGGAATGACATGTATTATTATTGTTCAGAGCGCTTTTATGCACTCGGTACTTCCCTCCAGTTTGGCTAAACGGTTACGCCCATGTGCCCTGTCCTAACGGGACAGAAAGAGAGGCTATGCACTTGGGCGCACTATACCGCTCTAGCGGTGTACCGTTAACCACCCAGGAGAAAGTTTCCAAGCTCACTCGGTTCCCACAGTTTATTCATAAAATATCACAATACATTTTATGGCGACTACTATTATGGCTATCATAAAAATCTATATCTATTGTTTTACAATTTCTATTTGTTGGCATTCTTTAATGTTTATGACTAACGGAATTCATTTTTATTGTTTATTTTCTAAAAACTATTTGTAACTATTTTAGGATAACGGTCGTCCGGAACATTCTCCCGCCTTGCATCGTCTTGACGTTGCAACTATATAATATGGTGAAGGATGACCGATTTTGTAGGGATGTCCGCCAGCTTCTAGGTTGGTTGATGTCTTCCGTGGGCGTGCGCGCCGACTGCTCTGTCTGTGTTGCAGGTACTTGACACGATGTGGCTGCGACTGTGTGGCTCCCATCGTTGTAGCTGTCGGTGATGCGGCGATATCTGCTAGCTGTTGCGATTTTTGTCGACGACGACCACGATGCTTATCTCGTTTAGTGAGCCCGCGGCAGTGGGGCTCCCGCCGGTGTTGAGACACCGGAGAGTATTTGTCGTTAGACTTTACTGGATCAACGAGCGTGCGTCGATTGGTGATGAGTGCAACAGCTTGGAGTGGAGCATTGCTGCCCGGCGTCATTTCAGCTGGGTCAGGCTCGGCGCACTCCTTTTCTATCTTGACTCGCTGTTTTGTGTCCACATGATGAGCGTAGTTAACACGATGTCTCGGCGATGGTTGGCGAGCACCGTGTAATACCCATCCAAGTTCGGTGCGAGATGCGACAGGTAGATGTAGCGGTCCCGTTCGTGTCTCCTCAGTTAACAGAAGATGGAAGTTATCTTGACCTATCAATAACTTCGGGGCGCCGGCATCTTTTATAAGATGTGCTCGTAGATCTCGCAGGTGATCGCAGGACTCCAAATCTTCGTCTCGTACTACTTGCGGCGAGAAATTGAGGCCGCGTACTGTATTCGCTCGTATTCTATGTCGCTCAGTTTGCCCTTGTAGAGAAAGGCTTACTCGACGCGACTTTGACGAGACTATTTTCGTCCCAGCGATTGCTTCTATATGGAGTGGGTCGACGTGTCCTGTGGCTCCTATTTGTGTTGCTAATGCATCGTCTATTAGAGTAACGGTTGACCCGTCGTCTAGTAGAGCCCACGTGTCGACCTCTCCCGCCGGTCCGGAAACTCGGACCGGCGCGATTTTCAGGTAGGCGCATCTTTTCTTCGAGTTCCATGTTGTAGATACGCGCTCTTTGTTTTCATCTTCTATCTCTTTCTTAGAGTGTAGCATGCGGTGATGTATATAACCGCACCCATCTATTTCGCATTTCTTTGGTTTGCAGCTATGAGACTTGCCTTTGTAACGTAGGCATCTGAAGCATAATCTGTTTGCTTTAGCTATATCCCATCTCTCGTTCGTATTTGCTTCTTTGAACTTGTCACATTCTGTAATTTCATGGGATGATTTTTCGCAGGCTGGGCAACATCTAGTTCTCTTGACGGTAGTTGTAGCGAATGTTCGATCGCGTCGCTGTTGTTTACTCGTAGTTTGAGGTGCGTCGCTACTAATGTACTCAGGTTCTGCGTATAGGCTATATACGTCTGCTTCAGCGTCTAAAAATTTAGACAGTTTCAATAGATCAGGTACGTCTTCCTTTTCGTCGTAGTTGTATTTGTACCATCTGTCTCGAACTATGCGTGGTAGTTTTTGAGCTGTGATCTCTGCTATTGTTGTGTCGTAGAGACGGCGTGTCCGTTTCAGAGCCATGACCGCCGTGACGATGTTAGAAACTCTACTCGCGAAGATACAGATGTCTCTGGGAGTGTCGGGTGGCCGCGGTAAATTTTTTAGACGCTCAAGTTCCCATGAAACGATGCAATCAGGCCTTCCAAAGCGTTTCTCGAGTTCGTTCATAATCTCTTGCGGATTTGCTCGATACATAAGTTTGTTCTCGACTGCTTCCTTGGCTTTTCCTTGGATGCTGCGACGAAGTCTGGCTATGTTCTCTAGCTCTGAGATACTGTCGGCGGATTCATCGTAGGCGGCTTTGAATAAGATCCATTCTCTATGTGATCCGTTGAAGTGCGGTAGTTCGACGTTTCTGGAGCTGTGCTTTAATGATGTTGTGATGGCCGTACTAATGGCCGCTGATAGTTCGGTAGCGTCTATTTTATTTGTGATTACGATGGATTGACGTCCGTCCGACGAGTGAGTAACAGATTTTCCTTCATTGATCACTCGTGAGCTAGCCTGGTTTGTTGCCGACTGTGTACCGTTGTGGTGTAGCCGACTATGTACTCGCTGGCTTGAGTCTTCATCGCTGATTTCAGAATCTTCGTCACCATCGCTGATGTCATCTTGGGCTTCTATTGCAGCTATTCGAACGGCTGCAAGCTCACGTTCTATGCGTAATTGTTCACGCGCTGTTTCGGCGGCGATTTCTTGTTCTCTGCGCAGTTGCTCTTTTTTAGCACGCGCTGTTTCGGTGATGATTTCGCGTTCTCTGCGCAGTTGCTCTTCTTTAATGCGTGCAATTTGCAGTGCACACTGTGAGCGATTGCTTCGCCTTGAACTCGTTCTGCTGCTAATGGATGGCGCGTTACTTTTATTTGACCGCAAGTGTGATATTTGCGGTACAGGTGATGTTGGCTGGGACAAAAGTTGTACCACTGTAGGTGTAGCTTCAACTGTTTTGCCCTTCTGTGTTACGGAGCGGGTCCCTATAGCCGTGGACTTGGCCGTCTCCGGTGTCGATTCCGCTGTCGTAGGCCTGGCGGTTGTATCGCCAGAATCCATGGCTTCAGTTTCTGAAGCCCTATTGCCCGCTTCTGCACGTCTCTTCTTCTCCGCTGACCTTGTGACTGGCATGACTATAGTCTAGTTTCTTCGTGTGCCGTGAGGGAGCGACAGTGTCCCTCCGTGGCGCGGCGTGTCGGAGTTGATCCGGTGCTCAAGATGTAGAGCTCGAGTGGTCCAGATATCCGGCTCGGAGGACCAAATGTGAGGGCTCGAACTATGAGTTATTCTTCGAAGTGGACTGTATTGCTTCGATTCCCCACAGGATGGTTTGATATGAAGAAAATAAAAGACTCTCGGAGATGTGAAGAGTGTTCCCCAAGTGAGGTTGGGGGCGCTTAGTCGGGCGTTACGACGTTACTATAGAAATCAGCTGGCAGCTTGGTAGTTGCCAGCTTCAATCGTAGGAATGACATGTATTATTATTGTTCAGAGCGCTTTTATGCACTCGGTACTTCCCTCCAGTTTGGCTAAACGGTTACGCCCATGTGCCCTGTCCTAACGGGACAGAAAGAGAGGCTATGCACTTGGGCGCACTATACCGCTCTAGCGGTGTACCGTTAACCACCCTGGAGAAAGTTTCCAAGCTCACTCGGTTCCCACAGTTTATTCATAAAATATCACAATACATTTTATGGCGACTACTATTATGGCTATCATAAAAATCTATATCTATTGTTTTACAATTTCTATTTGTTGGCATTCTTTAATGTTTATGACTAACGGAATTCATTTTTATTGTTTATTTTCTAAAAACTATTTGTAACTATTTTAGGATAACGGTCGTCCGGAACAAGATGGCACCCAAAGAAGAAGACGTATCTATAACAAGTACCTAACATATTATTATGTTTTTTATATAATATTATTATTTGTTAACGTTGTAAACAGCATTTAGATTAAGATGAGTAATATAATATATTATAATAATTGAGGTTTATGAGTATACTCCAACAATTACCTTACTTACACTGTCAAAGTGAAATCGCAATCACAGTTATAATTAATTATAGGTTGATTGGTTAACCTATATACTGTTATACCTATACTACCTATATTTTATCGTAAGACTAAATGTCCCAATAACTCAGTGAGCATCATAAAATTAGGTCAAAGTAACGCACGGGTTGATTTAAAATTCACAAATTCACAGAAACACCCTTTTCAAATCCGGAGATGCGTAGGTCTTCTCGTCGGAATATTTATTTTTTGATATCTTTTTTCGTTTCCATTTACAGAGTGGTTTCGGAGCCCCGGTATTTTGTTTTGCTTGAAAAATCGCGCTATTCACAAAATGTTTCGCCTGTGTTTCGCTTTTAAGTGTGTAAAGGTTCTATTTTTGGCCCTAGCTGCTGCGTCAAGAGTAAAATGAATGGATTATTCTAATTATAGCATTTTTAGGTTTTCGTACCTCTAAAGGAAAAAACGAAATCCTTATGAATCACTCGTTTGTCCGTCAGACTGCCTGTCAAGACCTTTTTATTCGAGGACGTGTAGAGTTATCGAGTTGAAATTTTTATTATTTTCCATAAAGTTTTTTCTTCCGTACCCCACTTCGCGCACATGTACGAGTGCCAGGGTGCATTTTTAAATCTCATTAAAAATGGTTTTGACGTTTTGTATTGTTTAAGAATTTAACGCTGCATGTGTAATATATGTGCTTGAAATAAAGCAAGACCATCACGATGTTCGTATGATATTGAGCAAATTGCGAGTGCATTAGAAGTATCACTAATCAAAACTAATAAAAACAGGATTCTACGCAAACTACACATATGTATACCTAACACTTAATTTTTTAAGTTTCAAATGGTATACCCTGGTACAGTTCAAACCAGGAAAAATGATAGAGCGCCCACAGAAACTTTATTATGGATACTCTGCCTAATTTATTTCTGGAAATAAGTCCCGGTCCCAAACGGATCTCTCGCATTGATAAGCCTTTCTAACGCTTCCTCCCTGACAATAAAATAAGATTCAAATCAAACTTTAAAATTGCCGCTGCACGTGACTGAGCCTTAATCCAGAGCAGACCATATCCATATGCTTTATAACAGTCTTAAATCTCATTTTATGAAGTCAATTAAAATGATAAAAGTGAATGTTTCTTACCTTTTCGAAATCACTGAACCGATTGGCCTAAAATATAAAAAATGCTTCATTTTTTGCGTAAGTGCGTGCGTGCGTGCGTGTGTGTGCTGTTTAATACATCTTCGCAGCTATACGGTCAACCGTACCAATACGTACTAATAATGGAGCTGAAATTTGATATTTAGAAAGTTAATTAAGACCCTAATAGCAAATATATGTGTTACTACAAAGGTTACTTTTCAGCTGAAAAACTGCTTGGCGCTGATAATACTCGTACCTATTATTAAAATATGATTCAGGCCTTGTCCTTGTTACGTCGCTCAGAGAATAATGCCTCAGAAAATCTAAAGGAACGTCAAACGATTTGTAAACATGATACAGTAAAATGTACCTATGTAAATTATCATCAGCTCGCATTGTGAACTGGCGCATTATTCAAATATTTCAATGGTAGGTACTGTACAATATGACTCTTTGTTCGATCTTCGCGATGACAGTTAGGTACTTGAATATCTATTAATAGTTACTAATGTTTACTGTTACCTATTGTTACTTTATCATTCTATAATTATAAATATTATAAATACGACACGGCTGTACTCACGTTAATCATTCGTTGAGATATGTCTCAACCACGGTTTCGGACAATTACGATGTCCTTCATCAGGAGTTCACGCCTGCAGTAACCGACGCTGACGCAGAGTCAGAGAGACATCGTAATTGTCCGAAACCGTGGTTGAGACATATCTCAACGAATGATTAACGTGAGTACAGCCGTATTTATAATATGGATAACATTTACGGTAGTTTCCAAAATCGTATAATTATAAAGGTGAAAGTTTGTATGTCAGTGTGTATGTTTGTTGCTCTTTCAAAAACCCCGGAACTGACTGCGATTAAACTTGATTCGTCGATATTTGGAAACCTGGAAGAACGCATAGTATATCCTGATTTTACAGGGTAAAACCGGAGTCGTAGCTTGTACGATATAATATAGTTGTACGACATATTTTTATTAAAAGCTTGTTTAGCTAATATATATAAGAACACACACACCCATATTATCACATATACACACACATCACTCACACACATTGTCACTTAACTTTTATGAAAATTACGAAATTTGGAAATGTGAAATGAATTAATAATTATAGAAAATTAATGGAATCTCGTTCTCGATCTCGTTTTAAGCTTTCATTATACGTTGGTAGCCATTGTAATAAAATATTTATTTTATCATCAAGCACTAAAAACATAGAATTAATAAAACGACAAAGCAACAGTTATTTTAGTTTTAAATGATCTATATAATATAATATTATATTATTGTCCAAAAACGTTTTAAACCAAACAAATAACCAAATAAGTATTTCCATTTATTAGGCATTCATTTGTTTTAAATTAACTACATATCAAATTCAATAACTAGTTAAATATAATTAACATAAAATATGTGAATATTAATTTAACGCATGACTATATAATGTCGTTCTGATTGTAATCTCGTATCAGTTAATTAATATATCAGAGTAGTACGTAGAATGTATATACTTAGGAGGTATAATATACTCGTACAATACCTTGAATAATTATAATATAATATTATCTACAATAATTAGCTAGGTTTCTCATGAGCAAATTATCTTCTCTATTGAAATGGCCAAGGACTACTTATTTTAATTAACTATAAGGCTAGAAAATAAGAATAAATCAATGTGACAACATCACAGTTTCTTATTAGACGAATGTTACCTACATACGAGTAATATAAAATCATAGTTATTAAAAAAAGCTTTCAGAACGCTTCTGTACTGCATTCGATCTGAACCTAATCCGATTCAACGTAAAAGTATTTGTATTCTTTTCTTTCATTGTTACTTTTTTTATGCTATTTTTGTCCGTAATGCAGGGTTATTCACTTACCCAAATTTGGTAACCGAATCGAAGTTACTACAACTACTTAACAACGAGTTCCGATTTTGAGCTATTCACATAATATCCGCTATGGAAACGAATCGTAGATCGTACCGATTTGATACGTCAAAAAAGTATTAGAATGATATGTATTCATGATGAAAAAAGTATGAAATGTACTGATGAGTATAAATGGGCTGATGACGGACCGATAACGAACTCGTAGTAGACATCGTAGTATTTGTTCGAATACCGTCAGGGTGCGTCATGTGTTTTCGGACCGGATGAAGTAGTGTGCAGTTTTGCTTTTACAGTTAGTAGTAAAGCAGCTGTAGATATAGATAAATGCGTATAATGTATTACTAATTCATTGCACTTTTCCATTTTTGTTAACAACATTGAATTAATAAGTATATATGGTGGTATGTATGGTGTAGTGAGCAGTGATGTGCAAACATTACTGTGCTTCGGTAGGAGGGCACTGTAGCTAGTGGAATTACTGGGCTAAAGAGTCTTAACATCTTATGACTCTTGAGTAAGAAGCGTTGGTGCAGTGTTCCTTGAATTTCACATCATTGTGAAATCCTAGGTAGCACTGTACTGATTATGGGCAGCGTTATCTCTTAACATCAGTAGAGCGTCTTGCTCGTTTTCTACTTCATCACAGAAAAAAAAAATGGTATCATTTTCTTAGCTATATAATTCAAAGTTTTCCCAATTTAACATGCTACGTAACATATACGCGGTAGATTTCTTCAACGTCAGCACATAAATGACGTTCATTACAAGTTAATGTGACGCCGTAGCCGTTACCGTCTTAAGTATGGGTAATAAATCTACTTACAGTCTTCAGGAAGAGCTGTAGATTAGGAAGATACGTTTTAAAGCTTTTATCTATTTTAAAGGTATTTTAAATTGTTTTTGTTTTAGGAGCGTAATAATATATTTCTCTCTATCTATTTTAGTGTCGCGTCGTAGAGGCAGATAAAATCTAAATACTTAAAAAGAAAGAGTGACTGATTGACTGACTGATCTATCAACGCATAGCCCAAACCGCTGAATGGATTAGGTCGACATTTGGAATATAAGTAGTTTTTATGACGTAGACCTCCGCTAAGGAATTCTCCACGCGGGCAAAGCCGCGAGCATAAGCTAGTTATTGATGTAACGTTTATTATAATTTCAACGTTTCAAATTAATTTACAAATGTTATGTGGTTATATCAAACTCACTCTAGTTTGAAATTACGGACGTACTACTTAGACACTTTAGAATGTGTGCTATAATTATTAATATACGGTACTATGGTTTGAAATATATGGTTAAAGTATCAAAGTACTCGTAATACAAATTTTGAGACTTTGCATAAACAATGTGTTTTAATTTGCCAATCCTTGAATGAAATTAAGCACTTTGTTGACCCTTTATTTTATTAAATACTATCTTTTCTTTTGTTGACAGCATGCCGTGGCAAGGCGTAAAGAGTGCGGGGTGAGAGAGACCCGCGAGCGCCATGAGCGCTCCCGACCCGGCGGTGCTTGAAGCGCTGAAAGGGCACACGCACCACAGCGACAAGTGGCCCGGACCTCGCGCTGTCAAGATATACGTCGCGTCAGTTTATAATGGTACGTTTGATGGTCAGTTAGGCAGAATCATAGGTATGTTTGCCGTGAACGCTTCAGACGTGAATGTGCTGCAAGCGCTGAAATGGTACACGGTACACGCCCACCACTCCAGTGGCCCGCAACTTTCACTGTCTGATATCGCGTCCGATTATTATATAATAATTAATTATATTAGAGGTATATTATATTTAATTTGTTCTAACATATGTACGTTCCATGAAGTCGATTTGTTTAATGACTCTGAAACGTTATTAGCGAAATTAGGATTGTTTTTAAATAATAACTGTACCTCCAATTTAAATTTAGTTAAGGTAGAAAGCGGATTTGGAGTTTTTTTGAGCTTTCTACTTATTTTTATCAATAAATAAATAAGAGCACGAGGGCCATGTGCTACAGGGCTGATAGTTGCTGGGAGGGCTGGTTTCCGTTAGAAAAGGAAGTTATCAAGTGGTGAGCACGGACCGTGATAGGTATCGTAAGCTCACTTCTATTTGCAAGTAACTCACCGTTTCCATCCAAAGCTCTAAAGGGTATTCAAGGTTGAGCAGCACTACTTGACTTCTCCCGGCTGATAATGATGTATGTATTTAGTTAGTTATTCTAACGCAAGCCGACTCGTCAATAGTTACCTACTTCGAAACCTTAATTAGCGATGGAGAAATAGTAGATAACTACACAATAGAATCCTTAATTAAGGTTCAAATAAATAGTGGAAAAGCACAGAAGTTTCGGCCAGAGCTACAACTTTTTTCAACTTCAGTACAAGCTGCTGGAAAAAAGGAAAAGTTTTTACTTTTTTAATCAACAGGGCTTATAGGCGCTCCGGTACATTTAGCCTCCCCAAAGTTTTTTACAAGCTAACTGTGAACTTTTTTGCAGACTTTCGTGAGGAGAGGCGCCAGATCCTGGAAATGGTCGGTCCTGAATTGCAATCCACTTACGACGATCGCTATATTGAGGTAAGGGGTCCTTAGAATCGATGAATTATTATTATTAAAATATCTTCCTTATTTCTGTATTTCGTGAAAGGAAAAGGCATTTTATTATAATGCGATTCTATAACGTTGTGGGTGTCGAAAAAACGTAAAACGTCTTGTGCTAACTTTTATTTAAATAACGATGTTTTCTTTTTACTTTATAGGTAGGTAATTTTGACTGTTGAATAAACATTTAATCTGAATACGTTTATGTTTTATATACAGAACCATTTTAGGTACAAACACAGATTGCAAAAAATCTCATTACACTTTTACAGCAGTTCGGATTCAAACAGAATTTCGGAGCCTTTGATATAGGATTAAGTCCGACTAACGGAAGTAAACAAGGCCAAAGCAAAAATGTAGATTAATTAAAGTGACATCATGTCCCGCCTAGGTATATTAAACATTCCGTCAAATGCTTTGGAATCGCGTAATTCCTGCAGGTATTGCAAATTCCTGGGAACTTTGCGAACGTGATACTGTACTGTGACATCAGCTGTGGACTACCCTGAAAGTTTGTTACAACTTCGTGTTTTATTAACTCGCGCGAGTGCTGCTGTATTTTTAGCAGTTTCAGGGTAGTTTCTTGTAATGAAACTTGATACTTCTCTGTTTTTGTCTTCACAAGTTTGTGGATGTTTTTGAAAAAGGCTTACGAGTAGAGTTTATTCGTCGTAAAAAATATAGTAAGAAGTATTTTTTCTGATCCTATTCAAACTGTAATGTTATGGAATTGTGAAATTTGTGAAATCCTAGTTTACACTGTGCTGATTAAATAATATATGGGCAGCGTTATCTCTTACCATCAGGAGAGCGTCTTGCTCGTCTTATTACTTCGCATAAAAACATTTTTAACTAGAAAACACCAAATGAACATTGTTCTGTAACTCAATACTGCGGTAAAGGACGTCTGAGTTGGTTCAACAAACACCAGTGCTCAAGTCCTCATCAGTGCGCTACTTTAGAACGCAAGTTACTTCGTAACATAACACCTGCCTACAACGCAAAACTTTGTTTGAGGAACCTTGTGATATTTATTTCAATAGTTGTTTGCTATCCGTAGAACAAAGATATTATTATGTACCTACGTCCTACGTTCATCTGAATTTTTTTATTTTACAAGCTTTTATTTCCTTTCACCTGTCCCGTTGTCGGATGAAAATGCAATATTATTATGACATGGAGCTGATCCGTTGATGGAGCTGGAAGATGGACATAGGAAGTCGGTAATTAAACGACACAACCCCATCGAGTTTGGGCTCGTATGATTCGTCTTGACGGGTACATTGGTGCTAGATGGTAATAATGAAAGCTAGTTTTTAAAAAGTTTTTGAAGTGAAAACTTCTTTAGCGGCGCTGAGCACTTTTTTGTATGGGTAAAAACTTTAAAACTCGCGTCAGGGTCACGTGATGCTGATCGAAAAAGCGTAAGATCGAGGGGAAGGGAGAGGAACTAGTATCTCCCACTCTTTCTACCGTGCCTGAGTGTGCTCTGCTCTGTTGATGGTGTAAAAGTCGTCGAAATTATGGATGGAAGTTGATTTTTCTGAGAGATAAAATTTAATGTAATATATAAATAACGATATAATATTATAAATAACAACATATAAATTGTCATATTTGTGTACGATAGCGCAATAAATAAACATTGTATTCTACCTCATAAATGATAGTACTTTTATACTTATAATTAAACACAACGTTAATATTGAAGTTTTTTTTTTTAATTTCACTTGTTAGGATAGCAATACAAGTAATTTGTCTTGCGCATAAATTTACCTTAACTTTTTGGACCCTAGAGTAGGTAAGACATATTTTTGTATTCCAGGGTCAAAAATGTTAGGATAAAATTTGTGTCGATCTAACTTCAAATCACTATTCTGTGAGGTAGGAATTTTTAAATGTAACTCTGTTCAACGGATAACTCTCCATGGTAAATAAAAAAATTCAAGTGAACTTTTTATCTAATCTGACCTAAAATTAAAAAGCATCATCATGAAAACTACAAATATAATAACAAAAAACTGGCAAATACATTTCCGTAGTGATCCTTTCACAGCAAAATGAAAAATCTTCCCGATCGAAAACATGAAATACTCGGAACATCATGAAAACTGAAAATACGCTGCCGCGACACTTAATCTACTAAAACATTAAAAAGTCTTCACGAATTTACCATTATTTGTGCTGTAACTTAACGCTGCAAAGGACATGCGAGTTGCTTCAACAAACACCTCCAGTAAACACGAGTACATAAACAGTGCACCACTTAAGAACGGGAGTTAGTTCCAAACGTAACATATACGAGTACCTACACAGTCCAACTTTGTATACAGAAAGTTGTAGTGCTATTACTTGTCTCCCCGTTGACACGTAGAAATAGGAGTGATCAAAAGTTGTATATAAGGAATACGTGACTGATTGATTCACTGAGTGACTGACTGATCTATCAATTCAGCGTTCAGCTCAACCCGGCTCAGGTCACATGGCTCGACCGCATAGTTCGATCAATCAGACTACGCGAACGTTTTTCTTATTAGTTCGATTTTAAAACCTATGAATAGATTTCATTTATTTATACAACAAAGTAAGAAGACGAGCAAGACGCAAGAAGCAAGACTCCTGATGGTAAGAGATAACGCTGCCCATAATTAGTACAGGGCTACCCAGTGCACTGCGCCATCGCTTCATCTTGAGAGTCATAAGATGTTAAGACTCTTCAGCCCAGTAATTTTACTAGCTACAGTGCCCTCCTACCGAAGCACAGCAATGTTTGCACATCACTGCTCAGGTGGTAGAATAACTGGCACTGATAGGGCTTAAATTTCACACACAGATTTTTGGCTTAGTAATCCATTAAGACGATTTCTTAATGCGCGCAAAACCGTGAGCACCATACAATTAGAATATTTGATCGATGTTTGCAGATTTATCAAAAACATATTTTTACAAAATATTGACTAATTAATTACATTGTTAAAACACTAGCAGCCAAGCACTTTTATTAATTCCCTTCGTATATTATGTGCTAAGCTTAGATTTTAAAAGTTGCATTAAATATTGCCTTGAAAATTTTCAAATCATAAGTAGATTTAATTTTATATAACTATAAATAATGTTTCGAACTGTAGGTACCCGCGATGACGCCCGCGTGTCAGAATGTGTGATTTTTACAACTGTTCAATAGATGGATATTAATAAAACTTTATTGAAACTCAAAAAAAAACTTATACAAAAATCTTAAAACTAAAACACAATATATCAATAACTAGCTGCGTCCAGCGGTTTTACCCGCTGTATTGTAGCCTATGTGTTATTCCAGGGTCTAAGCTATCCCTTTACCAAATTTCAGATCAATCGGTCCACCCGTTTAGGTGTGAAAGAGTAACAAACGTACATCCAGAAATCTTTACATTCTTACAAACTTTCATGTTTATAATATTAGTAAGATAATTATACATTCAATAATGAATGAATGAATAGTTTATTTGCTTAAATACAGGTTAATAACAAGTTCTTATGATAGATATACATAAATAGTTCTTACTGTATTTGACATAATCTGTCGTGCAAATATTTAGTTATGTCTACATAAATCTAGTTACATTTTTCATTACAAGTATATAACATTAAATACAAAATTAAAATTGAATTGAAATTAATATTTATAAAATTAAAATTTAAAATTTAAATAATCATCTAATGAGTAAAACATCTGTCACTAAGCCATTTAAATATTTTTGTATAAAATTCATTTGCCACAATAAGATGTATCCACTGGATGTACCTAAAATAAAAATAGGCATATTGATTGAACTGTTTTTCATTGTAGTAAATAGCTCGGCTGATTTTATTAAACCAAAATTGTTAAATTTTTTACATAAAAGTAGGAAACCAAGCCTATTTTTTGCGTTTATTAAAGTATGAAAAACAAAACACACTGTTTTAGTATATATTACAATATAACTATGGAATCATTGACAACCAAATCGTCTTTCTTTTCGCTATCAAAACTTTTTTTGTTAAGAAAATTTTGCCAAAAAAAAAACAGGAAAAATCAGGATCCTTGGAAGAATCCTGGAACGGTAGGGCGTTGCAAAAAATTAAATGCAACAATTTTTTTTTAGTTTTGCATCTTTTAGTAACTCCAAAATGGCTTTCTAGAAAAAAAATATATTATTACCTATATATTTTATAGGTTATATTCGTTTCATTTTTCTGCGCCATCTTGTCTTCGTCCAGAATCTATAGGTATATTATGCAGTATGCAGTACCTTCTAATAATAATATTACATAAATAACCCATTTTAACGTTTTCTACTTAGGTCGAGTTTGTGGACATGCATTATGGGACCGACGGTGGGGACGAGACCAATCCAGCTCTGCTTCGATACCATCTCGACGAGATCCGATGCTGCAACCAAACTTCTAAGGCTGGATATTTTCTGGTAGGTTTCATTAATTTTATCGCCGCTCCACAAACATTATTTGTGTTTTCACGGGATAAAGAGGTATAAGGCCAACATTTTCGTGTTTTTGCTAGTGTCAAGTATAATATTAATTTTCATCAAGTAATAAGTTGAAATGAGTTGTTAGTCAGGTCACTATGACAATATGCGTATCAGCTCGTCTAGTCACGTTGACCTCCATTAAGCCGGATAGAAATTTACTGGAAGTTCTTGGGAGTTTTGGAGGGAGAACCAAAAATCACATAATTTCAGCACCATATCACTTACCTATTTTATCTGTGTGCATATTCAAAAACATTAAGCATGCAAATTTCACCATTATTACTCGCGAATAACACTCTAATTAAACAAATCAAGACGTTTTGTCAAGGCAAAAGCCGTGAAGCAAATGATGTGACAATGGCGTTTCCGCCCAAACTCCTTCTGGTAGGTTTAGTTTAACTAGTAAAATATGTCTAAATTAGCATTTTATAAAATTATTCCTGTAGTTCCTACCCGTTCTTTATAAAGAGGCACTTTCCGTTTGTAGCAAACCCCTAACAATTTAATACTTGTTTATTAGATAATACATTCTTTATTAATAGATAAACATAGTATTAATTTAATTTTATAGTATTGAATTGTAAGGTAATTTTGCCATTAATGATACACGAAGTAATCAAAATTTACGAGCTAATTTCCGTAAATACGTACTACCAAACTTTTGGTAGAAAAATGTGTCTCATTATATACCTAAAAATCTTATGCCCTGAGGAAATAAACTGTCATTAAAACTTTCGTTAAAAGCTATTAGGAACTCATTTGTAAAACAGTTCACATTTCGTTATTTTACGGTTTGTAATTATTCTGAGTTTATTTTACGAATAGCAGAAGAAAAAAAAGAAAAGAAGAATAGCAGTTTTAGGGAAAAGATTAAATAAAAGTAAGAAATAAAATGAGAATTTATTTTCATGGATTCCATTATGTCTATGGCAAGTGTAAATATCCGTCTGTTTTATTTGGTTAAATTTAATGAATTTTGCGAATTTTTATAAGTACCTATTAATGGTGGATTAATAAATAATTATTATGTGTTCGTTTGTGTCCATGAATAAGTAAGTGAAAGTGAAACAGAGTCACAGTTGTTACGTTTGCAATGTTTGAAATGAAATCCAAAGGAAAAATTTAAGTAAGACGCCACCATCTTACTTAAGGATTGGCGCGCAAACTTACGTCAAAAAGGGTGCTCTATAAATTACTTATCTATTTTGTTTTGAAAAAGTGTTTAATTCGTGATTATGATGGATTGGAAGAAATGCTTACTTAGCTTAAATAACTTTACAATTATTTTATTATTAGTCCAGCCATTCTGTAAATTTCAACGCAATCGCCTCGTAAATTACGAACTTAAAAAGGAAACAAATATTTACCTATCTAAATATCCACACCAAAATTCAGAGAAAAAAAAGAACCATTTCCCCCATAGCCTACTACTAAGTACATATACTACATATTCAATACAGAGATAATATCAATAATAGGTAGACTAAGCACATAGCTTTACTATCAGATAATAAGTATTATTGTCGCAATCCATTGGCATTTTCACAAAAGAATTTGAGCAAACAAGGAGATTACGGTAAACAAACGCTGGACAAACGACAAACGGCCCATTATTCAAGATCCGAGAGAAATAAGCCGTGTGCCGATATTCTTAGGAATAATCCATTCGGAATCCTTCTTACCTGTAGATTGAGAATTTCGACCGACTTGGCGGATTGTTTTTCAATAAATATTTAAGGATTTACTAAGCTTTGTCTTTACCGAAAAATAAAACTTTCCTCTTTGGAAATTAAATATAGGAATTACAGCTAAAGTGTTACATTGTTCAAGTTGAGATAGGTTTTTTTTATTTTATTATCATAAACAGGAACCGCTTTATTAGTATTTTGGTCTGGTATACAAAATTAATGAACAACAATTATTAGTTATTATTTAATATTTAGTGTTAATTCCGCTCTAAATTTCTGAGTCTAACTAAGTTTTTAAGAGATGGCGAGGAATTCAAACGTTACCAAAATAGTAATTAGTATTAATTCCACCACCGAGTGCACCACCCGCCCTCCCGTATATGCATGCATTAAGGGTTACAACTATTTGTTAGTGTTAGTTATGTGGTTACGCGAAACTTAGCTAGAACAAAGGATACGAAACGACGACGACAACGATGACAAACCGCTGCCGGACGCTACGCAAAAATAGACTACAACGCTGACACGTGTTTCGCCTCTGCACGAGGCATCTTCAGAGAGATGTTCACTCGCCGACCGCTGGACATGGAGTGAAGCAAAATTTTGATTTTGAGTGCAAACATGTCGTGGGCGACCCACGGATTCTGTTTTACTATAGATATGTCGATGATATAATTATTTGTTGGTTAGGAACTACCCGTCAGATAGATTTGTTTTTAAATACATTAAATAATATACACCCAAAGATTAAATTCAAATTAGAGACAGAGGTAAATAAAACGCTTAATTTTTTTAGATCTCACTTTAATGAGGGTAAATGATAAAATAGAGTTTAAAATTTTTCGTAAACCCACTCACACAGATGTTGTTATTCCCTCTTCTTCTTGTCATCCATATCAACATAAGGTAGTTGCCTTCCGCAGCTATATCCATAGGTTAAGCACTATACCTTTAAGCCAATTAGATTATCAGAAAGAATTAAATATTATTTATCACATAGCTATTTCCAACGGCTACAATAAACAATTAATTGACAATTTGATTAGAAAGAAACAACAGGCCGTGGCTCGCTCACTACTGTTTGCGGGTAGAGTAGATACTGACAATAACAACAAATATGCGGGCAGTTTGACGTACATGGGCCCCATTTCCGACAAAATTTCAAAGTTATTAAAGAAACATAATGTTCAGGTAGCTTTTCGTACTGATAGGAGAATTCGCCGTCTTTGTAACGGTAAAGATAAGTTAGAAAATGATAAAAAGTCGGGTGTTTATAAATTAACGTGTGACAATTGTGATGGGGTCTATGTTGGTCAAACTGGCCGCAATTTTAACATTAGATTTAAAGAACATATCGCCGCGTATAGGAATAATCACCCAGAAACATCTAATTTCGCGAAACATTTAATCGAGTCGAATCATCCGTTAAATGACAATAATAATTTTAAAATTTTACATACTTGTGAAAAAGGTATCCGGTTGAGTGTTTTAGAACATTTAGAAATTTTAAAACATAAAAATAATATTAATTATACACTGTTGAATGAACAAATTAATATTAGTAACTCAACATTATTACGTTTTGCGGCGGGTAACACAGGGAGGGGAGCTTAACATAAAAGACGTGGTAGGTGTTGTTTTGCTTCACTCCCTGTCCACCGGTCGGCGAGTGAACATCTCTCTGAAGATGCCTCGTGCAGAGGCGAAACACGTGTCAGCGTTGTAGTCTATTTTTGCGTAGCGTCCGGCAGCGGTTTGTCATCGTTGTCGTCGTCGTTTCGTATCCTTTGTTCTAGCTAAGTTTCGCGTAACCACATAACTAACACTAACAAATAGTTGTAACCCTTAATGCATGCATATGCGGGAGGTGCACTCGGTGGTGGAATTAATACTAATTACTATTTTGGTAACGTTTGAATTCCTCGCCATCTCTTAAAAACTTAGTTAGACTCAGAAATTTAGAGCGGAATTAACACTAAATATTAAATAATAACTAATAATAGTTGTGATGGATTTCCGCAAAGTAACGCCTAGTTCCATAAATTATTAATGAACAAAAAACTGAGTAGCATTATGGCAATTATATTAGATCGCGAAGCTGGTGCGTTAGAAAAAAAAACTTTTGCTGCTTTTACCATGAAGGCGGCACTTTTTTTACAGCACTTGGAACTCCTTGGTCTTTGCTTAATTTAAAAAAGAATAGGATGCGTTTGTCTTTTGTTTTTTTTACTACGACTTTATTTTTACATTTTCAATTTGTTTCAAACGCAATTAAAATTGATCGAATTAGCGTTACTTTGCGAAAATCCATGATAATAATAATTAACAATTAATAACATTCCTTACATTTAAAATTAAAAACTCAAAAGGACCCCTGTGCGTTGGACTTTTTTGTCTTCGTGTACGCATATGAAAAGGCCCCGGGCTTAGCCCGTGTTTAAAAGCGACATTTAATTAAACATAAATGTTTAGTACATACATATACTAAATGATTATATTATCTTAACTAGTAGACCCGCGCGCACTTCGTGGGCAGTCTGCTTGGTTGTCACCTATTACATAAAAAACAACTCAATTAAAATTAATTTTGTTTGTTGCAGTGCCTAATCGGTGGTGATTCATCATCGTACCTTCCAGTGCTGCCATTCCAGATACCCTCAGATATATTCATAGAACTAGTGAAGACGGAATCACCACAAGCCGACCTCGTCCATGCTTGCTACCGGCTGGAAGACGAGGTTTACTATTTGGAAGATGATGATAAATGGTAAGAATTACTATATTCTTTAGGTATTTCAGAACAAGCTGATTAAAAAACCTATTAAGTTAATATTATCTTCAAAAATGAGCACCAATAAAATGCCCTAACTTACGCAAACAAAAAAAAGGCAATGATTTTAATTACATTTAATTTTAAACAACCACAACAACAACGAACGTTAATTTTTTTATGCTACTAAATAAGAACATGAGCAAAACGCTCTCCGAATGGTAAGAGATAACTCTGCCCATAATTAGTACAGTGTTACCCAAGATTTTACAATGATGTGAAATTCAAGGTCCACTGCACCTACGCTCTTCAGCCCAGTAATTTAATTACATATACCGATTCAGATTTAATGTTATATTTATATTATAAGGTTTCCTTGGGTAGGTATCTAAATATATTATGCATATTTTTTTGAAAAAGAAAAACCACATTTTATATTAGCATTTTAAGTAAATTTAGCACGGATATATCATTTTTATCGCAAAAATTGTTAGTAAAAACCGGAACCAAGACAAATCGGATTATTCTTGGATTCCCGTGGCGTGCGAGTCTAATGTGATGGAAGCTAAGTAGAAAATAATTCAATAAAGTGGCAGCAAGTTTTGTAGCAGAAAACATATCGAGTTGGCGCAGAGTTATTGTGTTCGAGGGCGAGTTAAGGACGACTTTCGCCTGATTTTTTTAAAGTGGTAGTTATCAAAAGGTTTATATTTCTGAATCACTGAATGATCTGAAGTTTGAATCCCAGCGACTTTAATATAATTTACCTCTATATTTATTATTAGTTGTTGCGGTTAATATGTTGCCCAGGTAGGAATAGCGGCACCTATGACCGACATGAGATCGGCAACACCACTTGTTGTGTATAAGGCAACATAAAACAAAATTTCTTCAAACATAAACTTAAACAGTCGCATTGACAACCCCTTAGGTTCTGGATTAGTACAACGTTTATTTTCAGCGAGTAAAATCGCAAGGCACAGCATTATCAAAATAATTAATTCAAAACACATGGATGTAAAATAATAATATAAAATTTAAAAGACGAAACAGTAACGCTATAAGTTAAAAGAAAATGCGAAAACGATCGGCAACATTATATTTTCACCTACATTTCGCGACCCCGAATTGGGGTGATAAAACCATATTTTCCCTTTACAAGTTTCCTTTTACAAGTCGTTTTATGGCCATCGCCGTCGCGATGAGTCCAATATAGAATTCGGAAGAGGACTTTGATCATCTTTATTCGCATCTCATCTATTTAGGCTATAACTGTTTACGAGCCGTTTCGTTGAAACGAGGTCCGATTACTCAGTGGGATCGTAAAATAAATAATTTATTGTGTACCGTGTACATTGGAGTCTTGAAGGTACGGTACGGTGTAAGACAGTGCTTAATCTTTCTCTGAAAATTAATTATTCATATAAAGGAAAGTGAAAGTGCGTAAGGACTCTAAAGAGTTTATTTAAACTCATCAGTTTCAAGAAAAAATGCCTTTGTAACACTTAGTAATAAACATTTTTTCTTTCGTAAAAGATAATTATTTTGTTTTAAAGAGTGTATTTTTTATAATTTGTGTTTCATTGCCCAGTTGGTCTTAATTCATCCCTACTGGGTACATAATATACGTTGATGTTACGTAATATTTAGTCCACTCTCCTCTATTATTATGTAATGGTCAACTATGGTCGTGTAAGTACATGATATTCTATTTAGGTTGCTCAATGACCTGAGCTAAGCTTTTAGCTCATCCAATACAAAATTGAAAGACCTTTTACAGACAACAATATGTAACCTTTCGCACTTGTAGATGTGTCCCAATAGGACCTCCTTCACAGATATACGTTGGTATAGCACAATAGATGCCACCATCGAGTCAATTGACAAGATTTTTTTTCAGCCTTATTGTATTTTTTCCAAATTGATCTAATAGAATCATTCTTCAAAAACAAATTTTATGTAACCGAAGAAGACCGTCTTACTTGACTGACTGGTACCGACTGCTACGTAACGTAAGCGCATGAAACAGCTATCAATGTCCAGTAAATATACTAGATCACCTTAGTGATAGTGGAGGGTGTGTTTACGAACGCAGAGTGAAAAAGAATGGGCTAGGAATGACTAATCAAATAAAACTTACATTTTTGTGACATCACCATCCCAGCACTGTGATGAGTAGTTTTAGCCCGCTCTACAACATTTTGCGTCAGTGCTTTTATAATCTGTTCCATTGTCACCCCAAAAACTGTTTCCTTTTTGTGTTTTGACTTTTTTTCACTGTCGGATACGGCCTAGTTAATACTTATATACGGCCTATTGAAAATCATCCCAGTTTGAATATGCTAATGAGAGCATTGCTCTACTAATTTCGGAAAGTGGGTAATCTCGCGGCTCCTATTCTAACATGTTATCTGTATCCTATCCCCATAAATATTTCTGCACCTTCCGCTGGGCCCTACAGGTTATCTTTTATTGCGGGTATGGGATAGGTAAGGATGGGACGAAAGGATGTATCGCTCATGAGGGCGTGGGCAGAATAATGTTTACTTTCTTTGTGTTGCTT
This sequence comes from Hemithea aestivaria, assembly GCA_947507615.1. NCBI lineage: Eukaryota > Metazoa > Arthropoda > Insecta > Lepidoptera > Geometridae > Hemithea > Hemithea aestivaria. The sequence goes on along the minus strand of OX382325.1, from coordinate 14,166,874 downwards.
ACCTTTGAAAATTGTACCTTCGCGATCCTCGGGGGCCTTGGCAATCAAGTAGATGAACTCGTTTTGAAGAAATAAAATTGTGTTTAAAAAAGATAATAAAAAATTGATAGAAAAATAGAAGTCTATGCTGCGCATATCACACTAATAAAGATAATTTCAATAAATACGATGCATAGGCCTAAAAACTTCCTTAGTAAATAAAACCTAAACCAAATTTGTAATTCTGATCAAGAGTTCCAAGAATAGTTGTATAAAATAACAATGAAACAAGTTTTCCCGTAACAAAAGGAAAATATATTTTCTTTAATGAAACAATGTCTACGTTTACCTAACTTTTACACCTAATTTGCTCAGCAATCCGATATCGGATCTCTTGAAGATACCCGACACATTGTTAGCTAAGTAATTCGATGAACAGGAAAGTCGTCAGAATAGCTAGAATAATTTTACCCCCAGTTTCACTTTTGCCGTAAATTTAGAGCCGTGTTTGTTGGCGAAACTTTGGTACCTACCTATTATCATTTGAACAAAACCGCTGAAACTTCGGGCTTAATGGGAGACGTAACCAGCACCTAACATTTGGTATTCGAGCACATTCATTTGGAAGAGTAACTTTGCAAGCGCTGTAGATCTTGTCAACGAATGTTTTGTGAATTATTAAATTATGTAAGAGTGTGATATTAAATTATGTAGTTATGTTGTGTTATTTATAGTAAGTGTTTTTGTAATTGTATAAATGAGATGACAAGCATTACATTTGTATATTACCTTGTAAATTTTGTAAAGTGACTCAAACTCGATATAAGAGATGTTGTCATCTCTATATTACTATAATATGTTCTTTTTGTATTTTTTTTATTTTACTTTTTTTTCTTGGCTATGGAACATCCTGAATAGAAGACCCAGAATAATATTTCTTATCGTAATAGCCTGATAATTGATAATGTACACCTACAATGAATAGGTACTATTTAATTATATAAAAAAACTAACTACGATCGACTCGCTTTTAGCACGGTAAAGAGATATACAGTAGTTTGACTCCATAGAAACGGCCGGAATTTGGGAGTGAGTAGATGTGGGCAGATGTGGGTAGAAGTGTATATAATCCAGAAGCGGTTGCCACGCAGCGACGGGCGGACGTCGCGATAGTTTTTTGCAAGTATTTAGTGTAATTTACGTTATTTACTTTGGACGTATGTATACATAATATGATAAATTATATAAAATGGCAAAAATAGCACTCGATATTATGCTGTTTTTGAGGTAAGTTAGTATGAAGTTATTATAATATTTATTTTTTATTTTTAAAAGTATTCTGCTGAAGTAAGAGTGCGAGTAAGAGACCGAGTAAGAGTGCGAGTAAGAGTCCGATAAGAGTGCAAGTAAGAAACTGAGTAAGGATGAGTGTAAGTGTCCGAGTAAGAGTGCGAGTAATAGTCCGAGTAAGAGTGCGAATAAGAGTAAGATTCTCAGAAAGAGTTCGAGTAAGAGTTTGGGTAAGAGTCCGAGTAAGATTCTCAGAAAGAGTTCGAGTAAGAGTTTGGGTAAGAGTCCGAGTAAGATTCCGAGTAAGATTCCGAGTAAGAGTTCGAGTAAGAGTGCGAGTAAGAGTTCGAGTAAGAGTTTGAGTAAGAGTGCGAGTAAGAGTCCAAGTCTTGTCTCTTGTCTTATCTCTTGTCTTGTCTCGTCTCTTGTCTCGTCTCTTGTCTTGTCTCTTGTCTTGTCTCTTGTCTTGTCTCTTGTCTTGTCTCTTGTCTTGTCTCTTGTCTTGTCTCTTGTCTTGTCTCTTGTCTTGTCTCTTGTCTTGTCTCTTGTCTTGTCTCTTGTCTTGTCTCTTGTCTTGTCTTGTCTCTTGTCTTGTCTCTTGTCTTGTCTCTTGTCTTGTCTCTTGTCTTGTCTCTTGTCTTGTCTCTTTTCTTGTCTCTTGTCTTGTCTCTTGTCTTGTCTCTTGTCTTGTCTCTTGTCTTGTCTCTTGTCTTGTCTCTTGTCTTGTCTCTTGTCTTGTCTCTTGTCTTGTCTCTTGTCTTGTCTCTTGTCTTGTCTCTTGTCTTGTCTCTTGTCTTGTCTTGATAGTAGCTTAAGTAAGTAGATGATATGAAATAGGCAGTGATGTATAAGATACTCTATTCAGAGTATCTGAAATACAAGATGTAAGATACTTTTAAAAAAAGCATTTCAGATACCAGATACAGATAATTTTCTTAAAAGGTATTAATTGTATCTGTATCTGAAATACTAAATACAAAATACCTATCTATCAAATACTTTTTAAAGATAATGAAAGAATACAACATTTAATTTAACTAAGTTTATTTGTTCGAGAAAACAATTTAGAATCGAATAGACTGCGTTGATAACAAAGAATGTGACAAGACAAAATATGAGGGTATTTATTGTTACAAAATGGCGACAAAAATTTACAATAAACTTCCTATAGGATATAATCAATTAAGCAAAAATGAATTTTATAATAAAATATTTAAATGGCTATGTGACAGATGTTTTTACTTATTAGATGAATATTTTAAACTAGCTGACCCGCGCGCACTTCGTTGCGCGTGACAGTCAATAAAGCGAAAGTTTGGTGCTGCCATTTAGGATTGTATTTCCATCTCCGCGATTTTGTGAGCGTAAAATAGTTTTAACCCAGTGGGTAGTGAATAATATCGGACTGGGTATATCTATGAAGTTTTGTTTTGCTATCGCAGGAACCAGTCCTGTGTTCTTTCCCGGAGGTCAAACTATCTCGGTTTAACGGTTGTTGATTGTCTTCACAAATTTTCACGCCTCTTTTCAGGAATTAGAACTATTTGTGGTCCTTTCCCGGTAACCCTTAAACTTATCTCTACTGTAATGTACCTAAACCTAAGTTAAATTATAATTATTGGTTACCAATTTCTCACACTATCTTTCTCACGACTCAAATCAATTCTGATTCCTGAATTCCCATTAAAACTCTGACTCTCCTTCCTCCTGCCTGTAATACTGATTCTCCCTAATAGTTAATTTCTGACATAAAAACTATTCAATAACTTTCCATGCAAACGTTTTTCGGAAATAATTCCCGTTCTCCTGGGAATTTCACAAAATCCCTCCTTATTGGTCGCCTACGTTATATTAAGAATACGTTGACCAAATTTTAGCTAAAACGAAGAAGCGGCTACCGATTTCCTACACAAACTGCATCCCCCCCCTTTCCTCCCCTTAAAGGTTGATTTCTGGGATAAAAAGTGTCTCGTATCATTTTTTATGACTCAAACTAAAGGTTGTATCAAATTTTAGCGTAATAGATAGAGTCAACGGTTCTAAATTTCATTTTGTTGCAGCTATTTCGAAATTGATTTGATTTCCATCCCCGCGGCGTTGAATTAGTATACATAGTTATATTTCCTCCCGCTCTGGATAGCGAAGAAAATCGAGCCAAGTATTTCTATGCAGTTTTTTTTCGCTACCACAGGAAACAATCCTGTGTTACTTTCCTGGAATTCAAAATATTTTAATACAAAATTACAGCTAAATCAATTTAGCGGCTATTGATTCCTTTTTCCAGAATTCCTTATTCCATAAAACTATTTGTTTTCCTTTTAACTATCTATATTGGGAATTTATGCTAAATCGGTTCCTCATGCCTCATACTATCATTCCCGAGACTCAAATCGATTCCGTGGTTCCTGTAGGTATGCCCATAAAACTCTGACCTTAAAAGTGAGGGAAGGTGAAAGGCCCTTTCACCTATATGCATTGTTGACTTAAGGAACTAAGACTAAGGGACTATCTCAATTATGTCCTTTCTTTTGGCTCAAGCTGTATCTATTTCGAATTTCTGCAAAATTAGAGCTGCGGGTACTAATTTCCCATAAAAACACCGATCCCCCTTTCTCCCTTCGGGTTAAAGATCTTTATTTCTCATAAAAGAATTTACATTCACTTACTATGAGACACATACTAAAACTAAGCATAAGTTATAATAGGGCTAGTCGTACAATATTTTTCAACGAACTTATAAAATATAAAATGTAGGTAGTCTAAGAAAAAGTTATAGGCAAATATTGCAAAAAACACTTAAACAGGTCCAACGCCACACCGCGTCGATACATTGTTTTGTTGACATGCAGTAAACCACGGAGTCATAAAGTAAGCGCATCAAATCTGGATATGGCAAAATATTCAATTTCAATGTAATTTATTGTTATTACATCATTGTATTCCTTTATTTTTTCTCTTTGTTTAATTTATCTTCTTTGATAATATTAATTTATTTATTCATCTTTAATTCATTTCTTCTGCCTTTTTTCTATAATATGTATATGTATATAGTATTTTTATATGAATATTGAAGTAAATTTTGAAGGTATTTAGTAAGGGGTGTTAATATTACTTATTTGTTAAATGTTTCGGTTATTTGTGGTATTTCACAACTTTATAATCTCAGGAACGCCTTTTCTGTAACGTATGATAAGGTCTTTCTCTCCATCATCACACCGACGTAACATTTCATTCTGCAGAGTTTTAATGTAAGACTGTTGTTGAGGCGTTTGATCAGAATATATTTTAACATTTGTCAAATTTATGTTGTTTCTGTTACGTAAAAGATTAATAACAGTGCCCTGGGTTTTATAAAATACTTTGATAGGACGATTTTTGTTCGGATCATATTTTCCGATACGCATGACTTTTTTTGGTTCTGGGCACTGTTTGTTCGCCATTCTTGTGATTTTTAAAACTTCATTGGTGTCATTAGTTTTCTCTCCCTTTAAGCTTGGTTTCTGTAATAAAAGCTATTCCAGGCCTTTTAAGAGTCTCCAATTAACAACAAAATCACAAAAAGTAAAGAACAATTTTATTTTCTACAATTTTCAGTTTAAATGTTCATATTAGGGATTTAGAATTTAGATATTTAACGTGCCTCACGATTTTATTTTTCAGCTTTTTAGTACACTGTATTCAACATGTCAACCCCATTCATTTGATACCCATATTGATGAGATTAAAAAAATTGGTTATCCGCCATTTTGTAGCGAGTGTCATCTTTGATTTTTATTTTGTATAGTGCACTGTATTCTAGTTATCAAGTCCTTTCATTTGATACCCATATTGATTGGAAAAAAAAATGTAATCCGCTTTTTTGTAGCGGCGGCCATCTTGGATTTAAAATAATTTTAAATATACGTAATTATATTGTCACCAGAACCAAAGGCGTACACCAAATTTCATTTGAATCGGTTGACAGGAAGAGGGCGAAATTTCAAATTTGCGATTTTTTTTTTACTAAATTTGACCCAAGAATAAAAAATAATAAAACAAACGGAGTGAGCTAAATAAAACCGTTTAAAATAATAAAAAATGATATTAGAAACCTCAATAATTGAAGACCTATCCGTAATCCGTAGATACCTAAAACGTATGGGTTTGATGAATAAAATGAGTTTTAGTTCTATGGGGAGCCCAAAAAATATTTTTTTTCTATTTTTGTGTGAAAAACTTAATGCGGTTCACCGAATACATCTACTTACCAAGTTTCAATCGTATAGTTCTAATAGTTTCGGAAAAAAGTGGCTGTGACACATGGACGGATGGACGGACGGACAGACATGACGAATCCATAAGGGTTCCGTTTTTGCCATTTGGCTACGGAACCCTAAAAACCACCTCAACAAAAAAAATAACTTTAGAACTTCCGAAGACTTTTATTAAATAAGGCATGCAAACGAATTTACTCACATAAAGTTAATAAAATAATAATAATTCAATTAGACAAACTCAACATAAAATTAAGGACAATGATTTTTCTGATTATGTGATGGAACTTTAAAGTGAATATATATAATATATCTAATATATAAAATTCTCGTGTCACAGTTTTCGTTGCCATACTCCTCCGAAACGGCTTGACCGATTTTGATGAAATTTTTTGTGCTTATCCGGTATCTGTGAGAATCGGATTTATAATAAAATTATATATTTATAATAAAACAATTATTATTTTGCTATCTCAGTGTAACTCTCATATTAACTTTTAATCATTCCTATTAATTATTTATATGGCAAAACAACGTTTGCCGGGTCAGCTAGTTATTTATAAAATTATTCAACAAATATGGTATATGGTATGTAATAAAATAATTAATATCAGGTATTTTAAAGTTACATTAATTTTATAGTAATTATTAAGTGTTAAATTTTTGACTCGCAGTCTGTAAAACTCTAGGATTCAGGAATAACGACATGGATTGTTGACCGCCCTTTGGCATAATTTATTTATTTAAGGACATCCAACGCAGGAAACACATTACAATTAAAAGTCTTAAGGCTATTATGTCTTTAGTCTGTGTGATCCTACAATTATAGGATGCCACAGCATGCACAACTAAACATAATACTAATAAATAATACTACATAATAGCAAAAAGGTTTGGTTTCATAAGTCGTTTAAAAAGGTACTCATGTCCAACAAATCGCTTGCGAGTTTTAACGACGAACAGCGCCATCTAGTTTCATAATGGGTAAAATAGTGGCACATCGGAAAAGAGTTTGTATTTTGTATGTGTTCTTTATAAAATATGTTTTTGAGCGTTAAAAACTATTCAAAATCAATAAATAAATGTCCTTTTTGGAGTCTAACTACATACATCCATATCAAATAGGGCTAGCGGTTACTGATTTCCTATACAAAATTTGACTTCCACTCTAAGGCCAATTTCAGGGTTAAAAACTGTCCCATATCCTTTTTAGAGGCTCAAGCTATATCTAAACCAAATTTTAGCTTAATGGGGTCATTAGTTACTGATTTTTCATTCAAACTTTGACCTCCTTTATCCCGCCTTAGAGGTTGATTTCTGGAATAAAAAGTATCCCATATCATTTTTTACAACTCAAACTACCTTTGTGCCAAATTTTAGCTCAATAGGATCAGCGGTTCTAAATTTCCCATACAAACTTCGACCCCCCCTTTACCCCCCTTAAAAGTAAATTTCTGACATAAAAAGTATTCAAAGTTTCTAATCACAATCCCAACAATCATTTCACGAAATTTCAGCTCAATCGGTTCAGCGGTTACGGATTTGCATACAAACGTTTTTCGGGAATAATTCCCGTTCCCGGGGGAATTTCGCAAAATCGCTTCTTATTGCACGATGAAGTTTTCCAAAAAATACGCTGTCCAAATTTCAGCTCGATCCGTCCAGCCGTTTGGGCTGTGCGTTGATAGCACGAAAGTGTACGAACGATTTTATATAATAAGATAAGTAAATCTTTAGATTGATATAACTCTTTTATTTAAAAACCGATTTGACTAAAACCAACACTAAGGTTCAAGTAGAGAAAACTGCAACGTATTAGTGAAAATTTTATTCAAATCGGTGGTGTTGTTTCACCTCACCAGTGACACAAACTATTTACAAATTTAGCCCAAATTAAACTATAGGTCTACTTTCGTTTACAGGCATATCGATAGATGGCGTATTTTTAGTTTGTCGCACTTTTTGCTTTTTGATTTTTTTGAATTGAATTTACTTTATATTCTATTACTTTTACTTCAAAATTTTGATGTAAATTAGGGGCGATGTGTCCGATATAAATGATTATTATTTATTTTATTATTTTATTTTACGTTTCCCTAGGAAAAATTGACAAAATGTTTTACGATCTAGATCGCGCAAGCGACTTTTTCGCGTCGTTTTGTTCATATGCGTATTTTCACAGTTCACCTTAGTAAAGGATCACAATGAATGGGGAGAAATTTCCATTCTTATTATATGTATGGATATGGATGGATATGGATATGGATATGGATATGGATATGGATGGATGTAATTTTGAACAGACTGTTTAAATTATTTATGAATTTTAAATGTAAAATATATTCAGATGCATGCCAAACTGTTATTATTAATTATTTGCACGACATTACATCATGTCAAATACGGAATTCACTTTGTTTACTATATTTAAGACCTTATTATTTATTATTATGTACCTGTATTTATGCAAATAAACTATGCATTCATTCATGCAATACTTTTAATCTTTATTTTTTAGTTGAGATTTGAGGAGTTAGTCGAGAGTGTTCTTAGCCATGTTTGGTGAAAATCGGTCCAAGATGGCCGCCGCAAACATGTGACAAAATGGCGGATTACTTTTTCTTCCACGACCCCCTCAATATGGGTATCAAATGAAAGGGCTTAACGAGTAAAATACAGCCCACTATATAAAATTAAAATCCAAGATGGCCGCCATAAAAAAATAGTGAAATACATATTGCGTTGGGGGTTTTTTAAATTTTTAATTTAATTCACTTGTAGTAAAAAAGTATCTTAGGGAACAAAGTATTTTCAAAATACTAAGATACCAGGAAAATTTATCTAAATAAAAGATACAAAATAAAAAAATAAAAAAGTATTTCAAATAAAAGATGTAAATACGTATTTTGTATCTTGTACCTGTATTTCAGATACTTTTATCTAAGATAAGTCACATCTCTGGAAATAGGTAGGTACCTACTGTATGCGGGCAGCGGCTGCCCGGCAGCCCTATGACTTGCGCATGTACCGCGAGACTGTAGGTATTTATGTTCAAAAATCACGCTTAGTCAAACTACTGTATATCTCTTTACCGTGCTTTTAGTAATAGCGATGCACATTTTAATTGCTAGCTAAAAAAATCGGTCCACTGATTTCTATCAAATTTAAATGCGGAGCTGAAAACAAAAAAAAATTAAAATGGATTCAAGTTATTTGAAAAAAATTAAGATTCTGGTGTATTTCCAACCATTTTTTTGATCTGTTAAAAATATCTTTGTTTATACAGGTTCAGCGATCTCCTAGAGCGTGAAGAGCAGCGAAATCGCCTGGTCGAAGTTCAAAAAGCGTTTAATGCCATTGCACTGGATGCGTTATCAAGGGGAGTCGAAGTCACCAACCTTCTGCGAAGTCCTGTGGAAATACAATGTGAACTGGCATTAGGTAAGATAACACTGAGTTAGCGAATATACACATTCTAACAATACATATAAAAATAACAGTAATCTACCCAATAGGTACATGTGCATATTTTAATATAAAAACTTTTACAAATCACTGTGAAGGATGTGTAACTAAACTTTCATACCTAATTGTATTATTTTTTTTAATATAAAATAGAATTTTAGATATTATAACTCTTTATTGAGCACCATAAATATAAAAGAATAAGCTTAAATTACACATTTGCGAAAAAAAGGGTTACAATTGGCAGTCTGATAGCTAATAGCGTTTGCTTCCAGAGAACCGAGTGCCTTATCATGTGTCTTGTTTATGGCTAATGTTGCTAGGTAAATCTCAAAGATATGCACCAATATTATATCAAAATATAAATAACTGAAATCAAAACTCATAATATTGTCTATTTTTACCAATTTCTTATCACAATATCACATTGGCAGCGTGCCCAAAAAACGTTTATCATCGCACTACGCCAATAACAGCTCGCCACAAATTGTACGAGCACCGACCGACATTTTCATCGTCAAACAGATTGTAGGTAGGTATTACATCTATCAGGATGCCTATGTGCTGTCTATCACTATTTACCTATCTATTTTAGGAAATGATTAAACAAAAGCTGTCTCATAGCCATTCTGTTAAGCGATAGATAATGTTTGGTTAAAATGCAATGTTGTTAATGTGGTATAAACTAATAATAATTATTTGTGCTCTAAATTATACAACTACTAATTTTTTTTATCTCACTCAAACTGTTTATAGTTATAGATAAAAAAGTAAAAACGAATACCTATAATAGATAAATTAAAACTAGAAATCGATACACACACATACAGCTAGGCAAAGAGTATTTAAATTCCTACTATAGATATTATTTACTGTTTTGAAAACAAAAAGAACAAGAAAATAGCTCATTCTTTATCCGCTCATTTCCATGTCTTTGCTAGTGCACTTAGCGAAGAAGAATATTCGATTACATGAATTAATTTTTAATGTAAGCTCCCTTCACTAAGTTTCTTCTCTGAGGGATTTTATCGCGTTACTGGGAGTTTGTAAAATGAAATTAGAAGATTAGGTACCTACACGGTACGAGTAGTTTTTTTTTTTTTTTTTTTTTTTTTTTTTTTTGATGTTTGATTGTATGATTCTTTGGTCCTGGAAGAAATATATTATAGAATAACTCTTTATTCCGTATCAAAATACAAGTAATAGTGACAACACATGACAAACTTGAGACTAGGAGTATACAATCAGCGGTCTTATTGCATAAAGCAATCGCTAATTAATGATGATCAGAGATCTCTGTAACGATATTTTTTTCATATTAATTAATGAACGAGACGCACTCAGCTCTAGCCTGATGTTTAGCGATAGAGCCAGCCAATCACAGTCGCAGTGTTACCCTAAACCTGCGCTACATTTGTCATCCTCAGACTTATAATATGTAGAGCATTATAAGCCCAGATATTTACCTTGCCCAGTTCAAATTGGAGAAGAACGTGGGAAAATATTGGAAAAGGTCATGGAAACTAATCCAGACGGGACTGAATCTTATCTTAGCTAACCAATATTATTTTAATGTCTGAGATACCTTTTTATTAAATTCAGCGCAATCGATTTAGCTATATTATTTCGTTGTTTAAAGGTAACAAATACAAATACACACTTCGGATTTATTAGATTATAAGTATTATAGGATAAAGCTGCAAATTTTCCCATTTTAAAACTAAGCCTCATGGAAAAACTTGGAAAACTCGCTGCGGCGCTTTTCCGTTCCATTGAAATAGGTTTTATCGGGAAAGTTAAAAAGTCCGCCCGATGGTGGCACGGCTGATCCAATTACACGGAAACAACGGCTCGGAGAGAAAATATCCGATTTGTTACTGCAATTTAGAACTATAGCTTACTAACTTTCAAACAAAGGGCATTTTGTACGACGCAAAGCTTCGGTAAAAATGAATATCTTGGCTTTATGAAAATTAAACTAAGAAGAGCTCAAAAAATTTATCTCTAAAAATAATAATAAAAGAATAATCTTTTTTTCATCCTTATCGACTTGGTAGATTAGACTCATTAAACCGAGTTGGTACATGAATAAAACGTTATTAATCCGTATTTTTCTCTCACTAAATTCCTCTACCAACCAATTAGGTTTTGTTGTACTCCCGCCTTACACATAATAATGGTGAAAAGAGAGATTTACCATTCTCATCCATGTGTCCTGAGCATACTACATGTACGTGCACTATCGCAAAAACAGTGTAAGAACAACTTACATAATAAGTACATACATAATACGTACCTCTAGAAACAGTAAAATGTAACCAAATGACTGAGTCTGTACAACTAACGCAACGTAAAGGTTTTAGAAATATTTTCATATTTTCACCGCCACATCACGAATAGATAGGTAATAAATCAAAAGGTCTTTAGTTTGCAATGACAAATCGCTTCAATAAAAAAAAGTGCTCGAAATTAGAATTGGTACTTTTCCTCACTAGAGAGCAAAAACGGTTTTTGCTGCGAAATATTGAGAACCAAAGGCACTCTTTTTGAGCTGGAGAGGTGAAAATTTAAACAAATGTTAATTAAGTTGTGTTAATATGCAAGTTAAAAATATTTAATCGAAATAATTTTCCTGCAGAACTCCTATCAAACGGTAATCACCCGAAAGGAATAGTGGCGGTGCTCCGAGACGTGGCTGACCCGGAACCTGAAGAGTCTAAGATAGCTGTGCTGGCCCAGGCGAGGATTAATGAACTCAAGAAGAAACTCGAAGACGCTTTGCCTGAAGGACATGTTATAAGACTAGAGTGAGTAATACATAATTTAGTTTTAGGAACATAAGATTACGTTCTTAAGTGAATTATATCCATTTTAACGTGCATTTAAATTTTACTCTTACAGTTCATGTCCTAATATTATAAGGACGAATGTTTATAAGAATGTATGTGTATGTACATATATTTGTTTATTACTGCTCTTTAACGCCTAAGTGGGTAGACTGATTGTGCTGAAATTTGGTATAGCGATAGCTTAGAACCTTGAATAACATATAGGCTGTATAGCGGGTAACCGCTGGGCGTACCTAGTACTGAACAATCTTTATATTTGACACAATAAAAGAAATGAGTGTATTATAAAACATCAATCTTAGAAAGAATAAATGCTAACGTATATCCTATTAGGGAGACGAAACCGAATTATTTTTCTGCAACGTTGGGCAAAGTCAGTGAACCAGATAAGCCGGAATAAGACCACTTTATTATCTTTGCCCGATAATTCGTTCATTTAATACCTTTCCAAGAAGAGTAGTAAGTCAAAGTTAATTTGGTAGATGAAGGCCCATCGACGTTGTACCAATAGAGGCCTAGTAGGTACATAGATTAGATAGCACTTACTTTATTGATACACATACAAGAACTTATAACTAAATACAATTTGTTATATAAAAAGTGTAGCAATTGACGGTCTTATCGCTATTCAGGCAACCAAACCGGGAAAGATAAACACATACACATTTATCATACATACCTACATATTTATTAGTTAGTCGGTGTGAAATTTTCTGCAATCAACTAGGGTGCAATGGAGCTACTGAATCCTGCGTGATAGCGAGCTGAGAACAAATTCTGACTAGTTTATTCAGCGGAGTACTGAAACCTAATTGGTAAATGTTAATAAAACTGAAGAGAAAAATTAATGAGGAATTAGTAAATTTTAACATTTGTACGCCCTCTGGGCAAAAACATGCTAAACTGAATGTGAAATGTATAATAAGATCTGTATCCAAACAAACCATGTTTTCACAAATAAATATTTTTGAATTTGAATTTTGAATTTTGAGATTGGCCGGATTTTAGGTCCGGCCAAAACTTAACCTTATTGCTATCATGATTTGTTCGCCTTATATAAGACGTCTATTGCGTAAAAGTCGATGGATACTGCGATATAAAGGTTCATATAGACTGATTTCTGTAGGCATTCCAATTAACAAGAGCTATAGATTGAGACGGTCACGGCTGTTCCGATCCGAATTGATCACTCCCTGCCGAACTACTCGTGTTTAGTCAAATGTAGATCGAATCAGACGAACTTTATAGACATTGATTTCTCTAATTACTATTATTAAATCACTACATGCTATAAAATAAAGTTGGTTCCCGCGTCTGTCTGTCCCTATGTATGTTTATATCTTTTAAACTACTTAATGGATTTTGATGCGGTTTTCATTAATAGATAGTGATTAGTGATTCAATTGGAAGGTTTATATGTATAATACATATGCGTAATATAGTAGAAGAACACTGATAATTTTCTATTAAGCGCGACAAAGTGCGCGCGGGTTCACTAGTCCTATATAACATAGTGTCACTCATCGCTGAACCCAAGCCATTGATATAATTATGAAATAGATATTGTTTAACGGTATTTCTGGAAATTTCCGTGCCAGCATAAGTAACAAGATTATAGTGACAACATCCCCTTTACATTGCCAACAAGGCTGTTTAAATACATCAAAAACAGCCTACAAATACAAGTAATATCAGAAAGCAAATGTTTCAAAAGTATGTTCTCTATTTAATTAACAATTGAAGTAAATTCGCTCTATTTAACAATTGAAGTTATTTAGCAACAAGTGAAATTTTAAAAATACTTTTTAAAAACAAGCTTTAATTATCATACACCATCTTGCATCATATAGTACTCGTCAAAACGAATCAAATGAGCCCAAACTCGATGGGGTTGCGTTGTTTAATTACGGAGTTCCTATGGTCACCTTCCAGCTCCATCATCAGATCAGCTCCATGTCATAATAATATTGCATTGTCATCCTATTTACACACGCATGCAAATTTTCAGCTCAATTGGAAACCGGGAAGTGGGTCAAATCAAACTTGCAAGATTTGATTACAGACAGACAGACAGACAGACAGACAACAGACAGGTGAAAGTAATATAAAGCTTGTAAAAAAAGTGAATTCTCCATTGAAAGTACAAAATACGGAATTTAATTTATCAAAACAACCAAATAAAACAAAACCAATACTGGCTGATGTAAAAATCAGGAGAAAGTTTATGAAGCCTATTTATTTTGCTAACGAAATTGCCCACATGAAAGAGGCTTAACCAGCCCTGCCTTATTGCTGTTTATCTATAATCAAGTTCGATGTTTCGCTTTATGGATCACTAGCTTATGCTCGCAGTTCGCCCGCGTGGATAAATCCTTTCTTAACGTAAGTCTACGTCATAAACTCCATCTCGGTTCCAAATTTCAACCCAATCCGTTCAGCGGTTTGGACTGTGCGTTTATAGATCAGTTGGTCAATCAGTAACTAAAAAAAATTAAAACATATTTATTTTTGCATAAAACAATGAAATTATACACTTTAACTTAAATATTATTGTGACATTTAATGCAGTGAGGTGTTTACAAGTACTAACTTAACTAATAACCCCCACACTAGGCATAGCCTGTATCGTGGGGGTCTGGATAGAATTACCTAAAACGAATTATGGGCGTACAGTTATATTTTTAACTCTTTCCTTATGTGTTGTTTTGCTCTTAACGATTGAAGTTGTGCATTAGTTTTATTAGCCTCGCAAAACTTTTCATATTTTTGTACATTAATATTATTATCGCAATACAAATTGGTTGTTATGTCACCATTGTATGAAAATATTATCTACCAGGGCATCATCAGCAGACTCGTCCAGAACGGATGGAGCGTCAGATAGTGAAGAGAAGTTGGCTCCCTTCAGAGGCAAGGTTCAAGCTGCAGTCGGCTCTTTAATCGACGACAGCCTGAGCACAGAACCTGATCAGGGGAAGGGAAGGAAAAAGACTGTACAGGTATATGTAGTTATAATAACTTTTTAATGTCCAGGCTTACGTTTAAATCTCATTCAAGAATTTATGCTGTTGCTTTTTAAAAATAGTCTTGTGTGATTAATGGCCTATTGAACAGATTTATAGAACGGCCGAAAACTTTATTTGTTGTGACAACCCAGATAAATTATTTTGAGCTGATTTCTATTGATAAGAACTTTCTGCTTGAACAATTTAATTGTAATTTAGTCATTTTAATTTCTCGTTACGAATCTTTAGATAATCCTTTCCAAAATAGATCCTTTGGTATTGGTTACAAAATTATATTAATATATTAATATCTAAGGCTAAGATACTGATAATATCAACCTGACTGTAATCCTTTCTTTCAGGAA
Source organism: Hemithea aestivaria (assembly GCA_947507615.1). Classification (NCBI taxonomy): domain Eukaryota; kingdom Metazoa; phylum Arthropoda; class Insecta; order Lepidoptera; family Geometridae; genus Hemithea; species Hemithea aestivaria. Next base: position 14,151,668 of record OX382325.1, on the reverse strand, counting down.
ATATTCCTTGAACACATCACTCATCTTAGGATATGTATAGAACATAATCATATGTATAAGGTAACTGTTAAGCAAATCGAAGAAACAGCTAAAAATATTTTAAGTAATTCTAAAGAAAATTATGAAAGTAAAACACGACATCCCCCTGTCCTCATATACGGGCCTGATGCTTCTGGAAAAAGCACCCTATTGACACATTTATACTTCAAATACGAGGAAATATTCCCTAAACCTGTGCTTAGAGTGATTAGGTTTTCTGCAGCAACGCCAAGATCGGCCTACAACTTGGAGTTACTGAGGGTGATGTGCCAACAGATCTCTATAATCCTGAACATTCCGGAAGGCTACCTGCCGAAAGACGCGAGCTTTGATCCGTTGTACATCAACAATTGGTTTCAGAGCTTGTTGAAAAGATGCGAGGATATGGAGAATGAGATATTGTTGATATTTATAGATAATGTTCATAGAGTAAATCCTTTAGAATGTGATATAGTGACGGGGTTGTCTTGGCTGCCGATGTCGTTGCCTAGAAACGTGTTCTTAGTTTGTACGACGGCGTTACCTTTGGAGCAGCTTCAGTTGACTCCCGCTCAGAAGGAAAAGTTCAAAGTTCAGAACTGCTACTACCTGTTGGACGCGATCGAAGATTCCGTCGACAACAAGAGTCACGGAGATCATATTGACAGTGCCTTCGATAACTTGGAAGTAGTTTTCGGCGCGAAAGCGTTCTGTAAACTGGCAAGTACGTGAATTATTCATTGAGTTATCCTAACTTTTACATAATATTTGGTTTTGTTAAGAAGATTTTAGTATTATTAAACTAAAGCTCATTTAGTTATCTTCCGAGACTTTTATAGTTGTTTCAAAATTATATAACCAAAATGTCAAGATCTCTTTTACTAAATTGAACAATTTGTGAAATGTTTATTTACGCTATTAGACTTTCGACACAAACTTATGAAGATGTTTCGAAGCATTCGTTTTCATAAAAAGTGAGCAGGTTCAGTTCGCATCCCTTATTATCACTCCACCTTGTATATCCAATCTAACTTTGATAACAAACAACACAGCAACGATATCCTCATTACGAGCAAACTTCCCAACTATACTTTCTATCATCTTATTGCAAACTTATCAGATCCGTGGCGGCTTGTTAACCTCAATTACAGCAGAAACTTGGTATCGTTGCTCAGTTATTTTATTGTTTGTGTATTAACTAAAACACTGACTAAGCTTGCTGAAAAAGGAAATGAGGCACTTATAGTAAACCACTTCGCAAATATACGTACGAACACGCAACACACATTATGTAGAGGCAAATTATCGTAACTTGTAGAACAGCGGTTTGAACGAGTCGTTTTAAAATGATAATATTATTGGAGTGCTTGGTAGTTTCAACGTAATTGATCGTCGAATATTTCTGCGTGGGCCGGCGCTATCGTTTAACGTTACGCGAACTTCAGAGCTATTCACTTCCTTTTTTCCTTTAGAGGTACGAAACCTTAAAAATATACTGCTCGCACACTATACATCATTACTTCAGCGAATGCGTGTTTGTATATGAATGGGCTTACCATGTGTGCTTCATTTTTTTTGTCAAAACTACGTATAGTAATGTTTGTATCCATTGTTTGTAGGTTACATAACTTGCTCGGAGTTCGGTCTCACCGAGTTGGAGTTGTTAGAACTTCTCATGCCTACGAGCAACAGCGACGCTGTGATCACTTTGAAGGACGCCAACTTTAACTTCTCTACGCTGTGTGTCGCCAAATATATGATGAGTGAGTGATTGCGCTATCTTTTTATGAGCACACTTGTTTCTAACTATGAGTAGTGATGTATTAATAGAAGTTTGAGTCGCATTTATTCTTTTGTGATTTGCGATATTATTTTGTCCTTTTCGACTTTGCTAGTTTGAAATACTTTTTATAAGTAGGCATGGGCGTAGCCATAGCGGGGCAGAGTGGGGCGCTTGCCCCACCCTGCCTCTGACCTGGATGTTGCTATGAATTTTCTTGGTGCTCGAAATAAGCCGATCGTACATATTATTTAATCGTCAGACTCCACTGTACGTCCGTCCGTTTGTCTGTGTCATAGAAATTCAAACCTTTTTGTATAAAAAAAATAACCCGGCAAACTATTGCTAGTTACATATTATTTAAGAGTACTGCTCCACCCTGAACCCATGGCTGGCTACGCCCATGTTAGTAGGTATTACTTTATGTCTACGAATAATTTCCTTCTATTTTGCTATCCATCCATTGAAGTCAAAAGAAGTTCAAATATAAACTAACGCCTTTATTACCATAGTAGGTATAATTTGTATAATAATAGAAAAGCTTATTGTTACTAATTTTGTGCTATATCAATATCTTTCCTTGCAGAATCATTAATATCAGAGAACGTAGTATCGGGGCGCTGTACATGGAGATGGCGCGCGGCAGGAGCTGGTGCGAGAGCGAGACGGAGATATGTGCGCGTTCAGAGTGCGTTACGGGACGCGCACTCCGATCTCGCCGCGTTACACTTTGCGCATTTCCTTAACGATGGCGATGATACTGACAACTCGGATGCGCAGGAACTTGGTATGTTCTTATTTTTAAAAGGTAAAGTCTCGATTAATAGAGATTTTCTAAAGTAAATAGAGGCAGAGAATTAGCTGGTAGAGCGAGACGGAGATATGTGCGCGTACAGAGTGCGTTACGGGACGCGCACTCCGATCTCGCCGCGTTACACTTTGCGCATTTCCTTAACGATGGCGATGATACTGACAACTCGGATGCGCAGGAACTTGGTATGTTCTTATTTTTAAAAGGTAAAGTCTCGATTAATAGAGATTTTCTAAAGTAAATAGAGGCAGAGAATTAGCTGGTAGAGCGAGACGGAGATATGTGCGCGTACAGAGTGCGTTACGGGACGCGCACTCCGATCTCGCCGCGTTACACTTTGCGCATTTCCTTAACGATGGCGATGATACTGACAACTCGGATGCGCAGGAACTTGGTATGTTCTTATTTTTAAAAGGTAAAGTCTCGATTAATAGAGATTTTCTAAAGTAAATAGAGGCAGAGAATTAGCTGGTAGAGCGAGACGGAGATATGTGCGCGTACAGAGTGCGTTACGGGACGCGCACTCCGATCTCGCCGCATTACACTTTGCGCATTTCCTTAACGATGGCGATGATACTGACAACTCGGATGCGCAGGAACTTGGTATGTTCTTATTTTTAAAAGGTAAAGTCTGATTAATTAAGATTTTCTAAAGTAAACAGAGGTAGAAAATGAGCTGGCAGAGCGAGACGGAGATACGTGCGCGTACAGAGCGCGTTACGGGACGTGCACTCCATTATTTTGGTATCCATAATTTGGTAGGTTGTTTGCACATTCACAACCTTAGTATTTTCTTTTTAGTTAGAAGAAGGTTTCGAAAGGACTGGATGACAGGTTTCAAAATTAGGATAAGTCTTACTTATATGCTATATGATTTTTAATTATCAGGCCGAGTTACCGGGAGCGCACTCTACAAAATTTCTTCGTTTACAAGAATCTGCGTCTTACGAATTAATATTTAAATAGGAGGCAGGAATCTCAGGAGGGAAATTCAAATTAGGAACAAAATAAATAAATAATATTTCAGGACACACACACAGCGCCACCAAACCCCAAGCTAACCTCACCTCATAGTATACTTTTTTCCCAGGTTGTGCCCCAGACGATGACGATGCGCTCCTAGACTCGACTCCATTCCACTCGGCGAGTAGAACCGCCGCCGCCTTCACACAACGTCATGTTGAGGAGTCCTGGCTCCATTTGTTACTGGCGGGGGACTTCTCCAAACTGAAGGACCTCACTGTCTGTAACTTCGACTTCTTGTTGGCTGCTGTAAGTAGGTCTAATCTTATCTCTATATAGAACAGCATACCATATCCTGCACTCAACGGCACGTACAAGACTCCTTTGGCTCATGCCTGGCATTTTTTCAAATCATGTCGAGTTTACCCCTGGTGTTAGGTTTCGCTGTAGACCGTGGCCGATTTATCTTGCCTCCTACGTTTAGTCTGTTGCTTCATTGGCCGGATCGTCGCTTAAGATCAAAATTTAACCTATTATAATAAATGAAAAATAATACCAACGTGTACTAAATTACCTTAAAAGTTTATGATCGTTATTGTTATTAGGATATCATTATTTGAATTTCAAAATACTTTTTAATAAAAAATGTACCCGCTAAGCATAAACACATTTCCAAAACCGGTTTTCATCACGCTAAAGTGCTGATTTCACGCCAACTTGAATAAATTATTTTTTGTCACGCGTTCGTTCATTATAATGTATAGGTCGAACCTTCCTAAATAGTAATTTCCCTTCGGGGAAAAGGCGTGACGACGCCACTTTCCACCTCTTTATTGTGTCGCAAATTTCAGCCGAATTTTTTATCGCTTTAATAAAACCACTGGTCTGAAATGTAATATGTACTTTTAATAAGTAGTTTTTTTATTGGAAGAAGTAAGAAGACGAGCAAGAAGCTTTCCTGATATTAAGAGATCTCGTAACTCTGCCCATAATCAGTACAGTGTAACCTAAGATTTCACAATGTTGTGAAATTATAGGTACACTGCACCAACGCTTCTTACTCAAGAGTCATAAGATGTTAAGACTCTTTAACCCAGTAATTTCACTAAAAAACAAGCTGAAGCTTAGTTTTAAGCTGTTTCATAATATATTATGTTTCGTAATGTATTCACAATATTTTCATGTAGCTTACATGAAAATATTATGATGACAACATGTCGTAATATACGGATTACCATATCCCTAAAGATTGGCCGCAAAACAGAGATTAATCTAATAACCAGGGAACAAACATTTCCACTGTATTTCAATTCAAATTTCTCCCAACAAACTTAGTCGGCAAATGTCTGATAATCCCAAACCGGCTAAAATCCGCCGACTAAACAGTCCCCAACAATGGCGCTTACCCATTACCGTTTGGTGCCGCACTTTGGTAACTCGTTAAACCCTAACTTTGTAAACACCTCTACCTGCGCATTTAATGGCCTCCAAGCTGAGCTAGGACAAAACTACGGATCTAATTAATCAAAAACTTGAAGGTTTAAACGTGTTCACAGATGGTATGGTACACTGGTTACAGAGATTAATAGCTTCAGACGTGTAGAGTGAATATGATTTTGTTGAAACGTTTTTTACACATACATACATATATCGATAAGGTTTTATATAGGTACAACCTACAAAAAAACATTACATGTTTTTTCTTAGAAAAGACGTTATTTCTATTTACCTCTATAGACATATCCATAATACCAATATTCTTACAAACAATATTTTCATTTCTAAATAAACATTTCCAAGAAATTCACGTTGAAGACTCAACAACTGAAATCAAATTATTTTCACAAGCGAGTATCAACTCGATATTTCAACAAAAATATTGTGCATTTCACGAGTAGTAGCTTGGATCTTTAATATTCTTTTTGTAGTCACCGTGAGGATTAAATTTCTGATCGCAGTTAATTGGAGCTTAGGCAACCTATCTTCTGTAAGCGCTGGTAGCAAGTAAACATGCATAGAAGGGGAAAGATTAAAGCACTGATTGAAGACTTCGTATAAATTTAAGTAAAGTATAAATTTGTTGAAAAACTGGCAGTGTTTTGCCATACTTATATTGTCCTTATGTTATGATTTGTTTAAAGAACCATAGGCACTATGTCGAAGTTTTTAGGTTTGGTATATATTTTATGTAAATAAAGTATGTTAATGAATTTAAAAAGATATAATATGTCATACGAATTACGTCGTAGCCGCAGTTTGCCTTTTCTGCTAACTAGATTTTTATTTGGTGTTGTTATAAATAAGAACAGAGCAATTATAGTTAAAAGACATTTAAATAAACAAACGACTGACAAAATATCTACATTAAAAAGTATTTAACAAGCTTCTACGAACAGCTTTTGTTTTATCTATTCCGTAATTAAAACAAAAGCTATTAACATTCATTATCTCATAAACGCTGACAAAACAATGTCATCCAAGTTTTATAAGACGTTATCAAATAACCATAAGCTATTTAACCCTAGAAAGCTAATGTGCGTAAAAAGTCGAACACCCAATAAATTTTGGAGTGTAACTTTTTCGCTATTTTATTTACAGATTGTTATTTCGGGTCAACTAATAAGCCGAACTACATCGAACAGTATTCGGGTTTAGTTTATAAGTAATTAAAATTTTGAGATATTGGTATCATGTGCGTAATTTTGTCGAATGGATGGCTTATCAGGGTAGTCCAATAACGTTAGCTATCTAGGGTTAAATTAATAGTATTATACATATATAAATATCACGTAACAATATACAATACAATACTCTTTATTGGGACAAAAAATAACAAAATAGACTTAAAACTAAATTAAAGTACTAATTTTAATGTCCACAATGGGCGGCCTTATCGCTTAGAGCGATCTCTACACAACTCACATAATATTTTTTATTTTTATTGAAAGTGTTCTTTACTGCTGTAGTAGCTGTAGTATTGTTAGTTTGTTTTTCTCAATAAAGGCATTTGCCATCTAAAAAAAATTTTTTTATGAGATATGTTAAACCAGATTAACGGAAGAGACAGATACAGATTATTATACATGTAAATAAAAAAAAACCGACTTCTACATAGCTTTCAATAAACAAGGGTAAAACTTAACAAATTTTTTTTGTTTTTAATCGATTTATTTTTGACTAATCGGCGAACATACATAAAAAGGTTGCGACGAATTCTGAACTCTCAGGAGTCACGTTCAGAAAAGTACCTTCCTATTCTACTAGTAAGACAAACAAAATAATTGTCTCTACAGCTTTAAATTGTTAACAATTGAAAGCTTACAATTAATTACGCTTCCACTCCCGTTACTAATTACTTGAATAACTCAATCATAATTAAAATATATATTTTCTTTATAAAACGTTATAAAGGACAGGGTCGTTGAATAACAAAGCATTGTCTTCCCTCACAATATAATTTACGCAAATAATTTCTATGGAAGATATTTTGATGTTAACCTACTTTTCAAAATAACAATCTTTTGAAATAAATACTATTATGATACTCGTATTCCATTGAAAAAAACATATCATGACAAACATTGAATGTATTAGGCGACATTTTCTCTCGTACAATAACAGCTCTTACAATAATATTCTTAGAAATAATTTTGTAGGGAAATCTTTATAAAGGTTTCAAAATAAGCAATGCAAATAAAAGGTTTGTTTTGTGACAGACAAAACAGTCTTTGTATCTCTTTTAGTGAGTGGTCCGATTTTAATAATTTTTTTTTTTTTATTGGAAAGGATATTTATCGAGGGTGGTCCCATATAAGTTTGGAAAGAAATTCAACCCTAAGGGTAGGACTCAAAATGACTAAGACTTAATCATCAATTTTTTGTTTCAAAATTTTATGTACATAGGTTACATTGAACCTTCCAAACTACTAGCAGACACATAACAATTTGAATTTGTTTAAGAGCGTATACATATATCGAGTGACGCTCTCTCGTTTGCACTATTTGATACAATTTGCAACATAAATTCATAGAATTAACTTTTTGAGACTTCCTCATGAGAAGCCCTGCACAATATTATTGCACACATTTTAAAAGTGTTTTCAGTTTGATATTAAAAAAAAGCCATGTAAAAAAATGTAGCAAATGTTTGCCATGTAGCAAATATTTTAAAAAAGAACATTATGCAAAAACAGTATTAGTTATGTGTTATTTACAGTAAAGTATCCATGGTTATTTCCGCGGCAGGTACAAACGGTGACGATATCGTATCTCCGCTGTATCCTGGAGCACGTCCGCTGCTACATCCTCGACCGGGACGTGGAGTTAGTGTACGGCGCCGTCAGGAAAGCCAGCGACATTCTCACCAGGGATCCAATGCAGCTGGGCGCTCAGGTAAGCATTAAACTTGACCTATTAACACAAACTGGAACTGCTGATGGCACACAAACTGGATACTAAGTTTCAAATTTAGTTCTTAAAACAATCTTAACCCTTAAATCCATACTGTTGCCAAAAGTCTACAATAATGTGACGTGTCCACTGTCCACCCTGCATACGAATTCGAAAATTACATAAATCCGCCCCAATTTCTCGCACTATCCTGCGGCTGTGTGGCATCAACTTAAATGTCTATATTTTTTAGGGAATGAGGAGTGGTGTTTCGGCGTGAAAATAGCCGAAACACGGGGCGGGGATGGGGATATTATTTTTTATGCGTTGTTTAAAGAAAAACAAATTATGTATCTAAATTGCGGTGAACAAGGAAAGTCACGAAGCAGGCGCTTACCTTCACTCTCCAGGGTATCCAGCTAGGCTTCAGGCCGACCAGTAGAAAGCACTTTGCACGCACTACAGTCCAGAAGTCCACAAACCACGGCACAGGTATCCCGAGAGAGAGTATTCAGGCAAGCCGTACACGGCACGGCGTTAAATAAGATTGCGAAAAAATATTGTGATAAACAGGCGAGGATAGAAAAAAGAATTTGCACAAGGCGCGATTTTTTAAGAGCGACGTGCGCGCCGGTAACGTAAGGTGAGGTTATAATTGCCGCGTGTAGCAGCGAGCGGAGCGGAGCGGAGAGTGTTCAGCGGCGGAGCGGCGGGCGGAACGGTGGGCGACGCGTGCATTTATTGGCCAGCGCCACCACTGCATCGATCAAGAAGCGTCACTGAGACAACTCCTTGAAGCGTCGGTCAAGCGGCGCTCCGTAACTTTTCCAGTTCACCGCATAAATTGCATAGATGGCATTACTAGTAAATTAGGGAAGGTGTTATGTTATTTGACTATATAAGAATTTATATCTCCTAGACAAATAAAATAAATTAAAAAGGCATTTGCGCTTCACCAAGGAGTTCTTTGTGGAAACCCATGAAAATAATCATTGATTGAATATCAATGTTTAGTGGTAATTCCGCGCTAATTTGTAAGTCCAACTAATTTTAGCTGAGATATTGACATTTAATTAATGGCCATATTATTGCTATCTACTAACTAGATAATTCAGCGGATGTATTGTTGTAATTTAACTGTTATAATAGTATTATTTATTTTTTCTTGGATAATGGAGATTTTTAGTAAAATCTCGATTAACTTTTCACCTCGATTTTTCATTAAAATTTAAATATCTCAAAAACCGTACATTTTCGCGGAACATATATTGCGCTCTAAACATAGCCAATGACCTCCCCAATAAGGCCCTATACACCAATGTACTGAATAACCAAAGACCCTGTATACATACACTTATAACTATACTTATACCCACCCACCCACCTACCCACCTACCCACCTTGTATCTTGTAAATTTAAACACACCACCTAACCCATGTGAATTACAATGGCTCTCCTCTCCTTGCACGGTTGTCTGGAAGAGATCGCTATTAGCGATAAGACCGCCAATTGTAACACTTAGTTTTATATTATAGTTGTAAGTTGTTTTTGTACATTTTTGTGTTTCAATAAAGGATTATCTATCTATCTATCTTATAAATAAAGTATCGCATTTGGCTATATCGTTAAAGTGACAATTAACTGCAAACATAAATTATCTCCTCTACAACACCCAAACTGACGAAATTTCAAACTCCCCAGAAACCTATTCTATTTCTCATTACCTGTGTTCACTTACCAAACATTCTGAATATTTCAGTAAAAGTTTTCCTTTGAACCAATACATATTTCAAATTCCCGACCTACCTCTAAACACACTTCCACGAATTCGAGATATCAGATATCGTTTTGTGGCCTCCGCCTATTGACCTGTTTTAAATATTGGACAAAAGCTCTTTTGTTATGGATCTGTAACATGGCACAATTGTTGTAACAGGAATAAAAGTTTTAATAACTTTCAGTTATTAATTATTTAAGTGCTACTTCTTGATTTCAAACCTTTTCAATCAACATAAATCTCACATATTACCACGAGATATAACCTCAGAAAAGCTATAATTATTTTATATTAATTTTTATCGAAATGTTATTAATGTAACTTATGATTTTAAATATTTTAAACAATAATGAATCTGCGAGTGAAAGCATTTATTGGCATACTACTGAAGCCTAGCGGTTTTTACCCTCTAAAAATATACTAAATATAAGTTATTACTAGAGTCTAAGCTACGTGCATACAGAATGTACGCCAAATACGTTTTGCCGTAAGGAAGTAATTAACATCACATACGTACACAAACTACTCTTATGAATAACAAGCTGTCCAAATTTCAGCTCAATCGGTCCAGTGGTTGTGTCTCTACGATGATGAGTCAGTCAGTTTACCTCTTTATATAATAACTAGCTGCGCCCAGCGGTTTTACCCGCAGTACTTATATAGCCTATGTATTATTCCAGGGTCTAAGCTACCTCTATACAAAATTTCAGCTCAATCGGTCCACCCGTTTAGGCGTGAAAGAGTAACAAACATCCATCCAGACATCCATTCTTTACAAACTTTCACGTTTATAATATTAGTAAGATAGTATAAGCTATAATATTTTTCTGTTTTCCTATATATCTTTATGACCACCTTCATTCTAAACTTGTATTTTTCCTTTTCTGCTTGATTGTCTGGAAGCGATCGCTATTAGCGATAAGACCGCCAATTGTAGCACTTTTTACAAGCTTTATATTACTTTCACCTGTCTGTTGTCTGTCTGTCTGTCTGTCTGTAATCAAATCTTGCAAGTTTGATTTGACCCACTTCCCGGTTTCCAATTGAGCTGAAAATTTGCATGCGTGTGTAAATCGGATGACAATGCAATATTATTATGACATGGAGCTGATCTGATGATGGAGCTGGAAGGTGGCTATAGGAACTCTGTCATTAAACAACGCAACCCCATCGAGTTTGGGCTCATTTGATTCGTCTTGACGAGTACTATATGATGCAAGATGGTAATGATAATTAAAGCTTGTTTTTAAAAAGTATTTTTAAAATTTCACTTGTTAAATCAAATGAATTTTATGTTAATTGTTTGTAATTACTGTGTCCAATAAAGAGTTATCTATCTTTCTAGTATAGATAAGGTAAAGTCGGATACTTTTTTGGATAATGGTGTGATAGACACTTTTTTTTATGTGATGAAGTAAAAGACGAGCAAGACGCTCTCCTGATGTTAAGAGATAACGCTGTTCATAATCAGTACAGTGCTACTTAGGATTTCACAAAGATGTGAAATTCTAGGAGCACTGCACCAACGCTTCTTACTCAAGAGTCATAAGTTGTTAAGACTCTTTATCCCAGTAATTTCACTAGCTGCAGTGCCCTCCTACCGAAGCACAGTAATGTTTGCACATCACTGCTCAGGCGGTAGAATAACTGGCAATGTTGGGGTACCCACCTAGTCGACCTCCTGCAAAGGAAGTCTACCCCCGGTGAAAACTTACCGTTATAACCATTTTATTAGCATTAACATGTTTAACGTCCATCAGGGTGAGCCGTCGACGTCAGCAGGACATGACCCTTAATAACGAATTTCATTCAACCCCCAAAGGGTGAAGTTCATATACTATAATATTACCTTGCTTGAATATCACAGCTTTATTAATTTTAGAGTTTATTAATAAAGTTTTAGAATCGCATACAGTATTATCTATTTTAAGCTTTAAGTCTTTAGAGACTTAATAACAAAGTATTTATATAATGTGTACTTATGTGTATAAATTCATATATTACGCTGTTAAATTGGACATTTCCGCCTATTTATGTTATTATCAGTCCTGTTCCATTACCAGGTTGTCTGTAAGAAATTGCCTAGTGCGATAAGACCGCCGATATTATTTACCTAGCATAAAGATATCTAGCTCAGTAAGCTTTTTTTGTAATTATTTGATATAAATAATAATTGGGGTATATACTCCAACAGAACAGGTTACCCTACTTGCACTGTCAGAGTTCAATCACAATTTGTAGGTTGTGTGGCCAACCTATATGCAATAAAGTATTATTCTTTTCTATTCTATTCCATTCTTTATCAAGTTTATATTTGTCTATACAGATAATAGCGTGGCTAAGGCCGGCGGTGGCGCGGCGCGGCGTGCTCGCAACACTGGTGACTGCAGCGATGGCGTGGTGCGACGGATACGACAAGCCGCTGTTAGTGCCGCTCAATGGATGGTAAGTATCTAGCTGCTTACTAAGTATACACAATAGCTATATTAGCCTGGCTGAGGCCGGCGGTGCGATATTGGTTACTGCCGCGATGGCGTTGGTGCGACGGATACGACAAGCCTCTGTTAGTGCCGCTCAATGGATGGTAAGTATCTAGTTGCTTACTGAGTATACACAATAGGTATTATTAGCCTGGATGAGGCCGGCGGTGCGATACTAGTGACTGCAGCGATAGCGTGGTGCGACGGATACGACAAGCCTCTGTTAGTGCCGCTCAATGGATGGTGAGTATTGAGTATATAGCTGCTTACTAAGTATACACAATATGTATAATAGCCTGGCTGATGCCGGCGGTGCGACACTGGTGACTGCCGCGATGGCGTGGTGCGACGGATACGACAAGCCGCTGTTAGTGCCGCTCAACGGATGGTAAGTATCTAGCTTTTTTAATATTCATTATAAATTAGCCTTTAACCACGATATTGCGAGATGTTAAGCGATGATGCGTTGATGGTAGCAGACTAAACCCACCCTGGCTTCATTGAACATCGTGTCGGAAAACAGTCATAGTGACCACTTGGCGACACGGTTTTGTTCAGTGGGTGGTAACTAACCACGGCCGAAGCCTACCACCTGTATAAAGCTGTAATAGCTGCTTACTTAATATACACAATAGGTATATTTTTTAAAAGGTTTAAAGTAAAACATTAAGGTAACGCCATGAGAGGTTTAAAAAACATATTAAAACCTACTAAAAAAAATTCATGCAGTTGTTATCTGGCTGTAGATATGATTATTACAATTTCGTTATTTTCTAAAAATAAAATTCGCAAATAAAATTATATTATCGTCTCGGACTGCTGCTCCTTCCTAACCATAATCGTAGCTATCAAAAGTGTGACAGTACCAATATTTTTAAAAAGAAAAATTAAACTCTACTCCTATTACTGTTTAAATAATGGTATCAAAAACAATGGTATTTTATAAAGAAAGTAGAATATTAAATTTTATTGTTAGTATAAGCTGCGCTGAGTGTGCAAAAAGCTTTTCATACTATAATATCTTGAAAAATTAAACTAAATTATAAAGCTGATCAATGTATTTATAACAAGAACAATAAATACGTTAAAGTAATTATAAAATCTGATTTACAATTTTAATCCCAAAAACCCTTCGAAACTCACCTTGTAAAGTGTACGCAAAGAAAGGTCAACGACATGTTCAGTGTAATGTGAATTGTGCAGTAGACAGGAGAGAATTCTGCGGAAGCAAAACTCATTCGAGCGTTAACGCTCGTCTTTCAACCATCTATCTTTAGTTCCACTGTAAATAGGGCTGTAAATAATATTTATAATATATTGAATTGAGTGTTTGATATGTTAAGACTAAATACCGAAGCGGGCTACACCTAAGTTTAGCCGGCTAAACCTAGGCCACACAAAATCGGTAGAACTAGGCTTCGGTTACACCTGAGTCTAGCCGACATTATATCGGATTAGCATAGGTGTAGCCGTTTATCGTTAGACAAAGGCTGCGAGCATTTGCTAAGTAAATCCAATAGCAGGTAAGGTAGTTCAATAAATTAGGTATTTATTGAACTACCTTACCTGCTATTGGATTTACTTAGCAAATGCTCGCAGCCTTTGTTTAACGATAAACGGAAAAGTATTCCATATACGTAACATTATAAATGCAAAAGCGGTCACTGTATTATCTAGTAACGGATACCATTTTACTACGTAAGTGGAAAAAAACAACTGAAGCAGTCCCATAACGTTTTATATCCCCGTTTTGTTCGTAGTATCGTAGTGGCCAGGTGCGGTAGTCCAATGAGGCAATTCACACAAGCACCCACTAAAGGTTTTTCCACAGATCACTTTAAAATATATCGGCCTTTATAATGTTTACTCATAGTAAATCAAGGGGTACATATATCAAGGGGTACATATTTATCAAGGGGTTAAACAAGCGTCAATCGCTTGTGGCTAACGCTAAAAAATGTACTGGGATGATAGTCGTTATTGTTAGTTTTTCACAATTTCCAAAACGACTGTCATCCTAGTACTTGTTTAACGTAGCGTTCTAGTACTCGTTTGTAGCAGGTACAAGCGCTTTGAGCTTGTCTAAGCTTACTGAACTCGTATCGCCAATTCAGACAGAGAGAGAATTTGAACTATAAAATAAGTTATAAATTAGAAATATTATATTTCAAAATGTATCAAATAGTGCGAGCGAGAGAGCGTCAAGCGGGGTAAAAGGTCATAAACTTTTTGTGGCGGTTCCATTTCTTTATTAAGTCCATGGACATTCATCTAATTGAATAATATAGTGGTACGGAATTAGCCGTATTGATCTTTTACCGGCGCGTGCTTCGAATTAATTGACTCGTTTTTGTGGCCCCTTGTTTAGGTTCGAGGGATACGTGTGTTTGAACTTCGCTGTTTCAATTTTCATTGATTGCTGATTAGTCTGAACATTTTACTTTGATATTAGTTAATATAACTTGTTTTGGGGGATTATACACATTAAAATTGTTATTTTTGTGATATATTCAATTGATTGCGGAGTGTTATCAATTGCACACGTTTAGCATAAGTAAACTGGTGCACTAATAATAATGTGACCATCTTCAATCCTATCAACAAACATAAAACTGATGAATTAAACAGGCTAATAATATCATGAATCCTCTGATTAGTTGGTTCTTAAATACACGAAACTTTTATAGAAAAAATAACAGAAAATACACGTTAGGCGGTCAAGAAGCCTATACCTTTATCTTATTTTGCCAACAGGCTCCAACCTCCAATAGCATCAACAGTCCGGGTGCTATCTGTGGCTGGATCAGCTCAGAGTTCCGGAGTGAACCTCCTCCAACTGGCTCCATCAGGACAGCATCTAGTCCTTGCGCCGAAGACTGGAGATCCACAACTCTGGCACGTCATGTCCAACTCCAAGGTCCACACTTTTAAAGGTCAGTCTGACGAAGCTTGTGTCTTCTTACAATACAGATTGTTGTTGCAAGGTTTGAAGCCGAGTTTTTTTTTAAGCAAAGAAGAAAGAAGTAAAATGAGCAAGGTGCCTTCCTGTTGGTAAAAGGTAACGCTGCCCGTAATCAGTACAGTGCTACCCAGGATTTTACAAATATGTAAAATTCTGGGCGCAGTGGCTTACTGAGTCATAAGATGTTAACTCTTCAGCCCAGTAATTTCATTAGCTACAGCACACTCCTACAGCAAAGTAATGTTTGCACATCACTGTTCAGGCGGTTGAATAACCGGCGCTATTGGGGTACCCACCTAGTCGACCTCCTGCAAAGGAAGTCTACCCCTGGTAAAACCCCCGGTATTTACGCATAACCGGTGACTGTGCGAATTAAGGTATTGATTGAACAACGGTCGTCTTGCTTGTCTCGGTTAACTAGATTATAAAGTAATATGATATGGGAGCTGGCCCTGCTATAATAATATATATAAATAAATAAATTAAATAAATATTTCAGGACATTTAACACAGCGCCACCTAACCCTTAACTAAGCAACTTAATGCTTGTAATATGGTGGATAGGGTAACGGATATAATACTTATATACTTTTCTTTTGTAAATACATAGGTACTTATAATAGATATTTAAACCACCCAGCTTATATTATATATAAGCTTATATTCATGTATACTTTTGAAACATGCATGTACATACATCTCACGATTGCCTCAGAGGCAATGTCTCTACCAAAACTCAACGAAATAGTTAAACACATCAAAACAAACACTAAATTAACCACTAACAGACACAGCCCTATATTAAAACTGGCTCCACATTAAAACTGTATAACCATAAACATTTATTAAAATCATAGCTGCGTACCATTCGCTATTAATTATAAGTTTCATAGCCAGAACTAACATTAAACCGGAGTTTTCATTACTTAACAAGTTTTGCAAAAGGTCAACTCTGCCCTCGCCTCGTAGGTGAGTCAACAAAACATTCACTGAACAAGGGTTGGTACAGAACACACAGAAATATCTATTTTGATAGATGCCGTCAAAACGTCAATACGTCAATGTGCGTGAAAAATAAGAATGAAGTAAAAAGCATTAAATAAAATTTTCGCCTAAGCGTAATCAGATGCGCATTTTACCTACAGATATTTTTTTGCTTTGACTATTAATTTATTACAAGTTCATACATATGCACGGTAAACTAACTAATCTCTACCAAAAGAGGGTAGAGGAGGTGAGGTATATGTATATATTGATATGGGTCTCTGGTACACTGCAATTGTTGGCTGTGTACTATTGCCGGAAACACTGTTAGCACATATTGTTTTTAATAAATAAATAAAAAATAAAAATAAATAGATTATCATTATTAAAGGCACAGTTGAAAGCTTAATAGATGTAATGGTAAATGGACACACAAATTAGATAAACTCACGACAATGTCTGTGGTTAATTCTGTATTCTGGACACGTCATAATGCGTACATTATTTCGGATCGTTTATGTGATAATGCGTCGCCTCTAAAATTAGACCGCTAAACACTTTCACATTGTTTTACTGTTGTGATTGTATTTATACCTACTGTTTTAGCTATACCACACGTTTTTACCTTAAAAATGTAATGTTTTCTTTTAGTGTTTGCCCCGTGGAGAAAGAACACATAATCAAAGTGTATCTTAGCCCTCATAGAGAGAGTTGATAATATAGTAGATAATATTTGTTATCGAACATATTCTTAAATACACTCTTCTTAGCAGTCAAGATCAAAAATAGACTACCTGATAGTCTAAAAAATCCTGTTATTGGACATATTATTATTAACATTTTAAGTTTAAAATGAATGACTTTTTCTCTAAGAATAGGCAGGTTTGTAGTTTGTTGTTATGTCTATCATTAAACAGTAGGCGTAAACCAGTAAAAAAAAACAATTATGTGCGACGGATCTAAGTTTAATAATTAAAAGGCTACTAAACAAAACAACTTATCTGTGAAGAGATATTATGAGTTGAAAAAAGTTTTCGCTTTGTATCAAACGTTAAAATAACTACGAAAATTTCTATTTATATCTGATCTAACTGTAAATATCTCGGTATGATGAGAGCAGTTAAGAGATTTGCACTTGAAGCATTGTACCAGGTACCATCTAGATTTTTCTTAATTTAAAATTTGTTGGGTTTGGGTGTTGCTTAATAGACTTGCTCCACGCTCTGTGTCGTCGTGTCAAATTCTCAAAAAAAAACAAAATTTTAAAAGTTTTTATAATGTGTATTTTACACTGCGCCCCAAATATTTGCGCGAAATGGAGCGCGGGTTTAAGAGTAAGGCGAGACCGCAAGGCCGCGTTACGACGCAAGGCGACGCCACCCTACTCACAATAAAAAAGCTAACATACAGTTATCTCTTTATCTAAGCTTAACGTAGTACGTGGCTACGTAGGCGTAGTAACGTACAATGTTTATCTTCATTTGTGATGTCACGTAAATATAATTAAGTTTATTAGGGGAGCGTGTCTCATTATGGAGACTCTTTTTGTTTTCTTGGAACTCGTTTAATTTTGTACCTCGCTAATGACTGGAATAATTAAAATTAATGTTAAGGTAAAAAGGTGGAACCAAAGGTCAGGTGGTTATCACAGATATACCGTGTAAAGGCAGATTGCACTGAAACAGAGGTGACGCTAGTTTAATGATTTCAAGTATAATATACTAATAATAATTTCGCATGTTTAACTGATTAATAATAATTTTAATATTATAATATATGTACATTTTAATCAAGTACAAGTTAATCATGCCAAAGCAACTATCGCCAACTTAACCCCATTATTTAACACTTCTTTCTATTGTGTAATCTTATTTCTAAGCTTATTTTATAGTATTTGTGGTATGCAATAAAAAGTTTTCTATTCTAATATTGACACGTTATTTCATACGTTTTATTATGAATTCTAATGTTATATTGATTGTCAGGTCACTCAGGCGATATCCTGTGCATGTGTGTGACTCGAGAGTCGCAGTATCTACTCACAGGATCGGAGGACACATCCGTCATCGTGTGGGATCTACACACGTTAGCTGTCAAGACTAGGATCAAGTAAGTTTACCAATCATTTCATATTTTTCCACCAGTTGACTACCTCTAGTTTTTTAAATTTTTTTTATATTAAATTAGCTTATGCTCGTGGCTATGCCCGCGTGGCAAAATCCTTTCTTAGCGGAGGTCTACGTCATAAAACCTATTTGTGTTCCAAATTTCAACCCAATCCGTCTAGCGGCTTAGACTGTGCGTTGATAGATCAGTCAGTCAGCCAGTCAATCAGTCACTCTTTCCTTTTATATATTTAGATTTGGAACTAGTACTTGTAACTTGGTATGCAATAAAGTGTTATTCTATTCTACTCTACTCTATTTTCATCAACAAAACTTAATTATCTTTACAATAAGTAAATTAGCCGAAAAGCGCTATTGCTGTACACCCTTTTCTAATTTGTAAAATGGCGATCCGGTTTTTCCGTATAACATTTTTTGATATCGCTTACGTACCTACTATTACAGCTATCTGATTTCTGTACGCCGCGCCATAGGACTGTTTTTACGGACCGATATCAGACTTAGTTTACTACTATAGCTCCTTAAGTCCGTTATATCACAGATTCGAATCGGACATGGATCGGATGCAGTGCAGAAGAGTTTTTGATCATGTGTAGTATATTGTATAATATGTAGACCAAAAATTTTCATACTACTTATCTAACTAATGATGGTTCTAAAAGGAACAGGAATATAAATCTTCTTCTTAATCGTACACTCTTGTCAGAGTGGTCGTGGTTGCTCTGATGCTCGGTCTTCTGTTTGGATTTTCCCGATGGATTTAGCGATGTGACGCCATTTTTGTCTGTTAATGGCGTTGCGAGAGCACTGGGTCATAGATGCCTCCGTAGCCTTCTTGATGAGGTCAGTCCAGCGAGTTGGAGAGCGACCTCGAGCTCTCTTTCCTTCAATGGGACCCTGCACAACAAGTCTCTCCATAGAGTCTTCTTTCCTAGAGATGTGACCAAAAAAAGGAATATAAATAGTAGATAGATAATAATATTTCCATTTAAAAGTGTCATAGAGTTACTTTTTCTAAATGCCAATACCATGTTTATAATATTTTACTTTCCAAAACAGAACAATAAAATCCCTTTGCTTTTTTATCTGAAATCTGCATGTCACTCGTGATTTTATTTAAAAATACACCTTATTCATCTTGCATGATAAAATACTGAATAAAACGTATAAAATCCCGTTTAAGAAAGATGTACTGTAAAGTGACAGATAAAATATTGCAAAGGACACAGACGCGGGTTGAAAGGGTCACGAAGGTACGCGTGACGATGGCAGGTGGAGCACGGACCTAATAAAATGATATGAATGGATAAGTTAACACAAAATGTGTGTATTTTATTCAGAAATGTGACAAATACCTTCACTGTTGAGTATTAAAATCTATGTAAAACTAAAAAGTTAAAATAGTTCGTATCTCACAATAAACTAGCAAAATTAGTTTTTTTTAATCAGACCTTTGTCACTGAGCAACCAAATTGTCCTAAAGCCCGCGAAAACAAACTAAGCGTTAGTTCCATTTTGATTTCCTTTGATATGGAGGTCTGCAACCATATTTTATTTAAATTTTATAAAGCCACATTTGAACCTAATAACGTATTTATTTTAGAGGTAGAATAGTAAATAAACATCTACAATATACTTATACAATAAATATCATTATCATTATCGCATTTATGTCATGTATGAGAGCGAAATTTGCCTAAGCGATTTATTCGTCTTGATATAGGCTGATTTGAGAATGGCACATAATATTCCTTCCTACTCGTAAA
This sequence comes from Hemithea aestivaria, assembly GCA_947507615.1. Taxonomy (NCBI): domain Eukaryota; kingdom Metazoa; phylum Arthropoda; class Insecta; order Lepidoptera; family Geometridae; genus Hemithea; species Hemithea aestivaria. Next base: position 14,131,611 of record OX382325.1, on the reverse strand, counting down.
ATGGTAATAATGTTTTAATGGTAATAAGGTTGTACATCATTCATTCTCCAAAATTATTGGACACCGTTCGTAAAACGTTCGAACCCTTTGTACCGTGTCCAATAAAATAAAACAGTTTCTCTTTGTTGGATATTGTACAATACAGTAATATCGAGTCGTGCCCCGAGGCTCGCCTTCCCTTTATACCTCCATCAGTACTCAGGACCTACTCACTGATGTAAGGGACTGATAAGAGCTGATAAAGGACCTACAGTAAATGTAAGGTTTTGTACGACTATGGATTTCTTTCTTTTGTGACATTTGAACGTTTTATGATATTTCGTGCGAGACCGCCGTCTTGCACATTTTATTGGTTTTTGCTGTATTAGAATAGAGGCAAAAAAGTGCATAAAACATAATGTTATGTTATTTCATATTTTATGCTGCCCTTATGGGTAAATGATACACAACTATTGTGATAATCGATAATATTAATGATTCGTATTACGCTAAGACACTTTTTTGGGTTTAAAAATATAAACAACGCAGCAACGTACTTACTTTAAGTACATCAATAAATATCATAATACAGTTCGTTACTGATTGGCAGAATAATTAATTTAGGGACATACTATAATTTATTTCGTAGTCTGTAAGTGAAAATAGCTTTCACGAAAGTTTCAAGCATAATTAAATTATTTTCTATTGATATGAGAGTGAAATAACGATCATTAGTTTTAGAAGTACTTTTGAATAATTAGAATTAAGTCCAATGATAATATATACCTTATTTACATTTGTATATAGTCTTATTAATATTACTTTGTAAGAATGTATGTATGGATGTCTGGATGTATATTTATTACTCTTTCACGCCTAAACGGGTGGACTGATTGAGCTGAACTTTGGTAAAAAGATAGCTTAGAACCTGAAATAGCACATAGACACAGCGATTAAAATCGCTGGACGCGCGTATATAATATATTTACCTACAAGAAAATATTTGTATACAGGATGCACATAGCATCTGTGCTGTGCGTTGCGGCAGTAGTGAACCGATCTCTAGTGATCAGTGGGGGAGAAGATTCTGCTGTTATTGTGACGTCACTCGTCGATGGTGCCTTGGTAAGACTAGAGCTATTAATACTACTGTCATAAATATCGACCAATTTTAAATTGCAAACAAAAATTGCACAGTAAAATTGTTAATGGTTTCTTTATGGCGGTCAAGAACTGGGTTAATTCTTCCATCAAATTGTAATATTTTTAGAATTTTACGCAAAAATATAATCTCTATCCTACCACTAGGTCTTCAGTTAATATATTGAAGTTCACTTCAAAATCTACTTATTGTAAAAATAGGTATGAATTGAAAATAAGTCTCAGCACCATTTTAGTTAAGAAATGTTTTTCTATAGTAAGGTGTAATTTATTTTTTTCTATAATAGGTAACAAAAATAGACCACCACCGCGGGCCAGTGACCGGAGTGAAGGTGATCCAGGACGGTGAGATCGTGGTCACTTGTTCACAAGACGGCACCGTCTGCACGTGGAACGTTGAGAACTTCTCGCTACTGAGCACTGTCGCTATAGGAGTACCGGTGAGTACACAACCATGTTATTATAGGCCACACCGCGGGACAGGGACCGCAGTGGAGGTGAGATCGTGGTCACTTGTTCACAAGACGGTACCGTCTGCACGTGGAACGTTGAGAACTTCTCGCTACTGAGCACTGTCGCTATAGGAGTACCGGTGAGTACACAACCATGTTATTATAGACCACACCGCGGGACAGGGACCGGAGTGGAGGTGAGATCGTGGTCACTTGTTCACAAGACGGTACCGTCTGCACGTGGAACGTTGAGAACTTCTCGCTACTGAGCACTATCGCTATAGGAGTACCGGTGAGCACACAACCATGTTATAAAGACCACACCGCGGGACAGGGACCGGAGTGGAGATGAGATCGTGGTCACTTGTTCACAAGACGGTACCGTCTGCACGTGGAACGGTGAGAACTTCTCGCTACTGAGCACTGTCGCTATAGGAGTACCGGTGAGCACACAATCATCATAAGACAGTTATAATAATAAATATTATTATTAAGAGCCTACTGGATCCCACTGCAGGGAAAGTAAAGTAAATCTTTATCGACATAAGATTACATGAAAACAAATTACAGGGGTAGACTTCTTTTGCAGGAGGTCGTCTAGGTAGGTACCCAAACAGTGCCAGTTCTACCGCCTAAGCAGCAATGTGCAAACATTATTGTGCTTCGGTTGGAGGGCACTGTAGCTAGAGAACTTATTATTACTGGGCTAAAGAGTCTTAACATCTTATGAGTAAGAAGCGTTGGTGCAGTGCTCCTAGAATTGCTCATCATTGTGAAATTCTGGGTAGCACTGTACTGATTATGGGCAGCGTTATCTCTTAACATCAGGAGAGCGTCTTGCTCGTCTTCTTACTACTCAACATAAAAAAAAGAAAATAATGTGAATATCTGTGTATTCAAACCTATGTTCTACATACCTATGTTTTAAATAGTTTGAAGACCTATGTCTTCAAACTATTTAAAACTGTATTTTGGGAACCAGTGGCTTCTCCCATTCAGTGGCTCTTAATAAATTATGTCATTAACAATATAAAGTTTTATAGCAATGGCCTCCCTACCTTCCCTCCAACTGACTCGGTATAGGGCTATGGATTTCCCTTCTGTTATAATACAATAGTTCCTTACTAAGCCAGTTACAAAGTTAATCCTTTGCAACAGGTGAACGCGATGGAAATTACCGACGACAACGTGTTCCTGATCACACTGCAAACAGAGAACGAACTGCATGTGAGGACCTTCATAACCGGCACTCATTTACACGTACTCAGGAGGCATAAAGGAAAGGTACGTTATTTCATATTTCATATTTCTTGAGTGTTTCGTAGCTTGTGCTACGGTCGCTACGGCGTAGTATGCGTAGCTGGTACTACGATAATTAAAATTCTTTTCAAACTTGAATCAACATTTTTTCTTAATTATTGTCTCATAGTGTAATCTTTGCAATGATACGAACGTAAATAAACTAATATATAGGATGAAAATTGCGCAAAAAGTCTAAGTATTCATAGGCTCTAAGCAGATGTTTTTAACAATTTGATTACGCGTATTTTTGAAGTACCATTCAAGTGTGAATTATTTATTTATTAATACTTTATTGTAACACCACATTAAAATTAAAAAAAAATCTAAGTTAAAATTCACTTGACGTTCTAAAATAAAAGCGTTAATTTTGAAAGTGACATTCAGTGAGAAAAATGGGTTAATCCTAATTTTCACTGCGAATCGTTAAATTTTCGAAATGGGTCACATTTTCAAATTAAATACAATCCATAAAATTTTGTCTATAAAATAGATTAATTTGTAAATGGAGCCTGAAACTGGAGGTACATATTGTTGGTTCCCCACTCGGGTGAGAGCTAAGATAGAGACAAACGATGTAACAGAAGCCTAGCTAACGAGGTCCCTCACTATGCGCTTTGTCAACGACAACACAACACCGACCTCAGCTCTGTCTTGAGGGCTTAGGTTTAAACTTGTTATTGCAAATGCTATGGCTCATTCTCATTTCAGCTCAAATTTGATGATCACACGGTTATATTTCCTAAACGGTTAAAGAAAATTACATGAATTGTGGATAGGTGGATAAAACATATATTAAGCTACAAAAAAAAGAAGATTGTCATAAAGACTCAAAAAATATACAATTTTCCGTTGCAGTTAAACATTTGGGCACTTTAACAAATTTCGATGTATCTGTAACATATACCAAAATTATCGCAAACTAATATACTTTTCTGTCTACAGGCTAAAAAAACCTGTCAGTATTATTTTGAATTTAAAATAACATAGTGCGGCGGTCACACAATTTTGGGTGCTTTAGATTTGCATAGTTTAACGGCTATTTTATTGCACACTGTATATTGCTCTTCAGGACGTAAACCATAAAAATGTATCACTACATAGTATAAAACAAAATCGCCTTCTGCGTCTGTCTGTCCCTATGTATGCTTAAATCTTAAAACTACGAAACGGATTTTGATCCGGTTTTTTTTAATAGATAAAGTGAGTCAAGAGGAATTTTTTTATGTTAAATATATGCATAATATATTGAGCTTGTATTGCAAACGCTGACTGAACCCTACGAGATAGATCAAAATAATGTTACACAGTATTGTACGCCTGAAATAGTTTTACAAAAAGACCGCAATGGTATATGTTGATCTCTTAGGGAAAACCCAGAATACTTGAAGATATCACAGATTTAAAATGCGGCGTACCAAATTAGGTGTAACTAACAAAATAAATGAAAGACTAAGAGTAGGTATTATTTGTTGACTGTTTTACGCACCACAAAGTGCGCGCAGGTCCACTAGTTATTCATAAATTAAGAAAAACATAAACAATTTAAGTAAAATATACAATGCGGACTGCAAGTTCATTTCTTATAAGAAACTGAAGTTCATGTAAAAAGTAGTAAACAGTTTATCTGTGTAAAGCAAAAAGAATAAAGCTCAGTAGAAAGTAGTCGTATTAAAACAGAGCAAGCAGAAACCGACGAAACTTTTCATTAAGAATCTCTGCATGTCCCACTTTGTCGTGCAACTTTGCACTAGAACAATACCTCTTCATTTTCTCGCAATCACGAGTCTTTGTGCTCAGGCTTTGTATAGCTTCTGTGCAGTGGAACCATTTATTAAGTGCCATTAAAACCATTAGCCGTCATACCAATGATTTTGATAAGTACATCGTGAGTCATTGAAAAGTTTTCACTGAGAAGAAATGAACTAATTATAATATTGATTTATTCAATTTTTTTGTTTTTGTGTGATTATTACAAAATTTCTATGGCTAATATTAATGAATCTTTCGAACCATAAGAGATCTGCAAAAAACGATATTGCTAGTGAGCTATTCGCCTGTTTGCAACCCTTCATATAAAACTATATTATTAAATAGCAGAATTAGCAAGTTCAAGTGATAAAATTTTAGGTGATCAACTATATAGTTTTAAGGATGACATTATCTATAGTTTAATAAATTAAAACTTGTTTGAAAACTTTTATCATGTCTCCTAAAATTGGTTTTAAAATAAATTATACATTTAATTTCAACGATACGTTGGGTGCAACAATCCAGAAACTTTATCATAAATCACTAGTTAAAAAGGCAAAGTTAAGTAGACAGCACTTAAAGTACATGTTCCATAAATACATACTCTCGTTGGTAACCGACTTCTCAACCCACTCAGCCAGTAATTGAAAGCCACTAAATTGGTTAAGCTCTCACTTATTCGTTACGAGGAGAAATAGATTACTGGCGATTTCCACTAAGTGCCTTCGAACCATCCCTTTCTTATTACATTAAAGACACTGGCCACATACGAGGAGTACCTACGTTATGTACACTTGTGTATGTTTTGTAGACTTAAATAATAATAACAGCTATTTTTAGGCAGATATAGGGGCTGCGCAGACGACAGACTATCCATGACGCACTTTTTAGTCTGTGAAAATAGAACCTATGCAATTATATGCAGTAACGCACACGACGCGCAAAAAGTCCGGCACACAAATAATCCGTGTAATTCGGGCAGACCGGATCGCGCCGCGTCGCGCCGCTCCGCACAAAAAGTGTGTGAAAAAAATAGAACGTTTGCTTCAACGCGCGCTAACGCAGACGGCACACATTTTAGTCTGCAATCTGCATTTGCTAGTGGTGGACGTAACGCTTCTTTCTTCTTCTTTTTCTGAACTTCATGTACAAAATAATACTTCGCGATCTCTGCACGATTTCCATAGCGTCTACGTCCAGCCCTGGATTTACACTAGGGGCATTCGGGGCGAGTGCCCAGGGCGGCAAATTTTCAGGGGGCGGCAAATTTACTGAGGGCGGCAAATTTCGAAACGAGAAAAAAATATTCAATCCATAAACATCCGATGTTGAATTAAAATTTGTATTCTCAATCACGCTGGTTATTATTATAATTTTTTTTTGCGCTCATAATAAGAAGTCTGGAATACTGGCCACACAAACTCAAGATTTTTGCTCCAAACGAGCTATCCGTCCACTTTTCGTAGCAAGACTTTTCTCGGCATTTGCAGCTAGTTGCTCGCCTTCTTTTTTTTTATTTTTGGCACTCAAAACGAACTACGCACTCACTTTTTGCAGTCAGATATACAAAATTTTCTTGGTGCTCGCAGCTACTTCTCGCGCTTTGAATAATATTTTTTTTTATTTTAACACTCGGAGCAAACTATGCATCCATTGTTTATATAGTCACAAAAACAAAATTTTCTCGGTGCTCACAGCGATTTTGGCACTCAGGGTGAAGTATGCGCCCACTGTTGTGTAGTCAAATATACAAAATTTTCTCGCTCGCAGCAAGCTGCTCGCAGTCTTTTTAGTCAACATAATAATATAATTTTCTTGCCACTCCAAGCGAGTCTTACGCACACACTAGACAGACAGATAACTTAAACATAAAAACCCGGTATTATAATCTATGTGTCACAATTCACAATCAGCGGTCTTATTGTAGTTAGCATTATAAAATTTCTCAGTTATAATTTCTCTTTTTCAAAGCAAGCTATACACACAGCTTTCGTAGTTAGATGTATATTTTTTTTATAAATATTCATAATTACGTATAATATGAAAGAACTCGACAACAAATTTCTTAGCAAAATGTCTAGCCGATGAGCATTTATAAATAATATTTCGGCGGAGGGGGGCGGCATTTTCTCACTGCCCAGGGCGGCATTTTGGCTAAATCCGGGCCTGTCTACGTCCCTACAGCTCTGCCGACAGAATGATCGAAGATGTGCGTCGTGTGCGTTGAGTCTGTGAAAAATCCGCAACAGACTTTTTGCGCGCCATGCAGACTTTTTGTACGCCGCAGACTCGATCGTACAAAAAGTGTGCCGTCTGCGCAGTCCCATAGTGTTCATATTTCTAAAGTCTCTACTTATGTGAAACAATAGGGACATTAAAGTTCATTGGTTGTTTAAGGTAATTTAGTGAGGTTTTCCAAAATAACAAAATCATAACTGACACCAAAGATAAAGCCATAAAATACAGGAAGCGTATGCGCAACAAAATCACGAGTTTAGTTTGAGCACAGAGTATTCTTTTATCTGTGGCACAGATATCGAAATATATAAAAAAGTGACCGTGATCCATAAACACAGCTCCAACCGCTAAGTGAAGTGTATTGAAATTCAGCACACATATAAGTTTAATGACGTGGTCTACGTTCCGCTTCAAAAACAATTCCTTCACACAAGTTAAGCCGAAAGCATAAAAAAGTGTATTACTTAAACTACCTAGGTTCTGTAACAAAATTTAATATACCATAACGACAGGTTATTATTCTAAAGTGATGTTAGTCACAAGTTAGCGCTCAACTTTGATCGCCAACCATTTGTTACTCTGTAACCTTATGCATTTTCAACGGAGATTTATGTGTTCCATGCATCACACAGTGTCAAAGTTCGAGGGCATTTTTCCAACAAATTGACTGCTGTAAAACGTATGAGTAAATATGAGCTATGGAGGTGCTTTTACAACGTGAATGCAATGTCATCGCTGAATTATTAAACATGCTATTTCGGTAACAAGTTTTATGGGGAACTTTATTAAATATCTATTTAATGTCGTAGTTTGTCGATATGTATAGGTATAGGTAGGTTATATGTAGGTATTTTTTGTTCAGTCGCGGTGATATTTTATTTTTTAGTATACGTGGGACGAGAACTTTTAGTGGATGATTTCTATAATCTAATTAAACAATTTCGTGCCACAGAGTTTGTTATCGAACTCTACCAAACGGCTTGACGATTTTTTTACCAATATTTCAGTACTTTTGGTGGTCTAAGCATAGGTCGTATAGTATTTTTCTGACGCAGACGTAGTTGCAGTCAGTATTTTATGATAATAAAAACCTACTTCAAATATCAATACTTCCAAACAATACGTTTTCCTGTACTTCTTGAAATGGAAACTTGAAAATATTGACGACCTCTGTGGCGCGGTGGGCTAATACCCGCTTGCAATGCAGAAGGTTGCGGGTTCGATTCCCGCATGAGGCAAATATTTGTGTGATCCACAGGTATTTGTTTCTTGGCTGGGTGGCTTTTAATATATCTATTATACGTATGTATTTACAAAGAAAAGTATATAAGTATTATATATCCGTTATCCTAATCACCATAATACCATTAAGTTGCTTAGTATGGGGTTAGGTGGCGCTGTGTGAATTGTCCTGAAATATTTATTTATTTATTTACTTTATTTATTTATTTCAATGATAACAAAAGATTTACCTTCCAATAGTTGATAGTTTTTTTTATTTCCCTTAGGTAAAATGTTTCTCCGTGGCCCACGACTCTTCAAGAATAGCAGTGGGTTGTTCAGATCAGCGGATCTACCTTTACAGCCTTCACAGCGCTTCTCTCATCAAAACTATAGCCGTTGCACACGATTTAGCTGCTTTAGCCGTTGCTGATAAGGATCATTTTCTTCTGGCGTCTGGTGAGTCCTTTGTACTCGGTACTTTGGTATAATTATTCTATATCACGTCATGTTTTCAATATAGGATAGGGTTCGTCATGGGCTATTAATTGTAATTTAGGTTACAACAAGCAATATTTGTAATACATTTTAATGATTTTCTCTCTTTTTCTGTTCTAAATTCTTGTATATAATTGTGTGTATCAATAAAGTGTTATCTTATCTAATCTAGGTATATAGGTGAATGTTTCTATATGGGTAGATAATATGTTTGTTGCTCTTTTTTATGCAAATACGGGTTTTTATTACAATATTCAACAAAGGTTGGTTGCCTGGAAGAGATCGCTCACACCGATAAGGCCGCCCATTGTGGATCAAATTGTATTTCAGTGCTAATATTAAGTAAAACTGTAATTTTCTTTGGTTGCAATAAAGAGTATTCTATTCTATTCCAACTAGATCAGGACATACGAGTACATAGGTAAAACCGCGGAGTACAGCTATAGGTATTTAATTCATAAAATTAAAGTTCAATTTTATTTTATTTTAAACACTTATCGAATATTTATTATCTATTACTAGATGCATACATCTCTCTCCACCCTAGCATAGCGGGTGAAGGGGAATTGTGAGTTCGCCCTCCACACCCACAAGTAAAAAGGTCCAGTGGGTGAACGTAATAGTGATCCATATTTTTCTATAGATGATTTTTTATTGGTCTAAAAGTTCATGAATAAAATAATCCAACAAAACTGTTCTCACATTTATAATAATTTGAAAAGGTTTAAATATCTCATGCTTATGAATTATTATTTATGACCAACTAGCTGCGTCCAGCAGTTTTACCCGCTGTACTGTAGCCTATGTATTATTCCAGGGTTTAAGCTATCACTATACCAAAATGTCAGCTCTATCGATCCATCCGTTCAGGCGTGAAGAAGTAATAAATAAAATAAAATAAAATAAAGTATTTATTGTCATTTTTTACACAGGTTTAAGTACTTAATACATAAAATATGACTAAACCTTATATATATAGGATACTATATTATAATTTATGTTTAATAATATTATGGAATGGCAATCGGGATATTATGCTCAGCGATGTGCTACGCAAGGAGATCCTGCGCAGCGCTGGTTTTCAGTATATCCCGTTGCTCGATCTAAGATGTTCATCGAGATTGAGGAAAGAAAAAATAAATAGGCCAAGCGCGAGTCGGGCTACGCACAATGTAGGGTTCCGTAGTTCTAGTAGATTGAATACACTGCACAACAGCATTTTGGATGATTGGGTTATGATACATGATATTAGTCCAATTTTTGACGAAGATTTCAAATTTGTGACTGAAATTTCTGTATCAGCTCTAGTTAAAAAGATATGACACATATTATGTTGTTTTCGTAATAAAACGCTATAAATGTAGAGATGATCCTAATTAATTTAAGTTTAAGTTGAAAAACTCTTTATGTTATTTGATTTTCTTGCTGAAACTGAAGGCAGAGGGCTATTCTAAATGCTCTAACAATATTCAGCCATCATATGTGCGTTCCAGAAGCCTTGATAGCGTTACTTCATCGAATAAAAGTTCGGGTGGAATTGCTTGCCCAATTCTTCACTTAGTACCCCAAGATTGTCATGAATATAGTCTAGGTGGTCGTGGAGAGAGTGTAACTTGATACTTATCTAAATCAATTTTTTATATCACAACGAACAAAAACGAAACCTATTCAAAGAACCTCAATCGCATACGAATATTCGATAAGCTAATAGGACAGGTTGAAATAGTCCCATACAACCATGAACAATTCGCTTGCGCGATCTAATTTTACTACTAGCGCCATCTAGTTATGCATTAATAAACTATAGGCTAGGTTAGCTTTAGGTATTCTTATTTATTGAGTTGGAACAACAGGGTTGTTGACAAATTGTTTAGTCCATATTGTAGATTAATAAAAATTGTTAGACACGTATTTTTTTTTTGTAAATTTGATAAAAAACAATGGCTTAGTCGTGACGTCAATATACCAGATTTTGTGCATTTTGTACCGGATGCGAAAACTTATAATCGTCGTTACTCAGCCACTTTTTATTTTATTCACAAACAAAAAAATACGTGTCTAATATTTTTTTATTATTTAAAACATGGACTAATTATATTTTGAATTTGCTGACCTTGCCAACATCTCTTTTTTTCAGCGCTGATTTTACTGAAACTAATAATTTTATCTTAACCGCTATAGTTTTCCTGGAAAGTTCATGGTTGAAAGCATACCTCTGATTTTTTTCAGAATTTTAAAGCTAGTAGTTCAGATTTTAGAGGCCCCCCCTCTACGCTCAATTTTTTTTTTTAAACTTGAATATCTTTCAAACAGAACATGAAATCGAAAAAGTTTCTTAGCAAACCGTCCTTCATTTTAAAATACCTATTCAACGATACCCCACACGATGGTATCAGCCAGAAAAAAAAAATCATCCCCATCTTACGTGTAACGGGAGGACTACTGATTGTGTTCGTTTTTAGGGTGACTACGGAACCCTAAAAACGAACACAATCAGTAGTTATGTAGTAGGTATACCACATTGTTAACATTAAATCTACTAAATTACAATAAAAAAGTATAAAATTAGAAAGATAAAAGCAATGCTGGTTAAGCCATGTATATTGTATATATGTATAGGTGTGTGTGTGTATGTGTGTCACAAACTCACAAACTTTCGCCTTTATAATATTAGTATAATATATCAAATATATCAAGGACGTATATTCCGTAGGTGGGCACAGAGTAACGATCTACTCGTTTCACACAGAAGACAACCTCACTAACTTCCGACCCACCAAGCAGATGAAGCGGCGACAAACTAAATCGAAAACAAACATTAGCATACTGCAGGTAACATATTTATTGTTATTCTTTAGTTTTTTTTTATTGCTTTTGCTTGAAATGATTCTGAGATTAGTTTTATTTTACCTTATTACATTACAAGTCTACATTATAATCTATAATAATATAATACCTACTTATGTACAAAGCTCTAAAGGTACGAGTACTTTCGATTAAAATTAAGAACACGACGATAAGCTCTTTTCCAATATTGGAAAAGTCTGATAGCGTTATATTTTCGATATTAAATTTTTACTTTCAACAAATGGTGGCATATTGCTTCTATTCTTAATACTTCATTGATTGTACTATGTTTTGTGAATAGTATATATGAGAGAGGGAAGGCAGGCCTTTGTCCAACAGTAGGAGATACCGTGCTGATATAATAATAATATGATGTAACTGCAACGCTTTTTGTGGTTTTACTCTTGAGGTTTATCATGTTCTTAGCATTCGTTTCATACGTTTTCTATAAATAGACCTACGTACATATGCCGCCGCATATGATATCAATCTGCAAAATTATTGTTGAAAACTAATCACACGTAGCTGACCCCCTACATTATCTCAGCCATAAGACTCCCCTTTGGATTTCCATATATACCGGTTGGAAGCGACCTGCATCCAGCGTCTTCCGGTGTCCTTTTTAAGGTCGTCTGTCCACCTTGTGGGTGAACGTCTTACGCTGCGTTTCCTGTCCGTGGTCCGTAGTCTCCACTCAAGCACTTTTCGACCCCATCGTGTCTCCCATGACGTCTTCCAACTGGTACTGATCGTAACAAATATTTATTGAAAACAGGCAGAACAAAACGAGCTGATACCAATAAGCTGCTTGGAAGTGTCTCGCGACGGACAACTAGCCGCCAGTGGCTGCGCTCGTGGCTTAGTTCGCGTGTGGCAACTCTCCACCCACAGACTGCAAGCCACACTGAGTGGACATATGGGGCACGTCACCTGCGTCACTTTCTCTCCCAACAACCTGATTGTACTGAGCGGGTCTGAGGATAGGACGGTTGTGGTGTGGCAGCTGGCGGATAATCAGGCTTCCTTGACGTATAAGGTAAGTGTTGCTTGTTTTCTCTAACACTTAACGCACAATAATGTTTACTCAATTTGAATCATATAGTACACATAACTCACTGCATCACACATTAAACTCAAAATCATAATATACACTTAACTCACTATTACACACATTTAATTCAAAATCATATACAATTAATTCACAATGACATTACACAATAACTTTTCGCAAAATTATACAAATTTTATTTATTCAAAATTATATTAAATGTTCACTATGACAAAGCTACATTACTTCAGCCTTAAATATTTTTTTTTCCTTACTACTGATAGTTTAGAAGCGATAAGACTTACCAAACTTACCAAAACAAAGAGCATTACATAGAATAATAATTATAATTCATATTTGAGTCTAAGTCCGTATTAAACATTGTTCAACAATAATTCATTTATCTGAAGAATAATAAGGATGTTGACAATGTCAAAAATTTTAAAATACAATCAGTCCGCATTTTTAATATTAAAAAAATATTCGACACCTATTTTTATATTGCAAATAATAAAATGGCTGAGATATAAGATTAAATGTACTAGATTGAGTGGTGTGCCGTCACGATCAAGCAATTTTAGTGCGTTGTATCTCTCACGTTTTTTATCAGATTTACAAATAAAAATATACGTGTCCAATATTTTTCTATAATAATCTATATTATAGACAAAAAAAATTGTCAACATCCCAATTAAAACATCGTTATTGGTCCTGTCAGGGTCACACAGCGGCACTTCAGACGCTAGTAATGATGTCGGACGGACGGCGCGCGATGTCCGGCGACCGATCACGGAACGTGCACGTGTGGCTCGTCGACTCAGGGATAGTTCTGCATTCCAACGCCGGACCCACTGCCAACATCGATGTTACACTCAACATGAAATATGCTGTAAGTACATCGTTGTTACGTAAGCGTATTAAAAATAACTGTATAAAGCGCTTGATATCAATTCTTTATTTAAATTTTTATGTGTGTTTTATTTTCTCAATTTTGTAAGGAACTTTTGGTATACTTTAGAACAAAGTTTAACTTGGCGCAGTCGGTACAGGATCATATCAAAATAAGGCTATTTACTGCCAATTTACAAAAAAACACCTGCCAACTTACACTGCATCGTCACTTACCAACAGGTGAGATTGCGGTCAAACGCTTGTTTAGTCTGCTATAAAAAAAAACACAGCATGCAAAATTGCAATATTATTTAATAGACCTAAAACGGTAATGACAAGTTCGTACTATGTCCCAGTGCTCTAAATTTGAAACAAAAGATATGTAGTCAGATAGTCCCAGATTATATTTTCATAACCGTATACGCTGTATCGAGGCTGCTGCTGCTTGGTGCTGTTCGCTGTACGAGGTTAATAGGCATGAGTTATTATACAAATTAGGCTATAAAAATAAATGTCCTAAATAAAGTACACCGGGACGATCTCAAGTAGTGCTTAATAAAAACCCTGGGACAATGTGACTGTTACGCGTTTGTTCTCAATTTAGGACGCGGGGTCGCAGGAGGCTATATAATCGCTAACTAGTTTAGGAGAGAACCCATTCGTCCCCCAAAACTCCTCCCCTTTCCCCATTCGACCCCAAAATTTTTGAGGTGCCCACTCGTCCCCTGATCCATTCTTTTTTTAAACATTTTATTTTGCTATGAATTTATATGATTCCTTCCGCGCGTTGTAGTTGTGGTACAGTTACGCACTAAATTATTTCGTTCGTTTATTCCATAGACAAATTTTGAGATTCTTACTTCAATGTTCATAATTTTTGTCATTATCCGTAGGTGCTATCAGACGGTGACAACGCCATCCGCATCTGGCGTCTGTCAGGCGGCGAGGGCGGCGAGGAACGTCGCTCCGTCTCACACGCGGAGAGGATCACCTGCTTCGCACTCACCGCCGACTCACAGCATGTCGTCACTGGCTCTATGGACATGTCGCTTAAGGTCTGGAAGCTTGATGGAGGGAAGCTTTCACAGGTCAGTCCTTTTTTATAATCTACCTTACTGACTTTATGACTATAAGATAAGATCTTTTTGTTGAAACCAAAAGAAACTACATTATACTTTTTAATAGCTAGTACTAAATTACAGTTTGGTCTACAATGGGCGGCCTTATCGTTGTGAGTGATCTCTTCCAACCAGCCATTGTACGGAATTATATGTAGCTCGCTAAATAAGTGGAGTGAGATTTGGTAGAAAGAATATTTATTGACCTTTTACAATAACATTTGTTTTTCTTGGCATAACTACTACAGAGAGTTCTTATATTATTATCTATGGTTTTTTATTTAATTTAGATTAATATAATTTCATCATTTATAAATTAAAATTAATCGTGTTTTCTTATAATTAAAATCATAATATACAAATTGTCAAAGATATGTTACCAGAAAGTTTCACGCAAAAAGAAGCTCTTATTAATACGCATTTTCATGAACTCGTCCAGTTACAGTCCAGAGTTTGTACCTCTAATGTTATCTATAAAAAATATATTATAATTGGGGTGAATACTCCAACAGAACAGGTTACCCTACTTACACTGCCAGAGTCAAATCACAATGAGAGGTTGTGTGGCCTGCCTATATGTTGCAGTTTCAGGTCACCGAAATTACTACAAGGCCTCCAACAGGACCTAACGACTGCCTCCTACATAATCTATGTATAGTCGCTCCCGCTGATTACATACACAAACAATAATTCGTCATTGATTCTTTGTACATGTCGCATAATGTCTAAAATTTGGGTGGGCAAACTGTTCTTCTTTGTAGTTTCAGGACCTGAAAAGATGAACAGCGCCAATTAAAAATACTAATTATAATGATTTAATGATTTTTGTTTTTTTTTATGATTCAGTTATGATGCTTTTTTTTGACGTGTGTCTCAAAGTCGCTAGTCGCTAGGGTCGCTACGGTTTATTTATTTTCACTTTTTTAGAAATTTAAAGCATGGAAAAATATAATTAATACTATCTTTTTTACAATTTTTTAAATTAACTTTCACCTGTCTGTTGTCTGTCTGTCTGTATGTCTGTAATCAAATCTTGCAAGTTTAATTTGACCTACTTCCCGGTGTCCGATTAAGCTGAAATTTTGCATGCCTGTATAAATCAGATGACAATGCAATATTTTTACGACATCGAGCTGATCTGATGATGGATCTGGAAGGTAGCCATAGGAACTCCGTTATTAAACGACCCAACCCCATCGAGTTTGGGTTCATTTGATTCGTCTTGACGAGTACTTTATGGTGCTAGATGGTAATAATAATAAAAGCTTGTTTTTAAAAAGTTTTTGTTTTAAATTTCACTTGTTTGTAAACTATGTTTTTTGTAATATTGTTTTTTCGGTGAAACAAACTGATACGATAGATATCAAATTCTAGTGATACAAACTTTATTTTCAGAACAAACCGCCAGTGTTTATTCAGAAAACATTGAACGTTATGAATGTGAAATTACTGCGATTGTTTCAATGAGTTTATTCCAGTGTTTGGTTATTCAGTATTGTATCGTTTATTTTCAGTGAATTGAGTTATATTCAAGTATAGTTGAGCCAGAATAATTGAAATATTTGCTTTAAATTACGAGCTGTGCAAGAAAAGATTAAAGTTACTCAACTGTTATTCTTCAAAATTATTTAAAGTTATTCAGTTCTTCAAATAATTAAAGCTTCAGTTTGAAGAGATTAGAATAATATTTTATGCAAAGATTAATTTAAGAATGCCGTTCTAAATTATATAGACGCGACTTTTGTTTAAAATTTAACATTTAGTTACATTTATTTAAACTAATTGGTTTCTTATCAAGTCTTGTTTTGTGAAGGTTGAAATTAATATTCGAAACAAGTGGAAAAATCAAATTATAAAGCATTGCACAATAGTACTATTTTTTTTGTCGAGCAAGTAGACGAGCAAGACTTTCTCCTTATGGTAAGAGATAACGCTGCCTATAACAAGTACAGTGCCGCTTAGGATTTCACACTGATGTAAAATTCTAGGTTCATTGCACTAACGCTTCCTACTCAAGAGTCATAAGATGTTAAGATTCTTCAGCCCATTACTAGGCTGGGTTTATTTTTAAATTATTACTAATTAAAATAATTTGAATCATATTTATAAGAAAAAAAATGATCTCTCCCTATAAGCGGTTACTTTATTCATCCTCTTGCAAAATAATACTTCTTTTCATCAGGTTTTAGTCGGTCACTCAGACATAGTGACTTGCGTGGCCGTATCTATCACGAACAAAACCCAAGTGGTGTCAGGCTCGTGGGATTGCAACCTCATCGTGTGGGACATCAACACTGGATCCGACCTGCATCTACTCTCAGGTCACTTAGGGAAGGTCACCTGTGTTAAAGTCACTGGAGATGGCACCATTGCTGTATCTGGTAAGTCATACAAGTATGAATATTTTATCAAATTTAATTTTAATTGTCTTATTCATATTATGCCCATAAACGCCAATATATGCACATATAGAGGTACAAGATGCGCCCAACTGTTTTACCCGCTGTAGTGTAGTCTATTTGCTATTCCAGGGTCTAAGCTATCTCCATACCAAATTTCAGCTCAATTAGCCCACCCGTTTAGGCGTGAAAGAGTAACAAACATATATTCAAACATCCTGACATCCAGACATTCTTACAAATTTTCACGTTTATAATATCAGTAAGACGTCTAGGACCGCTTCCGCACTACATCCGAACCGAATCCGTTATGATGGTTCGTACTTATACTACTAAGGCTATTTGGTCCGCTTTCGGTCCGTCATCGGTCCGTCGGTCCCTTAAAGATAGTACGACGACGGATTCGTACGGTACGTGACTATTCCTGATTTATATTTCGTTCCTACAACACATTTATTGAGTGTTAAGAAATTAATTGATCAAACATTTACCGTTAATAATTATTATTATTTATAATTATATAAATTATTTTGCCATAAAATATCACTCTTGGTGTTTTCAAAATATTTGCTTTGTAAATTTTCACATTAAAGAGACGTCGAAGTTGCGAACTTTATCTTTAGTTCCGCTGTTTATACAAACTTTTAAACGATTGAGCTTTTCCTGTGAAACAAACCAACACAGCGTCATTAAAATGAACAACAAAAGTTTAAAAATTCTGCGGAAAATTTCTTGTATCAACAAAATAAGTTGGTAGATGAAGGTATTTGTTTTGTGTTTAAAACTTTTATTCTACCCTTATTAACCTCCAATTCTATATTTAGGCGCCATAATTGCATTTTGAGGTTAAGTATATTTTAATTCATTGTGAACGAACAGACCTTCGTAATAGGAAAAAGATGTTTGAATTGTTAATTACAAAGTTGGATTAAATATCTTCGGAACTTTTTTACCCAGGATTTCAAAAGTTTAATATATTTCTCCTTGTAAACATCAAACAAATTAAATCAACACACCTATTTGCTTACATCTCTATAATGTATTACGTGATAGTTACGAAAATCACAAACTAATTTTATCCCATAATAATATTATGAATGTGAAATTATTGTATGTGAATGTTTTTATTATCTCTTCGCACCTAAACTTCTGAATGATTGAAAAAGTGGGCAAACGATTGCACTGAACAATGGTATGTAGGTAGCTTAGACCCCGGATAACACGTAAGCTACTTTTCAGTGGATAAAAGAGCTTTCGGAACATCCAGTACTTAAATTATATACAACTAGCTGCGCCCAGCGGTTTCACTGTACTGCCTATGTTTTATTCCAGGGTCTAAGCTGTTTCTATACAAAGTCTAAGCTATTTCTATATTTCAGGTTAGTCAGTCCACCCGTTTAGGCGTGAAGAAGTAACAAACATACACACTCACAAACTTTCGCTTTTATAATATACATAAGTGTGAATTTGTTAGTTCGGGGATAGGTGCTCACTAACCTTGCAGCAAGTTGTGCCTAAATGTTATCGATAACTTCACCTTAAATACACAGTTCTCTAATATTATTGACAAATTAAGTACTGAACGTTATGTAAGTATGTAGACCGCCTGTGACTTGCACCCACTAAACCCCCCCCCCCCCCCCCCCGTGAACAATCCTCCGCCGAACAGGGTGAGATGGGGTCGCGATAGCATTCACCATCTCACTCTAGCTGGCCCGGACTATTAGGCCTCAGTACCCGTGGGAGACTGATCTTGTTCACGACATGTGTGGATCGTGCAAGCCGGTAGAGTCCCCCGACTCCACTGGCGACCCACTTACACAGGCGGGAGAAGGTGGGCAAATCGCCTCCTCCTCACTCCCGTTCGTCTGCGCCTGAGAGGATCAGCAAGAGCGTTCTCTTCTCTGATCCTCTCCGCAGCCTCCTTTTGCGACATTACATTTTCACAAAAGGAGACTACAGTCTGCCAAGAACTCTCGCTGCTGAGCATTGCGCTTACCACGCTTGGCAGGGAGAGATCACCTCCTATGACAAGTATGTAGACCGCCAAGATTAACCCATGGCTTGTAAAATTTATTTCAAATAAAGGATTTTATTATTATTATTATTTGTGTTAAGGAGCGGAAGACAAGACCCTCATAATCTGGGAGACGAAGCGCGGCCTCGCTCTGACGTCACTGGCGCTACACGTCCCCCTGCTCGGGTTCCAGATTACAAGCGAGGGGGCGAGGATCGTGGTGCATCTGTTGGATAGGGGTGAGTATCATTATCATCTTTTTTTTTTGCTATTCAGCACAACGCTAGGACTAACTTAATGCTAAAGTAGCATTCTCTACCAGCTATTGACCTGTTGTGTGAAAATTTACATAAAAAAATAGAGAAGTGCAGACGATATTATCATCATTTCTAAAACAACTTTTTTATATTAAATAGGCCTACGTTTGATCACATTCCACCTGATGGAAGATAGTGCAGACGCGGTTTACGATGAATCGCGTTAGATGGCTAGAAAGGTCTATCTTATTCACTCGTGTTTTGAAGATGGCCAAGTTGTAACGCATACGGGTTTGTTTGTTATCAGTAGAATAGAACAGAAAACTCTTGCACACCATAAATACGAGTACAATAAAATAAGATTTAAAAGATTACACATTAGAAAAAAGTGTTTCAATTGCCTGTCTTATCGCTAATAGCGATCTCTTCCAGACAACCAAGCAGGGAAAGGAAAGACATAATAATAGAGCGACACCTTAACTGGAAATTGCACGTAGAAAATGTTTGTCAGAGGCTTAGTCGATTTGTTTTCGCATTAAAGAAGGTGAGGCAAACTATATCTGCAGAGGCGGCCTTAGCTGCTTACCTACCACGGCTATGTATCGTCGGTACTTAGCTATGGTTTAATAGTCTGGGGCAACTCTGTAGATATAGACAAGGCCTTCAAAGTTCAAAAAAGATGCGTGAGAGTCATAAATAAAGCCTGGTTTTTAGATAGCTGCAAGCCATTATTTAGGAAAAGTAATATCCTTCCACTGCCCTGTATGTATATTAAAGACATATGTATCTTCGTTCGAAACCATCCAAACTATTTTAAGAAGCGGAGTGAAGTCATAACAAGGCAAAAAAGAGCTAAATATCAACACCTTCTTTTCCAACCCACTTGCCAGAAAGATATCTATAAAAGAAATGTATATAACATGTGCATCACTATTTATAACAAACTGCCGGATAGTATTAAAGTTTTAAAATGCACTCAGTTTAAACACCATCTAAGTAAATGGTTAACTGAAAAATGTTTCTATAGTATTAAGGAATATCTTGATTTCAAATGACATAATAAGATTAATTAATAGATTTTGATGGGACATTTTATGTAATTACTCGTATTTTAATTTTGATATTGTTTAATAATTTAAATCTAAAAATTTCGCACGCCTGCTTGCAGGCTGAATACCATTGACATTATATAATTTTAAGACCTTTTGTATATGATTATTTTGTGTGTATTCTAGCGAATAAATGTTTTTGATTTGATTGATTGATTTGATTTGACGGTGCGGTGGTAACAAAGATATATTCTTATTTACATCACACATCAGTAATCATCAGTATCATTTAGACCTATCTAAATCTATCTATCATGCTTCATTGGTCTTTCTATTTACTAGGATAGGTAATCGTACTTGTAAAAAAAGATATCTTAAATTGTTTTTTATAGGTTGTCTCCCAATAATCTGTCTACACAACACTCCTGCAACGTACGTCAAGATACCAACATACGCTGCGCCTACTAAAGACGTTGACCGTAAGTTACTCATGTCTAATGCAAAAACTGTTTATTTTCATTAACATTATTTATTACATATATAATACGTAACCATCATAAATTAATTATTGATTTATTTTATTATTCAGCACAACGCAACGCTAGGGCTAACTTAATGCTAAAATAGCATTTTCCACCAGTTGTCCTGGAACTGGAAAAAAGTACTGGACAATGGGAGGAGTGCAAATATGAGTGAAATATAGAAGTAATCTTAAAACTAATTCATTAGAAAATTTGGTGCTAATTTAATTGTTTACTACTAAGCTTAATTATTATCATGATGATTATAATCCCCTATTATCACCGTCGCGACTTGACTTCATGTTTCGTCGAGTTATAATAAGCTCTCTGTTTTTTATCATTTGAGTATTTGCATAATTTGTAGTTATTTAAAATATTTTTTTTTAATAATTTATTATTTTATTTTAATTATAAACTAATCTTAAGCCTAATCGTTAAAAAGTAATCCACCTCCAATAGTAATTACATAGTATTAAAATTTGGTCTGAATTGAAATATGTTTTTTTTTATTAATTTTGTTTAGAACTGAGGCCACTCGCACAAAAGCGGCCGATGCGAAGGTTACTCAAGAAGGAAGTATCTTTGGATACTTACACCTGGCAGAAGAAATACGGTCACCTCACTTCTGCCGCTATGATGGCGCAAGTCGACGAGAGGCTTAAACGAAGGTATATTGTATAACTAGCTTATGCTCGCGGTTTTACCTGCGTGGCTAAATAATTTCTTAGCGGAGGTCTACGTCATAAAACCTAAAAACCTATCAGTATTCCAAATTTTGTTGATAGATCAGTCACTCTTTCCTTTTATATATTTAGACTAGCTTGTGCACGCGGCTTTGCCTGCGTGCAGAAACCCTTTCTTAGCGGGGGTTTACATTATAAAAGGTATCTCTGTTCTAAATTTCAACTCATTCCGATTCATTCAGGGGTTTAGGCTGTACGTTGATAGATCAGTCAGTCACTCTTTCCTTTAATATATTTAGATTATTATTGATATTTTGTTGCCACCAAATAATTTCAAACGTACTTTGTTAACTTGTTCTCTAATGACTTTTTTCTCTATCAATGAAATATCACCATTGCTACTATCAAAATTATCGCAACTATCACTACAATTTCATTATTGCAACGCTTGTTGTCAATCATATAGCAATCTATATTCAGCTAATTTATATTTGTACTTATAGATTAATGTACAGATAATATTATAATGTATTTTGTATGTTTGTATCCTAAATGAAACACTTATAACTTTAATTAAAATTTTAATATTTTTTCGTGAATTAGATTCTCAGTATCAGCTTCGATGGAAGAAATATCTAAAATACAAGAAGCGAAAGCCAAGGACCTGGGTTCTCAAGTAAGTGTATAAATTATAGAATGCGATTATATACTATTCTTTTTAATGAGTTTAATTATAACTATTATTGTTATAGGTAAGTTTGGGTCCGGAACAAGCCGCCATCGCACAATCTCAACATTTCGATCAGCTTGAGGCGTTGTGGAACAAAATATCTCCTCCCAGACGACGCTCTAATAAGGTGCTTGAATTATCTTTATTTTAAATTTATTTATTTCGAATAACATAAAGTAAAATATACTTGAAGATATTACATACATAATGTAAGTTCACTTACACTTATGAACAGTACCTGCTTCGCACATAATAGTAACTAAGATTATAGGCACATTGATAGGTACTAAAACTTTTATTGCTATAGAAGTAATATTAAAAACCTAAAAGACTACAAATATATGATATTATATTAATAAAATTATAACAAGAGGGTTTTTTGTTGTTCATTATTTCTTCCCATTCGCTTTGTTTGTTAACTCGTGTGTATAGATTAATTATAATTTTATTTGATTATTAATTTGTGCTTGCGACTTGCCCGCATTGTAAAATCTTTTCTTAGCGGATATCTACACAATATCTATCTCTGTCCCAAACTTTAACTCAATCCGTTCAATGGTGTCTGTTGAAAGATCAGTCAATCTGTCAGTCAGTCACGCTTTAGTAGTTTTTTTATGTTATGAAGTAGAAGACGAGCAAGACGCTCTCCTGATGTTAAGAGATAACGGCTGCCCGTAATCAGTACAGTGTAACCTAGGATTTCACAATTATGTGAAATTCTAGGAGCACTGCACCAACGCTTCTTACTCAAGAGTCATAAGATGTTAAGACTCTTTAGCCCAGTAATTTCACAAAATCCAAAAAATGTAGAAGTTTACCTATGTAATTAATATTACCTACGTATTTAGAATAGAATAGAATAGAAATACTCTTTATTGTGTCCAATGTAACAAAAGGTACTTAAAATTATATAATATAATTAATTAAGTATTTATATAATTTTCTAGCTTTTATTATTATAAAAATATATAACAGAGAGTCAAAATTTAAAACTGTATTGGCTATATTAAATTGTAGAGCTTTTATTAAAAACTTCATCGTGAATGACTGAATACAATACACAACTATACCCCTTTTGTTGCAGACATTAGCAAAGCAAAGTTCGTTGATCGAGAGTCGATTCGATTCATCCGACGAAGAACATACGCCCGTCGAAGAACAAGGTTTGTGAACATAGTTTTTGAAAATAATTCTTGTTCTTAATCTTTATTAAATTTTGGATGTAAAATAATTTTGGCTCG
Organism: Hemithea aestivaria; assembly: GCA_947507615.1. Classification (NCBI taxonomy): domain Eukaryota; kingdom Metazoa; phylum Arthropoda; class Insecta; order Lepidoptera; family Geometridae; genus Hemithea; species Hemithea aestivaria. Next base: position 14,108,210 of record OX382325.1, on the reverse strand, counting down.
AAATATAAGCAATGCATCTGAAAATTTAATTTGTAATATTAACTGGTATATGAAAACCGTAGTCCACAAACTCCCTTAGCGCAGTAACGAATTAAATATATTCCATGAAATAATACAATTAACCTTTCCACAGAGCACATGGTCGAGTGAGATGATTCGGAGCGTGACTAATTGTAATTAGTCTCATTACCTTTTAATTAACGATATTTTAACTCTGATGCGAGCCTTTATTTTGATCGTTCATTTAATTAATTCCTTTATTTGCTTCATTTAAGCTTGTTGATTATTTTTAGCCTTTTTTTTCGAGGATTTTGTACAATTTGTTGAATCGAAATTATTAGATTTAGTTTAGTAGGAGTAAGTTTAGAAGTTTAGCCTCTATGCAATGTGATCTTCTAGTGATAGCTTCTATCGTATAGTGTTAGGAATTTTCGTTAGATTTACGTTTTATTTCACAATTGATATAAAAATCTCAAATAAATCAATGTTATTTATGTTTATAAAAAAAAAAACAATAGGCTAGTAGAAAAATGAAATTGTATCAGTTCAAATAATTATTACGAATAATAAATTAAATTCACGCAAAAATATTGTTGATTACACGAGCACATTATATTTGAAAAGATTAATGAAAATTTTCACAAATAAAATTCAGCGCTAAGCTGTAAACTTTTAAAATCGTATGTTGCCCTTCAAAGTAAAATGACTTTAGTTTCTGAAAATTTATAACTCATGTAACATATGTATGAAATACTTTTCTTTCACAATTTTTTTATGTTTTAAAGTTAAAAACTCATGTGATTGTTGAGTGCGGTGTAGAAAAAGCAATATTTGTTACGAATATCTAAAGTGTTACTCGAACTTTAGGTCGATAGTTAGGGATGTTTTTAGGAATTTTATAGTACCTAGTTAAATACTGTTGCGACTTTCTCCTGCGTTTAAGAATTAAATTCATATACCTGCCTAATATTATCGATTTATGTAAATAAGTTTCATTCATTGAATATTTTGAAATCCTTATGAGGAATATTATTATATGTGATTTTATTGGATGCACAAATAGATCACCCAATTCATTTTATATTAAACAGAATATGTACCAACGCTTAGTTTGCTACTATTTGTAATGAATCTAAATGCGAAATATTTGGAATACATTATGTTCGCGCACCATTGCCTCTATTGACCCGAATTGGGCTGATTAATTATTATTTAATATAATATTACCATGTAAAAGCATAATATTAAGCGAAAGCGAGGCAAAGTTCAACCTAAACAATATTATTTTTATTGTAACTAGGTATACCCAGGGGTTTAACATACTGGAAAGTAGTCTGTGTGTTATTCCAGGGTCTATTTTACTTTTATACTAAATTTCAGATAATTTTTTGCCGTTTTGGCGTGTTAAGGCCACAAATACAAATCCACATATACTTACATTCATATTTATAAATTTAGTAGGAAGTAGGATGTGTAGAAATTTTCATTATTTAAGAATAACCTCTAGAGTAACAATGATTTCAAAATGTTTCCGTCAATACAAACTCATACTCAAAATTCATTTATTCAAATTGGCTACAATGGAGCACTTTTGCAATGTTTAGTTATCGGTTCTGTGCAATATTTTTACCAAAGTAAGCAATTTTTATATTTTGTTATTTAATTAAACAAATCTCACTAATCATCAAGTGTTACTAAATCAACCATTTAGTGATAAAATTATTTAAGTGTACTTGTTAAGTATTTCCCGATCGTATCGACTAGTTCCCAAACTGTGATCCCTAATAAAGACTTCTATGTAAGTACACATAATCGAACTACATGTTACCCTTAATTAGAATATAACGATGTTACTATAAGCACCCTTCACTATTTTCTAAATTCTACACGTTTGTACTTTACATATTATATGCTACATCATCATTATTCATTATCAGGCAAGCTATGTTTTGAAAGGTCTCATTTTCAATCCTTAAATGATCTTAATATACTTCAACACTAAGATATTCTTAAAAATAAAACTTTACGATTAGAATATCAGGCCTTTCGACATGATATTTTCAATCATGTAGGTACTTAATATGTAATTCTGTAGGAATCTTCATAATAAAGTAAATGTTGTGGTACTAGATGTTAAACTTAGGGGATGCAATAATATTTCATAAGTAGTTGCACACGTTTGTAGTTGTTTATAAGAAAACCCTTTGCTCTTTCCTTTCTATATGATGTTCTATTGACTGTGGAGAGTCACTGCAATGCTAAGCTTTTTATATCTTTTGTTGTGAATAAAAACGATATACAATAATTTAAAAAGTCCAAAACTCTTAAATTTTCAATTGTTATTTTTAACGTTCGGAAACGGATACATTATTGATTTGTTGTGTTGATTCCTCATTTTGTTATAAATTTTGCAATAAATTGTAATGTTAATCTATAGATTATATTATCATCCTGTTGACTATTTGTATAGAATTTTATAATATTTATCGTTTCGTACTCCTCACAAAGGTGAGTTTTGTTTTTGACCTGTCGGCATTGTATCTGATAAAATATATTCTCTGTGTTTCTAATCTTTGTGTTTTATTACACCATCCTAATTATGAGATAGTTGTTGTAATGAACAATATTTCATTTTGTAGAGTTCGGGTGGTAAAGATAACATGCTTAATATCTAATCTATAAACGATAATATTAACACCGAAAAACAGTTGCATTCTAATTATAATTCTGAACAGTTGTGTTTTCTTTTACAAATGCTTCTCTCGTTATAAAAAAAGTGTGAGAAAAAATGAAGAAACGACGAAAAAACTAATCAACTTTTGATAGTTAGACAATTCGTCATAGTAAAAAAAGTAATACAGAGCTTCAAAATGTACATCGACTTGGAGCAAGGAACTATACTTCCCGTCCAAGAAGGTCGCGGTAGGTTCACAGCGACAGTACTCTCACTGAGCACGGCTGGCATGATACTTTCAGTGTTATGTCTACTGTTACTCCTCATCACAGCCGGAGTCCTTCGAGAATGGAGAAAAAACTACAAGAACCAGCTACTTATACAGTTCATGCTTGCTCGGTGCGCTTACACTTTTACAAGATTCTTCTTCGATCTGCAAACTATATTCACTTTCTGCGGCGGACACTCCTGCATCATCTATCTCGATGAACTCATCATGATCTACACCGAGATACTGTTAGTTGCGTGGATGTTCATGTTCAGCAAACACATGTACAGAAGTTTAGTGATAGTGTTTAATTTTGATACTCCTAACATATGGAAACTTTCCGCCGTGACTTGGATTGGATCTATGGCCGTGACGTTCATTATGTATGGTATATTTATGGTTCAAACTGATAGAGATCTCATGTTCTTCTTGCTTTACCTTGCCATCGTAAAATGGCCGTTGTTAATCTCCAACGCTGTTACTCTAATCCTGATTCTTAAATCTCTGATAAAAAGAAATGATAATACAAACAATTCAGGAAACAATTTTCGTTTAATCGTTGTGATGAGTATAATGATATTTTTCTTCTGTTTTCAGCAATTATTTGTAGATGTTTACAAAATAATATACATAGTTTTTAGACTCCGGACCTCTCTATTAATATTGATTAACTTGGTTACGACGTATCACTGTGCCTTCACAATTTTATTTTGGGTATTTGGTAATGCTAATACAAGGCAAATGTGGAAAAGCAAAATATCTAGGCAAAAAGTTCCATTGAGCCCAACTATTAGTTTGAATAGCAACTGTACGACAGTTAATAGCATAGCTTGTGACAAATTGTAAATTAAAAGTAAATTATATAATTATTATGTGTACATATGGGAAATGGGAAGCTTAGATGATTTGTAGTACTAAAGCACATAGTTATAATATTTGGATCATTATAATACAATTATGAAGAACGTTAATAGGCATGGCTTATCGGTTGAAAGTTTGTTACAGTAAAGCTTGTATTAAACAAATATACTAGTTTTTGTTGCAGTCAAAAATATCTTTAAATTTTGGTTTTACAGGCATTCAAACTTACGATAAATATCGAGTCCCGCTAACGTGTGATGTCAATTTGCAACGCTCCGCTTTGTAGCATCATTGGTATGCTACAAAGCGGAGCATCATTGGTTGTATTTGTACATTTCAGAACAACACATGATTTTATTGTATTTGGCTTGGACATTTTTGAAGGTTTATAATTTCTGATGAAACGTAAGACGACACCGTGCTAAGAGCACGAGCGGACTGAGCGAGTGTTATGAGATGACGTCACACTATCACACGCATCGACTATCGCACGTTTACTTCTATAAATCGGAAACTAATTGACGTACCCATCGAAATAATTCTTTCACTTGTATTTTTTTTTATTTTTGACAGCGAATATGGAGAGCTAATATTCAAAATTAGTTAACATTATCCATTATACCTAGGGTGCACAAAAATGTAGAGGTGCAACTACACTGCAAAAGCTTGGCCGCGCCGTGCTGCGCCGCGCCTCTGCAGTGCAGTTGCCGCGTAGTGCGATTTCACCCAAAATATTGTGAAAATTGTTTTATTAGGTACGCTATGTTTTAAATAATGTATTAGTTTATCAGTATTTCTTTAATCTACATGTTTTTTGTTAATAAATATAACATAAAAGATAACTGACTTAATACTGTCATTATTTATTGTTTATCAATAAGGAAAATTCTATAGATATTAAGCATTAATATTAGCACATGGTTATCATACTACAGAATTACAGAACGTTTGCAAAAAGCCGCGCCTTATTTATGACGTTACCTCGGAGAGAAAGTACCCATTTAAAGCTACACAATGAAAAGAAAAACAATTCATCTAAAAGCATGTGGTAAAGAAACTATAGTAGCTCCGTTATGACTATTAATAGTCCCAAATAAGTCCTCTTGGTAAAAAAATGTTAGATCTTTTTCTTTTTCGTTACTATATCTTCACGAACCTTTATGGCTGATGCCACGAAATAAACCTGAAGAAAATGAGACCGGCACTATTACAACAGTTACCTACAGTTCTGTCCTTTTCCATTGTGTGTGAGTTTATTACGAGTATAACTACCTACTTATTGAACAAATGCGTGTCTTTTATCAGCTAATGATAAAGCACAATACAATTTTCTTTCGTAACGTCACGTCTACAAATAAAATGACAAACAGCTATAGTATTAAAGTGAAATCGATCAGATTCACAAAATATTGGCAATAAATCGTGTTTTATGGATAGCATTGTTAATGAAACTTGGCAGGAGGATTATGGTTCATAAAAATAACGGTCCATAAAGTATCTAAATGGGAAGTTACAGATTTCTTCATCGTGAAGCAGAGGTTTATGAGGTAAATATGGCTAGTTGAACGGCGGTCGTCTGGAAAGGCTAATCGTCATGAGGTCGAATAGAATGAAGTCTCTTCCAGCGCAGTGGTCTTAACTGCAAGGCTGAGAAGCATAATGCATAACTTTCGAGTATTAAGGGAGAAATATAATAGGTATATGAAAAAAAAAGTTTTTAAATAAAAAAATCGATTGAGTAGTTAAGTAGCTCTCGACCATAAGTCAAACTATTAGTATCCTAGGTCCACTGTCTGGACTTAAAGTCACGGGGTGTTAATCAATGGAGAAAACTACCGGTCAAGCATTACGGCAAAACAAAAGAATTTTCTGGTATTATTTTCAACAGAAGAAGCTAACTGGTATTCATTTTAGTAACATCATCTACTGTTTATGAATTTTTATTACAGCTATATGTAACTTACACTAAAATATGAAGTGTTAGAGAGTTTTCATCCGATCAAGGATTAAATGGGCTCAGGGGTCGGACCGCGGACCGCACGACCTCGACCGGTGATTGAATCTGTCAGCACCGCCCTCAAACCAAGATAAATAACCGCTTCTCTATATTGATTGCCTTTCAATAATATACGAGAAACGACTTTACAAAGGAAACTCTTTTACCTACGCATGTTGTAGGTCAAACTCAAACTAAAAATTTATCTGTTCAAATAGACTACATTGGAGCACTTTTGCAAGTCACATTTAATTTTTTTCTATTTTAACACTCTACCGCTCGTTCGTAAAGCACCTCTATGAGAAGAACGAGCAAGAAAGTCATAAGGATTGCATTTTTTAAACAAAAATTTACAATGTTTATCTTGGTTGCATTATAATTTATTGTACGTTTGAGAGGCACCAGCTGGTTTATCGTGCAGAGGTTTCCAGGCATCTTTGTCTTCTATGTACCGATACATCAAAAACTTGACGTTCAGAAATCGAATTTTTCGAAATGAAGAAAGAAAGCGCCTCGACATCACAGGAAGGTAAACGAGTAGATACTATTATTACCTATGTATTGCAAAATATTGGTGATTTAGTGATGAGTAGGTATATCATTGTACATTGATAACGGTACAGGGGGTCCAAGAATGTTTTCATTCAACGTTCCTTAAATAAAACTAAACGATACAAAAATTTAAGCATGTTTCTTTTATCAGGAAACGAAACTCGCAAAAGTATTCCTAACAGACAGATGCAATATTAACGAAATGTCATTATTCTTATATATAACCTGGAATCCTACTAAAATAATTTTATGAACATGTAAGAATGTATGGGTGTTTGGATGTATGTTTGTTACTCTTTCACGCCTAAGCGGGTGAACCGATTGAGCTGAAATTTGGTATAGTCCCTGGAATAACATATAGGCTACTGTACAGCTGGTAAACCGCAGGGCGCAGCTAGTATATTATATATCTTGGAATGCCTATATATAATGTAATAAACAATCCATAACCTTACCTAACAGCAATAAATAATCTCGTAACTATAGGTTTTGGTCCGGTACAGGCTCGCTTTAATTAAACGTCACTCACGATTGCATCTGCCAGTGACAGCTATGACGTATCGACAGCACTCGTCTGCGAACAAGTTTCCAAACAGGCTTTCATCTAAATTACGAACCACGGTGAATGTGCTTGTGCCAAGTGAGGGATATTACTTTAAACTTAGCAGACGAGCCAAAACTTTGCGAACGCTATAATATTATAATACTAGCTACGCCCCGCGGTTTTACCCGCTGTACTGTGTGTTATTCCAGGGTCTAAGCTCTATACCAAATTTCAGCTCAATCGGTCCACCAGTTTAAACTTAGGAATTAGAATAAAGGATAAAAATCATTTATTGCAACACAAAAAAATAATTATAAAAAAGGAACAACAGTTACAAGAAATATACATCGTGCATTCACGTTTATAATATTAGTAAGAAGTAAGATTTACTTGAGAAACACTGATCGCTCTCTGTTAGGCACTACAAGTGCGCGCGGGTCAACTAGTGTACAATATACGAATAAACAGCTAAGGCCTCCCAGCGTATGCGAAGCACTGTAATAATACGGTAGGTATTACTGGTACACCGGGTACCAGGTACAAAGCTACTGTAACAATACGGTACCTACCTACCGTATTGTATCAGTAGCTTTGTTCTGAGCAATGCAGGCAGGGAGAGGAAATTACAGGTCGATCGCCGCTGCCGGATGTTTCGTGTCAAATTGTGAGACAGCTGCACGACTGTGTGACCTATAAGATGGAGGTCACTTGGGAATTAGGTAAGTATACTTACGTAATGTAAACCTATGTGTGTACCTATACCTAATATGTATATCGCAGTGAAATGCTTCTTTTCTGTTACCTATTCACTGCGCACTAGAGTTACAGTTGATGATATCAATTTCACAAAATCGTACCAGTAGCTGTAGACTTGAATACCCATTGATAAATCTCTACATCCATACCATGTTTATACTCGTAGTAAGGTAGCCTTGTAATGTGTATATAATATTATAAAAAAATATTTATTGATTAAAACCTTTAAACACGCATCAACGTGTATCATAAGTACAGTAAGTGTATGACGATGCCTGAAGTTTGAAACAATACTTTTATGTTTAATTAATCTCAAATATAAATATATATTTGTTACGATAAACGCGACAGTACTAACAAGTACCTACTGGTTTTATTGATAATTAAATATAATGTATGATAACATACCTAATCATTTAAAGTTACGTTTCAGACTTGAAAATAAACTTAAGAACAATGTGAAGAACGGTGCATTTTATGCTACAACCATATAAATGTCACTAACAACCAAAATAGATATAACAATACCAGATAATTCCCCCCCCCCCCCCCCCCACTAAAATGCCAAGAGAGCATCTTATAAGATAACCTGACAAATAAATAGAATAATTTCAAAGTTAACTACTCTCGCCGTTCAAATGATGGCTAATCAAAAGCAAGCAAACTTAGTCAAGATTCCTGGTAACTTATGTATAATTTACCTCTTTACGCCCACACGCGCACTAAGATTCCAAAAAGTTTATAATTAACGACCTTTGAAACTTAATCGTTCCAAGGTACGCTCTTGAAATTCCTTAATTAGCGAAAAGAAATTGCGAAATCTGAATAGGGCTCCAATTAGTCAAAGTTACCACTTGTGCCGTTTAACATGCCTCCGTTAATGAGGACTTGTCCAAAATCGGTCTGCAGGGTGCTTGTCTTTTATGTTGATTACACTTGATGAAATGTCAACGACGATACCTGACCGGGATTACCCTTTTTAGATGATTTTACTGAGAGCAACTGCATTCTTTTATATAATCATATGTATTATTCCTCTACAGTATTCTTTAAGACCACACATGGACGGCCAAAATTAAAATAATTATTTTATTAAATTAACAGCATTAAAGCCATCAAAATCTTACTTATATAAGATCAATTTTCAGCTTAAAAAGGTTAACATGTCACATATCATCTTCACTCACTTGTTATCCACACACTTATTATCCAAAGACTAAATGTGATATTTTCTAGAATAAAATTGCTTGCCAAAAAGAAAACTAAATACATGTAGAGTAAGCGCACTTGAAAACAAATAAATTCACAAACAAGTTTTACACTCTTGATATGGAAAAATAGCTCAAATGCGGTGCTAAAACACACTTCCACGTAGTGAGAAGTTTCACAGAAAACACATAAAGCTTGGCTTCCTCGGTTAATAAATTTGAAGGTATAACTCAATGTCTCTAGTGCACTAACAACTTACATTATATTAATGGTTGCGGGCACGGGCGCATTTAAACTTGTTAATAGCAGCATCAGGTTTGTAACCCAACTTGCACTGAACTAATTAATATACCTATCTATTGACAGAGACGATGGAAACTAGAAATAGGCACTTGCGATGCTTAAAGATTTATAGAGCTAAACGTAGAAATAAATAACATAGAATGTTAAGAATGGAGAAACTGTACATACTCGTATTTTACGATTTTTAAAACTATCGCGAGTGTTCTCCATAACTAAAAACAAAAACGGCACAACTCACGTATAATATTGTCGAGAATATCTCGACCACGGTTTCGGACAATTACGATGTCCTTCATAAGGAGTTCACGCCTGCAGTAACCGACGCTCACTGGCGAGCGCCCGCGCCGCAGCACCGCGAGCGCACCGCTCGGTCCGATATTAGACGTGAGTTGTGCCGTTTTTGTTTTTAGTTACTCGTATTTTACTATAAAGTAGTATAGAGTGCAGAATGACCTATCTGTAAACACTTGCACTGTGTTCAATTGCACTTGCAAATTATAGAGGTACAAGCTTACTTATTCGAAATTCCTTTTTGGCTGCTTGGAGCTTCTCCATTTACCTTTTAGGACAAGCCAAGTTTAACTTATTTAAATCAAATCAAAGGCAAATCCGTATTTTAAATATATTTCAATCGTTTACGTTTGGTTACCTATATTCTAGCTGGTATACTCTATTAGTAGATATTTATTAGATCTATGTAAATTAAACTGATGCTGGCACTGAAGTCTGGTAACATAGTACCTAGTTCTATGCATTTAGATATTCCAACCAAAACTATGTAATAGAAACAAAAGTAATATCACGACGCTTCTTTGATCTTACAAGAAAATGCCCGCATTTTTCTCGTTCCATAGATAAATGGGGCAGCGTCGCTGTTAAACACGGACAATGAACAATTAGTTCAAAGAACTTGTCATGTTCGTTTTTTATCTATCATTGCGATTACATTCGATATAAGAGTATGACTTTCCTCAATTACTCTAGAAGAGTTGGTATATAGGTATACTAGTATAAGCAGTCAGGCTAACATATTGTAAATCTATTAATTTTACAAAGTATTATACGGTATATACATTTCCACATAATTTTAAGTTATTTTTGCCTTAGTATGAAGAAACGGGACAATAATATTCCTACTTCTCGTACAGTAGTAAAGAATACGTACTAATTATTATATATATAATATTTTTTTTTATTCTAATACCTATATATTATTGTTTTATTGTATTTTGAGTAGATTACAGTATTGTAAAGGTCTCCAACAATATCCAACCATTTTTTACACATATAGAAGGAAATCAGAACTAAAAATGTTACTACACCATTAATAACGGTATCCTTTAGATAGCTGGGATTTTGGATATTTATACCGCCTAGATAATACAGACTTACAGACTTTATATACCCAATATTTCGTTTCCCTGCTGTAAAGCCGGTGCCCCGCTTGGTCAAATGTTGGCACAACGTGTCAAATTATCATTCTAAAAGTTATTTTGTGACGTTAGTTTGGAGTTAGACGTTTAAGGTGCATTCGCACAAAGCAGCATTTTCATACAAATTACTTGGCCGCGCCGAGCCGCGTCGTGTCGCTGCAGTGCAGGGGGGTTATTCCGGTACCAAAATCGCCTATCTTTTTGCTAACGTCCACTGTCAAATTTAACAAAATTCTAAAAGAAATCTCGAAAATTATTACGATGCCAGTACAAAATCAGATGCAACTTCCATTTTTTTTAAATTTAGCATCTTTTGATCGATTTAAAGTGGCGTTTTTAAAAATAAATATAATATGTGTTTTTTACGTTAAAACGTTTTGCTGCTGCCGCTTAGTGCGATTTCACCTTTGGTGAGTTCGCGCGAAGTGATGCTGATCTATACTACGTAGAAGTAAGGTCTATATGATAGTAAAAAAAATATGTTTCGTATTTCTTAAACATTATTGTAGCATGTAATGTTTATTGGGCGATCTTGTTTGCAGCGGTTTATACGTGACCCGGGACTATAAAGATAGCAGATATAATAAAGTTGGGACGTTTTGTACGTTAGGGGGGACTCGTGGCTCGTGTGGCATCCAGTTTTCATAAGGTAACGTATTACGTAAAACTACAATAACAGATTCAAGTAGGTCAAATATTGTGAGGAATACATAATGTATATAAACGTTGTTTTATTAAATAAATATGCGCACGTTTCATCAGATTTTACTCGCTTTAGTAGCCTAATATGTGTTATTCCAGGGCTTTGCCTATGTGTTATTCCATTCTAAGCTATCATAATCGCTATACCAAATTTCAGCTCAATTGGTCCACCCGTTTAGTACTTGTTCACGCTATAACACGCGGGCGTGGGCGCGGCAGACTTTGCTTACACCGCACGTGCGTTGTACGTGAACACTTTCATAGCGCGTCGTATGTTTGATATTTCGCGCCCGCGCCCGCGCCCGCGGGTACACGTGAACAAGCCCTTTATAGACGTGAAAACTCTTTCACGTCTAAACGGTTAACGTCACGTTTATAATATTATTAGTAAGATGTAGCTATCAACTTATATTGTAATATTACTTAGGGCCTGAAAGATACATAATAAAAAAGAAGTTAGAAAAGCAAAAGGATGGATGTGTGTAGGCATGTGTTACTTCATTACGCTAAAACAGTTGAACCATTTGAGCAGAAAATTGGTATACAGCATGAAATAACACGCTGATATTATCAGTGGGTAACACAGACAATATAGTAGAGAATAGAGATGGAACTTGCAGAAAGATTATTTCTAAAATTCAGGCTGTTCCACCAATAACGTCAGAATTATTATGTTTGATTGGAAAATTAAGAGGTAACACAAACCCATACTTTGACTTTTCCGCTTGTCTAAAAGAGATCAATATTACCGATTAAACCAATAATTGTACCACTTGGATTTTTATATTGTTTTAGTTTTAGTTTCATTCTCTGGATATTGTTTTTGTAATATTTGTTACGAGTAGGTATGTTTTCAAAAATTTAAAATTCAAAATCTTTATTTGCAAACATATGCAAATACAGATATTGTGATCTTAAATTATTATAATATTATAGTAACAAGGTATTTCGCCTATTAGACATGCAAAAAATATTATATAACATTTTTTAAATTTAACTTATTGTTTAATTAAACAATACAAAATGTCACCTCATAATATAAAATTTCATATCCACACAAAATATACCAAATTAATAACAATAAGTTCTTTTCCGTCAAAAATTCATTAATAGCATTAATGAATTTTAGAATGCCTTGTCATTAATATATTTTAATAATTACTAATACATATATAATAGTAATATATTTTTTTGCATAGAGTGCCAGTCTACAATCTGGGGGACGCAAGATATGTATGTGTTTTGCTTAGATGTGTGTATTTATAATATAGTGTGTATGTTAAACCTAGTTAAAAAAACAATCAAAGAATAACAAAAGCCCATCAATCAATCGGATCAGAACCAGATCCATTATCCTCAATAGATTTGACTTGTAAAAGCAAACACCTGTTCGTGGCCGCAATCCGCAATCCGTATGCGGATGGAATCCCGGACTGAAGCCCGAATACATTATGCAAATACTACCGGGAACAAACAACCTACATAATTGGCTATTCTAAAACGAAATTGGTCTGAAAATCTGCTGATACTCCAATGTATCAAATATTTTTAAAAATATCTCTTGTGCGTTTGTTGTTGTTAGAAAAAAATGAAAGCTGGGTATGGTAATAAAGGACATGTTTTCGTTTTTTCGCCATAAAATATTTAGAAACTTTGTGATACCAAATATATAAAATGTATACGCATTTCTAAACATACGTATAAATGGTAAAGGTGACTGATTGATTGCCTGAATGCATGGCTTAAATCAGATGGATTAGGTTGTAGGCCTAGTAATTCTCCTGACCACCTTACCCTGCTAATCAGCTAATCGTGCCAAAATATGGGCAAGGTCACTCACCCAAACGGGCTCTTGCAATGAGAAACATTCCCACCGTTATGACTCAACTAGATACAATATTTAACTTATATTCTACTTTTTCAAGTATCTACAAGGTGAAACTTCACATTAAATACCTACCGAGGGAGAAAGATAAGGGATAATAATTGTGAAAGTTTGGAACAGCTCAAACTCCCGTCATTCATTCCATTCGGATATCCAACGAAAATAGAGCATTGTTCAACTAAAGTTTGTCCTAGATATTCTGTTTTGGATCGTAAATCTACGAGAAATCGCTGACTTGCGATGCGATTATAATACACTTACTTTGGAAAACATAATATGTTTTCCACATAAATATTATTTTTGATAAAAACTCAGTTTTTTTTTTGGTATAGATCTGCTTTCCCCATTTTTTTTTTATTTTAAATTAATAATTATATTAAGCTTTTATGTAAATTTGTTACTAAAAATATTACTACTTACACATTTGGGTCACAGACCTTATCATTTGACTACGCCTATATTATTTATCTCTATATAATAAATGCGAAAATTTGTATGGATTAATGGATGGATGTCTGTCAAATAAAATCCCTTACTGGCATGCCAGTGGCTCAGGCCATGAGATCAGTGACGGATAGAACAACCTGGCAGAGTGTAATTAGAAGAGTGATGGCAAATCCTGCAGACTAGACACGACTTTCACTTCGTGAAGAAAACGACTAAGAAGAAGAAAAAGTCTGTTACTCTTCCACGCCTAAACGCCCAGACCGATTGGGACTTAATTTGATAGTATAGCTTAGAAGCCCTAGAGATAGACTACTCTTTAACGGATGAAATCGCTGAGTCAGTCACGAACATTATCCTTTGAGACATTACAGTACCTAAACGTAACTCCCCTTCAAGTAGAAAACGAGATTGAGGAGTATTATCAAGGACTCTTGGAAGTTTGACTAAGCATCAATAGGACGAGTTCGCTTCGGACTTAGGACGCCATGCCAAGTTTAAAGTACACTCAAACCACTGACCTAACATAATTAGACAGATGGATCATATTGTGCAAAATTGCAAGCCATTTCACAAAATCATTACACTGTAGATTCACTACTGATTTCGTTCACAATATTAACAGTCACAGTGAGTATAAAGAAGTATTATTGTTATTAGAATTAGTTCAAGAGGTTTTTGTCGCTTCGACCATTGCTGATCTATTGTGACGCCCTCTTGAGCTATAGTTCACTCCCTAAACCCGTAGCTTTCAAGAACTTCCAGATCTTCAAGGGGGTGATTTGTTGTATCTCATCGGGGAGCATCATTTGTCGTCCTAGATGGATACTTCTTTTGAAAGTGGTCCGCAGCTACAGAGAATGTGCATTGCGGTTTCCTCCTCCTCTTGGCAAAATCTGCACTCTGCCTCTTGGATAAAGAAGTATAGAGATTAGAGATATTTAATAAATATACTATTCTCGAGTATTATGAAAAAAATATTTACAGTCTCTAAACCTATTATATAAAAATTATCAAGAACAAACTTTGTTTTAATATAATGTGGATAATAATAAAGCTATTTCTCAGTAGACTTTACACACAGTGGTTTTCACTGGGGGCAGCGGCTTTCGTGATACTGTGTGGTTAATGTCGTCTATACTCGTACAACCACTCAAATGCTGATCATTCAAGACTATTATGTCCTTTCAGTCGCTGTTCAGAGGAGATCACAGTAGTACTCTTTCGCTTACTTTTCTACCGTCCCGGTGCCATCTACGTCCTGTCTGTTGAAGACATTTACATAACATTTATTGTCCATACTTCGCATCCATGCATCATACCTTCATACATGAATATCTGACCTGTGGATAAAGCTCTCTACAAGTTTGGTCCGAAGCTCGCCTCGCTCGCAATCATTGGTTTGACATTAAGCCTTATCCTATTAACTTATTACTTCAGAACTTGATCCTTGTGACGGCAGACTGGACGCAGAATTTATAATAATTGCCTTATACGTATAGTTATTTTAAGTTGAGTCGTAGAAACTAATGGATGAATAGTCAACTTCAATTTAAATTGACTATAATTTAACTGCAATTTAATCTTCAGGATATTAGTGTTTTTTTAGGAAATTGCTCACTTGCATTAAAAAAATAAGAAGGCAAGCGGGCTTCTAATCAAAAATCGATTTTATTCTTCATAGTGAGAAATATGACTTTTAGAAAGAATTATGTAAGAAAGTACAAAAGTCAAAAATAAACACTAAGTTAGGCCACATATAGCCACATATTCAATTTTCTTAGACTTTTCTGCAGGTACTGTTTCTCTAGTCCCGTATTCTTGATACAAAAATATCTAGAACATCCAAATGATACCTATTTGAAACCCAAAAATAAATAAATAAACAGTATATTCGAGATCTTGTTCATTTCCATCGCAATTTTCGTGCATTTTGTATTCTACGAGGGGATGAATAATTGAAACTCCGAGACGGAGAGTTAAAAATTTAATTCTTTCCAGTCGCTAAGAATGCGAAATTCGCTGCGTTACAGAGTTACAGGCTGTAACGAACTCAGTATAATCAACCACCCCATTCTAGCCGCTGAATTCGTTGGTTTATCTCTGAAATATCATTGCTCTGTGGCTTTACTCAGCCGCGATTTAATTTCATTGGATTATTTTAAAGCACCGCTATGTAGTTTTTAAAGTTTATTAAAGCGAGGCCTGTAGTTCAGGGGCAGACAAATTATGAATTGAAATGAATTGAATATTTTTTTTATAAAGATACTTATATTTTTTAAATATTCTAATGATATGAGGATGTAGAATGAAACAATTTAACCGACAAATCACGAAAACTACCAAAAAAAAAACTACATAATATTAATATCACTTGATGTTTTTAGATTTACCTTCAAGGTAATAAATGTACATGTACAAGTAATATAATATAAATAATCAACCAATACACAATATAAGATACAATATTATATCATCGTATTTCTTCAAAAATGGTTGCCCAATTTTGTAAATCCCTAAGCTCAAATTAATTATGGATCAAGTCTATCTAAATTCAAATCTAATCTCCTATGATAAAATTCTACAACCAGAGATATAAAACGGTAATTCAATTAAGCCCTTTCGAAGTAATTTCCCAACGGAACTACCTCTAATTAAAACAATTACCCAACTGACTGTGAAAATTATTGCAGCGTTTTTTCCTTTTCACTTGATTTATAAGACTTCAGAGAGACTGGCTGGATAGATCTATTAATAGAATTATTTCAAAAAGGGATTTGAAATTATTTAAATTTAGCAATAGAAATATCTTACATTTTATAAACGCGTTTTTTAAATAAGGGAACATTTATTTATAAAAGAGGGAACATTTATAAAAGATTTTCTTATTTCGCTTAAGCTTTTTCAGAAAATAATATACTGAATATTTTATTTGCCACATACGCAAGTAAAAATATCACGATGAAAACCCGCAAATATATTTGTGAAAATAACTCCCCCCAAGAAAATATTCTAGCCACTTTATTAACATTTGGTGGGTCGAGAAAACGTCCCCGAAACTTACTTTATATGCCTTTTTACCTCAACTAAAGTATGCGTTTAGCTCGGTTCGAACGTTAAGAACAATTAAATATTCTTAGACATAAATGCGCGAAGAGCTTCCTGCGAGCGCCTTTCGAATCGAAACTCTACAATCTTTCTGGATACGCCTTTGTACTATGTACCTATAAATGTGACCTAAATAGACGCAGTTGTAGGTATCCTACTTAGGTAACAAGATGCACAGTGGTCTCGACACGACGTAATTAACTGAGAGTGATGTTACACCACTCACTCAGGTAACGTCGTTAATGCCACTCAGCGCCAAGGTATTTGATGCTCTTTAGAAATAAGGAAAATTCTCACTAGATTTCACATTTCAGATGATTAGAAACAGTGGCGGATATTTAGGGTGCTCAAGGGCCTACCAATATTATCATATTTCTATCTAGAGGTACGTTTCTAGAGTTAGGCTTACGTGCCTTTTCATCATTATACATTTTGTAAAGTTCTGGCTAAAAATAATTTATTTCTCTCTCGCCAAATTCTTTGGCTAGACCTATCTGTCATGAAAGTTAAGATAATCCTGAATCCACTATTGATTACAAACTATGTTTTGGAATTTTTACAGAATTTTTACTATGTAATTTTTAATAGGTAGGTACCCTACCTATTTCTACGCAAGAGACAATATCGAAGTTCTACTTTGCTTTCGTCGGCAATGCCTATTTTCGATTATCCATAAATAAATTGCGCAGGGTTCGACTGTTGCGGATTTTCCCCTATATTTTTATTCCCAATAACATCCTAGATTTATAATAATTCATCTAGTAGGTAGATGAATATGTCATTAATTTAATATAACGAATTTTGATAATAACCTAGTTTTAAAAGTTTTTACAGTCATACTGGATTTACTTTTTACACATTGTGCTTTGTTTTTCTCTTATATTCTATTTGTCATATTATCTCAATCCCAGAAACGTTAAATCAGCAGATTCGTTGACCTCGTTTACCTAAGCTTGTATAAGGTAGATATACGATACGAGAGATGAGTTTAATATTTCATGCTGGGACGCCAATCCTGTGTTTACATCCTCTTTATACAAGCTTTCGTCCACCGGTTTTGAAATATCTACTTCGTGAGGTTTTGGGAAACGCTGGTCGAAAGCTTATATGCTCATCATTTATTTACTGTTTACAATAAAACTGTTTAACTTAAAAACTTTTATTTGCTTTACAACCAAAGAACAAAACAGTCGAGTTTAATTTTTTTTCTCTATCAATCTAATTTATACCAGCCCAATTTCTACCATCTGCTTTTCTACCATACCGCTTTCTAACAAAGTCTACACTATTACATTTTCTAAACCTACAAATTGTCTAGGTGATTTAAATGATAAAAACGCCGGTGACGTAATTTACTGCCGTGCAGAGACTAAACCGCAGTATTCGACATTTTGCCGATTTTTAGTTATATATGCCACCTTATTGCGCACAACATAAGGACTACACCAATCTAACCCGTTTGTCATTTAATACATTTTAAGGTAGTAAAAACCATGATTGAAAAAAGTTACTGCGGGTCACATTTGCGTATTATTTATCAATACACCATTTAAAATACAGTAAGAGCATTTACGTCTTTTGTGACCTATAAAAATCCCTAGTTAAAATGCAGTAAACGTAGCCAATATAACGCATAGTACTGTTTTATACACAAAAACAAAAAATGATGCATTAAATGAAAATGCAGTAACACGATAATGAACTGAAAAAAATAATACTGCATTTAGGTTTTCTGATAACATTACTGACGAAATTGCAGTAAAATATTTTTTACTGCAGTATGGTTGGTTTTGTAGCAATATTTAAAATTATAGCTACTACTGAATTTGCAGTTTAAGCTCATTTTGCTGCATTCTAATCGGCATTTTGGATTGTTATTCCGGAATTTACTTCATTCGTAATAGATTATACTGCGATTTAGTATGCATCTACCCTTGATTTGTCGAGTAGTAAAAGTGTCAGTCAGATAAGATTTCATTTAATTTCCATTACACACAACAGTTTTATTTAACAAACAGGTTTATCCGCCAAAATGGCGTATAGCCATTCACTCAGATAGTACACAATTCTAGGATTACAATGCTACCCTCATCAGACTTCAAAGATGCACAAGAAACAGCCCTGGAACAGTCAGTAATGGGAATAATCTCACAATTTCGACTCCTTGAAATGAAATTAAATTTGTTAATTTGTAAGAATATTGTTGAGAAGATGATAAAACAATCATTTTTATCAATAAATATTCTAACGAGTTACCGGTGTACAAATATTAAAAAATATATATAAAAATTAAATTAAATTATGGACAAACTAACATGATTTACAAATACTAATTGTTATTAATAACATAAGAGATGCACACACATAAACTCATTATAAAAACCCCCATAATAATATCAGATTATGAATTGTGATTAAATAATGAAATTAAATTAAAATGACATGTAAATAAAAAAAAATGTCAAAAGTAAAAGAAAATAGCTAATACAATGTCATGACGTATGTAGTGTTGCTAGGTTAAAAAGTTAAATAAAGATGAATAATTAATATATATTAAAATATATTAAAAAAATGTCAGAATGATTATTAAATTTTTTATTAAATCTTAGTTCGATTCGATTATTTATCATAATGAGTAATAGTGTTGAACTAATGGAAAAAAGTTCTACCGTTTGGTTCGTAATAATTTAGTAAAATAAAATCCACAACAAACGCCAGTGTTTAAAGCAAAGGTTTTCTTAAGTCAAAATCAAACTAAAGAAAAATAACTACACAGGCCAGTGAAAGCGGAGAACTTTTTCTACAAATACAAGGATTGTTAGAAGGAACTTTAGATATACCAATAGAATCGCCTTCTGCTCAAGGACACACCTAAGACATTTAACACCAAACTGCTTATAACTCAAAAATGATGACAAATATATGATAACCTTTTTTATTTATGCATCTGGAAGCAATTCAGATTTTCATTTTCTGAAACCGCCAGAATACCCTTAACATAGATAATATCAATACCTAGAAAACGTTCTGATTACGCATAACGAAGAAAAACGAAAATCATTTTCTGTGAATGGAATTGTGATTGATCAAGGAAATGCAAGTTTAATCCAAGTTCATAGTGTTGCTTAATCTGATAGTAAGAAAAATAAATTAAGTTCCGGAGTTGTTTTTACCATAAAGCATTGTTTGTGAAAAAAAAAAACGATAAAATAATGTGACTAAACCATTATCATAGCAATTTTGCCATCTCTTCCAAATTTGGTATTAGAAAGGCTCTGCAGATTGTGTTTAAATAAATAAATTGAATGTAGATTAATAAATAGGGTGGCTAAATAGTACCGAAGTTATTTCACATGATAATGCATATAACTTAGGACATAATTTTTAAATGAAAATCGTTTAAATAAAAGGTTTGTAAAGCTGCTACAGACACAAAACATGCTTTGCCGTCATCCGTGTTTCCCGAGCGGTACAACTTGGATATCTTCAAGGCACGAGTGAATAGGTACCTTTCTAGGCATCTTACGTGATCCATCGTTATTTTTACTTTCCATCAGGTGGGATGTGGTCAAACGTAGGCTTATTTAGTATACAAAAAAAAACATAAAATTATACACACAACCTTGCTATGCTACATCTGTAATAGAGAAACCTCGCGAAGTGCTGCAATAATTTGAACAAGAATAAAGGAGTGGGCCAACAAGTCTTAGAATTCAGTTTGTCTGATTTTCGTTCTAGAATTCTATAATTATTTGAAAGTATAATCCATCTACCGTATAGCTATCTAAAACAAAATTTGAGAAAAAATTCTGACAAGAAAAGACTGAAAGTATTAATAAAAGTCTGAAATCCAACTCAGATTAATAAAATAAATAGAAACTTATTTATGTTTCATATATACTTGCCACATTTCATATAATAGTTTTTAAAATAATTACATACTGCTGACAAATTTATTCAAGACATAAAATTAAAATGCAGTAAGTTCAGCTGTATACTGCAAATTAGTTGGTAATGTAATACAAAAATCAGAAAGTTTGCAGTAATGTGTATTATTGCTGCATTTTAATTAGTTAATATAAACTAATTTACCTGTAGTAACTGACACTATTTACAAAAAATATTATTTTCTATATTATTAAACAAATATTTTCATTATTTTTTGTGCTTAAATTATTCTACTGAGGTATCTAGATTTTGAGGTGTTTATTGCGATAGCAATAAAATATAAATTAGTTTTTATACATAACCGTCAAAAAAAACGGCTTCAAAACGTTTTTCGCGATTTTCTCGAAACCGCGATTTTGCACTTACTACGGTTTAGTCTCTGCACGGCAGTTTAGGTACCTATATACGAAGTAAAAAACCCAGTATTCTTCTCCAATCCAAGGAAATTATTTCAAAGAATATCATTTCTATATCGCAGTCTCAATGGATAAGAAAATAAGTGCAAGTCAAGAGATAAGATTAAAAATCTTTTCCGTTCCGAGTCTCATCCCATTTCCCGCAATAGGGTGCATAAAACTAAACTTACAAAAGGGTACTACTGATGGAATTATATCTGCGCTTAAGAGTTTTCCCCTTGAGGGAAAAATTAAGGAAGTTTTCCACTAATCTGGGAGTTTCCTAACTATAATACTGTCAGTTTATGACTTGGGAGTGGTCATTGAAAACTTTGAAACTAAATTATGTTTCAGGGTAATAAGTGAGTTAAAAGAGAAATAGTCAAACTTTACATTAGGCACTTGTGGATTTTAAAATATGATAAAGTATTCTCGTACGAATACTTATTACTATTATTTTTGGACTTAAACCCGCTTCGATCATGATCTTTTGAGGCAGTACAGATGAGTTATAATTAACTGCTTACCAATATTATCTCAACATACCCACTTTTTAAATAATGATTAATATATTTAGTCAATGAACGTATTTAGGTAAGAAAATGCCCTCAAAATTTCCATCCACTCGCGTAACTTTTGTAACAGCAGCGCGTTTTTAGACTTCTCAAGATTGTCCCGAGTACTGTTCAGATCCTTTACAAAGCACCTCATTGTCAACAGCTCCTTCATAGAGCGTCTTGACCCATTTTAAAAAGAAAGAATTATATTTCACAGCTGCGAGCGAAGCAATATTGCTGATAGGGGAAAAAATCTATGTTTTTTAAGAATATTATTTTATTATTTTGTCTCTCTCTCTCTAACGTAAAAGTGAATTTAAACATTTTTTATACCTACTTTAAAATTACACATGTAGACGATATGTGATCTTCCAGAAAACCTTCCAACAAATAAAAGCAAAATGAGACTCTAAATTTTTATCGTCAACTTTAAATTAATTTTCCATCAGATTTATGAATGAGTAATTTTGTAACGTTATAAGTTAAGTTGTGTGGTATGAGTTTTTTTATAAAGTAGAAATAACTAAAAAACTTGATACTTGGAAGATAAAATCCATCTGTCTTACTGTCTATGTACCTACTAAACAAATTACACGTGCTCGTCCCATTTGTCAATGGATCACCCATACGTAGTTAAGTCACAAATCCGTCTGCAGCAAGCTCCTAATTCATCTTAGAATATGTTCCTAACATCTAGGGAATGCGTTATACAATATTCACCTTTATAGTCTAGTGGTAAGCTCCCAGTACTCTGCTCGCTGTTTAGGACATGCATATGTAATGCACACGGATTTAAATGCTTCGTTTCAGTATGCTGCACTTCAAAAGGCTTAGCCGCTGTTTGGAGTGGAATAGGGAACGAGTATCCGTGTTTTTGAATTTCGGATGCGAGAGTGTGAGATTAAAATTTAAATGAGGAACGTTTTGATTTTGGTACAGATTAATCTAGAGGGCTTGAAGTTCGGTAATAAGTCAGGAATATTTATTTATATACGTAAGAAGATCTACTTTGTCATCACGAACTAATTTCTGGTTTCTGATATCTATTAATTCCTTATCTTCTTATAAATAAACTGTGTCCCATCGGTTTTACCCGCTAAAAAGTAACCAGCTGCGGTGACCGCTGAACCACAAGTAGCCTGCGTGTTATTCCAAGGTCCGGTCCGGTTTACTCGTAATATTAGCAGGAAAATAATATGATGTTCGAGTAACAAGATTTTTAATTGATACCACCCAAAAAATAAAATAAAGGCTTACCCTACGAATAAGCTTCGTAGGAGTTACCAAATAATCATAATGATTCACCAATTGCGGTCTACAATGATTGCGCGGAGTGTCAAATTCCAAAACATAAATTGCTTTTGACTTTTTGTTTGTTTTCTTTGAAAATGAGACACTTCGCGTGAAAATTTGCACCAAATAATGCTGAGTCATAGTACAATAACAACAAAGCCTTACTGTAACGATAATGAACAATGACATAGTGCTTTTAAAAACCTTTTCACAAAAAGCTTGATCATTGTAACGCAGTACTGACAAAATAACACAAAAGCCAAAACACATTGTGTACAAAACGAAGAGAATGTTATGTTGTACACTGGTACTCAAAAATTATAGTCTTATAGCGCTTATTAAAATAATAAGTTATTAGACACCAAGGTTATTTAAAAGAGGGAAATTCATTTTGTAAAGAAAGTTAGTTATCTCTATGTGCAGACATGAACAGTAATGAACTTAGCCAATCAGCCGCGTTATTTTTAATGTTTAGTTTTTCATACTTCATACGTATATACCATACTAGTAGTTCGCCGCGAACTGGGACCTCGCAGACCCAATTTCCCTCAAAATAGGTATACATGGGTAAAAGTTATAAATATCTACGAAATATAAATGTATGGAAACTTTAACCTATAATATTCGTAAAAGGAAAGGAAAATGCCAAAATTGAAAGTAATGTTAAAACTCAAAATACGTAACGGATATACATTAAAAAAATCTTTATCTCTGTGACTATTTTATTGTTGTGATCAAAATTTCAATAATAATAAAATATGAAAGGTTATGTGTGAATTCACTTGCAGGAAATAATAGAATAAAATAATAAATATTACTATAGTTTTAAAAAAAAATCTCAAAAATCTTCATAGTTTGTAGCACTTGTTTACGAAGAAGTTGCCAATGCAGTGGACATTAGAAGAATTGAAATTGGAAAAAAATATCTAGCTTTACTTGTGTTATACAGCAAATTTTCAACAGTTATTATATTGATATTGTAGCTAATTCTATAACATTTTTGACGTAGCAGCCGATGATGACTTAGACTTGGAGCGAGAACGCAGAGCTATGACAGTCACGCGTAACATCTAGGCTCGCAGGTTTTCAAGATGTATCTACAGCTACTGAGCAAGACAAAGTGTTCTTGTTCAAGGCATTATCAGACTTTTTATACGTGCAGTTCGTCGATCACATTTGCACTTTCCATCAGGTGGGATGTGATCAAACGTAGGCCTAACTATTAATTATTTTTTTAAACAAAAGACTTGTGGATGAACTTTACAAACTACAACTTTACAAAAAACGGATCCAGTACAACAATGCTTTCAGGATGCTTTTGGCGCTGTCTCGATACTACAGAGCGTCAGGGATGTTTGCAGATGTTAGAGTGAATGATGGTTTTAATGGCGTAATGATATGTGATAAACACATAAATAACAATCCCAATAAGTTTCTTGCTCGTTCTTCTCATAGATATGCTTTTCGAACGAACAGTACAGAGTCTTAAAATACTTAGATCTAAATAATTGCAAAATTTACAATTATTTAGATCTAAGTATTAGTAAAAGAAGAAATGTGGATCGAAAAGTCGTAAGTAGAAAAACTAACTTAGGAACTTTGTTTGGACTTTACAGAACATAAACATACTAAAAGTCCCCACCCCTCCGTGGTGAGCCCGAGGAAGGGGGGGGGGGAGGGGGAGGCCGAAGAAGGTTCCATTTTTAGGTTTTTTGCTTATGCCAATTCGAGTGTAGTGCCCAAACTCGACGGGTTTACTAATAGCCATTGAAGAGGTTCAGTAAACACCTCCTGGCTCCATCATCAGATCAGCTCAGTGGTACCAAATTATTGAACTGTCATCATATTTCTAGACATTTACAAAGTTTCATTATGGTACGACAACCAGAAGTTGGTCAAATATTACTTATATAAGATTTTTTTACCGACTTTGTATGGAAAACTAATTTCAGCATCTTAAAAATAGGTACCATGTTTGGAAGCTCATAGCTGGACAACGATTGGATATAGATAAAAAGTGTTAAAGCCAAAGTTGTAGGAAATTTTAAAGCTTTTATAATGTAGTACAACAAAATATCGTACTACGCCCAGTTTTTGACATTTAGGCAAAAAACCTAAAAATGGGACCTTCTTCGGCCCCCCCACCCCTCGGGATCACCTCGGAGGGGTGGGGACTTTTAGTATGTTAATCTCCTGAATAGTCCAAACAAAGTTCCTAAGTTAGTTTTTCTGCTTTCGACTTTTCGATCCACATGCCTCTTTTGGGCACTCATTGACTGGACTACTATTTGAATAAAAAATGGGTTTAAGTTTCACCCGCACGATCATTTAAATTCATAATATTTTGAGTAAGTCAACATGGCTATTTACTTATCCGTTAGGGAACCGAACCTAGGACCGAATTATCAAAAATGTATGAAATGACGTATTACGTCGTATCGATTTTTGACAATTCGGTCTTTGGTTCGGTTCCCTGACGGAAAACTGAATATCCCTGCAGTTCTCATAATATTATAATCGATAAACATTGTAATTTTGTATTCTCTATAACTCTTCAACCCTTGCACCGATTTGGCTCATTTTTGGACGTGAGAATTCTTTTAGTTTGTACTACCTGTTTAAAAAGTTTTATTAAGACTGGATCATCGGTTTCATTGTAATAAAGCAATCTCTTTAACTCTTGAACCCTTCGACCGATTTGGCTCATGTTCGAACTTAAAAATTCTATGGATTTATATTACGCGTTTGCAAAGTTTCATGCAGATTGGACCATTGGTTTTCCAGTTATCGCGTAACAAACATACATACAAACATACACTTTGGCTAATATATTTGTGTCGCTTATAAAAAATGTGTATATGTTAGAAAAAAAATTATCAGCTGTCCAGTTTTTAAATAATCGTCAGACCTATCGTAAAGACTTTAAGTTACCTATATCTCTGCAACCCTGTAACCTATTTAGCTAATTTTTTCACTTAAATTATCCAATTAACCTTCTTAACTTGTAAGTAAAATTTCATTTAATTTGGATTAACCGTTTTCAAGTAAATGTCGACCAAACTTAAGCATCAGAGGTCAAGCGTTAAACTGGTCAAAACGCAGGCATTTCGCGGCTTTCGACTCTAAGACCTCGCTTCGCTCGGTCGATTAATTAAGTGTAGAAGTGCAAATGCAGACTGGACGATCGCTATAAATTTGTACTTTGCATCCACTAGGTAACCTACATCTAATCTTAATGTATAAAAGGAAAGAGTGACTGATTGACCGACTGATCTATCAAGGCACAGCACAAACCGCTGAACGGATTTGCTTGAAATTTGGAATATAGATAGATTTTATGATGTAGACCTCCGCTAAGAGAGGATTAGTAGTATAACAAAAAGTTAGTATAATAATATGTATTTACGTCGTACGTACCAAATCACTTGTAGAATTACTAGCGGAGATTTATCACTAATTATAGTGTGTATGTATAATGTACCTCGCTAGCTACTTTTGAATAAAATTAACATAACGTCTGTAGTCGGTATTTTGTCGATGTAAAACAGATAATTACCAACAGTGTGAACACGCTTTATTCTGTGATTAATTTGGTTCCCTTTATTAAATACCTCTGAAGCCTGAAGGTAATATTGTTCTGTATGATGGATGGTCGCGGACAATAACTGATTGTGTCTATTCTCTTCATTTTTCTTTGAAAAATAAACGATTTCTCTGAAAATGTAGGTGTTTCTGAGAAATGTATTCTTAGATGGCTTAAGGTAAACGTGAACGACTCCATAATTCATAATTCGCTGTAAGACTTTGGTTACCTACCGAAGATAAAATGATTTAAAGGGATTATTTATTGCTTCATAAAGGGATTATTTTCTTCACGAAGTTATAACTAAAAGTGTGAATATTATAAATGATAAAGGTAGCATGTGTGTGTATGTGAATTATATATGAATGTAGGTGTTATCAAGTACTGACTACTGACATTTTAAATACGTAGATTAGACCTTGGATATTGCGTGATTCTATAGCATTTTTAGGAATAAAAACAACCGCAAAGTTCTTGAATTTTATTATTTCCCTGAATAAATAATAATCTTTATTAATCTTTCTACTTTGTATATTCTACCACGTAAGATTTTCAGGTAAAATATATTAGGTCAGTACCTAATTTCCCTGGCTACCCTTTAAACTGGAGCAATACTCGGCAGAATGTTCGGTTAGGCCATTGAGACTAACCCAGACAGAATATCGCGATGATACACCCTACTTTAAAATAAGACTATAAAATATAAGAACTAACAGATAATGTTCGAGTAATGTTCAACATTTCCCGCACAATTTTTGTATTATTTGGCGAGAAATAAAAAAGAGCTTAAAGCTTTTTCCAGAGAGGCAGATTTTGATCACATCCTTCCTTCTCTAATTTCTTTGAACCGAATCTTTTGAATCAGAAGTCACGGACCGCGTCGCTCGTGAATTTTAATGACACCCTTGTAATTTGTGTGGGACCACTCATTTTTTCCTTTCACTCTTAGAAAAATCCAATTATTATTTCTTATCTTACTGATATTATAAATGCGTTAATATGGATAATATGAATATGTGGAAATGCGTGTTGTTACCATTCTACCACTAAACGACTGAACAATAATTGAGGTTAATTCTTCGTAGACTTATAATAATCTAGATACAACTTAAAAGCATAGGTTCAGTAGGTAGGTATAATAAAACCCTTGGGCGCACCTCATGCGGTCATAATATATAAAAGCAATAAATTTAATTATCTAATAATTAAATAAAATAATAATATCGATTGACATGTAGAGCTATGATTTATTTTAAAAGATGAACTATCTATAGTTAAAAATATATGCTTCATAAAAATATATTATAGTTAAAAATATATGCTTCATAAAATACTAAAACACAAACAATTAATAAGCAACTGAACATAATTTACTAACTTGAATTTCAAAACGCAAGTTGTGCTCAGAAACTATAAGTGTACCACATGAACGAACATCGATGTGCACTAACTTGGCAAGTTAAACTAACTCAGTTTGAATGACACAGAGGAGCTCTATTTGTGCATTCGTGCGATTTCCAGCTCTTTATTTTATTGGAAAACTTGCATTACCTACTAAAAAGATATATATTACTCGTAGATTCGGGGAATCTTGAATTCAACTTATTAGTTGAGTGTTTTACTTAGATCATCTTATATATCTAGATATACCTATAAGATGGTCTAAGTAAAACATCTAGATGTTACAAGGCCTTTAATGATGATCTACTGTTATTTCTATCTAATGTAAACACATATTTAAAAAATTCTATGAGTTTCTTGCCCATTCTTCTCATAGCGGTAATTTTCGGATGGGTGGTATAGTTTTTAAAATAGTAAAAATAAGTAAATTTAAATCAAGAAATTACTACCGGACGCGATTTCAATAGCGTTTTTATTTATGATAATTTTAGCTTCATCTTGCGTTTATTGTTAACTTTTTATACCTAACCTACCAAGTTAAATGAAATCGAATTTGAAGTTTCGTAAAACTCTTAAAAGGTGATTAACATGCGTAGGCAGTAAAGAATTGCTCGCCCTGTAACTAAGTAAAAAAGTTTAAAATTAGTTCCCGTGAACCGTTCAAGACTTCGGACAGGCGTATAAGAAACTTGTTGAAAGCGGTCCCTAACTTTGTAAGTGTATTTGTAATCACGAGTCGACGGCACGAATAACCTAGTCTTTTTTATTAAGACAGTTTGATAATTGCCTAGAATCCTGCTAAAATAAAAGAGCACAAATGAGTTCAGTAATTTTAGTCACAATGGATATAAAAATCTGGAATATAATATATGCTTATCGAATGTGATTATAGGGTCAAAAACGGCACTAAAATATATAAAAACAGGGTATTACTTGCTGCTGTTGTAATTAGATTCAAAGCATAATATCCGAACTCATACTCACGTATGTAGTATGTAGTATAATTTATAAAACCTCTATAATATTAAAACTACTGGCTGGCGCTGGCGTTATTGCGCGCTGCATTGCGTTGAGGTTGTTATCAGGAGATCACCTGCTCTCATTCATGTAAATGCATAAAAAACATATATTAAATTTATGAAAAAGCCTCAAGCTGTAACAAGTAGGTACCAGAAGCAGTCCATGTCAAATATTCCTATAACATCGGCCTCCGTTCCACGGAAATGAGCCCGTATCGCAACCGAGCTATTCAGTAAATACCGCCTAAATTCATAAGGAAATATCCGAACCGCTGTCGGTGCCTGAATAGATTACATTTTCACCGCTGCGCTGTAATTTTTGATACGCCTACCTGAAGAACCTTTTTATATCATGTTAACAAGTGTAGCTTTCAAACCTACATCATGAATCTTTTGATCAGAACTTTTGTATGAAGGTTATAGAATTCTCATAATATTACCATCCACATAATGTTACCATCCATTTAGAATGCACACCCCATAGCCTTGATGGGGATGAAGTTTTTTTTTCTAGCTGATCCTATCATGTGGGGTATCGTTGAATAGGTATTTTAAAATGAGGGATGGGTTAAGAAACTTTTTCAAAAATCAAGAATCAACCATGAACTTTCCAGGAAAACTATAATGGTTATATCTTTATTAGTTTTAAAGATGTTGATGTAAGTTAAGGCTGTTAATATTCGATTTTCCAGTACTACGGAAGCGTACATTGCGCGTAGCCCACCTAGCGCTTGGCCTATTTACATTAAAGTAGACACACAAATAGACAGCTTGATTAATATTATCAGCGGGTGACGTCATATCCGACGCGTTATAATTGACGGAATCCTCCGCGTTACTTTTAAAAGTATATTCGGCACTGATGGAACAGGAGTTCGTCATAAAATCTACTTCTTGGTATTGTGTATAAAATCTTAGTTACTCTGATGTTGGAACCATAATGTTTCAACAACATATTTTTTAAGTATAAACCCTATTTTTAAAATACTTTCTCATATTGTAGGTTCTAGGGCCACTGCATACCTACCTGTTAGGGCAACGGCGACTGTCAAACGGGTGACGAAAGTCGTGAGAGAATTGCGACGACCAGCAGGGCTATGATGCGCACGTCGACATATTTTGTCGACGTGCGCATCATAGCCCTGCAGATGACGATTAGATCACTTTGACGGTCAGGTCAGGACGCCGGAAATTCGGAGAGTTGCAACAAATACACTGATGTGGAGATGTAGCCGAAAGTTGCTGTTGCCCAATCTATGGGGCCAGGGTTAAAAAAAGGGAATACTAAAATAACACAAATAATGTAACGTCGTATTATTTATTTTCGTCTGTGTTTCAGCCGCCCGGTACAGATGCGAGCGGCGTATATTCGTTACTTTAAGTACACGTATGTAACGCTACCTTTACCAAATTGTCGAAATACTGATATTATCTGAAGGGTCGATGACCCCGCAACACAAACTTACGGCGGCATTGGTTTTGTGAGAACATTTAAGCTAAATTACAAGCGATAAATTAGACTAGCTAGATAATATACTCTGAGATTTCAAACGCTCGCTCTCACACGTCTTTTGTTCAGCAAAATTCCTTAGGCCTCATCTCCTAACAACAAAAGGTAATGTAAACATTCAATAGTTTGTAACAAGTGCGTTTTATAATGAAGAATAGAGTTAACGATGCGATCAACAGTAGATATATGAGTATATTTGTATAATATGGAGGTGTCTCTCAGAACCAGTGCCGCGAGGAAGCCACTGAAGCGTGCCGTAGTCACTACACACTACCGACCGCTACACAAGGACTAACTGACTGTCGAGCGACACTTCAACCCGTACACATTGGGACGACCACTTTTCTTCAACGATTCATCTATACTTTAAAACTACTGTGAGTGTTCACCATAACTAAAATAACAATACGGCACAACTTACGTCTAATATTGTTGAGACTAACATATCGTAATTGTCTGAAACCATGGTTGAGATATTCTCAACAATATTAAACGTGTGTCGTGCCGTTTTGGTTATTTTGGTTCACCTAAGCTCAAAGTTTCCCTCTCAATACAGTTACCCTCCCGTTATGGTTCAGTCAAAATATTCAATCGAATGTTAATGGAACGCTGTAGTAGAGACTTTTCCATGTTATCGCCAAACTGTATGGAAAAGGTGCTGCTACAGCACCATCATAAATTACGAGTCTAGAACGCGTACTGTTACCCTTATTGCTAACTTTCGTCATTGACTTTTACTCTGGTGCTAACAGAATGCATCTGTTTCAAACGTAGGCATTTCTTAGGATGTGTCGAAATCTCAGAAATGTCACTTAATACGTACTGTTTCTTTTGTACGTTTAACTTGAAAAATCACCCATTTTTAGTAAATTATACTGTTAGCGCCTTCCAATCTCAATAATATTATCTCTTTTGCACTTTTTTTTTTCGAATCAAAAATACCCATTTCAGTAAACCATCCTGTGTGACGTCACCAACAATACAACCATTGAAAAAAAGAGGCCGCCCTCAAAGCTTTCTACGCTACACTCAAAGTGTGTGCATATACATTTCACTATCCAATAATTGCTCTACATTAATTACAATTAAGTAAACACTGTCTCAGATTATATAATTATTAGACTGTAAATGTAGCGTAGAATCATAAGCCGAATCAGTTGATATCGACGGATAATAAATGTAACCTTTTCAATAAAATTTAAATCGCCAACAAACAAATTGCAATTCATCCTCCCTTCCGTCGATAAAAACTGCTTCCAATCATCTTCGCGAAGGCTCGATTTACAATTACAACGATTACAAAATTTATCGCTACATTATTATCGAGTACAGCCTTCATCAAAGATTTGTAATTCGTACACGAGTTCCTAAATCGATTATAATTATTCTATCGATACAATGACTTTATATAAATTGGACATGCTTATGCGAAAATGACAATTCGATTATAAATTTAATAACACCGTGTAAATGAAAGGAATTCGCATACGAATGTTATCTGATTGATTAACGTACAGAGGTACCAGTTAAGGCGCGGTATTCAACAAAATTTTCTAAATTTCATTAAAATATAGGAGGTACAAAAAGTAAAAAGTATCAAAAACATTTTGTGTCCCATATCAGTCGTGTTATTTGTGCAAAGCTATTTTATAAAAAGTAGGTATTATTATAACAAAATGAAGGCGTTGAAGTGTCGCTCAAAAGTGATAAGTTGCCGTGTAGCCTCCGACAGACATATAAACAAGTGTATAATCATTATTACATTTCTATTACAAAAATGGACCAATCATGGCAGTGAAAGTAGGATCAGTGCTGTCATTGGTCGATTTCTCACACTCTTATATGTCTAGCAGACGCTAGTTTATAAGAACTGAGGTACTATTTTCAAATTTCGAAAGTGCATTATGATTAATTTAATGAAGAACGATCGAGTAATCCGAAATTTGACCACAGCATCTCTGATCTTGAGAATGCGACCGATCCAAACGGATACCATTCCTTCATAGAATTAGCGACTCGTAAAAATGCTCTAAACACTATTTTATTTAATATTATAATATCGTTACAATATTTTATTACTTTATAATGAATGAAGATTATTTTAAATAGTTTAATTTAATCGTAACATTGAAGTAATGCATTGCTAGTTTTTGTATAAATACGTTCGCACTGTCCTGCAACATTTCAGTGGCGCCAACAAAACGTCAACAAAAACAAGAACCAATCAACATCGTCGTAGATTGACTAACAATACGTCCACGATCATAAAGCTTGTGCTTAAAATGGAACTAACAATTGTTCCACTATATGACCGACTGCCATAACATCCCGGGGGTTAGACGGTAGCGCCCCTGTCAAATTCAATAGGATCATAAATGATAACGTTTGTCGTTTAGTTTCGTTGACGTAAAATTAACACGACTTGAGGGTCTGAAATGCGCACTGTTTATTATAATATTATCTCTTTCACACATGAGCAGAATTGATCTGTCGCTTTTTTTCGGTACTTGAAAGTGCGCATCCCAGACCCATTGGTTGCTAGGAGCAGGCGATGACGCAATCGCTGGTTCTACGACGGATGTCCTTCGAGCAAGGGCTAATCTACTCTGATATGGTCTCAGTCTCAAGACAGTCCGTTTCTTCTGTTCTATACACTCCCTACTCGAACCCGAGCTACTCGACTTGTGCCCACTGTCTACGCAATACAAACTTTACCTTATCTTTGACATTTATTTTTTTCTACTCCACTTATATGTTGGAGAAATGTGGACATACACGCTGGTGTTGCCAGTGTTCAATATGTTTTATTCGTCAGTCCTATTTTTTTTTAGTTTTTCCAGCCAGCTAGTTATTTAATGTTGATAATCATGTTTAATCTATTCATTGTCCTTACGTGCTATATCCACTATTAAATTGGTATTTATTACTTCCATTCATATTCTTTCATCATATTGCAGTTATACATTCTAAGATTATCTTATGTTATAACATCTCTCCGTGCACAATTTTCATCCTTTCGACAACAACAAAAAGTCTTGCGTTTCTCATATATGTTTTCTCGTGTAGATAATAAAGTAATATTATGAAAAAAACGCAAGCCCTTTAGTTAAAATTTTAACAAATACGCGATTGCAATTTTCATCCCATATATCTTCTTTAATGATATCATAAACTCTATGCCCTGCCCTAATCATAAATAAATTATATAAATTCATTTTCCATTAAAATTCGCTGTACCCACATTAAATACTTTACTAACAAACCAACGTAAATAATATTCTAAAGGCACTACAAACTATAATATTTATTATATAATCTCATCACTTCTGCGTAACTCGAATTATTTTATTAGTCAATTTCCATTTTGATGGTCCAATGTCCACTGTCCATATTTATATTTTCTCTTTATTTTAGTCTCATTAAATACAAAAGGAAGGTAGGTTTCTATTTCGCAAGTAATCAACTAGGTATATAAAAAAATCATATTATTTTTTTTATATTAAACGCTTCATCAAAATTGGTTTGTAAGACTGAGTTATCGCAATGTTCGTTTCAATGGCCTATGTTTAAACGTTCTGTAGACAGTTAACACAAGTCCCTGATATGTGGGATG
The DNA here is from genome assembly GCA_947507615.1 of Hemithea aestivaria. Lineage (NCBI taxonomy): Eukaryota > Metazoa > Arthropoda > Insecta > Lepidoptera > Geometridae > Hemithea > Hemithea aestivaria. The sequence continues at coordinate 14,074,156 of OX382325.1, read as the reverse complement.
GCGTGTGTAGCGCCTCGGCGTCCGTGCGCCGGCGCCTATAATTTTATTATATTTTATATATACAATACAATCACGAGGCTCCCGGCGAGCGTCGCCTCAGCTAACGTTCTCACAGTAATATACATCGTAACTCGCTCTATATATAACAAATCGCTTGAAAGACGATCGATTTTGATACTTTACTCGTGAAGGAATGTTTGCGAGGAATGAATCGTCTCTATACTGTGAATAGATCGCCTTCCAAGCGAACACGAACGCGCACGCCCGTGAACAACACAATAATATACAGCTGAATCGTAGCACTCGTCGATTCAATTAAAAAAATTGACTAGAAAGTATCAATCGTACGGGCGTCAGGCGTGGGTGGAGAATATGTCCGCCGAGCGCCACGCCTCCGCCTCCGCCTCCGCGTCATACTGCTGGAGGAAGGGGTTGGTGGCCGAGTTGTATCGAGGACTCAGCGCTCCCGAGTTCAGTGTGACGGCCAGTCCGGCTGAAGTGCCGGGGATGGCCGCGCCACGGGGAGACTCGCGCGAGTGGGGGGAGTCTCTGGGCGAGTTCCTCGGCGAGTGTTTGGGTGAGTTCCTCGGTGAGTGCTTGGGCGAGTTCCTGTCGGGCTGGCGCAGGATGGAGGAGACGGAGCCGGTGTGCTTGATGGTGTCGGCGGGGCTGTGGCTGCCGGAGCTGCTGCTAGGTGAGCCGGGGGACGCCGTCGGTCGCCGACCGCCTCGGAGCGGCGACTGCGGACGATATTGGGCGCCCCTGACTGATGAGAGAACCTGGAAATAACATTACAAATCATTAAGTGTCTTGCTTTAATTCATGTAACTTGTTACTTTTAAACCAAGCTTTTTAATTAGGGCGGAGCTATCAAGTATTATAAAGTGTAGTTACATGTGCGGGCGGCGAGCGGTCTGCCGCGGGCCGAGCCGAGAGAGCTGGCGGCGGAGATGCTGCTGATGCTGCCGCTGGAGGCCGATATGGACTGACTGAGGGCGGAACTCGGCCTGGAACACAACGTTTGCCACTCACATACGTGAACCATCATACTTGTATTATGTCTCAGGATCTCTGTCAAAAGACGTTCACAGCTGGATAGAAGCTCCCTGTTCGATTGTTACAACATATGCTTACTCGTCAGCAACAGCATTAAACGCTAGGTTCTACTTGATTTAAAAGTTTTCTGTAAGCAATATGACCTACATGCCATAGAAATAGAATAAAATAGAATTATTTTATATTGTGGCCACATAACAAAATGTACTTAAAATTACTATGACAATATTATAATAACATATAGACCCACAATGGGCGGCGATCTCTTCCGCCATATCTACATGAAATGAAAGAAGTTAACCTTGTTGGAGGGTGAGTGAGGCCGCTGGCGACGCACTGGCTCTGTTTCCACGCGGCCCGACTGCTGGCTCGCCGCGCCGAACTGTCTACAAACATACATGCGTTAACGTACCAATCAACAATTGTTTCAACTGGTCACATCATTAATCATCAGCCTACGTTTGTCCACAGCTGGACTTAGGCCTTCCACGTGGCACGCCACTCTACTCGGTTCTCCGTTTTCCTCCTCCACCCGCTCCCAGCGGCCTTCCGGATGTCGTCGCCTTATCTCGCCCAAGGACGCCCTACACAACGTTTGCTGAGACGTGGTCTCCACTCAAGAACACGTCTACCCGAACCAATAACCGATGTTATCGGTTCTGCGGCAAATGTAACTAGCCCATTACCACCTCAGTTTGCTAATCATTTACATCATTAATACTCGTACGTATATACTACAACGAGATCCAATAGGGTATGTAATATGTACTTAAGAAAGGATCTAATAAAAACAAAAGAGAATATCACAAGATAAGGGAAAAAAATACCAAGACCTTAGAAAAAGGGAGAGAATGATGATTATTATGATAGGTATATAAATACATGAATCGTTAAAAAATGACACCTAAACATTGCCATCATTGTTGTAAATAACAAAAAAATCTATTAATCTACATAACAACATAAGAGATGACATTACCTGAACGCTTAGGCGCGGGCCAAATCTGCAGCAGACACTGTAATACATGGATAGGTCTCTGATAGTCCAACTCAGTGGGAGGCTGCGACTGCAACATCAGTGGTGGAGCCAACGCCACGGCTAGGTGTTGCGGGGACATCTTGTTCCTGTCTTGAGCGGCTACGACTAATGCTAGATGGTCTAGGAGGAAGACCAGGGTTGCTCTCGCGGCGCGTGGGAGACATTCCACGATGGAAGCCATGAGACGCGCGTTGCCTTCGCGATCGTCTGGGAGACACACTCCTGGGAACAAAATGATTTAGATTTAGAATGGGAAAAGTACAAACTACAGCCACTGAATTGTGACTTTGTAAAAAAACATATACGTAACACCCTTGACCGTGCTCTTTGTAGAAAAATATCATAATATTATGGTCTCAATCCTCAGCAGCGGGGGAACGCCAAATAAGAGAAAAAATTTTATATAGTGGAGCTTTTAATAGTGTGGTCAAAAGTATTTGCGTTAAAATCATATTTATTTACACTCAATAATGCCACCAAATTTTCTTTCCGTATTATGTTTTTGTGTGTTTTAATATAAACAGGACAAAATTTCGATAGGGCTTATTCTTTCCGTGTGCAACAGTTAGGTTTTTTTTGTATTTTAATACTTTAGTTTAAAAACTCTTTCCCCCTCACCCAAAGCGTCCAGCGTCATCTGATACAGGCACCGGCTAAACAGCGGCTGCGGCAGCTCCCTGAGGTAGTCCTTCAACAGGCCCGTGATGACGTTGATGTCGGGAACAGAGTCGGGCGCGAGCTCCACGCTGCGTGCGTTCCTTTCGAACGCTTCGCGGAGAATGCGCTTTTTGCTTGCTGATCCACACAGCCGATATAATCCTTTAGACAAACATTTTGAATTAAAATTATAGTTATTATTGTTACGGAAAGTGGGTAGGAGATGGGAAGGAAATACCAACTGATTACCATGTGATTTATTTAGAACACAGTTCGGGTCTGCACAGTACGTTATGTTGGTTCATATGAAAGATTTGTACCACTATGTCTCAGCAAGCTAAACGCTATAGATACCGAGCACATAACTTTACTTTAAACGTTACTGGCTCATTCCTTTGAATGTAATTCAAGATTGGATGTAATAAGTAGAAGATAATATGAACTAAATATTACATAATGTTATGTATTCCGTATGTTCATACTACCTCTACATAATATGTTTAATATTATGTAGAGACAATACGGTAGTAACGTTGTCGATAGTATTAAGAATTCTGTATGATCTGGCCTTCAGTTGTCTGTGTAGATAGCAGGCCTGCCAAATTTCAGCGTCATTAACAACATATATTGTGGTATTAGTGGAACCGGTGGCATGCTTATGCATATAACGACGCCTGTGGCGTTTATGTGGCAATAGTTTTAATATTTCGTCTTTTGTTAAGTCTACATAAACTTACCAATGATATCAAGTCCACGTCTCTCAATCTCCTCCACACATCGCCTCACGATCAACGGCACGGGCGGCGCGTGGGGTACTCGTAGCTCTCTCGCTACAACTGCGTCTAGCTCTGCTCCGAATAGAGGGGGTGCTGAGCTTCGTGCTGCGGCCGCTCTTCTACGGAACAGCTCGTGCGGTTCCGTGTGTCGCAGGCGGACGTAAAGGGTGCCGCGGGGTTCCATCTAGATATAGCAAAGGCTTTTGATGAAGTTTCAGATTTTAAGAGTTTAATAGTGTTATTAAATGTTCACATAAAATTCTACAAAAGTCTATGGAAACTAGCTAAATTGAACTATTTAAAAAAGAAAGAAGAATCACATATTGAGAAACACAAGAAAACATTTTGAACACGTACCCATACGTGTTCAAAATGAGTAATCAATTTACTGATAGGTATATCAAAAGTGGTTTTTCGGTCTTATAGTCTTCTATTGCAATTGTAACGTAGTAAGTGATGAATGGGTGTAATTTTTTTGTATGGTAAAATGCTACATATTTCTAAATAAAAAGACCACTCCGTCGCTCAAAAAGAAAAATAGTGAAAATTGAACCAGGCCCGAAATCAATAATTTTGGTCACCTTCAAAGCGAGCTGATGTGAAGGCGAGCGAGACAGCAAGTCAGGCAGGGTGACGGCGCCTCTGTAACACAGCTTGTGCCGGTGCTGCGGGTCCCACGAGTAAACCAACACGTCAAGCTGTCTGTTGTCCACTAGCTCCAGCTCGAACGACTCGTCCCAGTCGAACTGGAGCTCGCCGGTGCGGACCTGGGAAAAAAATAATAAAGAAATTATGACGATCAACTTTTATTAACTATATCATCACCAAGCCCTTTCAATCTACGGACGTTACGGCAAACAGCAATGCGGCATCCATACTTAGTGTCGCTACCAATTGCCCGCACTAAGCGTTTTGCCTCAACTTTTTGAATGAAAACTGGTCGCATTTGGCTACACACACATTGCCGTCATTCGTGTTTCCCGAGCGGTACAACTTGGGTATCTTCAAGACACGAGTGAATTGGTATCTTTCTTTGCATCTTACGTGATTCATCGTCGACCGCATCTACTGCTACCATTGTTTTATATGAAGTAATCGACATCACTGCTCGTCACACTGAGATATACGTCGATAAGTCAGTATTAGCGCATTATTCATACGTAGATTACCCATGAAAATGGAAATTGGGTAAGATGTAACATGACCAAGACGAATTCTTTTTTTAGATTACTCTGAATTTAACAATTTGCCTAAAATTAAGTATTGTTTTAATTAGCAACAAAAAACTTACCACAGTCCTAGCCTTATGCACTCGGTCACACTCCAACACGGCGTACAAGTCCCTCGGAGCTGAAGTGTGCGTAGTCCCCGGTGGTGAAGGAGGCTCGCCGACCCCCGGGCGGAGTCCACGCCCCGCCAGGAGATGTACCCACAGCATGCCGGACACGCCCCGCCCGGGGACTAGCGGCAGCCCGGACATCGATGAGGATAGAGCTGTCGGCTTCTCTACTTTGTATTTTAGGAACTCTGTAAGTTAAATGAAAGAGAATACCATTATTAGAAATGTTGTTGTTTTTCTTAGCAACATTGCCAGCTGCTGATGGAGACAGTGTTTTGGCTGTTATTTCTCTTATTAAAAAATTTATATTAATATCCTATTTTAACAATACTATATAATCTGGTTCTGCGGCAAATGTGACCAGCCCATTGCCACTTCAACTTGCTAATCCTTTCGGCTATGTCGGTAACTCTGGTTCTCTGCCGAATCACCTTATTTCTGATGCGATCCTTTAGCGAGACGCCGAGCATAGCCCGCTCCATAGCTCGCTGAGCAACTTTAAACTTGGGAACCAATCTAACCGTAAGTGTCCACGTTCCACGGTTCCGTATGTCATTACAGGTAAGACGCATGGGGTACACGGGTTCTAGAGTGGAGACCGCGTCACGGCAATGTAGTGTAGGGCGTCCTTGGGCGAGATGGGGTGACGATATCCGGAAGGTCGCGGGGAGCGGGTGGAGGAGGAAGACGGGCGAACGAGTTGAGTGGCGTGCCATGGGGGAGGCCTATGTCCAAAAGTGGGCGAGCGTGGGCTGATGATGATGATATAATCTGGATGTTTCTAAATAGATGTGTGTATCTAAATCTACAGTCTTAAACGAGAAGCGGTTTTCCCCAGCCTAGAGGAGTCTGTCTAGAGGAGAGGATGACCACTTAGTCAGCCGCCTGCACGTGTATCAGTTTCTATACAAAGTAATACTCACCATTAGGATTGATGTCAATATGTCGTTGATGCCTCGAGCCGGGAGTGGGCACGGGGCTGGGGTTGGGACAGTTGAACCTGGAGCCCAACTCTAGCAACTGCCGCACACGACGCGCAGACGGTGAACCTCCTACAAAGATATATAAGTATTTACCTATATTGATCAATACTGCACACACCAACGAATTAATAATGCACACAAAAAAACCGTATGAACCCGAAAACTTTTTGCGATAATTTATAGGCAACTTTTATACATCTTTAGGGCGTTTTAAATGAAAAGAAAGCAACACTCTTACATCATAATATAACAACACTGTTACGACTATTAAGTTTGTTATAGTACAGAAGTTTTCAGCATATTTTGCGCCATGGTGAATCTAAACTGAAGTGTACATTAAAATGTTTACATTTTTTTATAAATTCTCAAAGCATTTATTAAGAAAAACCTAAGTTAAGCAGTCACAGGACCGTTGGTGTAAATATGACCAGGCACCAGGACTGTACTGAAGTGTGTGAACTAAAAACTAAAAAGATACAAATAGTATTTTTTGTATTTGAAGAACCTACATGTATCTAGATTTAGATTTAAAGATGTTTTTCATCAAAGGCATACCTGTCCCACCACTAACGCCCAACTGTTGTGACGATACCGAGCGTGCGGGCAGGTGACGTGGACGTTCCACTCGCCGAGCTAAACCAAGTGAAGACCCGAAACGACTGCCACTCTCCATCTAGAAAGAAAGTGAATGAGTATTTCAAGACCTGAAATGCAGTGGTGAGGTTCTGGCACGAAATATTGTGTAAAAATTTACGTATATCGCCATTGGAAAGAGGTAATTTTGAGTAGTGAATTTTTAATCCTACAAATATAACAAAATGCGAAAGATTGGATGTGTGAATGTTTGTGTGTTTGTTAACATTTCACGTCTAAACGCTCAAATTCGGTATTTAAATAGCTGAAATAACAGATAGGCTACTTTTTAACAGACAAACCGCTGGATGGAGCCAGTTATACGATAAAGAAGGTAGCATAGCAAACAATTCGTTTGCGCTACTAGGTAAGATATCTTTAGGTATTGCTAAAACTAACATCTGAACCTCCATTTGGATGCTATGTGATTGATCTGTGGACAACATCGAAATATTTCGTGCCAGTTGTGCTCGAAAGTTTACTTACATTTTTGAGCGCATCATGTATGTTTTCCGCAGAGTAATGCGTGGGTAGCCGCGGACGTAGAGTCTCATACAACGCGCTGGTAGAGGGCGCCCGGGAGAGCCACGCGCGGTACTCATCTGAGGTAAATATTGACGGTGAGGATGGTAGCCGACCTGCGGTGGAAATGGTGAGATGTCATGTGCACGATACTAAATACAATGGCAGGGTATGAACAGTATGTTATGTTAACTACTGTAAACTTTTGGAAATACTGATCATTGATCATGCATTGAACTGTGAGTACGATCAGAGGGCCTATTGGCTATCGCCAAACGACATGTAAAATACTAAAATCCATAGACAATTTCGCGTACATTACTTGCTTAAACCTCCTTATTAATATGAATAAAGTAACAAAAGCAGCAATGTACATTGAAGTTGCCATCAATCGTAGTGGGTGAGAATTAGCCAATAGCCCCTCTGCTGGACTAAGAGGAATTGCTTGATATAGTAAAATGTGTACTCCAACATTTTACAATGAAAATGCTTGAATTGGTTTGAATAATGACGTGAAAAGTAGACAATGTGAGTCAAGTTCAAGTAAAGGTCCATATTATAAAGTTGGCACTTACCTCTGGAAGAACGAAGATCTAATCGAGAAGACAACGGTTCCGGCTCGTCTTGTAACACACTTCCTGCACGCCGGCTCAATCCTAATCTGTAAGAGAGTACACCTTTGAGAAATAAAGTTCATTGAGTAAAAACCAATAACTTTCCCTTACTTAGTCTTACCTTTGACCAGTCCCTCTCACATCCCGTGGCAAAGAGTTAAACTTCGATCCAATATCCCTTCCAAGCGTGCTACTCCTGTATCCACTCAGCCCTGAATAATACGGCGTTCTTGTTGGCGCCGTGGCTTCTGTATCCGAAGAATAGTCCAAGCTTCGATTACGTCTGGATGTCCCAAATTTACTATACGATGACAACCCTAATCCAGTTGTTCCATAACCCGTTCCAAGTGTGGAACTTAACCCTGTTCCTGATAACCCAGTTCCCAACCCTGAACTGGTTAATCCTGAGCCCACGAGGCTCGTACCAGCGAGGCCACTGAGGCCTGTTGAAGATAACCCTGATGGTAACCCGGGGCCACCTAAACCGGTGGCTCCCAAGGTATTGCTTGTTAATCCACTAGTTATTCCTGGTGGCATTCCTACTGTGCCGAAACGTTGCTGATATCTTGAAAGACTTGTCGCTGGAAAGAAATACATAATAAGTCAATAACTTATGAACCATTTAAATAATCGTTTTAAAGAAAATTAATCTGAAGAGTTTATAAGTTGCTTGTTACCTCCAGAAGCTGCAGATGCCTTCAAACTAGACCTTAAAAGCGAATGTCTGCCGAAGTCTGAGTGAGTCTCAGCCCGAGGCAATTGCTGTTCTGAACCAGACCTTGGAACTCTTCCCCCAAAGCGCGTGCTGTGAAAATATTACTTATTAAAACGACAGAATTTTGGCATTTTAAATAGTATTAAATTTATAGGGCTTAGTACGAAATATAACGTCAATATTGAAGTAATATTAAAGTGCTTAATGGTTGATTAAAAGTTATTTGAGAAGTCAGAGTTCTGTACGAAAGTTCTAAGAGAATACAATAGGTATATTGTGCTAAGGCTACTGAAAATCTGTTGAGTACCGAAGAAATTGTTAGTTCTTTGACTTACCTTCCACTTTCAGCAGGATAATATGAGTGAACCTTCTCTGCAAGACTATCCAGGGTGTTAGGATATGATCTCTCGTATGGAACGTAATGTGCTGTCGATGATTTGGGCTGTTCCGTGATTACTGGCGGTGGCGGGCGATAACTGGTGAAAAAATAGATGTTTAAAAAAGCTTTAAAAATAATGATTAGGCTTAGATTTTCCTTTATGGTTGACATTATATCTGGTCAATGTGTTAAATCTGGTTAATCTACTTTAAGATGACATTTGTCAGCTCATTATAAAATTCAATATGAGAAAATCGTGTTTTTTTTACGCCTGAGCTTATAAATTCTGGACAAATTGCGTTGAGTATGAGTAGATATCTAAGAGTACAATAAAGTTGTCCGCAATTTTTATTTTATTATTCGATATATATTTTGTATAAAGCATAGTTTTTCTAGGAATTTTCCTTACCTCCACGTAGAGTGATCAGACGGCGGCCGCGGATTGTAATACAGGTCTATTGCGTTAGAGTCAGGTGATATCGGGCCCAGTTGCAGCCGACTGCGCTCTTCTCTACCGTCACCGACTGGCCTCACGCTGCTTCCAGGTCCACCAGTCGAACGGAGGGTTCCATGCCTGAGAAGAATTTGTGAAGCCATTAATAAACCTACTGATCTTAAGGGTGAGTTTACCTATTAGAGTGAACTCTCCAGGGTAACTCTTTTTCCACAAGAGACCAATCATTTTGAGCCGCTAAACTGAGCTGTGTCTTCTGTAGATGTTCTTTTTTAAATTAAATCAAGCTGCTCAGTGTGCCTTTTGGCATAGGCCTCCTCTAGCCGTTTCCATTGTGGTCTATCGCTGGTGGCTCTACACATGTACATGGGTACTTTTGATTAATTTATCATTAATAGTTACCGACATAGCCGAAAGGATTAGCAAGCTGAAGTGGCAATGGGCTGGTCACATTTGCCGCAGAACCGATAACCGATGGGGTAGACGTGTTCTAGAGTGGAGACCGCGTCTCGGCAAACGTAGTGTAGGGCGTCCTTGGGCGAGATGGGGTGATGATATCTGGAGGGTCGCTGGGAGTGGTTGGAGGAGAAAGACGGAGGACCGAGTTGAGTGGCGTGCCATGGGGGAGGCCTATGTCCAGCAGTGGACGAACATAGGCTGATGATGATGATGAATAGAAGGAAAAACATGCGCTAATATGTTATTTCACCATCATTAGCTTTTACTTTGAAACGATTTATTGACGCAAGCTTAGTAATGGGCGCGAATGGGGAAAACTTTAAACTCCTCTTGTGTAGTTTTTGCTAGCCGTTTTTCATTAAACGCTCAATCACCACCTGGTTGTAGGGTAAACCACGTAACATTAGCTATAAAGGTGACCTGCATCTAACCCTAGAGTTTCAGGAACACAATCATTAACGTGATAAATTTGAACTTACTGTGAATAAAGTCCATCGACTCGATCCCTATCTCTGTCCTCGTCATCTCTGCAGTCTCTTTTCAACACAACGACTGGAGGCGGCTTGTGTTCTGTCCGCGGCAGAGACGGCGAACCAGGGCCTGATTTACCTGTAACGTTACAGCGAATGTTCATTTTATAAGACAATCGTTTTCTAAAGCTGGGCACTTACTTAAGAGGAGTAGCGCGTAACATATCAGATACTGCATCAATATTTAGAACATTTTCGCCTTACATTCGATCAGAATATCTAAATGAAGATCTGGCTTAACCGTAGAAAATTTTGGATGCAGCTTACAGACTTCAGCTATATGATTTCTATTCGTCATTTTTTTAATGAATTCTTAAGTATGTAGTATCTGAAAATGATTTACAGCTATGCTAGATAAGTATTGTGAAATCAGATTGGATGTTCCTAGTACGTGAGCCCCTGGCAAGTTTATATAACATCATTTAATAGTATCTTATCCACTACGTGCTACGCCTCCAAGAAAGTACCCAGCTTTACATCATCTCTATACCGAACAGTACAAATCTCACCTTTCCTTTGCCGCGTACAGAGCAACAGCCTCCTAGGTATTGACATGATGATGACAACGTCGTCCAACGACATCCTCCTAACGTCCACCAGGTTCACTGCCAGGATTTCATCTCCGACCTTCAAGCACCCGCTGTTGTAAACAGCTGACTCTAACGCTATCCTTGATATGAACACTCCGTCTGTACGTGTGCCGCCGTCACCTTCCCGTATGTACAAGCCCAGCGTCTGGCCGGGCCGTTTGACTATCTCCACTAGTTGAACTATGTGGCGGGAGTCCTGGAAACCAACCATAATGTAAGTAAAGGTTATAATGGATGGAATTGTGACAATTATAAACCAGAAGAACTACAGTAGTGCATATTGGGCTCATTCTCATTTTAGCTCAAATTTGATGGTCACACGGTTATATTTCCTAAACGGTTAAAGAAAGAGACATGAATTTTGAATAGGTAGATAAAACATATATTAAGCTACAAAATAAATAAAAATTGTCATAATATACGCAAAAAATAATACTAAAATTTAACATGAAAGGTCAAAAACGGGGGCATTTTTCGTATTCTCATGGTGTCACACTTTCCGTTGCAGTGAAACATTTGGGCACTACTTTAACAAATTTCGGTGTATCTGTATATAGCATATACCAAAATTTTCGCAAACAAATACACTTTACGGTACACAGTCTCAAAAAAGCCTTTCATTAATATTTTGAATTTAAAATGACATAATGCGATGGTCACACGATTTTTGGTGCTTTAAATTTGTGTAGTTTAATGGCTGCTGTTAAACACAACATTAACAATCTAATACAGAGTTTGATTCATTTCAATGATGGCCATGTTCTGCAATCGTATAAGTAGGATCTAGGACTTATCGAGCCGTGGAAAAAATATAATTGCCAAGTTTCATTTTATTCATGGGTATACCGATCACTTGCATGGACAATATTTTAATGCATTGTATTTTAGTTATTTAAATCAAAGCTAGCTTTTCGAAACGCCAAAATATGCGAGATAAAGATGTAGTATTTTATTTTATACATTATACATAAACTTTCCAGAATTTCATCAAAAAGGGATATTTTCGTCACCAGTGTGGCATCACCTTCATAGCGGTTTTTACCATGAAGGTGATTTTTAGCCACGAAAGTGATTTCTTTTTTTATTGTTTTGTTTAGAAAGGGCCTTTTTACCAACTAAAAAGTACTTTATCAGTTATGTTAGGGTTTTAATACATACATACCAAGTTTCTGACTAATAAAAAAGTAAAGTGAAAGGTAAAGTAATATCTCAAATTACGCATATTTTCTTCTGTAGTGAGGTTTGTTGTTACGTAGAATGTCGTTTTATTGTACATTTTTGGTAGATTTAGTATTTTAAAAGGGGTTTACTTGAAAAAGTTGTGAAAAAATAATGACTGAATCACTTTCGTGGCGTCGAAAATTTCAAAACTGTTTTTCTTCTAAATGAAACGTACGATTTAAATGATTTATATAAAAGTTTACCCGTGTTATCCAGCTCTATACAATATTATACATAAACATTACAAATAAGCAATAAATAAGAATTGCCATGAAGGTGACGATGAGAATCGATTCTATGAGAATGAGCCATTGATATTATGAAACAGCGCAGCGTGTGCATCTGTTATCATTCGTCCTATAATTCATAATATTTCGGCACTAAAAAGAGTGGAAAGTGCCAAATGTTCTACTCTCACAGTACCTAACTACTTGTTAATCGTTCTTCGATACTACTCCTATCTATGTTAACGCCAACGAAACTAATTCAAAACCAAACGTGTCTAAATGTTTGCCTAAGCACTACGATACGACGAAGGCTTTGACCTCATTTAACTCCTTGTCATCGAGGCATTGAAATTTAATAGAGCGATAACGCTATCCGATAAACACAAGTCTGTCGTGACGTCATACATTAATGGGCACAATATTAAAAGCTTTACAATCAACGCTGTATTTACTTTATCCATCGAACCACTTTAACGCTCGGCCTGGAGCTCGACGATGCGAACTGATATCCGGATATTGAACACCAATATATCGGTACAAGAGAGTGCACGATATTGGTCCGTGATATATCGGTTGAATGGAATCCTGCAGGAACGTAACCCGTTATTACATTATAGGGCTATCGCTGCACCGCACATCCCAACAATAGTGGTCTAAATTGCGTTCGCATTCCCCGAGATCTGGGCCAGCCCTGAACAATGGGGTTCACGAGTAGCGTTCTTTCACCGGCTCCCGCACTAGGTTACGAGCTGAGCATTCAGGTCAATGGAGCGCAGAAATTACCTGTTACAATTTTTACAAAAAAGAGAGTCATATCCTAATCACCGGGAGTCGTGAGGCATCGCTTTGAGTAGGCAAATGAGGCGCTTTGGTATTCAGAGAATGCGCATTTTAAACAGGGGCAATATCGACGGAGATAATGTAGAGGCTTCCATAATTTAACGTTATAATCTGTCTTCATTTTGATGCTTTCTCCGCGAACAAAGGCTTTGTGGAGAGGTGCGAGCTCGAAATCAACCAAACTATTTTTCATGAAAGGAAAAAGAATTTTCCTTCTATGTCTATTTTGATCTGAGATCAATAGAATAATAGATAATATGTACACAATAATTATGTTTATGAGGTATAATGACTATCCAATACAATATTTAAAATTAAATGTAGCAATGTCATAACTTCAAACATACAATAACATCTGGCGGCACGGCAGTGCCCCCGTCTAGTCGAGCAAAAAAATAATAACTTACAGCTCTATGTAACAACTTTTCTGCTACGTATGTAGAAGGGTATTAAGGCTCTTGGTTAAATGGACCTAGATTTCTAGGGATATCGTCAACGAAAACGATGAGAACTATTATAATAATACACATAAAATGTAGTATACAAAAATTGGAGTTTATACTCCAACAGAATACCCTACTTAACTGTCAGAGTTACAGCTTGTGTTACCAACCTACCTAATTGTTGCAGTTTCAGGTCACCAAAATTACAAATCGTGCAACATGACTCTTATAGTACGTAATATCTTCTCTAGAATAGAATAGAATAGAATAGAAAACACTTTATTGTACACACAGCACAAATACAGCAATATAAACGGTGGTATGGTTTTGGATGTGTCTTCTCTATATAGATACATAGGTATATTATATTGATAAGTAATTATTTAATTTGAAAATACCGTATATTACCTGTAATGAAAAGAATTTCCTAGCGGCTTCAATATTGTTCCGACCCACTTGTCTCAACTCGAGGATCCGTACAATCATCTCGCCGCGACGCTCCACCGCCTGGAATTTAAATCATTTAAATAAACATCTTCATAATTAGCCCATTAAGTCCTTGCTGGGGAAAGGAACCTTTTTCACGGGCAAAATTTTAATATGAAGGTACTTTAATCAGTTTAAGAGACGTAAAATCTTTTAGTACCGGCTTCTGTTTTAATATGCAAAAATGTGGTTGTATGTATGTGAGGATGTTCGTAATCTTATTAGGTAGGTACGTCAAAACATATAATACAGGTACGCAAACCTTCTGAGCAGATTCATTAAATGTGAAAGTTTCAATGTTTCTATTACAATTTTACCTATTGGTAAAATTGTAATAGAAACATACTCGACTCGGCTAAGAATAAGTAAAATCCAAGAAGTCTAGACTTATAACTAATTCCAAGATTTAAACGATTAAGCGTATAACAAATCGTGTTACAACAAAACTTAGGGTAATTTTATGAGTACAGTTATATTTCTTTTATTCTTATTATAATTTATTGGCAGGATTAAGATTAGGTTCACGTGCGTGAAGGTGTAGTTCACGCAAAAAATCTTACGATATTGGAAATGAATTTCCAACTCTGAATCTCACATTGGATATTTTTCAGTCGGTATCACCGCACCTACCTATTCGTATTCTAATAGAATATGTAGGCACCCCTACACTACTTATATTATAATTAGTTTAATTCAGCAACAAAATCAAATTATTTTCCTATAAAAATTGTGTACAAGAAATTTCTTGTAAGTATTCAGTATCATTAAAACACAGAGCATTTTCCCAATATTTTTGCTTGAAGTTATTCACAATACCAAAGCCTGGAGATAAGTAGAACGTAGAAACAAGCACAAGGGAACAATGGAGGAACTTTTAACATAATATCGCGCGTGTTCAGGATGTCACATATTGTGAGACTGTTGCAGCTGTAGATTGTCGACTCTTTTATTACTGTAGTCCAGTAAAAGAAGAAATGTGGATCGAAAAGTCGAAAGCAGAAAAACTAACTTAGTAACTTTGTTCGGACTAGTTAGGAGATAAACATACTAAAAGTCCCCACCCCTCCGAGGTGAGCCCGAGGGGGGGGAGGCCGAAGAAGGTCCCATTTTTAGGTTTTTTGCTTATATGTCAAAAACCGTGCATTGTACGATATTTTGTTGTACAACATTATTAAACCTCATAAAGTTTTCTACAACTTCAGCCTTGACACTTTTTATCTATCTCCAATCGTTGTCCAGCTATGAGCTTCCAAACATGGTCTATTTTGAAGACGCTTAAATTAGTTTTCCATACAAAGTCAGTAAAAAAATCTTACAAATAAAATTTGACCAACTTCTGGTTGTCGTACCATAATGAAACTTTCCAAATGTCTAGAGATCTGATGACAGTTTAATAATCTAGTACTACTGAGCTGATCTGATGATGGAGCCAGGAGGTGTCTACTGAAACTCTTCAATGGCTATTAGTAAAACCGGCTAGTTTAGGCTCATTACATTCGGATTGATGAGACGTAAGCACCTCCTGGTCCATTATCAGACCCTCGACAGCAAGTGTTATGAAAAAGTCTCATCGATTCGAATGTAATGTGCCCAAACTTGACGGGTTTACTAATAGCCATTGAAGAGTTTCATTAGACACCTCCTGGCTCCATCATCAGATCAGCTCAGTGGTACTAGATTATTAAACTGTAGTCAGATTTCTAGACATTTGCAAAGTTTCATTATGATACGACAACCATAAGTTGGTCAAATTTTATTTGTTAGATTTTTTTACCAACTTTGTATGGTAAACTAATTTAAGCGTCTTCAAAATAGACCATGTTTGGAAGCTCATAGCTGGACAACGATTGGAGATAGATAAAAAATGTCAAGGCTGAAGTTGTAGAAAACTTTATGAGGTTTAATAATGTTGTACAACAAAATATCGTACAACGCACGGTTTTTGACATATAAGCAAAAAACCTAAAAATGGGACCTTCTTCGGCCCCCCCCCCCCCCCCCCCTCGGGCTCACCTCGGAGGGGTGGGGATTTTTAGTATGTTTATCTTCTAACTAGTCCAAACAAAGTTACTAAGTTAGTTTTTCTGCTTTCGACTTTTCGATCCACATACCCTTTTTGGGCACTCATTGACTGGGCTACTGGGATATTATTTTTTCTATGAAATAAAGGTATCTTTAACTAAACAGCATCTACGTTTGATCATACTACCATGTGATGGAGAGTGTAGATGAGGCGGACGATTAATCACGAGAGGTGCCTTGTTGATGATTCCAAAAGTGTATCATTTTTTAAAACAAACAAGTTAATTTCAATAAGTAGTATTTTCAAATGTCTTTTGTACTCGTATTGCAATTAAGCTGTTTTTGAAATTGTATGTAGGGTATTTATTTGTCAACCTACTAACAAAACTTTCACCTAGTTTACTTATTTGTAAAGAGCCCTGAATTTTGGATGTGTGTTCGGAATGCTAATAAGATGTATTTTTTTCGGAATTAATCTTACAACTCCATAGAATATGGATTTATGTACCTATGTCAACAAACTTCTCACATAACTTTCACTAGTTCCCCTATTTGTAAAGAATCCAAAGGTACCAACCTCGAGCGCCGCGGCCGTCGTCTGGTCATGGTCGTTCTCGACCATTTCAATCTGCCTGAATATTTCATTGCTCACTCCAGATACCTGCAACGGAATTCAAACGATGTCAACCGAACACTGAATACTGTTTATATTCGTCTATTTCTTAGAGGAATCTTGTCTTAAATATCCATCAATGTTTTGCAAATACTTTTGGATGGACCAAATTTTTCGAACGTTTATCTTTACAAGGATATTTTTTTGTGTTAATCAAATTCCTGAGCTGATGGTATTTGTTATAAAAACAGGAAATTAGCTGAATACTGTTTAATAGATTTTTTATCCTACTTATAGTAGGTATAATATGTAGATGCGAAAGTACGTAAATGGATGTGTATGCTTTGTTATCTCTTCAAGCCGAAACGGCTGAGCCGAATGGGCTTAAAATTTAGAACATTGGCTACATTTCAGCGAATAAAACCGCGACTAAAAATTACAACAGAACTTAAGGCCTTTTTTTCGACCTTGGTTAATATGAATATGCTCCCGAAATAGGTTCCACTGTATTTCGAGAGACGCCACTACTGCCCGACTGCTGGGTAATTGCCTTCCTTGAGAACTAATCTCTTCCCTTGATGTTAACCTTCATGAGTTTTTTTTTAGTTATGAAAAATACTGTAATTATGAATGGAGGGAGAAAAGGGAGATTTTCGCACTGCAGTTGCTATCATCCCACTAAAGAGACTAAATAACAAATAATCATCATCATCATCTCAGCAATAGAACATAGGCCTTCCCTTAAGACTTTCATATACCTATACCGGTTAGAAGCGACCTGCATCCAGCGTCTTCCCGAGATCTTTATAAGGTCGTCTGTCCACCTTGTAGGTAAACGTCCTACACTGCGTTTGCTAGTCCGTGGTCTAATAAAATTAAATAATGGAATAATATAATAATGAAAAAATATTTTTAAATTCTTGATGTTCAGCCAAAATAAATGGAGGGAAAGCATTAATTTAATACTGTCGCGAGCACGCGGCCTGCGGTTGCGGTTGCAGCCATACGTTCTTATTTACTACACTAAAGTATATTTTAAAACTGCATTATAACTTTTATAGGATAATCCTCCTACATATTATACAAGTCTATGCACTACTTTAACAAGATTTGAAAATATTCTCCACTAACTGTTTACAGTTTTAATCGCTTAAAAATAGCCTAGTTTGTTATTAGGGTTTTAAATACCTGCAAACCAAATTTCAGCAAAATCAGTGTAGCTGTTAAGGCGCAAAGAGGTAACAAACACTCATGTCTATAAAAATATGCATTTAGTCGTTAAAAAGCAAATGACTAGTTCGGTGCCTTAAGAACACTAAGTCCGCGGAACGCTCTCTCGGTAGAACTATTTTTTAATATTATTTTTTATTATAACAATGAAAACACTTTTAAAATGCCCCCAAGCGCCCTTAAATAAGATTAAAATAATGACCAAATCTGACTCAATTGTTTTTGAAGATTTCTTTAGTCTTTTTCCTAAAAATTCGAGGCCAAAATCACACAAAAAATGCGGCCAAACCACCATACTCTTCCCAATTCCAACAATTTCAATAAAATGTAAATAAAAACAAAAGGCGATGCAAACGGCAGCGCAGTTCCTATTTCCTCATTCACGGGCTCACAGGTGCAGTTCCGAGGGCGATTGAAAAATACAGCTTGTAATGTAGCGCTCGTCTGTTATTAGATTCTTGATTGAAATAACCTTTTAAATCGATTTTTGCCTTGTTCCTTTAGGAAATGTGATAGTTATCATGCTTTTTTATTGTATGCTAAAAGAGTACGTTTATTATGAGAAAAGAACAAAACCAAAAACCACCGTGGAAAACCATGTGACTAAAAAGTCTATGAATATGAAAATAGGTGGTAATTCGGAAAGGGGACGCCCAAAAAAGGTTTGGATGAACTGTGTGAAAGAGGATAAGCATGCTAAGAGAGTGGATGATGGAGAAGAATGGAGGAGAAAAACGTGTTATGCTGACCCTACCTAGTGTGGGGTAAGGGCAGGAAGATGATGATGATTTTTGTGAGAAAAATGATACAGAGAAAAAACATTCAGTTTTAACGACAAGCAAATGCACTTAGTTTGTTAGGTTTTGTGCACTATTCACATGATAGAACGCGTTACACGATGTACTTTCGTGTTTGTATTTCTAGAATATATATATTGATTGCTATTACACATGCATGCGAGTTAAGCATGCATGTGTGCAATAATACTAGTGCAGCGACCCTCTTAAGGAATTTTCAAAAACTTAATTATAAAAAATATATTTCAAAATGTGTCAAATTGTGCGAGCGAGATAGCGTCCCGCGGACTAGGCGCTCTTCAACAGTGGTCAACAATAGCTGAAGACATATTGTTTCGATGATTGTTGAGTATACCTTCTGGAAGTCAGGCTGCAGCACGCAGGGTGGCGCATGGTTGGCGCGGACTAAGCGCTCCTAAGCAGTGGTCAACAATAGCTGAAGACATATTGTTTCGATGATTGTTGAGTATACCTTCCGGAAGTCAGGCTGCAGCACGCAGGGTGGCGCATGGTTGGCGCGGACTAAGCGCTCCTAAGCAGTGATCAACAATAGCTGAAAACATATTGTTTCGATGATTGTTGAGTATACCTTCCGGAAGTCAGGCTGCAGCACGCAGGGTGGCACATGGTTAGCGCGGACTAAGCGCTCCTAAGCAGTGGTCAACAATAGCTGAAGACATATTGTTTCGATGATTGTTGAGTATACCTTCCGGAAGTCAGGCTGCAGCACGCAGGGTGGCGCATGGTTGGCGCGGACTAAGCGCTCCTAAGCAGTGGTCAACAATAGCTGAAGACATATTGTTTCGATGATTGTTGAGTATACCTTCCGGAAGTCAGGCTGCAGCACGCAGGGTGGCGCATGGTTGGCGCGGACTAAGCGCTCCTAAGCAGTGGTCAACAATAGCTGAAGACATATTGTTTCGATGATTGTTGAGTATACCTTCCGGAAGTCAGGCTGCAGCACGCAGGGTGGCGCATGGTTGGCGCGGACTAAGCGCTCCTAAGCAGTGGTCAACAATAGCTGAAGACATATTGTTTCGATGATTGTTGAGTATACCTTCCGGAAGTCAGGCTGCAGCACGCAGGGTGGCGCATGGTTGGCGCGGACTAAGCGCTCCTAAGCAGTGGTCAACATTAATAGCTGAAGACATATTGTTTCGATGATTGTTGAGTATACCTTCCGGAAGTCAGGCTGCAGCACGCAGGGTGGCGCATGGTTGGCACGGACTAAGTGCTCTTAAGCAGTTGTCAACAATAGATGAAGGCATATGTTTTTGATGATTGTTGAGTTATACCTTCCGGAAGTCAGGCTGCAGCACGCAGGGTGGCGCATGGTTGGCGCGCGGCTGCGTCGTGCCCGGCGGCGGCGGCGCGCGACCCGGCGACGCGGTGAGGTCCGGCGCCGCGCGACCATTCTCCTGAGAAAACAGTGCACTTATTAGCATATAGCTACTAAAGTATAAAAAAGAATACAAATACTCTTTATTGTGACCCAGATAAAATATTTCACAATAAATGACTCAATCCATATCCATACATATAATAAGAATGGAAATTTCTCCCCATTCATTGTGATCCTTCACTAAGATGAATCGTGAAAATACGCATATGAACAAAACGACGCGAAAAAGTCGCTTGCGCGATCTAATTCGTAAAACATTTTGTCAATTTTTCCAAGGGAAACGTAAAATAAAATGATAAAATAAATAATAATCATTTATATCGGACCCATTGCCCCTAATTTACATCAAAAATTCTAAATAAAAGTAAAAGAATATAAAGTAAACTCAATTAAAAAAAATATGGTGCGACAAACTGCGACAAACTAAAAATACGCCATCTATCGATGTGGCTGTAAACGAAACCTTTAATTTGGGCTAAATTTGTAAATAGTTTGTGTCACTGGTGTGGTTAAACAACACCACCGATTTGAATAAAATTTTCACTAATACGTTGCAGTTTTCTCTACTTGAAACTTAGTGTTGGTTTTAGTCAAATCGGTTCATAAATAAAAGAGTTATATCAATCTAAAGATTCGCATATAAAATGCTAATAAACAAGAAAGGTAGTCATAGGAACCGCGTAATCAAAAGACAAAACCTCATCGAGTTTGGGCTCATTTGATTTGTCTTGACGAGTACTTTGATACTATATAGTAACCAGGGTCCGATGACGGAGCTGGAAGGTGGCCATAGGAACTCCGTGATTAAAAGAAAAAAACCCCATCGAGTTTGGGCTCATTTGATTCGTCTTGACGAGTACTTTGATGCTATATAGTAGCCAGGGTCTGTACATAGGTAGGTATCATTTTGCACCTTATTTTTAATTTCTAAACCATGTAAAATCATCAGGAAACAAATTAGAATTCATTTAAATTAGTAAATGTAACTTATTTCTCATATGAATCAGCGCCAGCGGAAAATAATGGAACTAATCTAATGTGCGCATGACGCGTGTAAATATCAGTAATAAATATCTTTTTGCTGCTTATTTTTAATTTCTAAAACATGTAAAATCATCTGAAGATAAATAGAAAAATTCATTTAAAGTTCATTGTAAAAGTAAATTATTTTTCATACAAGCTAGCGCCACGGAAAATAATGGAACTAATGTCCTAAGAAAAAGAAATATCGTTTATTCTGCAAACAGTTTTAGAAAAGAATGAAGAAAGCGAGCGTGCCGCGGCAGCGGCCGGCGAAGCGCCAGATATTTTTTCTTATTACTGAATTATTTATCCTGTGTCATGGCATCTTCAGGCATTTTGGCATCTTCTTTCATCTACCTCATCATGGCAAAGTGGCATAATAAGCTGTCTGCGCACCTACAGATAGAAATCATTCAGGTATCAAAAACAACACGTTTCTGAATTCTGTACTATAAACAAGTATTTTTTAGCTGTCATACGTGACTAGCAGCCGGAAACATGGTCTATAAATACGTGAAACGTCCGTTAGTTCGGTCAAAAATAGGCAAATCGTCCAATAGTTTAATCAACCATAGCTCAATCGACCGTAGCTGAGTTAACCGTAGGCGAATCGTCCAATATTGATTTCAACCAATAGTTATTATGAACGTAGGCGAAACGTCCAATAGACATTTTGAATAGTAGGTGATTCGATCGTAGTTACATATTGGCAAGGTTTGCCAGCCTTTACTAATTCTACGCCCATTAAGTCGCAGAAAACCCGTGAATTGAATCCCTCTTTTCCGTGGAATTGGAAATCGAATTAAATGGTCTGCATCAAATTCATTAATATATGAATAATTTACTGTCACGCGCTACGAAGTGCGCGCGGGTCAGCTAGTAATAAATAAAACTATGAAAACATCTTTACAGTATATATGTATAACATTTTGGTCTACAATGGGCGGCCTTATCGCTTAGAGCGATCTCTTCCAGGCAACCGGATTTGCATGGAAAGGTAGATATAAAGAGTAGGGTGGGATACTATATACAGGAGATACATAATTTATTGATACATAATAACTTACCCACTGAACAAATAAAAATATATACATACATATTACCTGCATATTACCTACATATTACCTATAATTACATTATATAGTACATAACATATACTACTTACATATAAATACACTAGCTTATGCTCGCGGTTTTGCCCGCATGATGAAATCCTTTCTTAGCGGAGGTCTGCGTCATAAAACCTACCTGTGTTCCAAATTTCCACCCAATCCGTCCCAAGCGGCCTAGGCTGTGCATTGATAGATCAGTCAGTCAATCAGTCACTCTTTAGTAGGTGAAAATTGGGGGTTCTGCCTCAAATCTGTAATGATGATCTATTCACTCCGACAGGTTGAATAGATGATCTGTTCACTTTGGTAGTGAACAGATCATCTGGTCACGTCATCTATTCGGTTCACGTCATCGGATCCCGAAGTGAACAGATCATCTATTCAACCAGTCGAAGTGAATAGATCATCTGCTATTCAACCAGATTGTCCAAACTGGTCCTTCAAACCGTGTGTAGCAGATCATCTATTCAACCAGATAGTCGGAGTGAACAGATCATCTATTCAACCAGTCGAAGTGAATAGATCATCTGCTATTCACACACACACACACACACACACACACACACACACACACACACACACACACACACGCACACGCACAAACACATTTCATCCATTATATACATCAGCCTGAGATTTACAAATATATCTGAGAATTTGTTATAATATCTTGTTTTTGCTTATCTTTTTTAATTATATATTATTACTAAATTGAAACATGTATGTAGCTTAAGGAGACCCATGTAAACGGAAGGCTTTGGGGGCTGTAATACAATTTCATTACTAGTACAGCCTCCATCGCTCCATTGAAGTATTGTCTTTATGTACATTTTAGTATTTAATAAATAATAAAATAATAAAAAAATAATCGACCGAGCGAAGCGAGGTCTTAGAGTCGAAAGCCGCGAAATGCCTGCGTTTTGACCAGTTTAACGCTTGACCTCTGATGCTTAAGTTTGGTCGACGTTTACTTGAAAACGGTTAATCCAAATTAAATGAAATTTTACACACAAGTTAAGAAGGTTAATTGGATAATTTAAGTGAAAAAATTAGCTAAATAGGTTACAGGGTTGCAGAGATATAGGTAACTTAAAGTCTTTACGATAGGTCTGACGATTATTTAAAAACTGGACAGCTGATAATTTTTTTTCTAACATATACACATTTTTTATAAGCGACACAAATATATTAGCCAAAGTGTATGTTTGAATGTATGTTTGTTACACGATAACTGGAAAACCAATGGTCCAATCTGCATGAAACTTTGCAAACGCGTAATATAAATCCATAGAATTTTTAAGTTCGAACATGAGCCAAATCGGTCGAAGGGTTCAAGAGTTAAAGAGATTGCTTTATTACAATGAAACCGATGATCCAGTCTTAATAAAACTTTTTAAACAGGTAGTACAAACTAAAAGAATTCTCACGTCCAAAAATGAGCCAAATCGGTGCAAGGGTTGAAGAGTTATAGAGAATACAAAATTACAATGTTTATCGATTATAATATTATGAGAACTGCAGGGATATTCAGTTTTCCGTCAGGGAACCGAACCAAAGACCGAATTGTCAAAAATCGATACGACGTAATACGTCATTTCATACATTTTTGATAATTCGGTCCTAGGTTCGGTTCCCTAACGGATAAGTAAATAGCCATGTTGACTTACTCAAAATATTATGAATTTAAATGATCGTGCGGGTGAAACTTAAACCCATTTTTTATTCAAATAGTAGTCCAGTCAATGAGTGCCCAAAAGAGGCATGTGGATCGAAAAGTCGAAAGCAGAAAAACTAACTTAGGAACTTTGTTTGGACTATTCAGGAGATTAACATACTAAAAGTCCCCACCCCTCCGAGGTGATCCCGAGGGGTGGGGGGGCCGAAGAAGGTCCCATTTTTAGGTTTTTTGCCTAAATGTCAAAAACTGGGCGTAGTACGATATTTTGTTGTACTACATTATAAAAGCTTTAAAATTTCCTACAACTTTGGCTTTAACACTTTTTATCTATATCCAATCGTTGTCCAGCTATGAGCTTCCAAACATGGTACCTATTTGTAAGATGCTGAAATTAGTTTTCCATACAAAGTCGGTAAAAAAATCTTATATAAGTAATATTTGACCAACTTCTGGTTGTCGTACCATAATGAAACTTTGTAAATGTCTAGAAATATGATGACAGTTCAATAATTTGGTACCACTGAGCTGATCTGATGATGGAGCCAGGAGGTGTTTACTGAACCTCTTCAATGGCTATTAGTAAACCCGTCGAGTTTGGGCACTACACTCGAATTGGCATAAGCAAAAAACCTAAAAATGGAACCTTCTTCGGCCTCCCCCTCCTCCCCCCCCTTCCTCGGGCTCACCACGGAGGGGTGGGGACTTTTAGTATGTTTATGTTCTGTAAAGTCCAAACAAAGTTCCTAAGTTAGTTTTTCTACTTACGACTTTTCGATCCACATTTCTTCTTTTACTAATACTTAGATCTAAATAATTGTAAATTTTACAATTATTTAGATCTAAGTATTTTAAGACTCTGTACTGTGCGTTCGAAAAGCATATCTATGAGAAGAACGAGCAAGAAACTTATTGGGATTGTTATTTATGTGTTTATCACATATCATTACGCCATTAAAACCATCATTCACTCTAACATCTGCAAACATCCCTGACGCTCTGTAGTATCGAGACAGCGCCAAAAGCATCCTGAAAGCATTGTTGTACTGGATCCGTTTTTTGTAAAGTTGTAGTTTGTAAAGTTCATCCACAAGTCTTTTGTTTAAAAAAATAATTAATAGTTAGGCCTACGTTTGATCACATCCCACCTGATGGAAAGTGCAAATGTGATCGACGAACTGCACGTATAAAAAGTCTGATAATGCCTTGAACAAGGACACTTTGTCTTGCTCAGTAGCTGTAGATACATCTTGAAAACCTGCGAGCCTAGATGTTACGCGTGACTGTCATAGCTCTGCGTTCTCGCTCCAAGTCTAAGTCATCATCGGCTGCTACGTCAAAAATGTTATAGAATTAGCTACAATATCAATATAATAACTGTTGAAAATTTGCTGTATAACACAAGTAAAGCTAGATATTTTTTTCCAATTTCAATTCTTCTAATGTCCACTGCATTGGCAACTTCTTCGTAAACAAGTGCTACAAACTATGAAGATTTTTGAGATTTTTTTTTAAAACTATAGTAATATTTATTATTTTATTCTATTATTTTCTGCAAGTGAATTCACACATAACCTTTCATATTTTATTATTATTGAAATTTTGATCACAACAATAAAATAGTCACAGAGATAAAGATTTTTTTAATGTATATCCGTTACGTATTTTGAGTTTTAACATTACTTTCAATTTTGGCATTTTCCTTTCCTTTTACGAATATTATAGGTTAAAGTTTCCATACATTTATATTTCGTAGATATTTATAACTTTTACCCATGTATACCTATTTTGAGGGAAATTGGGTCTGCGAGGTCCCAGTTCGCGGCGAACTACTAGTAAAATAATATTCAACCAGATTGTCCAAACTGGTCCTTCAAACCGTGTGTAGCAGATCATCTATTCAACCAGATAGTCGGAGTGAACAGATCATCTATTCAACCAGTCGAAGTGAATAGATCATCTGCTATTCAACCAGATTGTCCAATATGGTCCTTCAAACCGTGTGTAGCAGATCATCTATTCAACCAGATAGTCGGAGTGAACAGATCATCTATTCAACCAGATTGCCAAAGCTGTTAGATTATCTAGTCTCAAAACTAGGCTGTTCAGGCCATCGGATCATGAAGAACAGAAGACCTAGGTACACCGTATGTCGTGTGCAAGTCCAAGATATTTAATAATAATATATATCTATCGTTACCTAATTTTATGCGGGCGAACCGAAGGAATTTTGCCGCCGTTGCACATATTTCGCTCGACGCTCGAGTGTAATGATGTATATGTAGGTATTTCAGATCAATCATTTTTGACACAACATAGATAAACTAAAGTCGCTTCATATTGTTTGTATGCTTAGATCCTTAAAACTAAGCAACGGATTTAATGCTGTTTCTAGTAGATAAAGTAAATTAAGAGAAAAGTATTAAAATGTACTTATAATAGATGCATAATAATATAGTAGAGAATACACAATTAAATTATTGCAATTCAGCATTCATTTTTTCAGCTTTTGCAAGCATTTTTATGCTTTATTTTAACCTATTTGAATTAACGCGTTCGAGTTTGAAATACACACATGACTCTTAGCTCCAAATAATGCTGACAATCAAATTAATCAGTTTAAATGTAAGTCATACAATCAATCATTCATTATCACTCCATCACTCGATCCCATTTACCCACATTTACATAGAAATTGATTTCATGTCGGCGAGTAAATAAGGAAGTGTATTGATACATAAACAGCGAGTACATCCGTTTCCGGACGATATTATCAGCACATCCTGCCTCGATACTGGGTCAATTGAAAATGTAATTAGTACTGGTTACGTCGACAATATAACCATAAGATCTGAAAATGCTCAGTATTTTTTTTCGTTATTATACCGCATCTCCAGCGAGTGTTTTGGTCTATACATTCAACAAAAACATGACAACGTTCAACAAAATTGTTGGCGATTTGGATGAATATATTGGTATATGTTGGTTGGTTGTTGGTATGTGTATGGTTGGTGGGTTGGTTGTTGGTTAAAATGTGGTAGTTTGGTGGTTATATTATGGTTTTGTTGCACGTGCTTTCCATCGGGTATGTAAAGCAAAAACATTGTTGGAGCAAACAAAAAAGTAATTTGACAATGTTTTGTGAAAAATGTTGTGATGTTTTTGTTGAATGTGTAAACTAAAATTAAAATACGCGCTGGACACCTAACTATGACCACGATCTCGTATGATGTTAAGCGAGGATGCGGAGTAGATGGTAGCACAACAAACCTAGAAGGTGCAATAAATCCCTCTGAATAAGATTGTTCTGAGCAATAAGGCTCTCATTGCGGACTTTAATATAGTTAAATTTAGTTTTTACTCTATTCTGTTAACTCAAACAAACAGTGAATGGAATTGCATTGAATTGTAACATGTGAGAATCTATAAGGTACCAGATTAGACAAGATAGTCTAATTTTTTATACAAAGAAGTAATAAAAGACGAGCAAGACGCTCTTCTGATGGTAAAAGATAACGCTGCCTATAATTAGTACTGTGCTACCTAGGATTTTACAATAATGTAAAATTCTCATTTTTTAAATAAATACTTCAAAACAACGGTAATCAGTATTAGATAGTCCACACATTTTACTTATTTAATAGTTCTCATCTCAGCAATTGTGTATTGCCTATGTTATAGCTAATTAACCTATAGTATTGTTTACTTCTAGCAAAACGAAATAGAATTAAAATAGAAACCCTTTTAATCATACCTCAATTTAACTATAGTAAATTATGTGTTGTGTTACAATAGGGGTCTTATTTAATTATGCCTTATACTTCTTTTAATATTTCTTTGGTTTTTCATTCCCACAATGGAAGATATCTAAGAGAATTTTGGCGGTCGATCGCGGAGACGGCGGGCGTGGACGCCGGCGGGGGGCCGTGACCCAGTTCCGGCGTCCACGCCCCCTCGCGTACGCACGAGGTCACTGTACTGCAGTCACTGGCAAATGCAGCCCACTAATACTGCCCTATGAATTACTTTATTCAGATATTTCAGGTATATTAAAAAATAAAAATATTTCAGGACATTACACACAGCGCCACCTAACCCCCAGCTAAGCAACTTAATGCTTGTGTTATGGTGGTTAGGATAACGGATATAATACTTATATATTTTTCTTTTGTAAATACATACTTATAATAGATACAGAAAGCCACCCAGACCAGAAACAAATATCTGTAGATCACACAAACATTTGTCCCATGCGGGAATCGAACCCGCAACCTTCTGCGTTGCAGGTGGGTATTAGCACCCCGCGTTACAGAGGTCGTCAAACTAGCTGAACTGAGCATAGCTAAGCACGGAAAAGCAGTCTTTGTGTTATTCCAGGATCTAACCTTAGAATTTAGTGATTCCATTTATTTTAGTGATCCTTAACATTGACTACTGAAAACACAACAGCTGTGTTTTTGAGATCGGAACGTGAAATACACAAACTTTGTGATTTGTCAAAGAATTTTTCCATACAAAATTAATTTCAGCCACTTGGGATAGTTTAAAAGGGATAGTTCAAGTTGAATATACCTAAAAGGTAGCTCGCATGCGATTTTAGTGACTATGAGCTACCTCTACCAACATACCAATTCAAGTAAATCGGTGCAGCCGACAATTCATAATTCATTTATTTGCTTAAAATGTTAGTTACATAACCGATGTAGGTGTTATTATAAAAGTTCCATAACATTTTGCCACATTGTGGCATGCAAATGTTTACAATAATTTAATAATGTCAGCGAATTATAACTAAAATAATGAATGAAGCTTAAAACAATAATAATAATGTCATAAAATTTAATTTAAGATATATAATTTCTTAATACAATCAATAATTTCTTATACAAACTTCCACCTGCTTTCTCCCCCCCTTAAGATTGATTTCCGAAATAAAACTATCATTTGTCCTTTTCCGGAACTTAAGGTACCTATCTTTACCAATTTTACACTAAATAGGCTTTGCTGTTACTGATTCCCCTTGAAAAACTCTTGAAAAACAATCATAAAACAATGTCATCAAAAGTAAAAGAAAACATCTCTTATCTACCTACAATCTTATTCCATTGTTTGGCAAACTTAATACCAATTCGTAGACTCGTAGAGGGTGCTACGAAACTTGCTACGAGTTTCGTAGATGTTGGGACACGTGCTACGGAACTTTTGAATAAGACGTGGATTTGTTTTAGCTTTCTGCATGTTTTATGAAATACGTGGCTCTGAACTAAACCTATATTATACAAGCCTCGTTCAGCGGTTTTACTTGCCGAAAATGGATTTACACATAGGAAACATAATGCGTAAATCCAAGATTTAAAATTATAATATGACACAAGTTTCTATTAAGTCCTTTCCTTTCTATTTAGTGCTGTTTAGATGTGAAGAAAAAACAAATATACACAAGACAAGCTTTTAATTTTTAAATATTTTTGTTTTGTTTGCCTATGTCTGACCTACCTACCCATATTATTAAAAATTTTACCCCAATGATTTTTTTTTGTCTGCCTATTCTTGTAAATAAATAACGTTTCTACAGCTTTGCTAGTAAGTACGCAATGTATTTTACTCAGAAAGAGAAATCACTTTTCAACACAACAAAAAATCTGTCAGACACATCAACTGAACAAATATCTTAAGTTCAAAAATGATGTATAGGCATTTAACAAAATCAAATTATTTCAGGAAACAAATTCTTACAAGACTACTACAGACATCCAAAGTAACCTTCACCAACAAAACTCAGCCCACAAAGATCGTTAAAAAGTAATAAACGTAGAAAAAATCCGATTAAACCACGTAATCTATTGAACGTGACTTTCCCAACATTTCATGTTAGCAAACCAATTACATCACTACCCCTGTCCTCCTCTCCTAACAAAACGACATATCTGCATTACAACGTCACTCAAAATAAACCCTAACACAAGTACATAAGACTCATTTTCCCCCGCAGCCAGTTAATAAATTCTAAAGACTCGCGAAACGACTTAAGTGCGTCACATGTCAAAACGAGACAACTCCATTATAACAACTCGGAAAAGCGACCTTGAACGGAAGGTGTAAGACCCATTTTTCTCTGATGACTCATAAATTCCGTGATGCCTTAAGTCGGTTGTAATGTGATTGTGAAGTATACCTTGTCACTATGTAAATAAGAGTGATTTTTCAATGTAGTTATGTTTTGTATGCATATCAATGGCGAGTTAATAGAGTTGTGTAAGAGTCATGCAATCTTTTGCATGGGACTAGTGACTAGACGTTATGAATATGAATTATAATGTGAGGACAAGAGATCTTTTCTTATTTATTCATATTAAATATATAATAACACTGTAGTTAGGTAAAAACGACTTCGAGAGAGCGGCCAATAGGAGGATTCGGCTGGGATGGGCTTCATTCGGAAAGCTTCGTCAAATGTTCTCGTCACCCATACCGCAGTGTCTTAAGACTAAAGTCTTCAACCAGTGCGTCTTACCTGTTCTGACGTACGGAGCCGAGACGTGGACACTTATGGAAAGACTGGTCCACAAGTTCAAAGTTGCTCAGTGAGCTATAGAGCGGGCAATGCTCGGCGTCTCTCTAAAGGATCGCATCAGAAATGAGGTGATTTGGCAGAGAACTAAAGTTACCGACATAGCCGAAAGGATTAGCAAGCTGAAGTGGCAATGGGCTGGTCACATTTGCCGCAGAACCGATAACCGATGGGGTAGACGTGTTCTAGAGTGGAGACCGCGTCTCGGCAAACGTAGAGTAGGGCGTCCTTGGGCGAGGTGGGGCGATGATATCCGGATGGTCGCTGGGAGTGGCTGGAGGAGAAAGACGGAGGACCGAGTAGAGTGGCGTGCCATGGGGGAGGCCTATGTCCAGCAGTGGACGAACATAGGCTGATGATGAAGATGAATAATATTTACACGTACATGGATTAATATTATTATTAGAAACATTTTGCGGCAACAATAAACATGGATAGAAGAATCCTTGCAAGTATTTTTAAGAATAGATATTCTATGACGAGTTACTGTTATTTTCCTGTGCAGAGAAATCTTTTAAAATAAAAAGAAAAGTATTTTAATGTATTCTGTCACACTTTTTTATACGAGCTTATTATACTCGCGGCTTGGCTCTCGTACAAAAATTCTTTCTTAGCGAAGGTCTACGTCATAACACCTATCCATGTTCCAAATTTCAACCCAACATGGTCAGCGGTTTGGTCTGTGCGCTGATAAATCAATCAGTCAATTATTCACCTTTTCCTTTTAAATATTTATATTAAATGTTCCTAAGGTTCTTAACTAGCGTTAAGTAAAACATTTAAAGATGGAGGCTGTGCTCATTATTCCAGTCTCGTCGAACCTTCAAATAGATCGTTTAGGTTCACTTACTGTGAATAAATCATTGATTGCCTACTCCAGTCTAGACTTTAAGTCAATCAACTTGATTGTAACCTAGATTAAATACGAAATTTCTAAATAAATGTATGATGAAAAGATCGGAGATTAAATTTGTGTTTCAAATATTATACTATTATTACAAGCTTTTATTTACATTTACCTGTCCGTTGTCTGTCTGTCTGTCTATCTGTAATCAAATCTTGCAAGTTTAATTTGATCCACTTCACAGTTTCCGATTGAGCTGAAATTTTGCATGCATGTATAAATCGGATGACAATGCAATATCATAATGACATGGAGCTGGAGCTGATCTGATGATGGAGGTGGAAGGTGGCCATAGGAACTCTGTAATTAAACAACGCAACCCCATCTAGTTTGGGCTCATTTGATTTGTCTTGACGAGTACTTTGGTGCTAGACAGTAATTGTAAAAAAAGATTGTTTTAATTTTTTTAAATTTTATTTGTAATGTGTACCAAGTTCATGACAAGATCAGTTTTGAGCGTTATTTTTAACCAACTTTACGAGAGGTGGAAAAGTCTACGGTTTTTTGGTGCTTTTTCATGTTAACCGATTTGGAATTGATTTTTGTTAATTAGTTTTTTTATGTGTAGAAGTAAGAAGAGGAGCAAGACGCTCTCCTGATGTTAAGAGATAACGCTGCCCATAATCAGTACAGTGCTACCCAGAATTTCACAATGATGTCCAATTCTAGGTGCACTGCGCCAACGCTTCTTACTCAAGAGTGATAAGATGTTAAAACTCTTTAGCCCAGTAATTTCACCAGCTACAGTGCCCTCCTACCGAAGCACAGTAATGTTTGCACATCACTGCTCAGGCGGTAGAATAACTGACACTGTTGGGGTACCCACCTAGACGACATCCTGCAAAGGAAGTCTACCCTCGAAATGAAGGTTACACTTTAAAGGGGGTCCCACTATTTTTTTTACCTAGGGATCCTACTTTATTAATCGTCGACCGAATCTGCACTTTGCATCATGTGGGATATGGTCGAACGTAGGCCTATTTAGTATTTCAAAAAAAGAATGTAAACAAAGCCACGAGCATAGGCTAGTTAAGTAATATTTACTGTATAGAATAGAATAGAATAGAATTACTCTTTATGGTGGCCACTTAACAAAATGTACTTAAAATTACTA
This sequence comes from Hemithea aestivaria, assembly GCA_947507615.1. Lineage (NCBI taxonomy): Eukaryota > Metazoa > Arthropoda > Insecta > Lepidoptera > Geometridae > Hemithea > Hemithea aestivaria. The sequence continues at coordinate 14,041,730 of OX382325.1, read as the reverse complement.
TGACAATATTATAGCATATTGATCCACAATGGGCGGCTTTATAGCTCAAAGCGTTCTCTTCCAGGCAACCAACTTTGGACGGATGCACTTCCTTATGAAGAGTAGGGGTTATGTGGAAAAATGTTAGGTATTTATAAATCCTTCATGTTAACCATAACCACCTTCCCCCATTACTCTACCTTTATACAATAAATCAATTCTAGTGTAAACATCTGAAGCTCCAAATCCCATCAATTTCAATTCATCCAAGCATATTCGAATCAAAGCGGTGACGCCCCGGAAAGCGCCACTTCACGTGAGCTATAGACCTATATGCTGAGAGGTATAGTATGTACCTATATGTCATATAGGCTGTTGATACACCGAGCAAGAATTCCGCTCCTATTTGACATGTAACTAGCTGTGTAGGGGTTTTACCCACTGAGAAGAAACCTATGAGTTATTTGTATACGACATTTCAGCTTAATCGCTTCAGCTGTTTACGTTTATTAAAAAACAAACTAAATAAAACCGTTTAAAATGGTACAGTAACAAACACACATCCTAATTTAATATTTAAAATATACTTATAAGTACCTAATTTTATCAAAGAATTAGATTTAAATTTTCATTATATTCTCGGAATTAGTTTTTATATTTACTTATTTTATTTATTAGTACTCGTACTTTAACGTAATTGCTCTCAATAACGCTACAGTACTAATTAAGAGGGGAAATTTTTGACGCACACTTTCGGCTTTGTGAAAATGAAGTGTCGGCATAAATGTTAAAAAATTCAAAGTCACGCTGCAATTAACGAATGCTAGAGTCAAAAAAGACAATCCAAGACGTACATTAAAAGACGTTCGGGTCGGCACACGACGCTCTCAGATCGATGGCGGGACTTACTCCTAATCGATACCGCCGTACTACCGCCTCAATGGCTTGCGCGCGCCGCCGCACTTACGTAACGCGCAGAATAACACCTGTTGCTTCACTACCACCCATTTATAAACCAGCACAAACCAAAAGTCCGTTTCGTGTTCACGGCTCAACGGTTCGGCGGGCCTATTCAATTTGGTCGAGCATTCGGAGTCAATGCACCGCGGCAACCTTCGACGCTGCACTCAAGGGTGCATAGTAGTCGCCACTATATTCATGATAATGATCTTCGTTAGTTATTGGACGTAATTAAGGATTTTGCGGTCAACTTTCTCACTATGGCTTGGGAGTTTAAGAAAGTTTACTATGAACACTCTTGTAAGGGCCAGAAAGGATTTTCACGCGCGTTTTTACGGATTTTTTGGCCGTTGCCGAGCAAGTAAGTAAAACTTAATTTTTATTTCATATCATACAAATTCATGCTAATAGTTTTGACGAAATCCATGATACATATTATATTTGGACAAAAGTGTTAAAGAGAGATGAGATATTTTAAGAATGAAAAGATCGATTGATGAACTTAGATTGCAGTGACCGACTTACTGCCTGATATACCTACGCAATTTGCATGGATAATAAAAATGACCGTGCCGTCTCCACACCAAAACTATAAAAACAATTAGGTAGACTTGCAGTTCGAAGCTAAAATTTAGAATCTTTTAAATATATAAATGGAAAGATTGACTGATTGACTGACTGACTATCAACGCACAGCCCAAATCACTGAAATTCGGTTGAAATTTGGGACACAGATAGATTTTATGACGTAGACCTCCGCTAAGAAAGGATTTTGCAACGCGGGCAAAGCTGCGAGCATCAGCTAGTAACACATAAAATACTTTTCAAATGAAAATACATCAGCTAGTTTCATTGTACATAGGTACTAAAAGAAGTATCCACAAAGCGATAGTATACGATCTCGTATTTAAAGCACAGTAGATATACTTTCTCTTGCAGACGAGTCCCGAGTCCTGAGTCACTAATCGCACAATATTCATGACTGCCTACGTTCCCATCTATTTGTAGAACCCGTAACCTTTTTACGCAAATACCTAGCCGCTGACATTTACATTTAATTCAGTGAAGAGGCGGTGATCCCACCAGATGAATGGCATTCAAGAACAAAGGGATATACCTATACCTACTGATATTAAAATCTTTTGTTCTTCACTCTCGGATACTCGGATGTTAAGAACTTTTTCAGTAGGTGTTTTTCATGTATCTAGTACCTGAGCAAAGGATTTTTGGAGGAAAAATATATTATTTTCAACAGCCTTTGAAGTATGAGAGTACAAAGTTTATGTTGCCTGAGGGCCAAACGTTGAACGGGCTTCACTTGTGAAGTACTTTGAGGAATAGGCGTACAAAAATGTTGCTTTTTTTCAATATGTGATTAAATTTGTCCTATATGTATAATGATTTCTTCAATTTCTTTCAAATATGAGAACTATTGGAACAGAAAGTAAGATGAAGACCGAAAACAGTATGATTGAAGTGTAAAATGTGTAGCAGTTTATATTTTGCTTAACCTTTTATAACATTTTAGTACTAGATAATAGTTGTAAAAAAATAAAAATTTCTTCCGTTCTCAATAAAGAGTATTCTTATTTTATCTTACATTGCAAATAAACTACAATATATAGATTATTCAATTTTAAAGCAAAGAAAACCTTGCGTAGCGTCAAGACAGACTAGGCAAATAAATTACAAGCGCAATCTCGGCTAAGCGACAGTTAATTACCTCACCGCAAGCTATTCCTGCTACAGCTGCTCTTGAGGACGTGATGTTATTCATGTTTTTATTTACTTACTAGGCTTAGTTATACCCGCTGAAAATACTATGTGTCTGAGCTAGTCGTAAATAAACTGTTTAAACATATGCCATTAAAATTGGTTTTAGCGAATCTTAAGAAGAATAGGTGCTCTCTTGTTGTTAAATAATATGCATATAAAATAAATTATATTGAAATAATTAAAAATATAAGAAAGAACCACCAGCCCGATGGTCAGACGATATTGTGAAATATGTCTGAGGGAACTGGATGAGACTCGCACAGGATCGGAAGGTGTGGCGTGAACATGAGGAGGCCTATACCCTGCATGGGGTGGATACGAGCTGAGTAGATAGATAGATAAGAAAGAAAGAGAGAGGAAGCAGGAAAACGAGACGAGCTAGGTGATCTCCGAGTTAAGCCATAACTCCTGCCCATTACTCTCGCACTGTTACCTAGACGTTCAAAATTACTACTTATACTTATTATGGAGAAAACCCCCACACTCATGTAACACGGTTTTTACATGTTGTTGTCAAGGCACCTACGAATATGGAACGGTAGTAAACATTCATCCTTGACACATCGAGGCTAACTCTTCAATGTAGATCGAGGCGTAAGGTTGAAACGCACAGCAGATATTTTACAGGATCGTCTTAGCATTTCTGTACTAAATCCGGTCTGAATCCGATCTATATCTGTCGTGTACACATCGAATTTTTACTGCTTCTCGCACTACCTCCAATCCGAATTTGTCATGGCGATTGCCGTACAAAAACTACTAGACTATAGTTTGACCACAACTGCTGTAGCACGCCTTAGAAGTCGGCGGTGCGGGGGACGCGGAAAAAAAGAGCACATAAACGTATAGTATAATCCAAATTGTTTTACGGCTTTATACGCCGAATCGTCATTTGACGGATTTCTATCAAATAAAAAATCATAATGACTTATTATGTTCCATTGAACGTCAGGAATATTTATGTGGCAGATATTACAAATAAATACGAGTACAACTGTATTTTATCTCTAAACACAATATTTGATTTTAACTATAGTATCTTTAACTTATTTTTATTCATTATTCTGTGCATAAACCCGACATTGTGTTTAGATCCTAATCGTCCTCAAGTAGAAATCACTAGCCCATCAAGGCTTTCTGTCTAGACGGCGACAACTCGATGAGACCTACAACCCTACGAGAAAAGAACCTTTATTATGCTATACACATGAATATGGCTTGGATATTGATGGTGAACATGCATTGGAGGTATAATAATATATGTACATTGGTACTTAAACCAAGTATTAAAAAAATAGAGAAAGGAATGCTTAGGATGGTTCGGAAATGTAGAGAGAATAGATGAAAGGCGATTGACGAAAGAGATATAATATAAGGCAAATGTAAATAGTCAAGCTGTCATTATTGGTCGACTTAGGCGTACTTTTCTAGACCAAATTAATGACATTTTAAGGACACGTCAGGTCAAGTGCGATGAAAATTGAGGAAGTGAAAGAAGTGTGTCAGGATTGTACCATGTGGATATAGTCTCCAACGGGAACCAGGCGTGATTATATGTATAGGCATCTCAACTGCAAATTAGGTGGAATAAAATAATATTTGAAGAAAATGCGAAAAGTGCCGCTTAGCGTTTTCAACATTACGAGGGTCTCAGATCTATCGGTTCAGTGGTTTGGGTGTGAAGATAAAACATATATACTCTTTCACATTTAAAATCTGGAGATCACTTTTAGCGTTAAGACCGCGAATTGTTACACTTAAGTCATGATATTGACCGTTTTCTGTATATTTGTGGTGTTTCAATGAAAAGTTATTATCAATAGTAATAAGTTTTCAATGAATAGTTAGTTGTTATCTCTTTATTGCAACTAAGCTATAAAATAAGTGAAAAAAATGAAAGAATATAGTAGAATTTTGACGATTCTATGTCACAAAGAAATCTCCTATAAACAACACAAACTTCTACGTGAAGGGAACTGTATGTTCTTTAGGTATTTTCAGCGGGTTGTCTATTGGCGTAAAGTAGGTACTATTTTTCTTCCATTTACATATTTAACTCTCTCGTAAGAAAGACTCTTACTACTAACATCTATAAAAGATAATAATTTAAACCACATCCATAATATTATGATTCACCTATTCCACGAAAGATTTCGTAAAATCCAGCACAAGTATGTTCTTCAAACCTTTAACCACGCGCATCAAATTCAAACCCATTTTGGATTCACCATCACCACAATAATTCCCGCGAACTCTAACACTGCGCAAACATTTAATACTCGCGATAATACAAACTTTAGGAAGTTAGAAAGCCTTTCATCAAAGGAATTCCTCGCGACTTGTATATATTGTTCACAACACAAGCCTTTTGTCATGTAAATAAGTGTATGTTGAGAATAAATTAGCGCCTCATATACGTCTTCACGTGTTTTAGTTAACAAGGTGATGATATGTTTGTCTCTGTAATTGTTTTAGTCGTTTAAGGCTTGACGAATATCGTTGATCACTTTTATTCTTGGATGGTTGTTCTAATGTGTCTGCATAAAAGCTGCCTTAAATGGAAATGGACTTGTCTACCACATGTCGGACGAATTGTGGACAACTTCAGTACTGAGTAGCACCCACGCAAAACATTGCATAGACGAAATAATAATAAGTGAAATAAAAAAAAAATATTTTTAAAAACACGCTTTTATTATTATTACCACCTAGCACCAAAGTACTCGTCAAGTCGAATCAAATGAGTCCAAACTTGATTGGGTTTATTACGGAGTTCCAATGGCCACCTTTCAGCTCCATCATCAGATTAGCTCGATGTCATAATAATATTGACTTGTCATCCGATTTAGGTATACATGCAAAAATTACAGCTCAATCGGAAACCGGGAAGTGGATCAAATTAAATTTGCAAGATTTGATTACAGACAGAGAGACAACATACAGGTGAGAGTAAATAAAAAATTGTAAAACAATATATTTGATATGAATAACTAAAATCAAGTCGCACACGAGTATTTCAAAAGTACTTGAATCCTAAATTTACAAGGTTTCTTTTCTACAGCTAGATTGCAGGGCGTTTATTCCCAAATGAATCACTGATAGGTAAAAAACCACATTTTCAGTAAGTTAGCAAATGAGTCAGTCCTTAAAGCACCCTACTTGAGTAATTGAAAGCATTTGAATCATCGTTTAAGGAGCAAAGTTAAGGATTTGAAATCCGCTTATCGACTTGTTTTACTTTGAAACCTTTTCGAGAAGTAACTTAGAAAGGTTTCTAATGATTTGAATAATGCCCTTGATAAAAACGGTGCTTTGAAAATTTGGGTGAGCTTTGGTAAGATGTAACAAAATAAATATTAAATAATCTGTACCCTTATACAGTACCCCCCGTACCGTTCTATATTATATCAAATTAATTTTATAACGGTGAAAGTTTTATAAAAGAAATTCTGGGTAGCACTGTACTGATTATGGGCAGCGTTATCTCTTAACATCAGGAGAGCGTCTTGCTCGTCTTCTTACTTCTCCACATAAAAAAAAAGTTTGTATATGACTATGTGATTGTACATTATTATGTTTGTTTTTTTGAGTTACAGTTTTTGTTCTTAAAAGGCTACTATCTACTTCTGAAAATACATGTAAGTGTAATTTCAAAACTTCACTGTTATATTATATATACTGTTAAACGAAAGATATCTATTTTATCTTGGTCTCAGAGAATACACACATACTTATACATTTAACAGGCTTCAGACGAAGCTAATAACTCAATAACCTCCCACTGGACAAAACGGCGTCACCAAGCGTCTTTATTACTGTTCCGGTATGATGTTTAATTAAACTATTAGGGATTTAACTCTCCGTATAGTCATATTCTACTTCTATTACAGCCGTTTCGTCGCTTAACATAAGTTTTTTTTATTCATTATAGGTTAGCCTTTGACCACGATCTCGCGTGATGTTAAGCGGCGATGCGGCCGTAGACGGTAGCAGACTATAGTAGGTAGGTTTAGTCTGCGAAGGCGGGATAAATCTCTCCCTGGCTGCACCGAACTCCAAGCCAGAACACGAAAATAATGACAAAATGGCGACACAATGTCCAGTGGCGCTTAATAGAAAAATATCAGTGTTTTACTACTATATCATGCATGTATTATACATATAAAACTTCCTCTTAAATCACTCTATCTACTAATGAAAACCGCATAAAAATCCGTTGCGTAGTTTTAAAGATATAAGCATAAACGCACACAAACGCGGGAAGCAACTTTTTTTTATACTACTTAGTGATATGCAGTCAAAAGCTTGTAAACTTTGAAATGTTTGGGCACAAAATATTCCAAGTGTTGGTAAAAATCATCGCTTCCGTGAGTGTTGGAAGTGTTGTTACATGTAAGTATGCCATTAGAGCCACTTTGCTCGCGCGCCACGTCTCTGCCATTATAAAGTTTCTAACATGTTACATTGTACGTCTTTTGGTAGATAAATTGGCGTCCCGCACCAATATAAAAGCCTCTACATTTTACAAAAAAATCCAATGACCGAGACTGGACAGAATTGAAGGGTAGGTTAGTGTTTGTTATTTCTTTTTAATCGACGTCGATGATAGTGGGAAAGGTACACAATTCGTCTGTTTTTTATGTACATTTATAGAATAGAACTAAGCCTAAAAGTTCCCACACACTTAGGTTTAACCTAGGTGTAACCCATTACTGGATAAACTGCACACGGGTTAAACCTAAATGCGGTCGCACTTCGGGGTTTAGCCGTAACATATTCACCGATTACTCAAAAACACCTCACCGAATTTGTGTTTTTATTCAATCAAATCATATCAGCAGATGCCTCACCCTCTGAAATTTACTGAAGGTATTTATTATTATAGGATCTCAACGGCCTTTGTAATCACGTTTTTTCCCTTGTTAAAATGTGCTGCGAACTCACTCTCCCCACAAAGTAACACTGATACTGTTAAAACAAGGCGTGTAGCGGATCTAACATCATGCTCATCTAATTTACATAAAAACAACTTCAAAGCGGAACCAAAAATTACTTGCACCGAAAAAAGATAAAGTTCTCATTCAATACATAGGATAACGAGCTTTAATACTCTGTAAATAAGGTACTAATTTCAACTTGAAATTTGCTCGTTAAGGTGAACGTCGTCGCCAGATTCTCCAACCACGCCTAACTCAAAGATTTATGACATGAAACTTTATGTAGACAAGGTTCTAAGTACATTTTGTCACTGAAACTTGGATTAAATTTCAATATCGTTAAAATAACTTCGGAATCAACTTATGGAAGTCCCTTCAAACGAAATTATAAAGTTAAATATTTATTACGAGATTTTCTAATGTAAGTTTTATTTCGGATAATCACTACAGATTAGTATTTTAATTTAATTATTTTATGAGTAGGTAAAGGTTTTGTTAAATTGCCTAAAAAGAGAAAAATAAACACAGATATATTTAAGCAGCAGGTATAGTGCTTTTACTGGTTTATTTCCAAGGCGCTAACTTGACTAGAATAAGAGCTTAATCTGAACCTAACCCTTAATTTGCGGGCCTGAAAGAAGGCAAGGTGACTGGCTAACCTCTGTTAGTAACAAACTGACTTACAAAACCGACGTGTAGTATACTGAGTTTTGTACCATAAATTAGCAGGTTCTCATTTGTAACATAAAACACGAGAAATATAAATAATTTTATTGCTGTTTCGACCGCCCAATGTTACTTTAATTGTAGTTTTATATTAATTAGGCAATATAATGGCATCTGATTTGTGCTTACTATAATTTTTGACCTCTGTTTTAACATCTGATTGAGTTAATATGGCCAATTGGTCTAAGTTTTCAGGAGACTCAAGGGCCTCTTTCACCAATAATATGATTATCATTTATAGCAGTCTAGATCTATTGATAATGTTCCGTAAGGCCTTGGTTTTAAATAATAATCTTATGCTCTTTTTATTGAAGAGATTTGGAGTCTTTGCTCAGTAATGGGACAGTATAATAGACTACAAATTAACTACATTCTAATTGTGAATTCCAACTAAGTTTCGCCTATTCAGGATATTGTGATTTATGTGCAATCCGATATGCCAAAGTTGGAAAAATTTAGTAGGTAAGTAAATGTTGAGTTTGGAGCTACGATCGCATAAATTGTCTTCCAGGTTTTTGATTTAATGAAAACCGTTAGTATTTAAGAAATCAACCTTTGTTAAAGTTTTTTAAATATTTTAGGTTATGGTGGAAGAGAGTAGCAAGTTTTGCCTATGGGAAATGTCATCTAAATTAGTTACCTCGACCTTTCACAATATTCTGCCACGATTTATCCTGGTCGGAAGAGTAAAGTGGCCAAGGAAACTGGACTAAGGTGAGTATACCGTAATAGCTAAAAAAAAAAAATGGCTGGGTTAAAGCTTTACATCAGACGAGAGTCGCGCTCGTCTTGTTAAAATAAAAAATATCTCCAAGTTCAAAGATACCACACATTCACACATTGATATAAATGCAGCAAGGGTCCAACAGCTAATACCGCTAAGTAAGATGGAAGATACACTCCAACCCAAGTACACACATAAAGCAAAGCTGAACAAAACGCTCTTCTTTTATCACAATAGTCGCTTGGTCTGACGCCTTTTAAGGTCATCATTCATTGCATCAACTCAACGCTGGTCCGATTACTACTCGACTTGCAACTTGACAGTAATTGTAACTTTATGTTGTGTATATCGCAGTTAAGTTTTAAAAAAATGGTTAAAAGAAAGGCTTTCACCACATGTACTTAGTACACGTATATCGCACACTTCTCTCTCAAACTTTTTTTTATACAACGAAGTAAGAAGACGAGCAAGATGCTCTCGTGATGGTAAGGGATAAATAAGGTAAACTTTAGAATTTTTACCGTTACAATACAAACTATTCGTTATTTGAATTCGAATTTAGGTAAATCTAGTTTGTTGATTGGTATAGTAAAATGTGCTCAACTAATAATTATTTATATTCTACCTAGTGACGTGAATAATTTCCATTCATAGATAATAATAATAATGAGAATAATTTCGGTAATTGTTAAACTATACATTACAAAACATAACGCTTAGAATTTTACTCGCTGCAGCATAAGTCAAGTCTGCGAAGAATTGATGTGATGGCCTAGGACCTTTCTACCCTCCCCTTCACCCCGCACAGTACCCCTCCACCGTCAGAACGGCGCCTAATGAGAAGCGTTGAAACCTAAAATTTGGTGCCAACTCGAACTATAAAGAGCACTAAAAGCACTAAAGATAGTCGGTTTCTGATTCAATCCTTTGATACTAGTAACATTAATATTTTATAGGCAGATAATCACGATCCTTTTTTCAATTATCATTTTATTTATTTAACTGAAGCTTTTTTTTCGTTAACTTTATAAAAAACAGTCGGTCGAGAGACCTCCTTTTTTATCGGTTTAAAAATCGAAAAGCCCCTGGTGTGATCTTTCATCTTTCTGTGGTGTATAATAATATTTTAAGCACACAAAAAATCAGTAGTTATCACAATAAAGATATTATTGCGTGCATGCAAATATAGACTCCTACAGTAAGTACCTACATTTTAGGGCATAAGTAATATATTGATGTAAGGTCTTTAAAAAATAAAAGCAAGTGATGGTATTATCATAGATTAGATCTATACATAATAATATATATAATACAGATATATTTAAAGATGTTTTACGGCTGTTGTAAAGGCATTTTTCAATTGAGAAGGCTATATCGTTTTGTACCCGCATCTGGGCCGCTCGTGATAAAAATGAGCGACATAAACCTAATAAAACACGCTGTAAATAAATATTTCATTTTATGAACGTTTTATTCATTGTATTTGTGAGAAAATATATGGCTCATTCTCATTTTAGCTCAAATTTGATGGTCACACGGTTATATTTCCTAAACGGTTAAAGACAGAGATATGAATTGTGGATAGGTGGATAAAACATATATTAAGCTACAAAATAAATGAAGATTGTCATAATAAACGCAAAAAATAATACTAAAATTTAACATGAAAGGTCAAAATCGGGGCCATTTTTCGTATTCTCATGGTGTCACACTTTGCGTTGCAGTTAAACATTGGGGCACTACTTTAACAAATTTTAATGTATCTGTATGTAACATATACCAAAATTATTGCAAACAAATACACTTTACGGTAAAAAAAGCCAAAAAAGCCTTTCATTATTATTTTTAATTTAAAATGACATAATGCGGCGGTCACACGATTTTAGGTGCTTTAAATTTGCGTAGTTTAACGGCTGCTGTTAAACACAACATCAACAATCTAATACAGAGTTTGATTCATTTCAATGATGGCCATGTTCTGCAATCGTAGAAGTAGGATCTAGGACTTATCGAGCCGTGGGAAAAAATATAATTCTTAAGTTTCAATTTATTCATGGGTGTACCGATCACTTGCATGGATAACATTTTATGCATTGTATTTTAGTTATTTAAAACAAAGCTAGCTTTTCTAAACGTTAAAATATGCGAGATAAAGATGTAGTATTTAATTTTATACATTATCCATAAACTTTCTAGAATTTCACCATAAAGGTATATTTTCGTCACCAGCGTGGCATCACCTTCATAGCGTTTTTTACCATGAAGGTGGTTTTTAAGCCACGAATATGATATTTTTTGTATTGTTTTGTTTAGAAATGGCCTTTTTACCAACTAAAAAGTACTTTATCTGTTATGTTAGGGTTTTAATACATACATACCAAATTTCTGACTAGTAAAAAGTAAAGTGGAAGGTAAAGTAATATCTCAAATTACGCATATTTTCTTCTATAGTGAGGCTTGTTGTTACGTAGAATGTAGTTTTATTGTACATTTTTGGTAGATTTAGTCTTTTAAGAGGGATTTTACTTGAAAAAGTTGTGAAAAAATAATGACTGAATCACTTTCGTGGCGTCGAAAATTTCAAAACGGTTTTTCAACGAAATGAAACGTATGATTTAAATTATTTGTATAAAAGTTTACTCGTGTTATCCAGCTCTATACAATATTATACACAAACATTACAAATAAGCAATAAATAAGAAATACCATGAAGGTGACGATGAGAATGAGCCATATGTTTTAGTAATCCGATGAGTAATGCGACAGGTATTTTTGTAGATAATTTATTCCGCAATATTAGCTTTTCGAATAGAATACACACACATACCACACACTACACTATAAACTTTATTGCACACCAAGTTACAAGAACTAGTTGTAAATGTATATAACTAGAGGTAAACAATTGGCGGTCTTAAAGCATAAAGAAAATTCTTACAGACATCCTGATTGAAAGGAATTTTAAAAGTATTTACATTTTTATTTATTTTTATTTGCCCAACGGTTTTACTCGTTGTAAAGTAACCAATAATTGTTATGTTTTTCCGCGGTCTAAGCTACTTAAATACTAAATTTCAGCTCATTCAGTTTACGCGTTCAGGTTCAGACGTGAAAAGGTAATACACATATACACAGAAATCCTCTTATTGGCCGAGATTTTGACTCCAATGATATGAAAGGCGATAACAATTCTACACTATATACATATAATCTACAAGTCCACAAATATACATACAATACAATACAAAAACTCTTTATTGTGACCATAATAAATATACACAAAAAATTGCTTACAATTTAATAACAAATATAACGTCCAAACTGACTGACCCTCTGGGTAGTTCACAATTTCGCGGGCGATTAAAGTAAGTAAAATTGTATCACTTGGGCTATATAATATATGTTACGGCTAAAGTCCAAAGTGCGGCTACACCTAGGTTGAGCCGGTGACACCTAGGTATAGCCGACCGCAGTGTGTATATAGCCCAAGTGGAGGCATTTTTTTCAATTCACAGGCAAACTGCTAATAATACGCCAATTTCCGAGAAAAATCATATTCGAATCGCCACGCCCACACAATCGACATAAAGTTAATGGTTTAATAATTGCATTGGATTTCCATTCCTAAAGAACAAACTAATTTCTACCTAAGATATGAATCAAAGTGGATTACAATATGGAAACTAAATGCCGCGTACATTTACTCCAGTACAATAAGCCAGTAGGACTGGACTGGAAAGGACCTACTGGCTGTCCCGTCTACTTGAAACCAGTAATTTCTAAACTTTTTTTCATTCATTTCAGTGATTGCAAAACAATCAAACGCGTATTTCCTACTATAAATTTTGAAATCTGGCACTGAATTGGCCTGCATGATTCCAGTAGCACTGGAATGCTGGTACTGTTTTTTAAGACTAAATATGCCAACGTTTGACTACATCCCATCTGTTGGAAAGTGGAATGCAACGACGACGAATCACGTAAGATGTTTAGAAAGTTACCTATTTACTCTTGTCTTTAACAGTTAAAATGACACTGTGGCAATTTCTAGATTCCAAGCATATTGCCCGTCTTCGGTTGCTAGGGCCAGTAGCATCTAACACTGGAATCCAACTGGATTGGTTCTATGTAAACCTTGCATTACTCGTAAAAATCAAACATTAATGGCTACGGCAGCGTTGCTGTTTGCTACGGTGCTACGAGTTCGTAGCTGCAGCTACGAAAATTTGCCTTAGTTTATAGGTACTGGCTTGATTTCGTTTGTTTTAATTAAAAATTGGAAATATTTTTAAAATTACGAAATAAAATTTTAATACGTTTTTTATGATACTACTATTTACGTTGCTTAATAAAAAACAGCAATTAATAGTATAAATACACAAAATAACTTAAAATCTAAATCTTAACTAATATAAAAACGTTCTTATTTACAATACAAACTAAACTAAACTAACTATAACCTAAATCTAATCGTTAACAAGTAACCCTCCTCCCAATGTACCCGGGGCAAAGGTGCCCATTACGCTGGCTGCGTTGCCTCGCTGCACTGCGATAGCCAACCTTTGCTCTAGGTACGAGCGGGAACGAGGGTCACCCGTTTTTTTCCGAATTCTGATGCCCAGCTCGTGCGTCCAAGTCTTCGCATCTGCGCCCCAACTGCCCAACGTCTCCACCGCGAACGGGACGAACAGATACTGCGCCTCTAATGTCGAGTACTTCTGCCTCTTTTTGTATGCCGCGTCTTCGGCAGCAGCCGCGGGGGAGAGGGTGGTACGACTTAGGTGGCTGGGAGCGACAGTGCTGACGCAAGTAGCGTCCCAAACAAGGCACTTGCCGTTCTTCCACGGCACCAGAGTCATTCCGTCCGGTCTCTTACCATCGGACCTACTGAGACCGGGCGGCTCGAGCACGCATGGGACATCCGCTGAAACGAAGGCTCTTCGTATTATGTCATTGAGAGCATGGTGACGCGGAAACCTACCTATGCTTCGGCGACAACTCAGTGCGCGATGGCCATCGGTCTCCACCATAGAACCGCAAGTGCAAATATGAGGTTCACACACCTTGCAGCCCAGGCGCAGACTCAGAGCCACGCGCAAAGAGTTATCGTCCAGAAAAGTGCCTAGATGAGGTGACGGCAGCGCGTGCAACCATGCTCCCGATTCAGGCTGTGACACAGCCCGTAATCTGGCCAGATCGGATCCCGATGCTCCCTCGACTAACTGCTCCTTGACTTGTCTTATTGTGATTTTGTCCCAGGCGCGCTGAGCCCTCGGCACAGCAGGGACCGCTTCCCCCGAGCTGCGGTCGGACCAAGCTGAAATGCCCTCGGCTACAAAGGGCACGTTAACCCTGTCGCTAGAGCCGTTAGAGTCTAGGATGACAGCGACGAGTTCCTCTACACCATGTGCTGACGCCAGGAAGGCCGGCAACCCAACATCCCGAGCGCAACGCAGTCCTATGCCTTAGCTGAAATATGTACTGAAACTGTTTATACTTGATAGTTAGTTTTAGTTGTTTGTAGAATAAGGTAAGTTTTCGAGGATTCAGAGGCCAGTGACTTTGTTCTCGAGATTCTCTTGAGAATTACGGGTATTGGGTCTTTTAATTGTGAACCATATTTTGCATATCACAAAAGTTGTGGTTGAATAAAGGTACTTTCCAAATGATAGCCTTGAAATGTAATTAGGTACCTACTTTGCGTAATATTGCCGATACACGCATTGTAATCAATTCTATTGTTATCTTTACCAATTATAATTTGAACTATAAAAGGGGACAAGGTCAAAAACATTAAAATATAATTAGTCCGTAATTTGTATAATAAAAAAAAATTCGATACGTATTTTTTTATTTGAGAATAAAATACAAAATGGCTGAGATATAGCGTTTATAAGTTTTTCAGTGATGACGCGTGACGTCATATGTGTGTGCATTTTGTATCGACTCGAGCACACACATATGACGTCACGACCCTTTCCATGTAACTTTAGTGCGTTGTAAATCACACGTTTTTTGTCAAAATCATAAATAAAAAATACGTGTCCAATATTTTTTAATAATGACAATTATTTTTTTGTCTATTATTAAATTTAATAAGTAAAGGCAAAAATACTACGAAATGACTAAATAATCCTCATAATATTTTATTAGCTACCAAATGCCATACAGTAAGATAAATAGTAGGAAAACAATAAATTAAGCGTGGTCAAACCACCAAAATCAGATGATGCACTGTCCTTGAGCTGTGGCCTATCGGTAAGGTGTATTCTACTGTAACCAGCCAGCGGTGACAGTGTTCCGGGTCCATATTGGCTCGCATACAATTTTTAGTCCTAATTTAATGTGGCATAACGTTTTTCAGCCTAAACATCAAAACGCCTAAAGTTTTTAAGCATAACTTTTTTGGCCTAAATTTTTCTCCCATAATATTTTTAAGCATAATAATATTTACGCATAAAATTGTTACGCATATTGTTTTAACGCCTAAAATATCTTACCATAAATTTTTTTGCCATAATTATATTCAGCCCTCATATTTTTCGACATAATAATATCCAGCCCTAATAATTTTCAGTATAATAATATATCCAGCCCTAATTTTTTAGCAAAGTGATATCTTGTCATAATACTATTACCAGGATTGTAATTGGCAAAATATTATTAATACTGAAAGAAACGAATTATTAATTTAAATGTTCTAACTTTAAACCTAACCTAGCCTTCTCGCGGTTTTTTTTTTATAGAACGAAGTAAGAATTCGGGCAAGACGCTCTCCCGATGGTAAGAGATAACGCTGCTCATAATTAGTACAGTGCTACCCAGTATTTTACAAAGTAAAGTTCTGGGTGCACTGCGTCATCGATTCTTACATGAGAGTAATAAGATGTTAAGATTCTTCAGCCCAGTAACTTCACTAGCTACTGTGCGGTTGTTTCATTTTAATCTCCTCTATACCCTACCCTCTCTCTGAATTAGAAAGTGGATGGTCATTTTTGGCACTTTGTTGACCGCTGCCGTGGCACTGTGGACATTGTTCAAACCTAACCTAACCTAAATTATCCGAGTCGGTTTTGTGACAGTCAGTCTTACTGGGTGCCATAAACTACTTTCCTAAATAATTTTATTAACTTACAATATTAGTTGTATGCCTTAATATAGTTATGTAAAATTATGATTATGCCCGAGAAAGTTATGCGAAACATTTTCGGACAAATTAAATTAGGACTAACAAAATTATGCGTACTTATATTATGACATACAAATTTATGCTTTACAAATATATGCTAAAAAACGTTAGGGCAACTGACAGTTATGGCAAGACATAAGTATGTCTAGATATAATTATGCCCAATTATGATTAGGCTAAAAAAAGTTATGCGAAACATTTTCGGCGAAACAAAATTAGGACAAAAAAAATTATGCGTGCGAATACGCTCCCCAGTGTTCCGCCCACTACAATACTATGACGTCATAGATGTATTACGAAGATAGGCTGATTGAAGAGAATGGAATCATTCAGACTAAAACAACTGATAGTATCCAATTCATCTGCTGAAAAATACGATATGCCCTTTACAATGATCACAAATTGTTGCAAAGCGGTCATTATGGCGTTGCTTAGGCTCTATCTTCAGTGCACAGACGTCCTTACGCGATGGTAACCGCTCACCATCAAGGGGAAGTTAGTTCATATCTAATAAAAAAATTGGTATAGAGATAGCTTTGACCCTGGAATAACACATACAGCGGGTAAAACCGCTGGGCGCAGCTAGTAAATTACAAAGTTTTCAAGCGGAGTGAATCACAATACAGTACCTACAATAAGTTATGACGTAGAATATTATGAGCCTTGGTATTACGTCACGATATAATTTGAAGCATAAACTCTAACACTTATCTATCTATTCGACATCCACCCACGGTTGAGTGTGGGCATTTAGGCTACGTTATATTTTAGAGTCCCGGGCAAATTTCCAGAAGATACTAATTTGTAACTTTGAATTGCAAAAGTATTAGGTACATTGAATAAATGCATTTTAATCATTTAACATATAGCTGCTGTTATACGCCACTGAGATATATCAGTCGTTATCATTAGTTTTTCCACAATAGCTGTTATCTCAGAACATTTTTTAGCGTTAGCCACAAGCGATTGGGGTTGTCTAAATATGATTTGCTCCAAGATCTAAAACGACTTATGTATATCATGTATATTACTACACTACACTCATAATATGTATATCATATACTCGTACCTGCCAAGTTTCAGTCTGATCTTTTCAGTTATGGAGTGAATAGAAATAAAAACAAAGTTTCTCTTGCGAAGTTTTTGCACCACAGTTTTTATAAGACATTTTTATTAGACAATTTAAAAATCATATTTACATACCTACGCGCTTATAATTAGGTAATACCTATTAGGAAAGTCAGGTGACTTTCCTTTCAAGGTCAGGTGACTTTCCAAGTCCGATGATTTAAAACATGTCATGACTATAATGTTCTAGCAAGTAGGTACCGACCGACAACACAATTTTCATAATAAACCACATAAAACTCACTACAAAGTTAGTGTCAATACAAAATCAGAGCCCTTGAAGCTCACAATGTAGTAAATTATTCAAAGCCTGATTATGGTTGTAACCACTCGGTTCGTACGCGGAGGGTGTAATTTTCTTGTTTCTACGGAACAAACGGAATGATTAACCGACTCGGTTTATATAAGTGATGAACTGGACACTAATAATACTACTTAGTTACTGTTTTCTTTTTCGTGTGTCAGTAGGTACAACATCTACCTATGTAAATATCAATGTTTCTCAGCCTGTAAAGTTGTCTGGAAGAGATCAATTCAATTCAATTTCAGAACGTCTTTATTCAAATAATAACACTTAATTAATACAAACACCAGTGTAGATTTTATCCTAGTGTAGTAAAAGATAAAGAACTCTCTCTCTCGCAATATGTGTATTTTTTTGTTACAATAAGTTAGAATGAACTTCAAAAATCAGTTCAATTTAGTGTTTGTACAAATATTATTATCCCGTTACTGGCATAGTTTTTTGAACTCGCTGATCATCTAGTCGAACTCGGGGTAGGCTGAAAATCAGCGCTGTGCAGGACCTCCCTGCCCAGCATTACGCTGAGCCTACTCCATTTATCAGTGTACCTATTGTTTTTATGTTGTTTTATTATGTTCTGTTTGTATCTAAATGTCACTATATTTATGTGTATAATTTTTCATGTATGTACTTTTTGGAACTGATAATAAATATATTTTTATCTTATCTTATCTTATCTAAATTTATAACATTTTAAAAGCACTTAACTTATCAAATTTTTTATAAATGTTATTGAGCAGATTACCTATTAATGTATTGTAAAATAACCTAATAAAAGATACACCTAATACAATCACATAGGTTTAAGTTGAAAACTATGTTTATTACATGGGTTTCATTAATTAATTAGCTGCTAGGGGGTACTAGGGGAGGGTGTCTGGAAGAGACCGTTTTTGGCGATAAGTCCTGCAATTGTTACACTTATGTCGTTATTTTGTGTTTTAGGTATAAGTTTTCTGTATATTTATAGTTTCAATAAAGAGTTTCTATGGGGTTTTACTCGTAATTTACTTACGAGTAGTAAGTAATCATCCATTTTGTAATTGCACCTGGTAATCGTATGGAATATTCCTGGCATGTGTGGAAATGACGACTTGTAATGAAAGAATGTTCGAACGTTATAATCTTTGGTACCTACCTATATCTTAGTTTAGAGTCAATTTTGAGTATACTTAGTTTAGGTTAATTTTCCATTTTAAGCGAATTTTCGATGTTTTTAATTGAATGGTGGCGGGTCACCATAAAAAGTTCAAGAAAAACAACTATACACTAAGTACTTTTCAATACAATTTTTGGGAAAATATAAAGAGCAATCCATTTTTCACCAAATTTCTTGGAGACATTTATCACTTTAACCTTTTCAATCCGAGTACAAGGAAACACCATTAGTTTGTTTATAAATAATCGAAGTGCCCCACTCCCTTGGCCCTGGTGACCCACTTAACTGTAGGTCGGAGTATAAGCCGTTAATGCTTGTTAATTGTTAACACTTACTTACAAAAACTTTATAGTTTACATTTTTATAATATATCTAGATTTTTTGAGTTGTGTAGTGACAGTGCCAGTAAAATGTAGTGTTATAATAACTATCTGTGTAGTGCTACTTATTGAGAACACATGAACAAAGTGCCTCCCCTTAATAGAGACAATAAGAACCAAGTGTCAAGACACATTCTTAGTTGGAAATGTTTACGTAGCATCTTACGTTAGATTTAAATTACTTATTAGCCTATATATGAATTAAGGCTAGATTGTAATATAAATGACAATTTAAAATAAATATACCCACTGTACGGTCTAACTATATCAAATTTCAGCTCAATCGGTCCACCCGTTTGGGCGAGAAAGAGTAAGAAACATACATACATACATCTATACATTCTTACAAACTTCGCGTTTATAGAGGTAATATTAGCATAATAGAGATAGCTTCGACCCTAAAATAACATAATAATATAGCCTACAGTGTGTACAGCTGGAAAACTGCTAAGCGCAGCTAGTTTAAAAATAAGTACCAAAAATGTTGCCTATTTTTGCCCCTCTACAGCATATCTAAAGGTTTTCAACTGTTCCATTAAAATATCGATACGAGCAGCGACCTACTTTCAAAATTATTTTAGTAACGCACTGGTTTGATTTGTATTTTACTATAATACGAACAAATTCAACGATAACTAGTCACGACATATGAAAATATAATAAATCGAATTACACTACCTCTAATATTTTAAAGGCAAAAGTGTGTATGTTTGTTACTTTAAGTCTAAACGGTTGAGCCGAGCACGTTCGCTGCCACTATGACTTTCATGATGTATTCTTGTTTGCCACCAACATTACCGAAAGAAACTTGGAACTCGCCAGGAGAGTCACCGGCACTCGAACAAAATTAACGTGAACTCGCATGGCGAGTCGGTGGCACCGAATGTGACTAAGAAAATTAGTAGCTACGATACTAGAAAAATGTAGCTTTTATATATAATAGGTTACCTACCTTAAAAGAGGATAAAACTTCAAGCTAGCATAAAGTCATCTAGTATTTAAAAATGTTTTTTTAAATGTTTGCAATATCTGCATGACATTTCCAAGCATTGCCCAGTGCATAGTTGGCGTGGTCCCCAATTCTTTATCTTAGAAGATAGCGAGTAACTTCCTTTATTGTATTGACCGATTTTGAAAAATGCTTTAATATAAATCTATTCAAACAGAATTCAGTATTTTGTTTTAAAAATGTTATAACCTTTTTCAGGCAATGGATATTTCGGATGAGAGCCACTAAAACATAATATTTTTAAAAAATGTACCTAAAACTTAATTCTATGATTTTTTGGAGAAATTTTGCAATTTAGGTTCAAGGGATTCATAAAAGTTGCCAAAATTTGTTACTTCTCCTCTTCTATTCTTTTAATGTGATAAATTTGATTAATTAAAATAATATTCTAATATTTTGTCCACGTAGAAAATAAAAAATAAATAAGTTATTTTTATATTAATTTTTAAATTTGTGCCCTCGATGAAAAATTAAATAAATTGAAAGCCGTAAATTTTTGCGAAACCTATATGTGCTCAAAACGTGACAAAAAATGACCTTCCCCATAAGGCCCTATACACCAATGTACTGAATAACTAAAGACCCTGTATATCAAATTGATAACAAAATCAAATATATTTCAAATATTCAAAAGCTAGAGTTACGAGCAAAAGTTAATGACCTAACGTTCCATTCCCAATGTCAGACTGACTCAGACGTAAGACATTAGGGTGCCCTTCGAATACCTAACGAGGGTCATCCAGGCACCCTAGCATCTGGGCCACTGATGACTAAATCATAACTCTAGTTCGAAATAATATATTTTAGATTTAAGAAACAATATTCAAATCCATCTGAAAAATCTTAAAGAATACGAATTTAAAGTAGGTATGACTTGTAACTTGTATCTATTTTGCCCATAGGTACTTTCTATGGGCTTTTTTGACGCTGGAGTATAACAGGTTATAATATGATGCGTTCCGGGTCGAAAAAGAAAGGGGAAAATGTATGCAACTCATAATTTAAATTGCTCTAATATTTTCATAAAGACTAAAAAGGGATTCTCAAAACCGGAAAAATGGAGAAAGAACTGTCAGAATGCATACTGTAATCAGGTCAGTGTAAGCTTTGACTACTATCTCGCCTGATTTAAGTGACAATGCGGCCGAAGATAGTATCAGCAGGACTATTTACTTATCTGTCAGGGAACCGAACCGAAGACCTGTCAAAAATGTATAAAATGACGCATCAAGTCGTACCGATTTAGTATGTCATTTCATACATTTCTGACAATTCGGTCTCCGGTTCGGTTCCCTGACGATTAAATGAATAGCCCTGTGGCCGTAGCATGATACATGGGATCCCGCAGAAATGTCAAGAGTAGAACTGTCATCCCATATATTGTACTTTTATATGGGATGACAGTTGACTTCACAGCAAGAGAAGTTTACGCATTGTACCCCTCTAGGAAGGGAATAAATCCCTCCTTGGCTTCACTAAACACAGTCACAATGACTGCTCGGCGACACGGTTTTTGCTAAGTGGACTGGTATAGTAAGCGGAAAACCGTACATAAGATTATTATCTGCGAATCAAATATCTGCACTCGGATGGAACGACTATACATATACGAAGGGTCGTTGAGAATGGTTGAAGAAAGGAAAATAATATCTACTTATGTCTAGGAAAGGAAGAACATAAGCAGAAGATAAGTACTTTAGACATTATTATCAGGTATTTTTGGGGGTTAATAGTAAATAGGTACCTACTCTAATAGATCAGGTTACCATACTGATACTGTCAGAGTCAAATCATAATGATATGTTGTGTAGTCAACCTATATTATCTTATGTTGTTGGGTGCAACATGGGATAGATAGATATAATTATAAGAACCTATAAATTTAGTTTATTACATTATATCAATGTAACGTACTAGTGACTAGTGAATAGAAGCTTGTTACAAATTGTGACACAGTAAACGCAACCATAATAATGTGTCGCATTGTGTATGGTCCTAATATATAATATGCAAATAGTCCTAAAGAACCTCTGAAAATATAAACTTGTAAAAAGCACATCAGCTAATGCATTCTCAATTCAAACAGCGCCTTAACGTCTTTGTATTTTCAAGATGGCGAAGATGCTGTGAGATCGAGCAAATGCTCGACTACCCGCAAATATGCACTTTAGATAAATAACTTCTATTCTTCAACACAGAATATAAAACACAAAGCATATTTACATAAATATCATGCATAGAAAATAGAGCTTTAGCAATATATCGTTGGAAATACCGAAATTATTCACAAAACGTGCATCCCGCTCGACCATTTTAAAATTAGTTTAGTTTGCATAGTATGGATGATAGGAAAATACAATTTCGTGTAATATCAAGTTTTAAAGGAAGGTAGAGCAATCACCGCCTCTTTAATTCCCGCTCGTTAACTGAATGTAAGTACATAATTAATAGCTATCTAATTAACTGAGTTTGATGGTTGTTATTTTATTAGGATAGGTCATTGACTGATTTAACAGTTGGTTCAAAGAGAACACCAAAAGGATCAAAGCAAAAGAGTAATCACATTTTCATCAATCTCAAAAGACGTGTTCCAAGCTTCATTAGTAAAACGGAGTGGACATCCGCAAATCCTCCATAATTTGGTTGCAAGGATGATCACAGAGTTATGAGATTAAAGAGGCACGGTGTTAGCGGTGAGTGGTGAGACGTTAGCGAGCGGGGTCGTCGAACGACGGCGGCGTCCGGGCCGGGAGGGGCGACGGTTTCGGCGCGCGATATCGATCGGATCGCATACCTTCCTGCGGCCGCAGCAGAGCATCCTCCGAGCGCGCGACTGACCGCCCGGCGAAGACTTCAACCTGGTGAGTTTACGCCACTGCATGGGTGCAGGTTAGCGCGGCGCTTGCGGCCGCGGGGCCGAAAGCTCGCGCATCGCGTCCGGCGAGACGCGGCCGGAGAGCGCGAGCCTGCCTCGCGAAGTGCCCGCTGTGCCTCCGCGCCTGCGCCCTGCCGACACCCACCGGCACCACCCCACTCGCCCCTTGACTCCTCGCGATTAATAATTCCGGCTACGCTGCCAGTGCGTATGTGGGTTAGTTTTTTGGCGATCGATGCGATTATTCGGTGCGAGTTTCTGACGGTGCACCCGAGACGAGACGACCTATTATCGCATTCTGACATCGCACGGCTCAGTTCCGTGCCTAATGTAGGTGGCGCCCGATCGCACACAATACAATATGGGGCAAACATTATCAGGGGGTTTATGTAGGTCACTGTCTCTTCTGAAAGGGGATTGCTATACCTACTTATAGATGTAAAGGTATTACAGGTGTTACACAATTTATATCCAAGTAGTTGTCCATGGGTTTAGCCTAGGTATGTAGGTACCTACAAGAAGTGCACCTATCAATGTAGGTACCTAATTAATTTTAATAATTATAAGTAGGCATGTAAAATATTTAAAAGCCGTGATTAAAAATGTTAGCCTAATGTCGATCTTTAACACTGAAGCATCTTTAACTCAACAATTCATCAGTTCAATGCAGCAAATCCTTCATAAAACATAGATCAGATTACCAAAAACAGACCTATCTCGGCACTAAACACCTAATTCCATGATCCATGACGAAGTAACACCCAAGTCAACTCAAACTTTTCATATAAAATCTTCTCTGCTAATTTATATTAAACAAAGTCTTCAATTACGACAGTCATAATAATTACGAGGGGGTAAAAGTCAAGCGTTTTAGGGGCGATAATAAGGCTACGTCGTACGGAGGGCGGGCGTAGTCCGGCCGCACAAGAGCCTTCACAAACCACATGCGGGTACAAGCCTACCGCGGCCTAGCAAAGGCTTTGCCGCGTTTATAGTGTAATACGCATGTTAGGATTGTGTTTCAAAGTTACGTTAATATGGGCGAATTAATTGCCGAAATCAAACCCAAGGTGTATTTACGTATGACTTAATAACTACATAGGTAGAGTAGGCACGATCGCTTTGAAATTGCAGGTCGTTTTCGTAGACGTTAGAAACATTTTGTTTAGATGAAATATGCAATTTAATATTGGTTTATCTCTTTTCGTCTCATCGTTCAAGCAGTAAGCTGGGGTTTTTAAGAACCTATCTAGATCTTGTGTATTTTCTCCAGAGCGCTACTAGGTACTAGAAAATTAATTTCAATCAAATTACGTAAACAAATTCCCTAAGAATGATGTCCAAAATCAAGATATGTGTGCCGGTCCATTATACTAAGTAGTAATGTTACCTAAGACTACCTACAACAGTCCTATTGATATACCTAACTATTTATTGCAGGTATCACAAAACACATCAAAAAGGGAACTTTACAAATATAAATTTAAAAATTTGTCATATCGTTCGAGCGAGAGAGTCACACGGTTAGATATAAGATCCTTGGTCACACGTAAGTGGGTACGAAACTCTTAATCAAATCGAACATCAATGGAAATTAAACCGATGAAAAGACACTAATAAAAGATTCAGTTCGCGCAACACCACTTTATTCTAAATCGGATAAATCTAGCGTACGCTTACGGTAAGTCCATTTAGCTATTTATCCAACCCTCTGAAAGGCAATTATTGACTTAACCGTTCCTAAGCTTTAGGGGCATTGTTCACTACAACTTTTTTAACTTCATATTTTTATTCACTGTTCAATCAATAACTAGCCAGGGCCCGACTATACCTGGATGACGTCGGGATGACGAGGACCGTGCAGTTCTGCGAAGTACTTCACTAGAAGACTTACTAGTAGGTAGGTAGGTACCTCTTGGTATATTACAACTGAAATGATTGGCTTAAATTGCAATTATTATTATTAAAAGGACTAGTGAAATACCACATTACTTAGATAGGTAGGTACCCAAAGTCCAAAGAGCATTTAATCTCTAGACGATCTCATCTGCAATGGGTGCTTATTAAAATAGCTATTTATATGGATAAACATCACGTATACTTGGAGCCCGTTTATATTTCAGCATAAAACTCTAGGACTTCATCCAACTTTCAATATTCATAAAAATGTTATTATGATAAAGTCACAGTTTATTTCCACATACCAAAAGTAACCTAATTTGGAAATAGCGTGGTTTGTCCCCTACAGAATTGATTATAGCAATTTAGTGGAAATTATTTATTTTCTCCGAGTGCCGACGACTTGGCGAAAGCCTCTCTGTGGCGATAAAATAAATTGTTTGGTGTGAAGTAAAAATGTCTGCTAAATGTTATAGACTTGGTTTTATCTAGCTACTCTCGGCGAATACGAGCGTGTTACTTTTAGAGTAACTTTTTGAGCGCCTATTGAATTTACTTTGAACCTTAGGGTGTTAAAAAACTAGATACTACTTATAGATACTTATATCTTGTTTTTTTTAATTGTAACTATCTGACCTCTATGGCGGGACAAAATCAATCTAAAATTGCACGATTTGTCACGTCTGAAACATTTCTATAGCCGAACAAGTGCATTTTAATTCTGGTCGACCGACATAGACCCAGTTCTACATTGTAAAGTCTAGGAACTTTAATAATAACAGACTGATGTAATCAAACGAACAGATCGGTGGAGGAGTCAATAATTGGTCAATTCAAAACTCATTTGGTCTATCCTATCTAGATTAGGGCGAACTTTTTAATCGATTTCTGAATAATAGAAATCGTTTCGAATGATTGTGTTACTACTTATTTGAAGTAATATACAAAGTAGTAGTTGGGACATATTATTAGATCAGAGTCATATTTTGTAATTTAAAATGCTAGCTGCTAGGGGATAGAGCCTTTAACACGTCATAGATGCACTACAATGGCGGATGCAATGTAATAATATAATGTAGTTTTAGGTAGGTACTTATAATATGTGTTCGAAAAGTTGTCATGTCAGGAAAATTTACTACTAATAGGAATATAGTCTTTTCGACAAATTAGTTAGATACGCCCTTATATTCACTTGATATCATAATATTGACATAACGAATTATTCATATCAGGCGCAGGAGAGAGTCGCAAGGCCAGCCCCTTAAATAATGTAAGATCGGAGTAGCAGCATTATTTTGTGACAAAATTGGACATGCTGTGGCATGTGTATAAGTTTGCAACCGTCTACGTATTCGCAAGTTGGGCGTACTAGAGGTGCATCTTATTAACTACAGTAGATTTGGCCTTTTGATTTAAAACATTAAAGTATTACTTGGTATATTATTTAATTTGGCATTTAGTGTTTACATAATGTTTTATTGTCGTATCAAATTATTACACTACGTAGTAATAATTACTACTAATGATTGAACTTAATCATCATAATTCTTGAAACAAATCGGCTTAGACTCAAACTGGAATCTCGAGGAAACGCATTTGACCCGAACTTTTATTTATACTTAAGTTAGTTTATAAATTAGCTCGAAAATTATACTTATATAATGTATATTGAACTCGCATGTTACACATAGATCATTTATTAAGTTTTAAATTAGATTATTAATTAAATAAAACTAGATTAGATTATATTCATCTTCTAGCGGGCATTCTTTAACGCACAGTCCGCTGATGGAGTCCCTGATCAAGCCAGGGTTGCACCAGCAGTCGCAGTAATGTCTTCTAAACGAGTGTGAGCTCCTGAGGCCGCAGATCGTCTCGAAGGCACAGTCAGGCCCTGGGTTGTATTGGTCTGGCGGGCATTCCGCTGGAACAGGAATAATGAATTTTAGACATAGGGAGAGTTAAAATATATTACCTAAGCCCGTCAGTTAAAAGTAGATATATGTATACCTACCTATTATAATTAAAAATATTAGATAGAAATCAATCAATCGTTCATCATGAAAAATAATCATCATTGAATCATGTCAATCATTTCAGTTAGATAGCAATGAGAAGTATAATCAATAAATAATAATAGGTACAACTTAATCAAAATAATTATAATTCATTTGTTATCGCTTTCTAACTTGGCAGGACTGCCAGCATTCTGGGCACGCTGCCATCTGACAGTGGCTCGGATCCAGGATTTGGTTCGGGGGCAAAAATATTATGATTTTTACTACGAAAAGTGGGTGTTTAGCTCGCTCTGAACAGTTAGAAAGTTTAGAAATTATAACGCCGAGAAAAAAATTATAATCTTGACCATGAAATATGTGCAAAACTTGTAACTCTACAATGCCTAAATCCGCCTATGGCTTGGAGCACCAGGATTTTCTACAGATTAGCGTGTGGCTGATCTGTGGATGGATAATTGTTTTTGTCAATAATTTATTGTAAGTACTCGTAACTGTGGCTTTGTGCCTTTTTCTCAATAGAGGCATTTGAAAATAGAGAAAAGAACTATTTTAAGTCTGTACTGTCCCACTGCTTGGCTGATACCATCCCCAAATCTTTCCACATATCCCTTATAATTAACAATTACTTACTAATCAAACATTATCATAATAATTAAACTTTAATTTTACCTATTTAATTATTCATTGTATATTTTTTACAACCAAAATTGGTGTAGGTGAACGCGCAGTCACGTATGAAGCGAAAAAACGTGCTACAAAAACTTTATGCAAAATTTCATTGTACTGATACCGATGCAAAAAGCACTTGAATATTACGAGTTCCTACAGGTTTTACCTATTTTTTACATAATATTATTATAGTAACCTGGTCGCATTTGGAATACATTGGCGTCATCTGTGTTTCTCGAGCGATACAACTTGTACCTTTCAATGTACCTTTCAGTTCTTACGTGATCGCATCTGCACTTTCCATGTGGGATATAGGCCAAACGTAGGCCTATTTATTATAACAAAATATATAAGTAGTGTATATATGTAGTAGTTTCTATGTAATTATTTGGTACGCAATAAAGTATTATTCTAAAAGTACATTTAGGTATTAATCAATCAGGATTTCCACACCAAGTTTATTTACTATTCAAGTTAATCATAACAATATCACAACAGGATGTGCTCATATGTATAAATATAAAGCCTAACTAGGTGTTATTATACCTCTAGGTAGGTATAGACCGAGGCTTATATAGTGCTTTACTCAAACAATGCGAGTAATGTGAATAATTCTTGTCCACCACCATACCTTTAGTCATCAGATGATTAAGACGAGATTTTCCATCAATTATAGTGAATATATAATAATTAATTAATCAAACCTAGTCACGAGTAAGTAATGTTAGTACAAAACGAATAGTTTAAAAAACACTACGTAGGTACGTATTTAACTAAAAGTTTAAAATAACTATGAACTCACCAGCACAACAATTGAAATAGACAAAAACAAGTAAAACAATTACACACTTCATATCTAAAGCGAAGATACGACCGAGTCTTACAGTAATTACGTTTACAATGAGTAATCTTCACAGTGCGCTGTTAATTTGACCTTATTCTGCCGTTTTATCTCGACGTCTCGACCTATTAAACTGATTTTTATTTGCATGCGAGATCTAGGAAATGAGCCACTGCTGTTTCAGTTTAATTTGAAATTTTCAAACAGTTTTTTTCATCTACAAGCACTAAAAAGTTAATCTCATATTCATAACATACCTATCTAGATTTAAATGTATTATATGCAACTCGAAAAAATCTTATATCGTTCAGCGATTCCGCAATAAATATGCAAGTAAATCAATCCACTGGGTTTATTCTATTTTTTTGGGGTCGGCAGTCGGCCCTTCTGATACCGTTTCGACATTCTTGACGATTTTCGGACATTTCAGGGGTTATGTCTAGCGTCAGCATATTATCTTTAATAGATGGTTCTTGTCCAGAGTCCAGGTATTTGGTAGGCGGGCCTTCTACAATGGAAATAACTTTACGGGTTATTCTCTTAATCCAAGTCATATGTGCCTATCATGTCATTCTGGGTTACTACTAGTAACACAAACACCTCTAATTTATTCAATAATAAGTCTTCATGGACAGTAAATAAACATCTATCCAACACTATGTTTTTTAATAATAATACAATTTATATAAGCTATTTTCCACGGAGTAATAAATGCATTCTTACCAACTCCCTTTTTCCACATTTTTCACATTTTTGGACATTTTCTTAAAATTAATAGTTTTAATAATTATGATATTTCGAACCTCAGAAGTACCAGGCAATCAGAAACGAGAAAGAGGCTTACCCAACTAATAGCACTCCGAGAGTCTGACGCAAGCGTTCGTATCCAAGTTCCTATACAACCCAGGTAGACACCAGCAGTCACATGTATGCCTTGGAACCGCGTGTGAGCTTCGGGGGGCACAGTATGGTTCTATGCCACAGTCAGGGCCTGGATTGTACTCGCCAAAGGGGCATTGTGCTGAAATAATGTGAACTTTATTACTTAGTGTTAAGATTTAATTTTGGATGACAACTTTAGGCAAATGAAAATACATTTTTTACCTCTATACATAACACAAGGATGTAGATGAGGTAGGTAGGTATGGTAATATCTTTTTTGCCCAATATAGGGAGAGAAAAAAAAATTAGGTAGGTACTTAAATTATTATTAAAAGCCACATCATCAATTAGAGGATCATGCCCTCTGCAATCATTTGATATGAGCCATAATATGACTGACATCAAAATAAATGTCAAACACTACAACCAATATAGCCCAGTCAATGAGTGCCCAAAAAGGGTATGTGGATCAAAAAGACGAAAGCAGAAAAACTGACTTAGTAACTTTGTTTGGATTAGCTAGGAGACAAACATACTAAAAGTCCCCACCCCTCCGAGGTGAGCCCGAGGGGGGGGGGAGGCCAAAGAAGGTCCCATTTTTAGGTTTTTTGCTTATATGTCAAAAACTATATATTTTGTTGTACTACATTATTAAACCTCACAAAATTTTCTACAACTTCGGCCTTGACACTTTTTATCTATCTCCAATCGTTGTCCAGATATGAGCTTCCAAACATGATCTATTTTGAAGACGCTCTAATTAGTTTTCCATACAAAGTCGGTAAAAAAATCTTACAAATAAAATTTGACCAACTTCTGGTTGTCGTATCATAATGAAACTTTGCAAATGTCTAGAAATCTGATGACAGTTCAATAATCTGGTACCACTGAGCTGATCTGATGATGGAGCCAGGAGGTGTCTAATGAAACTCTTCAATGGCTATTAGTAAACCCGTCGAGTTTGGGCACATTACATTCGAATCGATGACTTCGACTTTTCGATCCACATTACTTCTTTTACTGGACAAATATATCTATCTACATTTAATGGGTTAAATGCATATTATGGCGAATTTCATTAATATTAAGAAAATCTGTCTACCTTAAGACTATATCGAAATTTAAAATATCGCACGTTCAATAATAAACCGGAATAACTCAAAAAATCAGGATTCCTACTTTTGTTAATAAAACGCACTAAATCCGATTAAAGAATCAGCAGGCACTTTCACACCAAGCAAAATAAACCAAAATGGCTGGTTTTTAGACCACCCCCCTCTTTTCTACAAAAGCGCGCGACAATTCATTCGTGCGATTCAGTTTTGTAACGACCGCGATTTGAAATAAGTGTCGTTGTTTTTTTACTACATTGGCGTAATGTAAAATAATTCGGTTTATTTTCAAACGCAGGTGAGACTTAAAATGTTTATTTATTTCTAAACTAGCATGTTTTGGTTTTATTTCACTTTAGTAGAAAATGCAGCATGACCTATTAAGACTTGTTGCAGTTTATTATTAATTTGTAATTGTAAAGACAAGATAGATTGCGTATTAGTGCGTTTTAGTATTAAATTATCTGTTTTCTTCGAAAAGCAATTAATTTTACATCACTTAAATACTAAAACTGTTGGTATAAATGAATCGTATTTGCGTTTATTTCAGTTTACGTTTTAAATTCTCTTTAAGTCTTAAAGTGCTCTAGCAATTGATACAGTTTATTACAAAATTTCAAGTCAATTTAATTATGTTTCTAATAAAAAAGTATAGTATTAATTTCTAGTTCCATAGTTTTAATCCAAGATGACGTCTGCAAATAGGAAGCAGTAGTGCCTAAAACTTCTTAAGATGAGTAAAAGGTAATGCTGATGTACTGATACGGATAATTCTAAGCCAGTCGAAATAAAAGTAAGTAAAAAAAGTCGTTTTTACGTAGTTATAGACCTTGTTACTTTTTCTCTAATTTTCTCGTAATGTTCTCAAAATTAATTATTGAGGGCTTTAATTTTTATTTAATGTTGTATATTAATTATTTAAGAGATTTTTAAATGAAACTGAAGATAAAATCCAGCACAGCGTACAGGGAGATAAGGCTTCCAGCTCGCTATGCAGGAAATGAAGGTACCACCACCATCACCACCATACAGTATATTAAAATTCCTAGAAATTACACTATTCTGTCATTTTCCGTAATCAAATTATAATCTCAGTATCAGATTTCAGCCGTTATTGATTGTCCTTACAAACTCCCACCCCTTTTTTCCCCTTTAATAAAACTATCCTCTCTCCACCTCAAACTCAAATTACATAAAAAATAGTTAAACGGTTACCGGATTTCTTGCATAAATTTCGCACCCTTTAAATACTGGTTTCTGTAACCAGAACTGTTTTATGTCCTATCCCGGGAAAAACCGGAAGCCGGAGCTGGTTCACGGATGGCTCTAAAATAGGAGGTAATGTAGGCTGTGGAGTGCATGGAGAGCGACCCAGGTGTAGCAAAAGCGTAAATCTGGGAAGGTTCGCCTCCATTTTCCAGGCAGAGATTTTCGCCATTCTTGAATGCGCGCACATCAACCTGCAAAAGCATTACAGCAACCAAACCATTTACATTAACTCTGATAGCCAGGCTGCCCTCCTAGCGTTGGATTCGCAAGTTTTTACGTCCAGGCTAGTCGAGGACTGTATGCTGCAACTGAATGATTTAGGCTCAAGGAACAATGTTGTCCTCAGATGGGTCCCGGGGCACGCGGGAATCAACGGCAATGAACGTGCCGATGAGTTCACGTGCGCTGGGGCAGAAGGCACTCAATTCGGCTTTGAGCCTTTTTGTGGTATACCTAAAAGCTGAGCGCAGAAAACCTTAGTAAACTTATGCTTTGAGGAGTCAATCTAACTGTGGAAAGACTCTCAGGGCATGAGGCACTCAAAGCTACTCATAAAAGCCTATGATACCAGGTTCAACAACCAAATCATAGCGCTAAGTAGGGGAATCTACGTATCGTAACCAGAGCCCTGACTGGACACTGTTGCCTATGTCCAAACATGCATTATATCCAAAGTCCAAAAGTCCAAACTAGGGCTATGCGACACTCAAACCTGCAGATTCTGCAATGAGGCAGATGAAACGCCTCTTCATCTGCTAGGGGAGTGTGGAGCACTGATGCGTAAACGAAACTCTATTTTGGGACAGCACATGCTCAGTACGAATGAGCTTAGGGAGATGACCCCTACGAAAATCCTGCAGTTTCTAGAAACTGCTATGGTCTGTGGTGAACTCTAGCGCCGCGCCTAGGGGTTCATTCTCACTATAATAAGTGGCAATCACAATAGGCCAATCATGGCCGCAGTGATAATATAGCCGCACTACATAAATAAAAAAACTAAAAAATATATACCCCGGAAAATTCTGTGCCCAAATATGTAGTAGCCAAGCAGTTATTGGTCTTCCATACAATAAGGGAGAGGGTTAAAGGCTGATTTCTGAGATATTCTATCTCATAATACCCTTTCGCGAAACTCAGTTATATTTATACCAAATTTTAGCTAAATAGGAACAGTAGTTACTAATTTCCCACACAAACCTTTATCCTCATCCCCCCCCCCTGAAAAGGTAGATTTCTGGAATGAAAACTATCCCATGTCCTTTCTCGAGATTTAATCTACCTCTGTATTAAATTTTTGCTCAATAGGATCAGCGTTTTCACAAGAATTACGTAAAGCGATCTCGACAGCATTTTGTGATGACTATAGAATTTTCGGTTACTAATTATTTATAATAAGTTCCTATTACAACTGATTGTTATTTTTTAGTATAATTACTCAAACGTACATAATTAGGTAAAGAAAGCAGTTAACTATTATAAAACTTTTTATAAATAGTTATTTTATTGTTATCATTATTAAGGAATTTCTGTATTTTTATTTATGTTTTACTATTAAAGTGTAATAAATATTATACATCTAATAAAATTATTTTATTATTTAATACTAAACTGAATGATTCAATATTAGTTTGCAAAAAAAAATATGATTGATTTAAATTTTTTTTACAAAACCGACATTAAGTCAAAACTTTGAAAACAAAGCTTCATTACTCATTTGATTTTAATAATATAATTTATTTATTACGAAAATTATGTCCTCTATATATCTGTTTACAATTTAAGAAGAAGAAAATAAACATAACACCATACACTCATGAAAAATATCATGAAGTTATCAACAAGGTAGAGACCCAAAACTTTGACTGCGATTTCCCAAAAAAGTGAATTTTTGACTTATTTCGGTTTATTATTTAACGTGCGATATTTGCTCACTTAACATAACAATATAAGGATCCAATAGGTATGTATAATATTTAAATTGAAATCACTTACTTTTACTGGCAACTATAGTTATAAATATACACAACACCACAAAAACTTTCATCTTGTGACACTCCCTTCACTATAATGTTATTCAAATCTAATAGGAGCCCAGAATATATACAATTTGTCAAAGAACCGGTTTCAAATAAAAAAAGAAAGTATGCAAATATTTTACCTACATAATATTTATATCTGATTTATTGTAATGTGAATTTTATTTGCATTTTGCCCGTGACCTTTTGTTGACAAGATCTGCTAGATAGATAGGATGGTCATCTATATAACTGCATATTATGTTTATGTTGTTTGAAACTTTCCATGAAGAAAACCTCTTAAAAATACTTACACATACTGTATATAAATTTATTATAACACAGTTAGGCGAAGCGGTACTTTACGTCGAGACAGAGACTGCTTTTTTATCTAGCCCAAGTCAGATCTCACGTAGAGTACTGCTCTCATCTCTGGAATGGAGCACCCAAGTATCAGCTTGACCCTCTTGATGCATTACAGCGTAGAGCTGTCAGAATTGTTGACGACCTCAAGCTCACCGAACACCTAGAACCACTCAGCTTTCGTAGGGACGTTGGATCCCTTTGTATCTTCTACCGTTTATACAATGGGGAGTGTTCTGAAGAATTATTCGACCTGATACCGCTTCACGCTTTTATCACCGCACGAGCCATCACCGCTCGAAAGCGCATCCACACATTATTGATGCTTGGCATTCTCGCACTGTGCGATTCACTCGCTCCTTCTTGCCGTACACCTGCAAAATGTGGAATGAGCTTCCGCCCGACGTATTTCCGATGAGCTTTAACATGGGACTCTTCAAAAGGCAAGTGAATAAAGTCTTGAAAGGTAGGCAACGTACCAGCGCAGCGGTACCCCTGGTATTGCAGGTATCCATAGGCGACGGTAGCCACTCACCATCAGGTGGGCCGTCTGCTTGTTTGTCACCTATTACATAAAAAAAAAGTAGAATCATACTAATTCGGCACTTTGAAAAAGAGGGGGGCCAGATTATTATTTTGTTTAGAGTTTAGATTAATTAGATTATTAGGATTGTATAAAAAAAAAAACATTTTAAATAAAGCATTTCATTTTCTATATTATATATTCATTTACGATACCTTATAGATGTTTTCAGAGTTTATTAAGCCAGAAGTTTTATAAGTGTATAAAGAAAATTGCTTTGTTGTTTTTAGTTTTAAAATTAAGAAATCTACAAGTATTTGAAAGAATGATAAATAAAAAGTTGAAACATTCATTGCTTAATTTTATTTGAAAAATCAAAACCTTAATTACAAATCTGTCCCTATAAACAAGTTCATTCGTATTCGTACATAGAACCTATTAAAATCTGCATTTTAACATACACACTCACACATAGGCGGATTTAGGGCGGGGCCGAGCCCCCCCCCCCCAGAAGATTCGTAGAGTTACGAATTTAGCACAAATTTAATGGTCAATTAAATATGTGCTAAAAATTTTATAATTTTTTTCTCAGCACTTATTTTTAAGGATATTTGAATTATCTAACTGTTCAGATCGGGCTAAACACACATTTTTTGAAGTAAAAATTATATTTTTGTCCGTCTGCACCTTGGCCCCCTCCAGAATAAAATTCTGGATCCGCCCTTGCACTCACACAATTACAAACTTACGGAATTATAATATATTATACCTAAGTGTGAAGTGTGATGAACCAACACACACATGCAGCACACTAAATGCACATTACATGCCTGCAGTGTATGTTGGTTCATATAAAATGTGTGATGAGTTCAGAGCCCGCTCCATTTGAGCCGACTTTTACAAAGGTATCAACAACTTTTACAAAGGGCTCTGTCAATTATTGTACATCAAAACTTAATTATAGTAACATGAAAAGTATGTTCAAAAAATTGAAATACTGCAATAGAGGATTGAATGATAAAAAAGGATTGTAATACAATATTACTAATACACATTAACTAGATAATAACCATTATCACATTTGCCGTAGAACCGATAACCGTTGGGGTAGACGAGTTCTCGAGTGGAGACCACGTCTCGGTAAACGTAGTGTAGGGCGATGATATCCGGAGGGTCGCTGGGGGTGGGTGGAGAAGAAATACGGAGGACCAAGTTGAGTGGCGTGCCATGGGGGAGGCCTATGTCCAGCATTGGACAAACATAGGCTGATGATAATGATGAACCATTATCATTATGAAATTTGGCATTTAGCTATGTAACTGGAGAGAACAGATTTTAAGAAGCCAAAATTAACCATAGGTAGGTACTGCCATTAATAACATAATCACAGTATGAACCCCACACTCTAGAGTTACAAGAAAAATGTGTTTAAAGTTCAACATACTTTGTTTGTCATGGACCAACTCAATTGCAATATCTTTCAGTAAGTTCATCTTATATTATACTTACACGTAACTTTAAAAGTGTTTAAAACATTTGACACTCTCTCACTCACACTATTTGACAAATTTAAAAATATACTTACTAAATACATAGAAACAATTTATTGAACATAAAAAGTTTTCTAAAAATCTAAAATACCTACCATTTTTTACTACCTATATCAAACTGAAAACACTTTTTAAATGTGTGCAATAATATTATGCAGGGGTGATCTTGAGGAATTTTCAATAAATTAAAGAGTTTATATAATTCGTCAAATAGCGCAAGGGAGAGAGTGTCAACCATTACAAATGCTCTTAAGGTACTTTTAACAATAAGTTACAAATTAATTTACATACAAATTAAGTCATATTTTGCTGCTGTTGCCTTAGTCTTTGCCATGGATCTTCTAACATTGATGGGTGCAAATATGCGTCAATACTGTTTCTATCTTGACTGAAACTGCTGTTGCTTTCACTCTGAAAAAGGACAAATAGATATTGTAAAAAATATCAGAACTCTCAACTATCACTCCATTCTTAGCGAGCCCTGGCCTTAGATGTGCCCAATAAGGCTGACACTCTAAGGTAGACCTTGAATAAATCAACTTTAAACTTCAGAAAGTAAACCTATGAAAGACTAGAGATATTATTTAACATCAGGCGAGCTTTGGGCTCATTTCGTCCGCCAACATAAAAACTAAAAATACTTTGCACATATATTTTGTTGATTGTTATTATTACATACCCCATAACTACTATTTCGGGAATAATTTCCCCTTCTGTGGTTCCTGCCTCGGTGATGTTTCCCGCGGAAAGCATTGTGGTGGCTGCTGTTATGATTACCGCAGTGTTGCCAGTGCCCTATCTTCAAAAGTAACGCAGACAGGTTCGAAAAGTAACGCATTTACAATAAAAGTAACGCATTTAAAAAAAAAAACACAATATATACAATGTAATATACTTACTCAATTTTTTATTCATAGATTTCAGTAAGTAATAATAATATTATTTCCTCATGTTTGAACTAGCATATAATAAGTATTTTTAATAGAAGAAATAAGTATGTTAATAAGAAGTTGTAATTTTGCAAACAAAAAAAACATAATATATCGCCTTATGGCTCGTCCACATGTACCGGCCAATGACTCGGCGAGTCGTTGGTCCTATGGCTCGTCCACATATACCGGCCAATGATTTGCTGAGTGTGTGTTTTGTCTATAGATGAACAGTTTTTGTCTATAGACGAATGTCTTCGGATATTTACGGTTTTTTCCGGTAAATTTCTGGTATACATTTTGGGCTCCATAGCTGACGACTTTAATTATATTTTGAATATTAATTAATCATGGACCATTTGAAGCCATTTTGTGTGAATAATTACTTTAAACTAGTTAAATTTTCTTTATTTTTTTATTTATATAATCTATGCCCTAAGTGCATATATAAAATCTGTGCGCTCGGGCGAATGTTGGGCCAACGACTCGCAGAGTCATTGATCGGCATATGTGGACGTGCCATGATATTGACATATCATTTACTTTTTTTTTAAATTTTTGTTTTCCGTTTCGATTGCGTTCCGTTTCACTAAGTTATTATTTTATATTCTTCCATTGTAAGTTCATTTAAAAAAATCACCCAAAAAGTTACGCAAAAGTTACATTTTAGGACAAGTAACGTAAAAGTAACGCAAAGGGTCAAAAAGTAACGCAAAACGTTACAAAAGTAACGCACTGGCAACGCTGGATTACCGTCTTGATATGGCCTACCACGAGTAGGAGTGCTTTGGTTTAGAGGAATAAAGTTGTCCGACATTATAACACCACAGCCACCAGAGTCTTCGAAGTAATTTCGAACTGAAGATTAATAATAATTTTATAAATCAATATCGTGAATATTTATTGCAAAGAAATTCAGTAAAAATCTAATACTATCTGATCTGTGTAAAAATCTGCAATTTTTATTTAAAATTTACATCACAAATCACAACGTCAATGTCAAATTTATGTAAAATGTCAATGTCATGTTTAGTGTTGTCCATTACAAAACCTAAAACTCCGTATATAATTGAAAAATACTTCACACGTATTCTCGTATTAGAGCATTACTAATGATATTATGTCATAAATCATGAATGGATAAATTTTTATATCACGTTTTCGGGTAGGTTTTTTGAAAAATTACTTATCGCATGCACAATATAAAATAAAAAATAATTATATAAAATATTATACTCTTGCTACTAAAATAAATACCATTTTAACTAAGCAAGTTAGGTATTACAAATGGCAATATCTGTAATGACAGTGACATTGGCAATCATAAATTATTGACATTGACAGAAGTGATAGGGATTTCAATCATTGCAATCGACATTAATCGACTATCGAAAAAAGGAATCGAATTATAATATTATTCACAAAACAACTTGCTGGGGGCCTAGACAAGCGCCGATCGTTTGTCGCTATCGCTAAAAAAATGTACTGAGATGACATTCGTTATCGATAAACAAACGACAACGACTGTCATCTCAGTACATTTTTTAGCGATAGCGACAAACGATCGGCGCTTGTCTAAGCCCCCAGATTCTAAATTCTAAATGTGAACAAAACATTTTAAACCTGAAAACACTTTATATATAAATATTCTCTAATACCATCCTATCAACAGTGGACATTCTGTCTGGCTGTTTTAAAATAATCGACTTAACCGATTAAATCATTCGAACTTATAATTATTATATTAGAAGTGGATAATGAGCATCACTAGTTTATGTCAAAATTTCATCGTAAGCTGGGGCTTTTGTTGAGGAATTGATTTATTTTTATCGAAAATAATGTCGCTCTTATGGATTTCTTCCTGTATTTAGTACAACAAAATATATTTTAGTTGGAATATCCGATTAGTTGGTGTAGCAAGATGTGGATTCCATCTAAATCGCCAAAATTGGCTGTCGGTAAGTTGACGTTTTTTATTCGATCAGCATTTACGCCGCTCGGAGCTCAACATCCTGCCAATTACAGCGGAAGCATAATATCGTCCTATGAATTTTAACTATCACAAATCAGGAAATAATCAGTGCACATAATATGCTGAGATTTATTACTGGAACATATCTTTATGACCTGAGAACTCAGCATCTTAGAAGCCTTTGTTATTGATTGGTGACAATCCTGTTTTGTTTTTTTTATTGTATTTTTCCAGAGAATGTTATGAGTAATGTACTCATTAGAATAATAAAAAAAAAATGTAAGTTGTACCTATAAATGTTAAAATAAATGTTAAAAATATTTCTAGCATAGTTTCATATGAATGATGAATGAGTAGTTATTTTAATTCAAAAATAATTATTATTTAAGGAAATGGCTAAAATGAAATGCTTAAAATGAAGTCCACACCACTTTCTTTAAGTTGGTTAAAAATACAATATTAGCATTAGGTATATAAAAATAGTAATATTCAAAGAATAGTCATCCCATGCAATATTACAGAAAATACATTACATTATAGCATGTAAAGAATAGAATACAACTATTTAAATTGCCCGTAAAATCATCAGGTTTAATATACCTACATTTTATCAGTATACGTTAATAATATGAGTGATGAATGTGTTTATTATTCCAGCCGTTTATAACTGGAAGGGGGATGTGAGATCTGGCTTGCCTCTGGAGATTGGTGAAACTGTGCAAATATTGGAGGAAAATGGAGGTATAAAATAAATTTTATGTTTTTTTGTCTAGTTGTCACCTAATGTTCTTATCTACTTCGGATCCAGTAATGAAATGTATGTGAAGTTGCTACATCACTACATATTCTGAATTCTTTTACTGATTATACATACCGGCTGCATCTAAGCTTAACCAACAGTCCCTGGTGCAGCTATATTTGTGTGTTTTGCCATAACATTTATTATTTATTTTATTTACAGCATTGTATAAGGAGTGTATGTTTTTATAATATAATCTTTACAATCTTCTAGTCTATGAATGCTTCTGTGTGCCTTCGGGCAAAGGCCTCCTCCCCCATTTACTAGCATCAAATAAAATTTAAAAATATATCCCTACATTGTGAAATAAAATGGATAAGGTGTATATGTATACCAGATTTGCCAAATTGGTTCATACAATAATTTCTAAATAACATAACAAATACTTGATAAACTCCTTGATGAAGTCAGAACACTAAGTTTTAACATGTTGCTGCATTCTGATCTCAAAAACACTGTGGTTTTTGAGATCAGAACGCAAGTGCTGAACAACACAAACATTGTGGTTTATCAAAGGATTTTTCCTTACAAAGTTAATTTCAGGCCTCTAGGTTAGTTCTACAAAACGCCGCCGCACCCAATGTATTA
Source organism: Hemithea aestivaria (assembly GCA_947507615.1). Classification (NCBI taxonomy): domain Eukaryota; kingdom Metazoa; phylum Arthropoda; class Insecta; order Lepidoptera; family Geometridae; genus Hemithea; species Hemithea aestivaria. The sequence continues at coordinate 14,001,155 of OX382325.1, read as the reverse complement.
AAATTTATTTAGTACAACTTATAAAATTAAATTTCAGGCTGGTACAGAGGCTTCAGTTCAAAGAGCAGATCAACGTGGGGCATATTCCCATCATGTGTGGTGTCCATACGACCGTGTACCGTGAAAGGTACAGGTGCTGCTGCCATAGCTGAACTGAAAGATGATGCTTTAGTTCGGGAAATTGCCTGCGTCTTGAGAGAGTGGGCCCGACTTTGGAAGAAACTTTATGTGGTTGGTATCTTTTTTTTTCTCCTGTTTATTTATATCTGCAATCGGCTCTGTAGCCTTTATCAGATGCGTTCTCGGGAGATAGTGGAGAAGTTTGAGGCTATTCAGCAATAGCGTCAATATGCCTGTTTGCTTGTGTTACTTTCTCTGGTCCAGGCCCAGTATATGACACCTTTTTAGGCGCTTTAAAAAAAAAAGTATGTTGCGGTAAGATAGAAATAGCCATATATGGCTATGATATCATAATTATGTTACTAGGGATATAATTATGAGCTGGAACTTAGTAATATGGTTGGAGCTAAAGTCCGAAGTGCGGCTACTACCGGAATAGGTATACATATATGATGAATTGTGAACCATGTAATACGAACAAGTCATAAATGGCCATTGTAATAACTGTTCAAACCTTACCTAACCTACTGATGTCGGACTGCCCTAAACTTCGTCCAATAAAGTCAAGTTTTCCATAGACACATTTTGTTGACATCTAACTAATTACACTTAGGTACTTAACTTGGTTAACCAACAGAGAAGTCTAGTGACTTTGGGCTTTAGCCGTGACATATGATTATGTTCCTAGTATGATAGTAATCAATTGATTCCTTATAACTAAGTTCCGGCGCATAAATATATCCCTAGTAATATAATTATTTTTTTTTTTTTTTTTTTTTTTCTCTCCTTTTTTTTTTTTTATATATCTGCAATCGGCTCTGTAGCCTTTATCAGATGCGTTCTCGGGAGATAGTGGAGAAGTTTGAGGCTATTCAGTAATAGCGTCAATATGCCTGTTTGTTTGTGCTACTTTCTTTGGTCAAGACCCAGTATATGCCACCTCTTTAGGCGCTTTACGGTTTGTTGGTCGTCTAGCAGTTCTCTGGCCAAGGTGTTGCTATGGTGGTCCAGCCGGTTTTTATATTTCTTGCTATAGTTCGCTACTTCTTCCTTCACCGTTGGCATTTCAAGATACTCATGTATTTCAGAGTTTTTGACGAACCAGTGTGCACAAGAAATGATTCTGAGGGCTATGTTCTGAAATCTCTGTAATATTTCGAGGTTGGAGTTGCTAGCAGATCCCCACAGTTCTATACCGTATGTCCATACAGGCTTTATAACAGACTTGTATACAAGCAACTTGTTGCTAAGCGAGAGTCGAGATTGTCGGCCTACTAGCCAGGAAAGACTTTTAAATTGCAAGTTGGCTGCTGTTCTCTTGGCTTTTATATGGTTTGCCCAGGTCAGTCTCCTGTCTAGGTGTAGACCTAGATACTTAACAGTACTATTTGTTGGTAGAGCTTTGCCTTCCATGCAGACAGGTCCGCAGTCTCCTTTTCGAAGTGCAAATGTTACTTGGGTTGATTTGGAGACACTTGGCTTTATTCTCCATTTCTGTAGCCACAAATCTATTTTGTCCAGTTGGATCTGTAGCTTTTCAGATGCTTTCATTGGATCCGTGTCGCTTGACAGACATGCGGTGTCGTCGGCATACGTTGCTGTTACTACTCCCTGTGTCTCAGGCAGATCTGCCGTGTATATGGAATATAACACCGGGCCCAAAACTGAACCCTGTGGTACGGATGCTTTAATGGGATATAGTTCTGAGTATTCTTCACCATATTTTACTTGAAACTTCCTTTCTTTCAGATACGATTTTAAAATCATGTAGAATGTGTTTGGAAGTTGTATTTTCAGTTTATAGATAAGACCCTTATGCCAGACTCTATCAAATGCTTGTTTTATGTCTATGAACACAGCAGAGCAGTATTCCTTTTTTTCAAGTGATTGCCTGATTGTATGGACCACTCTATGTACTTGCTCTACGGTTGCATGTTTCTCTCTAAAACCAAACTGATGGTCCGGTATGGTTTTGTTTTCTTCTAAAACAGGTTTTAGTCTTTGCAGCAGGACCTTTTCAAAGACCTTCGACAAAATTGGAAGCAGGCTTATCGGTCTATACGAGCTAGGTTCAGTAGCTGGCTTTCCAGGTTTTGCGATCATGCATATTTGTGAGATCTTCCACAGTTTGGGGTAGTAATGTATTCTAAGGATTGCATTAAATAATATCGTTAAGAATACGATGGTCTTTTTAGGTAATTGTTTTAAAACTTCCCCCGTTATTAGGTCAAATCCCGGTGCTTTTTTGTTCTCTAGGTTGTTGATCATTATTTTTAATTCCCTGGGAGTGACAAGTGTCAGAGGTGGTGATAGCTGCTGATCACTATTGATCATGCGATCTACTTCATCCTCGAATTCCTCCATAGAGGAGTTGTTAGGGGTAAAGATTTCACTAAGATGCTTAGCAAAGAGCTCAGCTTTTTCCTTGCCACTCCTAGCCCATGGCTCATCGGTGTTTAGCCTTATTGGTGGGATATGATTTTGTGGCCTTTTGAAGTCTTTTGTGATTTTCCATAGGGAATAGTTGTCCTTTTTTCGAGATGACAAAGTTGATAACTTATGTTGAAATGTTTCATTTTCATTGTCTTTTATTAGTTCTTTAAGTTCTCTGGACGCTTTATTATATTTTGCTATGTCTCTGCGTGATCTACTTTGTTGTAACTGCCTTCGTAGCTTCCTCTTTTCTGCCAACTTTTTTCGTATTTCCAGAGGGACATTACTTTTAGTTGCATGGCTGTCATTTAGAGTCGGAGTAGCTCGCCATGCGGCGACCTGTATGAGGTTTGTAATATAGAAGGTTGCGTCGTCTATGTCTTCCTCTGTTTTAAGTTTCACCTTGAGCTCTGTTTCGTTGTCTAGATATTTAGCAAATGCTTCCCAATCTGTTTTATGATTATATAAGGTTGGCATTCGAGGTTTGCTAATTATCGTCGCACTGAATGTCGCTATGATAGGTGTATGATCCGATACCGAGTCCAGAGAAGAAACCACGTCAAAGTACATTTCCGAAAGTCCCTTGATTACGAAGAAGTCAACTAGGTCAGGGGTTTTGTTGACGTCTGTTGGCCAATAGGTGGGTTCATTAGTTCCTAATGTGGTAAGTTTAAGATGGTCCACGCTCTTTTTAAGTTCACGCCCCTTGGTGGTTGTCAATCTGGAACCCCAGCTAGTATGTTTACAATTCCAATCTCCACCACTTATGAATCTGCTTCCCAGACTTTTAAAGTAGCGGTCGAAAGTATGCTGCTTGGGATTATGTTTCGGTGGACAGTAGACGGCGCTGACATTAATAGGGCCACTTTTCTCACAGATAGTAACTGTTGTGGATTGCATCCAGTCCTCTTGAAATTGGCTATGAAGGTAATGTTTTATGTTGTTTTTTACAATAACAGCAGAGCCACCGTGTGAGGTGTTGTCTGGGTGATTAGTGTAGTATGTTTTGTAGTGTTGCAATTGGATTTTTTTCTGATCATTAAGATGGGTCTCAGAGATTAAAGCAATGTCAATTTTGTTAATTTTTAATAGAATGTCTAATTCCTGTTTGTTTGGCATTATACCATTTATGTTCCATGCTGCAATTCTTAGAGAAAACATTATGAAAGTTTACTGACGAGTGTGACTAGTAGGTTTGTCAAGGTGCTTAGCTGATTAATCAGCATGTCAATTCTTTCCGCCTGCGAGAATATAAGTTCTTCTAGATTTCTTTGGTAATGTTCTTGCGAATTATTTTCAGATTCTAATAATTTTAGTTGTGTTCTTTGTGGCTTTTGACCAACTGCGTTTAACATAGTGTTCTCTGACTGAGGCTTTGGCTGTCGAATATTGTGTTGTTCACTTTCTTTGCTAACGTTTTTAGTACGTGTCTGTTTTGTTCTTGCTATGTCAGTTTTTAACTTTTGAGTCAAGTGTGCTAAATTTTGTTGTATCGCTGATTGGGCTTTCTTTTGAGTTTTCTTTAGAATTTCACTATATTGCTCATTTTCGTCAATTAGGTTGAGGTTAGGTATTTGCTTAATAGTATGTTGACTATTTGAGGTTTCATCCGGGCAAGGGGAGGTCATTATCGGTGTAGTGACAAAGTTGTTCATGGGAGTCCTGGGCCGTTGGGTCGTATTCATGGGTTGGCGGGGTCTTGGTTTATTGGCCGAGTTTTTCTTAGATAGTATTTCCCTGTATACTTGACATCCCTTATAGCTCGCTGGATGGCTTCCTGAACAGAGTGCGCATACGGCTGGAGTATTTCTATCTTGGGTACACTTTGTGGTTTCATGTTCCCCTGCACATTTCACGCATCTGTAAGGTCGCATGCAGTTATTTTTACTATGTCCATATTTTTGGCATCTCTTGCACTGTACAATTGTGTTTTTTCTTTTTGGGTCTTCTATAAGTACTCTTTGGTTATAGATGACCCTTATGTCTTTAATGTTTTTGTTATTTTCGTGGGGCGCTATATTTACGAAGAACGTATTAAGCTGCTCCTTTGTTCCTGGTTTACGAGCAGTAACAATTTCTCCTTGTACGGTATTCCCGGTTTTCTCTATAGCACTTATTATTTCTTCTTTAGGTGTGCTATAATGAAGGTGTTTGATAACAATTCTTACACATTTTTTATCTTTTTGAGTAAAGGTATACCCTATTAACCCTTTTTCTCTAATTCTCTCTATCATAGTTTTGTATGCGTCGACAGTATTTGTTGATATAACAATTTTGTTTCCAGAGACTGCTCTATAGGTGAAATCCTTTATGTTTATCACTTCTTCAATAAGTTGGGTTAGTTTACGGAGGTCTTTTATACCATATAGAATAATTGCTGGAGGTTTTGGTGTCCGTTTAACTGTTTCCTGATCTTTGACGTCAACATCTAGTAGAGAGAAACTGTTACTGGTGTCTATTGGTGTTGTTTGTGAGGTCAGGTTAATGTCCTGAATAGGACTAGTTGTAATACCTCTCATCTTGTTGGCTAGTTGTTGTCGGTTTTGTGTTCTCTTTGCCTGATTCTTCCTGGCATCATTATCCTCAGGTGAGTGATTGCGCTTCTGTGTTGGCATTCGTTGCCATTGTGCATTTGAGTCTATTTCGGTGGTGTCACTGAGTGATGCAGATCTTTGTCTGTTGAATAGGCCTGGGTGGAATACTTGTTGGACCAATGTCGTCTTGTTGGTTGGTTTTTGGAGATCCATGTGATGCAAAACATTGCCCCCCCCAGAATACGTGGGGCAGCCTGAGCTGGGCTCAGGGAGGGATTCTCCAGTGCTAGCGCTCCTGGTACCCTCCTGGGGTAAACTCTCTTTTTGCTTTGCTTCCATAGTTGTGATTTTTTTTTTTGGTTTGGGTTGTCTTCCCAAAGTTTAGGAAAGTTATACCTTGTTGCTTTCCCAAGGCAACAAGTCCACACTTTTTGAGGGGATTTACCCCCTCAAGGTCTGTGGAGGCCTACGGGTTATTTACCGCCGCCCATGCTCGGCGTTGGCAGCTCATTTCGCACCACCCAGGGGGCACGTGTAGGGTGGGCCTTCGGAAAGGTGGGACTCCTACGGACGCGAGCTGCCACTACCCCCCTAATATAATTATGAAACATCTATTTCTATCTTACTGCGACATGTACACTTTGCAGTCAAAATTACCACTTCCATATCAGCCTTATCTACTTTTTTTGCTTACTGTTACCTTTAACATGGGTGGTGCTTGAATCATCTTTTATAGATGCGAAAGGCCAGTACTGATGATTTACAATTATTTTTATGAGCTGAACTTGTTAAAATACTAGTTAAATATACTAGTTGTGCCTCACAGTTTCATGCGTATTGCGTATAGGAACATCCTAGTCCCATGAGAAAATAGGTGTAAAGACTGGCCTAGGCCTAGGTTTCCTACATCAAAATACTGAGTTTTATCCCAATTTGTGTAGTGATTTTTGCGTGAAAGAGCAACAAATCAAAATCACTTATAAGACAAATAGCTAGTTTTCATTTTCCATTAAGAAAACCTGTCAAAATGAATGTGATCATAGAACATGCAAACGAATTTGTAAAAATTGGTTTGCATGATATGAGTATAATATAGGTAGAGGAGCTAATCTCCATCTCATTATTGATTCTAGCAAAGTAGATAAAACTTCAGCTTTCTAATATTGGTAGGATCTTTAAACTTGTTTTTTATTACTAGTGTGTTTGGAATGCGTTTTAGGAATGTCAGTTTATCTACGTACTACCATACCATTACCATTACCTTACCATTTTTTTATTTAAGTTTTTCTTTTTATGTATAAAAATGTTTTTTTGGTCTTAATGTTGTATGTAAAATATTATGTATTGTTTTTTTATGTCATTATGTATATTGTTAGCCTGGCCGTGATGTCACTGCCGTCGGTGCCAGCGGAAGACCAGCGTAGGTCCTTTTTTGAACCTACATATGCTGAGCTGGGGCCTTTGCGGCAAATGTTATATATAACATTTGCCGCAAAAAGGCCCCAGCTCAGCATATGTAGTGTATATACCCAGTAAAACACAGTAGATAAGTATATATACTTATCTACTGTGTTTAACGTATATACCTTAATGTTGTCCTAAATAAAACTTTTTCTTTCTTTCTTTCTGTACTGTATGCCTATGTGTTATTCCAGGGTCTAAGCTATTTCTATACGAAATTTCAACTCAATCGGTCCACCTGTTTAGGTGTGATTTGTGATAGAGTAACGAACAACATCCATAGATTCTTACAAACTTTTTCATTTATTACTTTTTTTTCGGTTTACACCATTTACCTTAAAACATTCTGTATATAAAGTGTATTTACTATGTCTGCTACATTATGTTCTTAGTAAAACTATGAATCACAGAGCCCAGAGATAACTTCCTTTGTTTACCTAACTATGGTACCTATACATCAACAAAATTCTGAGAGGTCATAGACTGTCAATATGCCAATCATTGTGTATATTTTGAAGGAAATTTAGTTGTATATATAATAATGTATAGTTAAGACTATGTTTAAACACTGAATACTAAATTAATTTCAAGGAAAAATATCAGACATAATTTGAGTCCTATTCATTATCCATTTCATTATCGATTCATGCTTTTCATGCTCTTCAAAAAACGCAGAACGCATTGTATGTTTTCCGCAGTTGAAGCGTTAAATGAAATTTTACGCCTCTTTACCTAAATGTACCATAACATCTATGCAAATATAATGTAGATAATGTAATCATGAAAATCTGAAGGCCAGAACCAAACTAATAGAATATCTTCTTTTAAAATTAATATATTTTTTAGAAGGCCAAGATTTCGATCCTTGTTTCTACAGTTCAGTGGTTTATCCACTAATTGAAGGTTTACTGAATACCAAGCTTAAAGCTAGCTGGACTCTGGAGATAGCTTAGAGTCTGGAATAACACATAGGCTACAGTATAGCGGGTAAAATCGCTAGACGCAGCTAGTAACAAAATAAAATTAAAGTCACAAGTTTCATTACTTGATACTTGCTCGACCGATTTCAATGTCTGGAACCACCTAGAAAACAAATAAAAGAAAGAAACCCATTTATTCGACGGTAAAGAAAGGACGGAAATGAGGTACCTACCTATATAGATAGATAGATAACTCTTTATTGGAACACAGAAAAATATACAGAAATAAACTTAAAAAATAAAACACAATATTATAATCTATGTGTTACAATTGGCGGTCTTATCGCTAAAAAGCGATCTCTTCTAAACAACCGTGCAGGGAGAGGAGAATATTGCTATTTACATGGGTTATAATTAACATTTTTTATTTTTCACAGGAACGTGAAACGTACAGATTCAGTGCTGTAGCGAAAGTGATGCGAGAATTACTCAGCGGTCGCAGAGCTTTGTTAGCTGGCACGTTGACGCAGGACCAAACCAGAGCGCTCAGGTTGAAGCTCGTTGCCAAACTGGACTGGGGAAATCGGTGAGTTTTTTATTACGTTTTTTAGAATATAGAATTTTTCCAGCATGATTATCATCCCCAACCACCAACCCATCTGAGATTACGCGATGGTTTGAAGTCGCACTCGGCGTTCTAGTTCCTGGGTCAATTTCGACGTTTTAATGTGATTCTTCAATAGTTAACCTATATGGTAGAATTAATCCTTCAGTGAACTTCGTATCGGAATAAGGCTGTTATTGTACTTTAGTTTTCAACCTGTATCATAGATGTCCTTTGGAGAATCATCAGAGATGTGTGTGTAGACAGTAATGAGGTAGATAGGTCCTAGCTATCTATCTATCTAAAGTTAGTCCTAATTTTGACAAAGGTAAAAGAGTTCCGTGTCGTTCATTTGTAAGACTGTATGCTTCATTAGTTACTTATGTGTGCCAGTGAAGTTTTAGGAACAAGGAAGACAGATGGCGCTGGTCGCTCTTTAGGAGACTAGTGTGCTTTTTGAAATAAGTCTCTTAGACGGGGCGCCACAATCGCGCGTTTTAAAGTTACAATTTCAATAGATTTTTTACTCCTCATATATTTATTTCTTAATTATGTAGGTATCTACTATTTGCCTTATTGCCTAATAAATAAAAATAATTTTGATATTAAATATTATATTTATCAATTAAATTTAATTAAGTTCCGTTAGTTTCTGGGAATTCTTTCATGAAAAGTACTCTTACCTTGTTTTAGGTGATTTCTTTCCTCAGAATATTATGTTATGTTATACATATCCATCTCCTTTCTTTAGTCGAGTCTTTGATTTGATGTAATCACGATATAATTGTATTTAGTTTATTTAGATATTTGTCAATAAAACAACATTATAATATTTTATTCGTATAATTGAAAATACTAACTACAAGTAAAATACAGCGGGTGTCATTTTAACAGCAGTCTTCCAGTTCAATCAGGAATGATTTGACAAAATAAATGTATCAAAGGAAATGATGGAAGACTTATCTAAGACGTATGAAAATAATTCTTAAAGTAAATGCCACTATGGCAATATTAATGAGAATTCCAGAATGGCACTTGAACCCCAAATATAAAATTGGCCCCTCTTTATAACTATTCAAATGCAGATTTTTATCATTCATTCACTAAATCACAAAATATGCTTATATCTTCACATTAACATTGGGTTATTAAATGTTATCACGTAAAGTGTAATTTCGTTCATTCTTGGTATACTTTTTATGTAAAACATGCAATAGAAAAATATAACTTACGAATAAGTTTTTATTAAAACTTAATACATAATAATATATTTCTTCATAATATGTATAATGTATGTGTATAAATGTTTTCAAAAATTGAAAATATAGTATCTAAGAAAATACATTTTATATTTAAAAGCTTTTGTACTTAAACTAAGATAGTCTGAATTTACTTTCAAAGACTGTTATTAACCTAAATTTATTTATCATTCATACGAGACCGTCCATAATACAATAATTATAATTTATCTATCTAGATACCTGACCAAAATGCTTAAAAACTGACAATATTTGAGTTAACAATATCTAAATATTACTTATATTTAATAGTGAAGGCCTTTGCACTCGCCGGTTCTTTTCATAGCGTAGGTTATTGATGTTAATTACCCTCATGGGCCACCCATTTTTGAAGAATTTTCACGATATTACAACTGGGTATTGAATCTACCTTTGTTAATAGATAAGAGCTATTACGCGACTCGTTTTATGCAAGGGCCCTTAGTTAGTATTATTGTCAATTTAGGCACTAAAACTATGGCATAATGTACCTACTAATTGTTTCCTTCACAATATGGATTTAAAACTACATAATGTCTTTTGATGACTATATAAAATCTATTATAAGTAGTACCTATCTATAACTAAAATATTTAATATCAAAAAATGGGAGTAAAGACTACTACTAGAAAATGAAAGCAGAAAATTGATACAAAGTTAAAATACAAAGTTTGAGATTAAACGCTGTCTTGGCAAGTAAAAAATCAAGTGTTTAATTAATTAGTTTATTAAAAAAAGGAATGTTATCTTTCTATTTACTAATAAGATATGTACTTTCATGTCTATGCTAGTGCATTCGGTGTCCATTTATCAATAAAAATAAAATTTAATCACACTTATTCTATATCCGAATGTTTAGTACACTCGGTCATCAATAAAATGCCGGTCTACTATTAGGTGGCAGTCGAAGAGAGCAAAAAGAAAATTCGAGAACTTAGCTCCTAAGAGATCCTTAACACTAATATTTCGTAGATCACTATTTAGGCACAATACTTCAGGCAGATTCCACTTTATCGTTGACCGAGATCAGGAGGATTGAAGAAACCAAAATTTATGAAAAATATATAAAAATTTTGATATTTGATGGAATATTCCAATTTTTAATATGTCCTGTCTCGGCCAACGCAAAGTGTCGTCAACTGCCGTCCAAAGCAAACCTACTTAAATTTCCTAAAACAATTTCGACAGAACTATTAAAATTGGACTCAACAGAATCCTGTCTTCGTACACTTTTTGAGTTTCGTACCTAATCTTTTTTTTTTTATGTGGTGAAGTAGAAGACGAGCAAGACGCTCTCCTGATGTTAAGAGATAACGGCTGCCCATAATCAGTACAGTGCTACTTAGGATTTCACAAATTATGTGAAATTCTAGGAGCACTGCACCAACGCTTCTTACTCAAGAGTCATAAGATGTTAAGACTCTTTAGCCCAGTAATTTCACTAGCTACAGTGCCCTCCTACCGGAGCACAGTAATGTTTGCACACCACTGCTCAGGCGGTAGAATAACTGGCACTGTTGGGGTACCCACCTAGACGACCTCCTGCAAAGGAAGTCTACCCCCGGATCGCTTATGTCTCGGTTTCCTTAGCGTATTTGTCCATGTTCGGGTATATAGGAGCCATTTCGAGAGTAGACGGGGCAGAAGGTGGGTTGGAGCCAAGGTGGAGTCTTCTGCAGAGCTCGTCCAATACCTCGCCGAATATTCTCAAAGACATGTTTTGGCCAAGTAGATGTAGCAGTAGGAAATCTCCCACCTGGAAACATAGAAAAATACACCTTAAACTATGAGTCATAGGGCACATAATTCTTCTTCATGCTATGCTATATTTCTTTCATTATCCACAATGCACAGTCCGTCATTTGCTGTAGTCCTTGACCTTCAATGTTCATGCGAGGGGAATGAATGCACATGAATGGAGTGACGTTAGCGATGATTGATCGAGCCAATTAGTGCACCTGCTTCATGTGACTGCTATAAATGGTTAAATAATTGCTATTGTAAAGTAATCTTAGACAAAGACTACTATTTAAGTACAAGTGGACGTTGAAACAAGACACATCCCTATGACCTTCTGTATAAGTAATCTTTTTTTATCTATCACCGCCCGCATCTATCCAATATTGTATATAGGACCCCTCGTGTCACGTTGAGTACCTACCTGTAGATCTCTTGTACTTCCTGATACCGTTTATATCTCATCCAGCTCTTTGAGGCCTTGACAATATCATTTTCTTCATTAATCATTAGTTGATATCACAAAAATAGAGATAAACTTCCTTACCTGGGTCTTTCTTACGAGTGCTTCAACGCCATTGGGACTGCCAAATCTGAATCGTCGCTTCAGAATAGTTTCGCGGGTGCTAGGCATGATAATAACAGCGGCGGAGTAGACGATCGCCAGTCCAGATACAACGGCAAGGATGATAAACCTGGAAAATACATATTCGATATATGAAAATCTAGTACTTTATGGGAAGAATAACAAACTTTGCAAATGTACCTACTGCATCTTAGACTATTTACATATAAACCTTAACTTTGTTTTGGGACCATATAAGAGCAAGATAACATAATTTTTGTTATAACATGGTAAGAATTATAATAAAATGATGTATCGTGATTTGTTGTTTATGATGACGTAAGATGTGATAAATTACGACAAACACATACATAAGAATGCCAGAAATGTACTCAGGTTAAATGTTGAGGCTAAATTGATAATTGAAAATGATTAGGGTACACGTTAGGTCATGCACAATTGGACGTAATTGTGGCCTATAATTTTAATAAGCCATACTTAGTTAGCGTAAGAATAAGATCTAGAATCCACTGGAATATATTCTATCGGTAAAGGTTAAACTTATAGCACATAGCGGTAGCCCTGTTAGATATAATAGAATCAATAAGTACTAGATAAAATTGACTTGTAAGTGCTGCATTTTTTTAAGTTATGGAGTTATGTTGCCTAGTGCGACAAGATCGCCGATTGTTTGTTTAGCATTAAGATATCTAGTCAGTAAGTTTCTTAGTAATTATTTGGTATGCAATAAAGTATTATTCTATTCCATCTCTGCTCTCTTTCCCATTTTGCGTGTTTATTTAAAGCAATCCATGTCTTTATAGTAGTCTAGTACAAATTTGAATAAATATGACCTGTATGGTAAGCTAGTCTAGTCTGTAAGTCTAGGAACAATAAATTCCCCTATAGGGTAATGTTACGTCTGAGTATCAACTTACCAGAACCACAGGAAGATGAAGATTTTCTCATTGAGAATGTTCAAGGCTAACACACAGAGAGCGTCGTGCGTCTGAATCGATCCAGAAGCACCGAACTTGTGGAATGTACACTTGGTTACTCTGGGGAACACTTCAATCTGAAAAAAAAAAGGAATGAGAACTGAGTATTCTAATTATGCTTTACCAGCTGCGCTCAGCAGTTTACCCGCTGTACTGCTACTTAAAGTACAGCTGATAAAACCTATGTTATCCCAGGGTCTAACATGAAGTCCCATATACCACCCCGCGCCCTCCGGCGTGGGGTGATGATGCGTAACGCAATTTTCCTGAGTCAAAAAAAAGGTCTAAGTTATCTCTATACCAAATTTCAGCTCAATCAGTCCACTCATTTAGCCGTGAAAGAGTAACAAATATACTTCCAGACATCTATTGTTACAAACTTTCACGTTTACAATATTAGTAAGATGTTATTCGTATGACCTCTAATCATATGCGGAAGGATGGAAATCCTTAGCCTTAGCCCTGCACTGGGATTCAATATGCATTAATTATAATATGTCGGACTAGCTACCCACCCTCGCTTTGCTCTGAGTACTTTGCATTAAACTCATATAACCATTATAAATTATACGTATGGACCTTTCTCGTAAAAATCTGTCTATAGATGAAAACAACGTTAAAATTTGTTACGTACGATACTCGTAGTTTAATGAGAAGCGATTTTCTCTTAGACTATACATATGTAGGGAAGACTATTACTGAAAACAAAATAAAGACATTACGAACATTCTTATGCAAATATTGGAGTCACTGTTCTGTGTGAAACCTTCTGGTTTATTATCGTTAAAATAATTAACATAAACAAAACTAACGTCAATGTTTATCATGGTTAGCGTATGAGATATTGGATGGAACACATGCATTTTGCCTCCAACTAAACAAACAGTATGATATTACTAGCTGCGCCCAGCGGTTTTACCCGCTGTGTAGCCTATGTGTTATTCCAGGGTCTAAGCTATCTCTATACCAAATTTCAGCTTAATCGGTCCACCCGTTTAAGCGTGAAGAAGTAACAAACATACACACTCACAAACTTTCCTATTTTTAACATTAGTGTGATTCTATAAGATCTAAATGGATCATAAAACTTACCATAGGGTCAGTTCTTTGCTCCTGGTTCATATCTGAGAATTTGATGACGTCGCTGCCGTAGGTCAAGAAAGCACCTCCGAGGAAGGTGTCCAAGAAGAACATGTTGCCGACCTAAAATATACGAGTAATTAAACTTAATTAACTTAATCATTTACGTTAATATCATAGTATGAACTTAATTAACTTAATCATTTACGTTAATATCATAGTATGGGAATTTAGTTAATTTAGTACACAACACACACACATAAGTGAAATTGAAAAAATAAATATTAAACAAGCTTTTATTATGTATTAGTATCAGCACTCGTCAAAACGAATCAAATGCGCCCAAACTCGATGGTGTTGTTGGTAGATCAGCTCGATGAAAATAATATTTCATTGTCATCCCATTTATACAAGCATGCAATATTTCAGCAGATCAAATTAAACGTGAAAAATTTTATTACAGACAAGTGAAAGTAAATAAAAGCTTGTAAATAGAGTTATTGTCATCGTTTAAAAACCGTAATTCGTACGACTGATTTCAATTTAGTCGCACAAGGTTATTGATAAAGCTATTTACATTTTAATTTTAATAGGTCAAAGGTGTCTGATTATAAATTAATACTTACGACGTTGATGAAGTTGAGTACTTCGCAGAAGAAATACCCGAATGAGTAGGAGTTGTGCATGTGGAGAGTATCCATCAGGTACTGGACGAGACGATTCTGAAAAAAAGATCAAGAAAGAAGCCGGTTTAACTTGGGATTTAACACAGATATAATTTTTATATGGGACAAAGTTTACTATAAATGCGACACGGCTGTACTTCACGTAAGTAAAGAGAGACAGGAGCGTGGTTGAGACATATCTCAACAAATAATTACGTGATATACACCCGTGTTGCATTTATAATGGATAACACTCACGGTAGTTTCCAAAATCGTAAAGTATTGTTTACATGTTATATGCAGAAATTAGAAAAGAAAAATTTGTTCTCAAGAAGATATGTAGATAATATGTTGGTATTTGAAAATAGTTGCTTTTTCTTTAACACTGTAACCTTTAACAAATATTATTAGAAAGTTGACGATCATAACGACATTTGGGAGTTAAAATGTTTTTCATTGTCGGTAGGTGTCGATACACGATGATCATTTAGGCGCTATTGCAGAGTGAAAAAGCTGCAAGTTCCAGTTGCTGCAATAGGTACTTAGTCTGCAAAGCACCTTAGTCTTTCCATGTAAACAACATTGTAAACGAGCCGCACATAATAAAATAATAATTCGCATGTTCTCAATATACACGCCTTATTAGAAACATCGTGGCCCATTAAATGTGTACATATCTCAATTGAGCTAAGAAACGAGATATGTAAGCTGAACTCGCTAATTGACTCCTGATTAGACAATTTACAACGAACATGATAACAAATTATATGTTTAGCATGATCATCATAATCTGGTGAGAAATAAGGTAATGATCATTACAAGCTGGTGTCATTTAGAAATACTCATCATCAGCAGCCCACGTTCGGCCACTGCTGGACATAGGCTTCCTCTATAGCACGCCACTCAACTCAATCCTTCATCTTCCTTCTCCAACCATTCCCAGAGACCTTCCAAAAGACTCGCTCCACCTAATTTATAGTAGGTAGACAATTTGATAAAGATATGACCAGCTGCAGCAGATTTTGTAAGCCAGAAAAGGTCGATCTATAAACTTTTTTGTTTCAGTAGGCCTTGAAATGAACTTTCGCTTGTGAAATTCCACAAATAATAATGAGACTCTAAGACAAATTTGGCACGCTGAAACCTAGACTAATAGCCATCTTGTTATAAGAAATCAGCTGCTCTATCCAATCACTAAACGCATGGGATCAACGCTTAAATATGTACTGGAATACCAATCGTAAAAGTACAAGCACAACGATTGCCATCCCAGTACATTTTCTTAGCGTAAGCGTACACAAGCCTTTGGTGATTAGACGAGGGGCTTCGATCCTCTTAGAACGAGCTACAAAAAGAAGAATATCCAATTTCTAACATAAATCCTCGTCTCACCTTCTCTATAAATACAGAAAAACGAATTACACATTATAAATAAGTGGTCTCCTTTACCTGGCGATTGTTCTTGTCATCGGCCATGCAAGCAGTGGTGCCTCGCATTCCATCGGAGATCAACCGCACCTTGCCCTCTTCCCAGTTCTTCCATATCCAGTGAGGGATGTAGAATAGGATTCCCTGCAAAAGTATATATTATATTAGTCGAATGACTCGAGACTACAGAATCTAGTCTTTTCTTATTTTACTTGAAGGCTTTCTCAATTGAAATCTAGACTGATATTTAAAAATTAGCGCTGCCTAGTAATTTGCGCAATTCGACCTCATTTTCACTCACAGTTCAAGTTCAGTGACATTAGCGGATTTTCAACTGGCGCAATGCGCAATCGCAGACAAAAATGTCTTTAAAAATTAGGGTACAGAAGAAAATCCTATTGTTAAAATTTTTAACGGTAATTTCTATAAAATCAATAACCCAAAATTACGATAAGCATCAACAAAACTTGCAACATTTTGTTTTCGTAATTGCAACATTGAACTGTTGTGTAAGATCAGAGACATTCATACCTATTGCTAAGCCAAATGAGGTTAATAATTTTCATTTATGGCTGTTATAAACCCTTATGTTTTGAGTTTGACCACTGATCATGCTCGTTAAAAACTTTGTAAAGAACAATATGTAGATAGAAGTATATGAACTTAAAAACCAACGTTGGGTCAAAATGCTAGTAGAAATTTGACCAAGGTCTCTTGTAAGCACTTATAGTAAAATATGAGCTGATAAGAATTTTGGTTTCGGTTTTGTAACATTTTTAAACCTCTTTTGGACTAAAGTGGACTTTCACTCCATATTTACTAAGAAAATAATTGGTTCTGTGTCGACATTAGAAATGTTTAACAAACACATAACAGTTAATTGAGTACCGTAAATGTAAATAACATGACTCATTAGGATCACTAGTCATTTCCCAGGGTTTATCAAATTACTCACAGAAGTGTAAATAGTAAGCTAATATGAATAAAATCACATCCTGCAATTTTTATCTATAAATTGTTGCGTTTTACATAAGTGACTATCTGTGCTGTGCTTTACCCGATGTAATGTAGTCTTTGTACTATTTGGATGCAATTCCAAGGTTTACACTCTACATCACCTGTGTAGCAATTTTAGCTCAGTCTGAACAGCCGTTTAGACGTGCAAAAGTGTCTTGATTTGACTAAAAATTGACTTGCAAATGTGCTCCAATGTTGCCTATTTGAATAAATGAATTTTGAGTTTGAAGAGGTAACACACATTCACACAATCATATCTTCGCATTTATAACATTAATAGGGCTGTGAAATGTGATCTTACCTGGAAGAACAGCATAAACGGCACCCACTGATAGTAAGCATGGATACGCTTCTCCTCTTCCACTGGGTTTCCTAACCCAGGGTGCGAGATGCCCTTGTGCGGGGCGTTGGGAAGAGTGAATGTGTATGTAATCCAGCAGTATGTATTCAGTACGTGGCCAGCGATTGCACCGTCGCCTATACACGATATAGGTTCGCCTAAAACAAAAGAAAGAGGAGTTATTTTTTTATTAACCATAGATTAGGATGTTAATCAAGTGTTGATGCTTTTTTTGCTTAAGGTGATGACCGAAACAAAGCTGCCCTAAGTGATGCTTAATATGAACTTAGAATTCACAATGTGTTAAGTGGCGAGAAGTATCTGATTTGAGATGTTTCTCACTTTCCTTGACCTATAATAAATAATGTGACATAATATGAGATAACAATGTTGTAATATCCGGCTAAAGTTCTTCAAAAAGTCATTGGCCAGGGCTTGAATATGGTCTGAATCATCGCTATACCTAGTATTTGCCCGACGAGGATAACTTTATTTAGTCAGTCAATACTCGAATGCTATGATGATGACAGTATAATATTTACACAAAAGGAATATCTAATTAGTCAGGTAAATGGAGAAGGAAAAAGAATAATGTTGCGCAAGTCAGCACTTGGATATGCGCGCTTGTTTTTTGTGGTTATTATAGGAAATTTCGCTGAATCACAGTTGGTGGATTAAAACCGGTATTTCACCTAAGTCAAAAATAAGTAGCCATTAGGTATGTTTAACAAATTGCTAGCTATTAATAGATAAGTGGCAATAAGTGCCATAGTCGCGCAACGTGCTAACTCCAATGCCCTCGACATTGGTGGGATTGCGGAAGAAACCAATATAGAAATAATATCCCTAATGGCATGGCGGTGCAACAGCCCACCTGCAGATATTGCAATGACCATGACTGCAATCAAGGGATATTGTGGTTTCGATTAGATAATAAGGTGGATTGAATAGTGGACAAATTATCTAAATGGCAAGCGTACTTTGTCTGATGTATTTGTAATGAGCTAGCGTGAAGCACTTGGCAAACGTCATGCTCATTTCTTTTATCTTAAGTGACGTTATGCTTTCAAACATAACAGGAAAGTCCAGCAGCGTGTTTTCATAATTACGTATTTCCCTGTTTCCTTCCTAGATAACATTTATTTTATAAATATGAGGCTACTATAAAGATCTTGCTATTTATTTTTTACAACAAATAATAATTATAGAAAACATGAACCTCCAATCTTTTTCGTTAAAATCTTGGGATGGTCATATTTTCTGTTTAATATGTTACTGCTAGCCTTTCCTCCGTAATTCATTTATTAGTGACCAGTCGAAACCGCATTTCACGTGATTGTAATGAATAAAACTGACCAAAATGACAATGAAGGGAGTGACCAACTTGAAACTAACGGATGTAACCATTGACATGGTTCTCGTGAAATCAGCTGACGACGCTGACGTGTATAAATAGCTAAATATACAGTCTAAGTAACTTTAAGTAAACAGATTGAAAATATTGTAGAATTCTGTGAATCCGTTAGTTTCCTTGAGCATTAAGTCTATTAACAAGTGAGACACATGTCATGTTTATCAAACATTATGCGTAGCCAGTTCGTTTTTTATATAATCATTTTGTCTTCGTTTATGCATTGAATCGTTTTGTCACCAATATCACTGGCCTTTTGCATCTATAAAAGATTTTAACAGCGTCCATTTTTAAGGCATATATGAGAATGGCTAGTAAGGGCGATATGGGAGTGGCAACATCGACAGCAAAGTGCAACATACAACACGGCAGATGGACATCAGCACGGCAGAATTATAGTGTAGTAGTTATTATTATAGCTGCGCCCAGCGGTTTTACCCGCTGTACTATATATAGCCTATGTGTTATTCCAGGGTCTAAGTTATCTCTATAACAAATTTCAGATTTCAGCTCAATCGGTCCACCCGTTTAGGCGTGAAAGAGTAACAACCGTACATCCAGACATCCATACATTCTCAACCTTTCACGTTTATAACATTAAGTAAGATACATATTTTAATGAAATAACTCCTCAAATGAAGTAATTTTATCAAAAAGACAACAATTTTAAAAATCATAAGTATATCATCTAATTACACAATATGTATCACATTTAAGAAGTGAGTCATTAAAGCCAAGGTATCATATCCAGTCACATGTTCGCCAATTAAACCATAAACGGGCACTTAATATGTAATATCAATCCTGCCAAGATGACTTCAGCCGGCAAACTGTGTTAATAAAATCATTTTAATACTGCACATAATGATGATATAACATTCCAATGACTATTGCAAATACGTAGTAGAATAAGAATAACGATAATTAAATTTAACATAATAGTAAAGCATAATATAAATGCGAGTAGATCAACGCTGTTTTGTTTACTAGATAAGTTAAAGGTTTACGCGATGTCAAGTAAAACCTACTTATTTATTTATTATTTATTGTACATAACAAAGTATAATCACTTAAAAATAAACATTTTCTTAACCATATAAATTGAACTTACTATAAATGTTATTTCAGAATGTAATTTACGTACTAAATTTTATCTCAAAGGTTTGGTTTGAAAAGGTAACAAACACATATAACTCCTTTGACATTAAAATACTAGTGGAATTAGTAAGATTTTACAGAAAAAAAAATCAATGGTGGTGCTGGTAGTACGGGCCTTAGGTATGCAACAGATACTTATGGTGCTTCCACACATCATCAGGAATGCTTTGTAAAACCTAGGCTTACGAAGTTTTTTGTTCTTTCTTTCTAATGTTATTATATACCTATTAAATCAAAGCTTAATAAATACTAAGACGCTTTCCGGGCGTAGGATGCGATCACAGGACACCTATTTTCATGGAAAAAGGATTTTTTACGTAGTGCGTGACGTATTTTTTAGAAACAAAAACGTGTTACTTTTATTTTACCTAGTTTGTTATAATATTTAATGAAATCTATTTTTCTTTTATAGTTTTTTAAGTCACTAAATGACCCAAGAAATATTTCAATTACTGTGTTAAACGAGGAATGGGCGGTAAAAGCGATAAGAAATTGTACACTACCAGTCACCGTCGAGATCCTGATATACCAGTTGCCACAGTCTAGTGGGTCATGGTGAAACGACTGGATAAAATTGCATGTGCAGTCTTAACGTGATCGACGTAAGCTTTTATGGTATCGGTTTTGTGATCGTGTGAATAAAGTAGGACAAAGTTATAAGCACACCTTATTTTATACGTAAACGGTAGATACTACAGATCTGTCGGTTTTAAAACTGTGGATGTGAAATGATGACAAATAAAAATAACAATGCACCAGTAATTTTGTCACATTAATCAGTTTTAAAAATGTTGATGTGAAATGATAATAAAAACGCCCATACTTCTACTCTAAAAAAGTGTGACATGTGCTTTTACGCAGCCAAAAAACATTTAAATTAATGAACGAAATCAATATTTGGGTAATTAATCTATTTTACATGCGATAATGCATTCGCTAGATAAAGTACCTAGTTCGTTTAGGTATAAAATAAAATTGAGTTTTTGCGAAATGCTACACGTTTTTATAGTCCGATTTAATTGAGGTCACCATAGTTCATTACATTTAATTTTCAACAATTAAAGATGACATAATTTGCTTCACAAGTGAACCTGCATTTGTTTATAATAAAGCATAGCAACAACCTACCAGTCCATTGTTATCGATGTTTTGATTACATGCACCTGGTGCAGTATATGGGTAGTATATAAAGTTTATATATGCTCATAAGCTGTGTTATCACGAACTGCAACGTTGCTGTTATAAAACTAGGGTATATGTATGGAATGGAGTCTGTAACTAGTCGATCTTTTTGTGCCAACTAACGACTATCTAAAGAGAACTAATAGGGCATTTACCTAGCAGTGGGACAAATCAGACTGAAAATAATATAATTATAGGATTTTTAGCCCTATTAAGCTTTTATATTAGGAAAGAAAATTGAAGATCACGTAATTGGGTTATTCATGGTCTTAAGTCTTAATTATTATGAATTTTTATTTTTATTATGAAATTCATGTGCATAAGGGATAATTAAAAATTACGAATTTAACCTTAATTGATTTCAGTACCCACACTTTAATTTCAGTTCTCTGAATATGGTCCTAGTATCACCTGAATAAACATTACAAAGCTTTCCCCTTAGACAAAACGTGACTTACACTGTAAATTAAAAATTAAACATAACTCGTTCTTAATAAGGAATGTGTCCAAAGATGGAACTAATTTTTCTCTATACCTAACCGCTGTAAAAAAAACATTAAGACATAGACACCAGCGCCCTCCTAAATGTGTCTCGACGATAGTACTCGACTGAGAAATTAAAATCTGTGTAACAAGAAGCACTTATTGGAAAGTTGAAACAATGAGGTGTGCCCTAATGACCCGACTGTCTGCCGCAAATACCCGTTCAACGTGTTTACACGTAATTATTATGCGGTTGCGACAAGATCGAATGTTGTAGTCTTAGGTAAACGACAAAGATTATCCTCAAATTAATATTTTTTTAAAAAGAATAAGTGTGTATACTTGCGCAAAGAACAAGGAACATAAGTAAGGCCTAAACATGAATAAATGTTGAGTTAGTTTGTAAGATTCTCGTCTTTTTACGATTTGTAATTCAAATTTCTATCTTCAAACAACAGATTTCCTTACCTAAACAATACGTCCTTATAGTACGTCTTTCAGTTTAAAAAATCGTATCCAGCTTACACTAGAAAAGAAACTAAACTTGCTGTGAAGTTTTTATAGATCTCTATTGACTTATAACTTTTAGCTTTTTACACTAGCGAGTACTAGCGGCCTGTCCCGGTTGCATTCGAATTTGATTTGGAGCCACTGTGAAAGAACTATAGAAATCCATCCAGAAGTTTTTGTGGTTATTCTTAACAAACATACAAAAATGTAAATCTTTCCTCTTTATAATATTAGAATAGATCTACGTTACCAAACAAGCGATTTTTATACAAAATAGTCGCTTCATAAGACCGCTCATAATTACAGGCTAAACAAAAGATCATCGCATAAAGGTAATAACTATAAGTACAAGCCATTAAGTAGTTCTGTTTCTGTTAGTAGCTCATCAAACGGGCACGCGATAACGTGAACATAAACAGCGTTTATGGAACGTGTTACAGATGATACGTTTATATTTACGACTGGATTGTGGATTTGTTGCAATCTTATTGAATTTAGTCTAATATTTGTTGGCAAATATTAGCTTAGCATTTTTTTTGATATCGCCGGAAAAAACGCGTTACATACGAGAGGGTTTTGTGGGACTCTTCGTGCAGGGCGACTGGATGGGTATACCCACGAAAACAACTCGGCGGCACTCCCGCATCGTCTTTGTGACGGTGGGCTGGCTATCGACAGAGCTTTAGCATTCAGTCCCCCATATGAGCTTGGCATAGGTCTTCTTTTAGTTCTCCCATTCTCCACTGTCATCCATACATTTCCCAGAACTACGAGTAGGCCTTGATTTAAATCTGGGTTCTAAGATACCTACCTATGTACATACAATTTCTCAGTCCATCTTGCTCATGGCACTTCACTTTCTTTGTACAAGAATGAATGAATGTTAACTCTTTATTGTAACACCACAAAATATGTAGAACTTAAAACTATTACAAAAATTAACAACAGGACATGAAGACAAGGAGTAGAAGTGTTATTATGACAAGAAGTTTAGTATTGAAAAGTTTAAAAATACTTAAGATTAGGTACATGAAAGCGCCTAAGATTTTAAGGCCGCCTAAATTCGTATAAAGATTACGTATGTCTTAATCGTGACAATTGTCGTGGGAGAATAGTCCGCCGGTGTTAATCGTCGAATTAGAGTTAACCATCATTTTATTGTACCACGTCATTGTCACCTCTGGTCCACTTCCTACTGAGTATTGCACGATTGGTCATCAGCTTACGAGTGCTTATTCGATAAGGTATTACAGATAGGTACCTAGTACCTACATTGTATGAGTGAGTTTCTCGGTCTAGTTTAGGTGTTCGAGGTCAATGGACTCTACAATATAAAATGAATCATTTCCATGAAAACACTTTTAAGAAAAATCGAATTCTCGTGATAGTTATACCTTAGTTAATAGGATATACCTACTAGTTACGCTAATTAATTTTTTATAAATTTCTACGATTTGACGCTATTAAAAAATTCTTTAAAATTGGTAATACATTAGATAATGTAATTGAAATTAATATGAATTGTTAATTTTAATATATTATCTAACTTGTGTTCTATAGAACCACGTGATAAAATATGCTCTAATGTATTATTCATTTACGCAACCAAAATAGGATCGTGATTTTTCAAAGATTTTACTACCTATTATTCTGAACAAGCTATAATTTTAACTATCTTACATATATGGAGCAATAAGTGTATCGGCTCGTATCAAAGCTTCGCAGAACTCGAATCTTATCACGTACGTTTACGATATGTTTGCAATAGTAATTTGTCATGACGTCTCAATTTGGGTAACTGATACACTTACGGGGTTCCACTGAACAATGACCTACAAATGATTCATACGTTTTACGGTAGTTCTGACACCGTCTGGCGAAATAATGAAAAACATGTCTATAGGTTACTGGACTTCGGACACACAATCCTACTGAACGAAAGAGAATCAGTTTCTTAATACCTAGTCAGGTCATAAATTCTGTCACATGTTTAATATAAAATTATTGGAACAAGTTTATTTATTATGTAACCATTTATATACCAAAATGAACTTAACAAAACATAGATTCTTATGACAATAAAGTTTATTCAAAATGACCTCCGTGATTTTGAATACAGGCCTTCAATCTGCGCGGCCAGTCGTCTATCGCAGCACGAACGAGGTCCATGTCAATATCGGCTGCTGCCTTAATCAAGGATGTCTTGAGTGACTCCAAATTGGGATGAGGCTTTGAGCACGCCTTTTCCTCCAAGTGTTGCCATATCTTGTAATCTAACGGACTCAAATCTGGACTGGAGGAGGGCCAGTCTTCGTGCCGGATGAAGTCGATTTCACGCGCCGCCAGCCAGTCTTATGTGCTCTTCGCTCTATGAGCTGGCGCCGAATCTTGTTGGAATACCCAGTGCCTGTTATTGAACATGGTATGAGAAACAGGTTCCACAAGGTTCGTCAGGACTGTATTTTGATACACAACTGCATTCGTTTTTACACCTTTCTCACAAAAATGTACCTCTGTTAAGCCCCAATAAGAAACTCCCAACCATACCATGAGCGAGGATGGAAAATGACCTCGTTGGACATGCGGAATACGGTTGCTCGCTTCTTCACTACTGTGTGCGTACACCTTATCATTTTGTTTGTTGTAGCTCTCTTCTACGGTAAAAATTTTTTCATCCGAAAAAAGAATTTCTCGATTTTTTTTCTCGCGTACCGCTTCAACAAAGCGCGGCATCTCTTCAGTCTCAGGTCCATTAGACGAGCATTTAAACGATGTCCTGTTTTTCTTCGATATGCCCGAAGCCCTAAGTCTTCATTTAACACCCTTTTCACCGTGGTTCTGCTTAACCCCATCTGAAGGGCCAACAGTTTCTGCTTACGTTTGGGATTTCTTTGAATTCGCGCCTTCACAGCTTTTATCACTGCTGGAGTCCTAACAGACCGAGGGCGACCACTTCTTGACCTGTCATCTACACTAGAGTCTTCATTGTATCGTTTGATGGTACGATAAACGAATCTTTTGGTTATATTCAAATTTTTCAGTATGTCAAAAATTTGAATTGGCGCGTAACCGCAACGATGCAACGCAATAACTGCAACACGGTCTTCTTTAAGCGTCCACTCCATATTTAAAAATGAGTAAAATTCTAAAAAGTATACATTTTTATTTTCATGAACAATTCGAAATTCGAATTCAATAAACTTTTTTGTGGCCAGCATTCTAAAAGTAAAGTTTTTACTGTGTGACAATACTTATGACCTGACTAGGTATAAATGAATGCAGTTTTATTATGAACTTTCACTAGCTTTCTTTACGCACTGAAGTAAACTTTGTGAAAGTAGATTCACATTACTACAGAAGTAAACTAAATTACATTACGAATAACGACAAAGATTTTTTTGTTATGCTAGCAGATGAATGAGACGAGCTCTATGCTCGCTTGATATTAATCGATAACGTCTACCCAATATACTCAGTGTAAATTCTTTATATGTACGAAATTAACTCACCAATAAGATTATTAGCTGTGACCAGAATGCAGCAAAGGAACAATATGGCAGAAGTAATCCTGTAGTGCATTCGGAAGACCATGTTATCAATGATGGCCTTGTCGATCAAGTAGCGGACCTTGACGAAGCCCGCCACCGCGGACGCTAAACCGAAGACGGCCATCTTGACTTCCTTTGTTTACCAACAATATCTGAAACAAAAGAAAGGATCTATAAATACACATCTACGCAGCTAATATCCTAGTGACAAGTGCCATACGTTACCCGATTTAGAACTAATACGACATCTTTATTAGTGTTTTGTATCAATGTGTGCTACAGCTGTTCGTAGCTTTATCCATTGAGATCTCATGAATATCGGCTGATGTTGATATTCACAGTTAAACTGGAGACGTTCTAACTTTATTATGAGAACCGTTAGATCGAGTAATGAATGTCTAAGTGTGCCTACTGGGTCCTCACAATCAATGACTTCTAACATAATTTAACGAAGCGGCTACCTCTCGCCTACGCACGAAACTTGACGTCGCTTTTTTAAAACCAACATTTTTTCTGTATCTCCGCTAAGCAACCACGTGTGAACGGGCTTTATTGACTCAAACGTTAAAGTCGTCTTTGTCCGAGAAGATGCCCCCAGCGTCGCTCTAGTTCGCGTGACGACTGCTATACATAATAGAAGACAATTCATGACAAATGGATCCAACCTTGACGACTTCTGATCTCGTTCCTACGCAGTGTCATATGTCCCGCATATGGTATTTGGGTCATCACAGGCGACAATATTAATAATTGAAGATTGTTTTTGTTCTTCGATATGTAATAGGGTTAATATGAGTTGTGAACCGCAGAATGAGTACTGATTGAAGTTTGGTGTTGTGTTTAAAAGTATTTGCTACATAATCGTAATAGGTGGTAGGAACGGCTGCGGTTGAGGCGAGTGGTGCGCTTGCTCAGGGCATGAGTCGGGTCGACGACCGGCGCCGTGCGCTCCTGCGTTTTGAACCCCCCTCCGCCCCACCTCTACTTTACCTCAACCGACTCTGGGCAGATGCATTGCTTGGTAACGCGAATTTTACGATGGAACCTGTTTGCCTGACGACAAATCTTTGCCAATTCTGCACGTCTTGTGACGCCTTTCTTTGAAAATGGTTCATTGGAATTCGTTATTGAACACGACATGATTCACTGATTACGTGATACTGTTTACTTGTAATTTGGTTAAATCGTTAAGTGATAAGTTATTCCCTAAACTGTAGTCGCCCCATATAAGCTTACCTAATCGTTCGTTATCGGTTACTGATACTACGCCCCGGAGTCTGAGCGTCACTTCGGGAGTCGAGTCGAAACATTCCACAGTTTATGACATGAACAGGCTCTGCCGCTGAGCCTTGTTCATTATTCTCGTTTTAATCCTTTTGTTATAACTTACAATAGGCCCTTGATCATCGCTCTCTGCGAACTCTTCAATAAGTTATAAATCTTGTAAGTAATAAAGGCTTATGTTCATTATTGTCAGTGCCCGACTGCACAAGAAGTAAGCTCCAAGAGGCTTAATATCCTTAATAAAATGATGAGCACAAGCAAAGACCCACCCAATAGCCGTCGTATCCACTTAAATAACTCGGCACGCGTTGGAGATGAATGCACACTAATTGCGACTGATGAATGCTGTCTCCGTGTAATCATCACATGCCTGAACATTTTCACTTGACTAAAAACTGTTGGACTAAACTATTCCGTTTTTAACTCCTGTCTGTCTGTGGACTTTGGTATTACCCATATCATTAAAAAGCGTGATCGTTGGTTTGGAACGCTCATAATGTTAGGTAACTTGGAGATTTGCCGTGTAAGTGAATGGCCGGTGGTCGCCTCTGTAATTGACTCGTATGTCTTGAACGCTCCCGGCTACCAATATGAATCTCGTTCAATTCTATTGACTACTTTGACGTCAGCCGTTTGACAGTTATTTATGTTAATGCACGTGTTTTTTGCCTCGTGAACGGAAATATGCAATCAATGAGGTAGATAGTAGATACCGTCCTAAAGTATGTTCTCGTGTGTCTATCAATATAAAATCTATGCGGAAATACGCTTCTGCGGTTGCGACGTGGTTTTACTCGAATTTCGTTTTATGCATCAGTAATAAAATCCAGAAATGATATAAAATGTGCACCAGATTTCACAGAATGAGCCAAGCCAACACAGTTTTATCGATTTGTAAACAAAAATGCATTTTACTGATGCGGGTTAAATGACATTGCGTGTGCTGCATTCGTAATGCATAACTGTATTCTTTAATGGGTTTACGAACTTTCGCGTTATCTACATATTACAAAAGTAGAACTGGCCATACGAATGACTGACTACTTTTTACTAACAAATATAAATTTTACATTAAATCAACATCTCCCTTGGTTTCTCAATCTTTAAATGATCAATGGAGTGTTAACCTTTTGTTTGTTCTTATACGTTCGTAAATACGAACACTTGAAGAGTTCCATTTCAACAAAAAAAGTAAATCAATAAGGGTTCATCCGTTTAGAGTTTAGAAGCTAAGACGCCACGACAGAGCCGAAAACTTATAACTGTTTTTAGTGAGGTCTTAAAATAATAAACAAACTATAATATGTAGATAACATGACCGTGAATTTTTTATCCATGTAATAAAGTCTTGGGAAACTAGTCATTAAACGGACACAAACAGAATAATTTATTCTTATTTGCAAGTTCATAGCATTATTAGAGGTTATCGCCAGGCGCTGTAAACCATCGCATCGTCGATGCAGGTAGCTTTTACCCGTGACCGGAATATTTAAGACTGTCAGATGACCCCTTTACTCTTTCTATTGTCCATACATTAGTTGGAAACATGTAGATTCCTCTATGAATGACAATCACCTGATAGTCTCCATTAACATTTTGAAAGCCAATTCAGATTCGACCTTCTAAACATTTCGTCATACTCAATTAATTGTCAGGTCAGTTTAATTACTGAATAGCTTGTTTAATTTTTTCCTCATTATTTACGTAATATATGTTCGTTTATTGTTATTTGATATTCTAGAAGTTAGCATGAATTGGAGGTACCTCCTAATTTTAATGGCTCCAGGAAACCGTAACGAATACATAATTAATAATTACACGTTAACTGACCGTTTTTTCGGAATGGAGTTATGAAATTGTTTTTATTTGGCGTGTCCTTGGATGGAACATCTTCAATGAAGACTCGTGGACCGTAACGTCACGTGTGTACTACAAATCCACCTGACCATACCGGCACTCGGCACATTCAAATGTTTTGTTTCAAATTCCACAACTTCCTAAAATACCATGCCGGCTGACATTAGCAGCGGTTTGGAGCCCTATTCCGTCTGTCTCGACCTTGCCGTGTCCATTTTACTCAAATAATAATCCCGACAATAAAGACCCGACCCTTCCCCTATGTTCAGGTAAAATGGGACAAAGCGGCTACCTGTGATTGTGTAAACCCCATACAAAATTCATAAATACGATTTAATTCATTAACTTCTCAACAGAGCTTAAAGTTCTGACGAATTTTTCACACCCGCCATTTCTAGTTCAAGAAAGCGGGTGAAATAAAAAGAAATGTGATGACTATGCATAAGGCTTTTGTTCCCGCACATGTATGCTGTCAAACGGCATTCCTCGCCTCGTCGATATGAGTTAAGCGCTTCTCGATCCACAAAGCTTTTGTGACACAACTTACCTTTTTAAACTTAACAGTATAACTTTAACAGGCCACCGGTATCGTTAGATTCGTGCACAACACTCACACTAATATTATTTCTAAGATTATGCTATCACAATGGTCAACGTCATGATATTCGGGATGTGTCAATAAAGCAATTGGGGTAAAACGAGTGGCAAATGGGTTCCGGGTGTGAGCGACACGACAGTCGCTCACGGGTCAAAAACACAAACTAGAAAGGGCCGATTGCCTGCAAGCGCGATGCCGCGGCGTGACTGCGTGACTGTAGTGAAGAGCAGATATCTGCGCTGGCGCAAGTATGGTTGTCTCTGTCGCACTCGTTGATTACCGCCGCTGTAGCGTAGCTCTCGCTCTTGCGTTCCAATGCACAGTAGCCGAGTGAAGCTCCGATGAACGAGTTCTGTCGTCTTTAGACTTGGTATCTCTCGCCTTCCCTTCGTGGTTGATACTCGAACATGCTGTTTTTTTCTGGTTATATTACCACAGGTTTTAACGATCGACGATTGCTGGAGGCTGTTAATTAACACATTGTCGGCTGCAGTGGTTAGACGGAATAACTGTCCAATAACTAGGCACTTAGGAGATTTGATAGATAGTTTGTTCACATAAAAATATGGTTCGCGGTTTAAATAAGATAATGGTGATAAATGGTTGCAAAATAAAGCAGAAAAAGCTGCAGTGTATTACTTGGATGGGGTTTCTGAAAGACACAGAATATTATAAGTTTAACTTCTTTTTATCATTTTACAGTTATGTAATTAAAATTTAATCTAAGCGGCGTTGAGGTTTTATTTAATACTTTTTTTTTACTTTTATAAACAAGTATCTATATAATTAAAGTTCCTTAAATAAACCCGTACTATAATATATGTTTCTACTTAATATTTTTTTTATGAATCATAATTTCTAATCGTTTTTGCCACTGATTTACACGTGAAACTATTGCCGCGTTACGAGTCTGACTTCGTTGATGTCTTTTCTACCGAAATCTTATGCAACTTTTACATACAACTTTTAACTTCATATAAAATTATTTGTTTAAATCGGTTAATTCATATTGTAGTTTTGCATTAGTAATATGTAATTTTAAACATACTATACACTACTTACTTCTTCACACTACTTACTATTTCTCTTACTTCATATTATAATATTACTAAATATGTAGTATAAAGTTGCTTCCCGCGTCTGTCTGTCCCTATGAATGCTTATATCTTTAAACCTACGCAACGAATTTCGATGCGGTTTTCATCATTAGATAGAGTGATTCAAGAAGAAGGTTTATATGTAAAATACATGTATAATATAGTAGTGAAACATGATAATTTTCTATTAATCGCGACGAAGTGCGCGCGGGTCCACTAGTTTATTAATCCATCCCGTTCTAAGATTAATGGTAAAATAAAAAGTCTTGGTGATGTCATAGTAAATTGAAATGCGTTGCGCTAAACTTTTTGCAAAACTAGCTTTGCTGGATGTTCCCGTTTGCTCCGTCATGTATAAAGGACTTGGCACACTACAGGGAAATACTGCGATTTTTCACTTCTTAGTG
This sequence comes from Hemithea aestivaria, assembly GCA_947507615.1. Classification (NCBI taxonomy): domain Eukaryota; kingdom Metazoa; phylum Arthropoda; class Insecta; order Lepidoptera; family Geometridae; genus Hemithea; species Hemithea aestivaria. Next base: position 13,970,441 of record OX382325.1, on the reverse strand, counting down.
TTACCGGTTACCTCATCGCACAAATAAAACAAGTGAAATTTTAAAAATACTTTTTAAAAACAAGCTTTAATTATCATTACCATCTTGCGTCATATAGTACTCGTCAAGACGAATCAAATGAGCCCAAACTCGATGGGGTTGCGTTGTTTAATGACAGAGTTCCTATAGCCACCTTTCAGCTCCATCATCAGATCAGCTCCATGTCATAAAAATATTGCATTGTCATCCGATTTACACACGCATGCAAATTTTCAGCTCAATTGAAAACCGGGAAGTGGGTCAAATCAAACTTGCAAGATTTGATTACAGACAGACAGACAGACAGACAACAGACAGGTGAAAGTAATATAAAGCTTGTAATAATAAGGCGAAACTTAGTATATGTTATCTCTTCATGCTTAAACGACTGAACTTAATACTTAATGTTTAGGCTGATTAGACCCTGCAGCGGTTTGTTTTATACGTAAACAGATCAGTCAGTGAATCAGTCACGTCAATCACATATTGCTTTACCAAACTACACCCTTTGTTATGACGATCTCAGCATCATGATAACGCTACCACAGATTGAAACACAGTATCTCATTACAGACAAAACAATCTCAACTTTTCAAGTCAGCAGTCTGCAAGCCGCTTTATCTAGTCTAAGCTAGACGGGGTCTCTCAAGGTGCCTAGTTTTAGTCTCATGAATATTTTCGTTAGGTGAATGACCACAGACTGTGTAGGTGGTATTATTCAACTCTTTCGTGTCAAGTTATCAATTGACCGTAGGTGTGTAATTGGAAGGCAATATTTCTTACGTGAAGCTGTATTTATTCCATAGTTTTTGATAATGATTATTAAGTTGCAACCCACATAATCGTGGTGCAAAGTTAGACTAAATATTATACTCGTACATACGGCCTTACTATTTAGTGTAAGTGAAGAGTAAACATCTTATGACACTTGGGTAAGAAGCGTTGGTGCAGTGCACCTAGAATTTTACATCATTGTGAAATCCTGGCTAGCACTGCACTGATAATAACAAGTGAATTAAATTAAAAATTTAAAAAAAACCCCAACGCAACGCTTTCAAAATATGTAATTCGCGGTTTGGTGGTGGCGGCCATCTTGGATTTTAAATTTGTTATAGTGCGTTGTATTCTACTAGTCAAGCCCTTTCATTTGATACCCATATTGATGGGTCGTGGAAGAAAAAAGTTATCCGCCATTTTGTAGCGGCTGCCATCTTGGATCGATTTCCACCAAACATGGCTAAGAACACTCTCGACTAACTCTACTTTCAAACGAAAAAAACTAAATCAAAATCCGTTCATCCGTTCGGGAGCTACGATGCCACAGACAGACACACAGGCAGACAGACAGACACGTCAAACTTATAACACCCCGTCGTTTTTGCGTCGGGGGTTAAAAAAAATGGGAGACGTTATCTCTTACCATCAAGAGAGCGTCATGCTCGTCATCTTACTTCTTTGCATAAAAATGTTTACCTACAAAGGTATATAAAAGGAATGACTGATCAATCAAGGCACAGTCAAAACCGCTGAACGATAGGGTTGAAATTTGGAACACAGGTTTTATGATGTAGACCTCCGCTATGAAAGGATTTCTCGACGCGGGCAAAGCCGCGAGTATAGGTACCTTGTTTTGATTTTGAATCAAGAGGTCAAAGTCACAATAAGATGCTTATTCGCATCGTCCAGTCGAACGGCTATAAGCCATGAAATAACTCTTTTAACAGTTAATCTTTGTATCCTATCTTTGTGTCTGTAAAGATCTATAGGATATCTTAAATACACAAAAATTAGTTAATTATATAGGTCACAAGTTGTGCCCAGCGGTTTTATTCGCTGAAAAATAGCATGTTATTTAAAGGACTCAGCAATACAAATTTTCAAGTAGCTTTTGTGTTATGCTGAGGCCTGTGTGACGTGTTCATAGCTTAATCGATATAGCAGCTTAGGCCTGAAGAAATAACAAACACATGATGTATATATTTGTGAATTTAAAATATAGGTACATTACCTATGTAGGATAATAGGTATGCTAAATAAAATATTACTCATACATAATATTATATTTTTAGAGGAGAAAAAATAAGAAGTTTGATCCACAATGTGTGCAGTAAGATAAAATCATGAGACTCAAAAATCACTGCACTAAAAAACCGCTCTGGGTTTTATAGAAAAACTGTTTCCAAAACAAAGAGCTGTAAAACCAGTTGCCTATTTATAAATTAATACGTACCTACGGGGTCCTAAAATGACCAAGTCGGCATCGTCTCTTTTTAATCTGCCCCTGTTAATGTTTTATCTGTGGACGTCAGTGTCGCTCAAGCAACTGGTTTGGTGACCTTTCAAGTTGCACGTTGATCGACCCATGGGTTTTGTATCGGCCAGTAAAGAGGAAAAATAATACAAAATCGAACCACAGATCTGATCTGAATAGATCGATTCTTGAATCTATGATGAGTACGGATTTGATGATTTATGGCATACTTAATTGGTGCTTCTGTTTTTGAACTACGATTTTTTATGCAGTTAAATTATTGTAAACTAGATGTATCTGACGCTTCCCTGATGGTAACCTGTAACACTAGCTCGTTTAAGTCATTTTGTAACTTGGGTGGTCTTCCTCTATATTGAACTCATGTCTTGCTCTCCACCCGGAGCCTAAGAATGTTAATTCATCATCATCATCAACCTCATCCCTCTACGCCCACTACTGGGTATTAAGTATTAGCAGCCTACTTCACCACTCGACCACCACACTCACTTATGCCTCTCACTATACTTTCACTATACCTATCGTCCATCCATCTGGCTGCCGAAAGACCGACACTGCGTTTGCCTGTCCTTGACTACTGTTCAGTCCACATCTTTTTTCCATATATCCATCTGTTTTTCCTCGCCTAGTCATGTGACTTACTCTATTGAGTCTTTGAGTCCCATAACCCATAATTCTTATAAACCCAGTGAATTTTGTTTTTCTGGGCTTATACTACTGAACCACCATAAAAATCGTCAAGTCTTAATTCTTTCCAATAATGCTAAAATTAATCCAGTGTTGGCAAAATTTACACAGAAATTGTAGGTATTGAGTGCTACTTCTGAAAACAAAAAATATGATTAAGTGTAAATGTATCCATATGACAACCAATCCATTGTCAGCAAATGCATTCATAAGAATTAAATAATACCTATCCATTTAAATATAATGGTAAATAAGAAATTCTAAACTTCGCAGTTGGACTAAGAAATACTCTAAAATAATTATCTCTCAGCAAATCTAGTTAAAGTGAGGCAGAAATCAAAGAAGAAAGTTCTTCCCCACTATAACTACAGAACAGTTATTCTCAAATAATGAAATCTCTATTAAATTGTTTTGCATTAAGAGGAACATTCTCAATCATTACACCTATTTAATTTCCCTCTTAATAATTAAGTAATATTGCATCATAATTTATGTTTTAGAAGAATATAACTGTATACATATATTGTATACCTCTAGATTTTCCTTATTTATTTGAAATGGGTTTTACATGCGTACTTAGTGCTCACGTCAAATTATTCATAAACCTGTGCATAATTGTATCACTACAGGATAGTTGCGTATTTACGAAGGCAATTGTACACATATTACTTAATAGGATTATATCGGCCATCGTATTTGTATTCGGGCGATGTCGTCGCGCCAGTATAGACAATATAGTAACGTTGTTTTTAAGAACATGGTAGGAACATTTTATACTGATGTGTGACGTAATGGACCAAAAAATAATAATTGTTATATCTCAGACATTATTAACAATAATGACAGGGCTAAAAATAACTCATCTTCTAAAAGGTTTTCGTATTTTCGATAACTACATTTTAATTTTTTTTTTTGCATTGCCTATATCCATTTTCTGTCACATTTGGGAAATCATTGTGGCTGCCACTCTTCAATATTTACTCCGTGTATAAATCTTTCGTAGGCATTCATTGACTTTAGCGATATTTCATATTCTAAACTACCTATAATATTTTTCTCGGAATTCTGACCATCAAAACCTACATATTACATAGGTACGATTTACATGCGACTCGTGAGCTTTGTCTACATGGATTCTTGCATGTTAAAATTGTCATTTAAATATCTAGTTAAATGTATGCTTTAACGTGTACAAAATAAGGTTTCTTTTCTTTTGCTATTCTTTTGGCAGAAAATGGCCGGCGCGCGAGTCGATTGAAAGCTCGGACTACGGCCGTTACGTGACCGATTATGTTCTCTCTAATTTACCATTTAATATAACTAGTTTTCCCGAAACGTATCATTATTATATTTGCTATGTTCGCCGTCTCAATTAAATGCAAAATGATCGACATTTAAATTGTGAACGTTTAGAGCCTTATCCCGAAGTTTTTGGTGGTTGGATTCTTTTAATTACGATGCATTGCGTCATCACTATCAACATTTGCATGAGTCTCTAAATTTATATAATTTTTATTGATTTCTTAATCAATGAACTCTATGGCGATTTCTGCTGCTTCTGTACGATGTAGCTCAGCAAAAAAAGAATTGTTTTGTTTAAAATTAATCGGCAGCTATCTGTGACCGCGTATTGCGTCTCTATAATCTTATAGGTGACAAATGCCGTTTATTTTTCAATGTAGGTGTACTCGTGTTTACAGGTCTACTAGATGCTAGAGCCTGAAGAATAACTATTAAAAAAAATAACGATTGAAATTTCTAGACTCGTATCGAGAACTTCGAAAAAAGAGGTTAGACCTAAGTCCTAAGACTATCAGAATTTGGGTTCAAATGCCATTTAGCACAATAAACTCATAAAACCTTTTTGTAATCTTCCTATGTCCGGTTAGATCGGAATGATCAGATAATGGGTACCCATTATTCGTTTATATTATGTGATTCACTAGATTCTCACGCGCGGGTGTTTGAACACTTGTACTTTTAAATTGCAGGTAATTTTCATAGACGTCAGAAACATTTTGTACAGCTGTCAAATGCAAATTAAAATTGGTACGTTTGCCCATCTTGGAACCACTTAATTGTGCATTGGTTTTTATTTTAGAAGGAAACTAGCTTTCGTAATATTGGTTTTGCGTGTTGGTATAAAATTGTGTTTGCATTCTATGCGAGTGATAAGTTGTATCCCATTTTACATTGTAACTAGATTTACTATTGACAAGTATCAAGTACCTAAAAACATCGGTCTTCTATAGGATTCATTTTGGAGAGTGTGCGCAGGAATTATACGAACTAATTCCTCCAAGCCCATTCTACCGACGGACGTCGCGGCAGACGGCAAAGCGGCATCCTTACTTAGTGGCGTTACCTACTGCCCGCACCAAGCGTTTTGCTTCGTCGTTCTTAATGAGAACTGGTCGCGTTTGGAACACTTTGCCGTCATCTGTGTTTCCCGAGCGGTACAACTTGGGTATCTTCAAGGCACGAGTGAATAGGTACCTTTCTAGGCATCTTACGTGATCCATCGTCGACCGCATTTTCACTTTCCATCAGGTGGGATGTGGTCAAACGTAGGCCTATCTAGTATAAAAAAAAAAACCTAAAAACATTAATATATCTATCTTCTATCGAAATAAAAGATTTCATCATGCGGCCAAAATTGCGAGCATTAACTATTATAATACCTCTAATATATTTCTTTACTTGGTATTTTTTTTTGACATCATTTACATTTAGAAGTACCAACTTATTACTTATTCCTAGACGGAAGTCGGAGGCGCCAGTTAGTACTTTTATAAAAATAGGTCTTACCTAACAGGATGTCTTGTTCAAGGATTTGAGATGGAATGATAAAGTCAACGACATTACAGAACCCGAGTCTAGATTTACAATGGCACAACGGCATCCTGTCTTCTATGGTTAAGATGAATGATCGCTTTATTTTCAAGGCTTTTATTGTCGCTGGGTGTTTGTTTATTTATCCTGGACTAGCTTATGCTCGCGGTAGTACCCGAGTGGCAAAATCCATTCTTAGCGGAGGTCTACGTTATAAAACCTACCTGTTTCCAAATTTCCACCCGATTCATTCAGCGGTTTGAGCTGTGCGTTGATAGATAAGTCAGTCACTCTTCCTGTTATATAATATGTCTCTTCTGCTTAATCGTTTTCTTCACGAAGTGAAGGTTGTGTATAGTCTGCAGGATTTGCCATTACTCTTCGAATTACACTCTGCCAGGTTGTTCTATTCGTGGCTGATCTCACGGCCATAGTCATTGGCATGCCAGTAAGGGATTTTATTTGGTCCGTCCATCGCATATTATATTTAAAGGATGCGTTTATATTTAGAAGATGTAAAACAAGAATACCATTTATAGCACCTGTACCACAACCTGCTCAGCTGTTCTTCAATTACCACGATTAACTAGGTCCTTAATTATCCTTAGAATAGAAAATCGAGTCTAGACCAGTACTGGTGACTGAAATAAGTGGCCATCATTGTTGTAAAACATCTGGACTGGGCGGTACTGCAAGGAAGGCACGTGTTGCAATTATGTCGTTTATTCAAAGAGTAGTATTTACATACTTTGAACTCGCTTTCAGCTTTTAGCGAAGGCGGGCCACATTTTTTTATTCGTAGTATGTAAACTACTCTACCGATTTTGACAAAATACAATGGGTCACTTAAAAATGATCCTTTATAAGTTAAAACTTAAGGCATCTTCGAGTAAAATACTCTTCTTTTTTCTCTATCCTTTTTTTTACTCAGTTAAAAAGAGCTGCATCCACCAATCATTTAGCAAGATTAGCTTGGTCGTTATTTTTGTATTAGAATCGGTGGCAATCAGCGCGCGTAATTCAGACCAAGGTGAGCCAGGGAACATAAATTGACGAATGAGCGACGAAGACAGCGCTTATGGAATGTGTAAATTTAGCAAGGAGTTGGATCCTCATCCTTATTTTTCCATGGTTATATCAGTGAGGCTTCCGGCAAATGGGACCGCAATAAACTGGGACCGCGGCGCGGTCCCAATCGCCGGATTGATTTTATTTTAATATTTTTCTTCTGGCGATTGGGACCACTCGTAAAATCAGTACAGTCGAACGAAAAAATGTTTAGAGTAATTCAATAAAAATATTATTTGTTAGTAAAAGATTTAATTTAAAACACCTCATCAAAATCTATTGGTGGTAGGCTGCGGCCGTGGCTAGGTACCACCCACAAGACAAAACCGTGTCGCCGAGCGGTCATTATGACTGTGTTTCGGCGCGATGTTCAGTGAAGCCAAGAAGCGATTTATACCGCCTTCTTGGTTTAGTCTGCTACCATCTACGGCCGATTCGTCGCTTAACATCATGCGAGATCGTGGTCAAAGGCTAATCTATCTATCTAAATGTCAAAGGAGCGTAATTTACCAAAAATAGTAAAAGTCAAAATGCATGATCTTTTTAATGAATTGGTACTCTTTGTTAACAGGAAACTGGGCTTGGAATTGGTGCCGCGACGAGGTGCTGAGGCAGTAGACCCTGAAGATATAAGCCTCGTCGAGCTGTACAGGGTTCACGTGGAAAGTGCGGAAAGGGCAGCCGCGGTATGTACCGATGTAAGTTAACCAACAGATGGATGTGGGGAAATGTCGTTCGTGTTTGTATATTTAAGTTTGTATATTCTATGATATTTTATTATGATTATGACTGACTACTTTTTTGTTTCCTGAGTTAAACGACTTGATCGCCGAACACGCCGTAAGCTGGTAAAGCACGAAGATCACAACGCGTAAATATGCCGCTATAACTTTACGAATTGCGCACATCCAATGTGGTGTCAGCTTTATCTTGAAATGACAGATACTCATTATCTGCATCTTAAATGAAATAAGTATCTCTATCTATACTTATGATAATGGTTCAACGATGTATTGTTAAATATTCTGTATCTTATATTACTTAAATAGTTACAATCTTTTGAACCTTATAAAATACATTTGTATTGTGTTATTTCTTTTTTTGCATACCTGAGAATATTTCTGCATAGTAAGTCGAAAGGAATGTCCGGCTGATCGTACACGTCGTGAAAGGTATAGACCGAGCAGAGATTCCTTTTCGGTGAAACTGGTTTTATAAAGTTTTTGCACGACCACTGGATTACTATATATTCGCAATGGGGTATGGGGACTGAAGATATGTGACAGTAATAAATGAGATAGGTGTATACCATTTATCAATTGTTAGTTTAATAAATTGTTTCAGATCCCAATGAAAAAAAAAATTGGAGTTTGTACTCCAACAGAACAGGTTACCCTACTTACACTGTCAGAGTCAAATCACAATTTATAGGTTGTGTGGCTAACTAACCTACCTAAAACTATATGCTGCAGTTAATAAAAGCAGTTATTAAAATGATCTGCAAGTTAAGAGTGAACAAAACTACTCATACTCACACAACTACGTTTTAACTCTGGTTTTAAAATTGGTTTAGGTTATTCCTCACAAAAAAATGGTCAAATTGACTAACAATAGCGAATACCTATGTAAAAGGTTGTAACCTCATTATTAAGGAAAAAAATCTTGCATGTAGGCACGATTTAATATTCTAGGTAGGTAACTTAAGCTAGAAACTGGAAGGCTGAAGGGAAAGTCCAGTCAACAGTCAGATGTATCATAAAACTTTTTCCTTATACAGTCACCGAGCTAACGGGTTTTAAACACGTACCTCATTGCCTTCTCTTATAAGTAATTTAGTTTTGTCTCGTGATTTCACTTGCTGAAAAATAACCTAGGAGCAAAGCTTACAAATTGTTCTGAAGCGATAAGTTTCCTTCATTTTTAAGATTAAGAATAGACAAAAATTTACACATTGAGACCCAATTACATCGAATATATTCTACAATTTTTATAATGCACACGATATTCTTGTTAAAAAAATCCTTTCATAAAAAAACTGCCTTCTGAAGGATACAGTTAAGAATAAGAACGTTTAAGCATACAAAATGTCTTCACTTGCTTACTTTTGTATATAGAAACAAATTGATTTTTTTTTTCATTACAAATTGTATTTACTTCTAAGTTCTTTTATGTTGTATCACTAAAGCGTTATCTATCTATAGAATATTAATAATATATTATCATACACAATATATTGAAAAAATTATGCAATCATCTTCCATTTATTGATGTTAAAAGTCCTTTACACATACCGGTATCTGTTCAATAAATCTTACGATGCGGCGATCCAATGCAACTTAAGCACCAACTGAAACATATTTTATCATTGTTCTCAGGATATAATATTGCATAGTTCTACCAGCTAACCTTAGCCGCGAATGCATTATTCGTTTCAAGGCTGAGCTAAACACAAAGTGCACATCGGTAGGGCAATATGCTTACCAGTTTTATTGGTCTGAATTTTACGATGGTATTGTTTATTTCTTCGAGTTACTGCAACGGCGAATGCAGTTTGTCCAGTGCTCGCTCAACACCGTAAGATATTTCTAAAGAAAATCATTTTCGAATTATGTAGTAAAAAATATAACTATACTAAGGGATTTGAGGAGTTGTTGTGGCATACTTAACTACTGTCCACCATTTTGATTTTACTAAATCGAAGACTGGTATCAACCAGTGATCAATTTATATAGGAATTGTCACCAGTTGCGATTTTGAAATAAAATACACTAAAACTAAATACTTTACTAAATTATACTTTTTGTTGGTATTGATATACCCACAAAAAAGTATTCTATCAGCCATCCTCGTAAAGGGTTAGGTTAACGAAATAATTAAAGTCAAAGTTGGTCGTGACACTAGCCTACTTCTTTGAGGATTAATATTACTAGAAAAATTATTTTTTGCATGCTTTTTTTTAAATATATTTTTAAAGCATTGTTATTGTTGTGTTGGCTTGCATTTTGCATGTACAAAAAGATAATAATATTATATCACAAGTACATAATTGCATGTAAGTATACCTTTAATATGTACTTATTAGTTTGGTAGTTTTAATGTTTAGTTTTAGTTTTTTCTTAATAACTGTCCTTGATATTGTCTGCACTCCTCCATTATCCATGTAAATTTTCTCCAGGAACAGGTCAACTGGTAGAAAATGCTACTTTAGCATTAAGTTAGTCCTAGCGTTGTGCTGAATAATAAAATAAATAAAATAAATAATAAATAATTGATTAAAATATGTTTTATTGAATTCATGTTCCACTCGTACACGAGTATTAGTGCTTAAAAGCGAAATTGGCATTAATGTCCATAAAAGTAACACGATACTCAAGTCATTTCTCTCATGCCTGAGATATTACCTAACTTTCGAGTAAGTACAGTCGACAACAAATCAAAGCGAGTTCAGAAACAAGTTTCGTATTAATTAAATGTAACGTTGTAAGCGCATTGTAATCGGCTTAACTGCAATGTAAATTCACTCAGATCGCTCTTAATTATTGAATGTCCAATGGTAACACAAAGATTTTCAGTTAGATAATGTAACCTCCGGATTATCCCGAGAGACGTAGTAGGTATAGTAGGTCATCATCATCATCTCAGCCGCAAGACGTACACTGCTGAACATAGGCCTCCCTTTTGCACTTTCAAATGTACCGGTGTGTATAGAAGTTATTCTTGATGAACTTCATTTATGTAGTACATTTCTGACGCTGATTGTACCAGAATCGGCTTATCCGTCCAGCTAGATAGATTCATATGTTAGTTACGCGATTGCCAGGTGTTTTATGAGGTCGAGTTCGACATCTTGCTTATTCAGTTTTTATGCAGCTTTGGTCTACCGTTATGAAACGTTGACATGAATTACAAAACAGGTTTGTTGTTTTACTTGATTCTTCTTAAAATATAGAGTTTCTTCTTTCTTAATTAGCTGACTTAATTTCGTAGTATCAAATCGCTGAACTCTAGAATCGAGCGTCTCTATCCCACTCATTAGGTCATCGTAACACGCAATAGAGATATGTCTATTGTAACTAACGTAAGTGACCTAACACCCTATACTATGATGGTTTGACAATAATAAACCTTGGGTTGACCGTGGACTTTAAGCGGTATACCTTTCTATAGGTAAATAAATAACAATCTTTCACTTTGTTTAGTCTTAACGCTATCAGACTCCTGATTTGGCAAGCTGAACATAAATATAGAAAGTTAGGCGTTATCAACACGAATCTGATTAAATCTATCACTACATTGTCTCTACGAGACTTTTGACTTAATGTTAATTTAAGGATATTGCACATTTTTGATAATATTATGTCTGTCAGGTTAATACATCCAGAAACCTGGGTTCAAATCTCGGTGACAAGTAAATCGCGTCACTATACTATAATTCAGTATATTATTTTCTATCAGTTTACATTAACTTTGTACCTAACATATTTTAATAATATTATCGTAACCTTATTCATGGTGATCACGCCTCACATGCGACACAAAATGTGCAAAGGTCAAAAGATAAGCAAAGGGCGAGCCTAAGATTTTATAAATGCATACGATATTTATATTAATGCAACATAATATTTGAATTCTGTGTGACTCATCGCGGTCGGCAGTCGGCACCACATGATATTTTTTGTCCTCATCTGCCCACTGCCCATTTTACTGGCTGTGTTGCCCTTCAAAGTTCAAACTACTAACCGGATCACATTTTTCTGGTATCTTGGACCATTCACACATAATAATTATTTTATTCGATTCGAGTTAACATCTTTAATCAATTTTTACGATGGGAGACTGGACAGAACAGCTAATGCTAGTATGGTGATAATGCTAAACCTAGTCCAAAGTGGCATTTTGATTTCAACGTTTGATACATCCCTTACCTTATGCTACTAGTTTGACGCTGAAGCTGATAAGACGATTTCATAGGACTCCTCATTATGTAGCATAAGGAATTAGGTCTACTGCCGACCCTTTCTCTTTATAGAAATACGTTCTTCTGTCATACCGCTGACAGTGATCAGGAACTGTTGTACCTTCTCAACGAACTTCAAGTCTAATGGTCACAGTGGCGCAGCACATTACGTCGAACGGTCGACTCGGTCGGCAGCTTGAACTGTACCCAGGCCCTCACCTCAATACTCAATTAGATGCGATTACGGTAGAGTCACAACACCTTATATTACGAGTATGTGGCATGAGAGGCATCTGTCACACTATCAAACTGTTGAACCTTTCTCTCTAAAGATGGCCCTACTATCATTCCCTTGGCAGTGATCAGGAACTGTTGTACCTTTACAACCAACTTAAAGTGCCTATCCGCAGTGGTGCAGCACCTTACGTCGAACGCTCGACTCAGTTGGTAGCTTGAACTCTGGTCACACCTCGACTAGTACCGCTGCGACGGCCCAGTCTCACCATATGTTATGTGGCATGAGTGGCATCTGTCATACTATAGAACCGTTATACTTTTCTCCCTAAGGACGAACGTTCTTCTGTCATATCGCTGCCAGTGATCAGGAACTGTTGTACCTTCTCAACATACTTCAAGTTTCTAATGTCCAATCCACAGTGGCGCAGCACATTACGTCGAACGCTCGACTCGGTCGGCAGCTTGAACTCCGGAACCCTCACCTCAACTAGTACCGCTGCGACGGCGCAGTCACACCTAATGTGTAGCATGAGGGACTTCGGTCATACAGCCGGAGGAGACGAGGCTGAACTGCTACTATGGTTTGTAACCTTTTTTTGAAATTCTTTGTAAGTTTGCCTTGGTCATGGATGGTAGCAGACTAAATCTGGAAGACAAGACAAGTCCGTCAAATTGACAACTTGGCGACACGATTTCGTCCAGTAGGCGGTAACTATAGCCGCGGCCAAAGCTTACCACCAGTCTAGCGAGTTTTGACTTTATACCTACTTGCTTATCGTGAAACGAGCGACTAAAGACATATTAACTGGAGACTCTTGAAGATGATTACAGCCATTCTTCCAAGAATATAAAACAAAACAGAAGAAAAAGAAAAAAGTGAAGAAAAAACAGTGTGATCGGTAATCTTTCTTTTTATTAAGAGTCTGATGAGCTTAATTTCAAGGAAGATCAGTGAACTCCATATCTGAGCTATCCATAATGTCCGATTTCAGCCGAATTGATTAAAAAGTTTGCGCAAGAAGACTTGTTTCTTTTGCATTTTTTTAATAAGATTGCAGACTCACCAAAGAGTCAATCTGTAAAGACTAAGTATGAATATTTTATGAGGATGCTTTGGTTCCAGGTTACACGACGCAAGACGAGCGCAGCCGCTATCCGAAAGATTCAGAGTCCGAATAGCGAGGGATGGTTTCTCAAACTACGTTGACAGACTGCACGCTAATAGCACCCTTTTTGCTGTGAGTATAAAGTTTACTTTAGGTATAGTCTTTGCACACTCTCGTACTCTTCTCTCTTCATGCCACGAAGCAGGGTCGGTTCACTCATCGTTCCACGAACGATCCACGAACTTCGTGGTATGCAATGATCAGTGAACTGAGTGACGATGAAATCGAACTTTTTCATGGTAGGGGTATTAAAAAGACACCCGATCTGGTGCTAACTTCCTATTAAGAGACTTGTACCACATTATATTCTTGGTGTTACCTACTTAGGTGCGTATTTATGGCCATCCAGAGACATAATGAACATATACGTAGAAAGTAGTGTAAATCTTCTAACTTCACTAGACACGGCCAAAATGACTGTCCAGACATATTTGACTGAAGGATCGTAACTGAAGTATACCAGTTTATAGAAAAGTGCCAATAAGTTCTACCGGGGGTAGACATCCTTTGCAGGAGGTCGTCTAGGTGGGTACCCCAACAGTGCCAGTTATTCTACCGCCTGAGCAGTGATGTGCAAACATTACTGTGCTCCGGTAGGAGGCACTGTAGCTAGTGAAATTACTGGGCTAAAGAGTCTTAAAATCTTATGACTCTTGAGTGAGAAGCGTTGGTGCAGTGCTCCTAGAATTTCACATCATTGTGAAATCCTAAGTAGCACTGTACTAATTATGGGCAGCGTTATCTCTTAACATCAGGAGAGCGTCTTGCTCGTCTTCTACTTCAACACATAAAAAAAAAAAAAAAAAAAAAGTAGACATTAATTAATTATTATAATTAATATGTTTCAAGATTTTATTTTTAAAGCCAAAAACAATATTTAAGGTAGACATTATGGCTAATTGAAGATTGTGAAATATTGGTCTTTTAGTAACACATTCAACCAAAGACCTAATTCAACGAACAAAAATCCTGTGGCACATGGAGATTGTTAAGGATTATTTTTTATTACCCTTGTAAACTTGATAACTCGTTGTTTTTGAAATCCGGTTTGTTCTGACGTTTATTTGGGATTACGTGTATGTGTTTTTAAACCGATTTAAAATAAGGACAACAATAAATAATTCGTTTGATTTGCCGTCCCGAAAGTAAAGTAAAGCGAGATACATTTAATTCATATCTTAAAAACATGGCTAAGAACACTCTCGACTAACTCTACTTTCAAACAAAAAAACTAAATCATAATCCGTTCATCCGTTCGGGAGCTACGATGCCACAGACAGACACACACACACACAGACAGACAGACAGATACGTCAAACTTATAACACCCCGTCGTTTTGCGTCGGGGGTTAAAAATAGAACCGATTTGATAAAATGTACACTAGTGCCAGGCCCATGACACTCAGTACGATTGTCAGCGAATAATTACCTACTACTACTACATTGAACACGTAACGTGCGTATACTCATCATAGTGTGTGTAAACTACGCAGGGTTGCTACGAAACTCACTTTGCAGCAAGTGGTACGTGTTGTAACGACTAGATGGCGCTTTTTGCAATATCCGACAGGGCCCATAAATTATAATTATTAGGTACGTAATGTTATTTTTAGTTTTGAAACTTTTTTATTGTGGAAAATTAAAATGTGAAAAATACATTTAAGACCTATTTGAATACATTTAGGGCTGTTAATACATTTAGGACCCATTTAGAATCTGAAACACTTCAGATTCTTGTAGGAATAACTGATTCGTAATCAATTATACACCGAACGATAACACCCAATTTATAATGTTATGTTATATCTAAAAATTCAAAATTATTATATACGCGCTAATTATTACTGCCACCTGCCAACCCTGTGCATGTAGCCAACTCGCAGACCACTTGGCGGGGCGGAAAAAAATTTGGCGGGGGGAGGTGAGTGTCGCTTCTTTACGTAGTAATAGTTTCTATTCTTTGCTAGTGCTTTGAGTTGGGAATGAAAATTAATATCTCGTAGTTTTAATATTTTTGTTCATTATATTATGTTAGCGTTTGACCACGATCTCGCGTGATGTTAAGCGATGATGCAGTCGTAGATTATAGCAGACTAAACCTAGAAGGCGGGATAAATCTCTCCCTGGCTTCACTGAACACCATGCCGGATGATGCATAAATAATCCGGCATAAAATAAAAGGTTGTAATAAAATTACATACATTAGGTACATATCGAATTGATAACCCCCTTTTTACAAGTTTTTATTTACTTTCACTTGTCCGTTGTCTGTCTGTCTGTCTGTAATCAAATCTTGCAAGGTTAATTTGATCGACTTCCCGGTTTACGATTGAGCTGAAATTTTGTATGAATGATGATGACAATGCAATATTATTATGAGATCAAGCTGATCTAATGATGGAGCTGGAAGGTGGCCATAGGAACTCCGTAATTAAACAACGCAACCCCATCAAGTTTGGGCTCATTTGATTCGTCTTGACGAGTACTTTATGATGCTAAATGGTAATAATAATAAAAGCTTGTTTTTAAAAAGTTTTTTTTAAATTTCACTTGTTTATAATTCCTATTAGGTCTAAATAATTCATCGATGGTAAACAAATTATGTGATTCATCAATGGTAAATAACTGTATTACTTGTATTATATTTAACCAACGTTACTATTACGTGTTAGGTATACCAAAAAATATGCGCCGGCGTCAATTTTCACCAATTACAAAGATTCATAGAAAAATAGAGGATAGAGTAATAGAAGATCTTCCATTAATTAATACACCTGCGCCACTTATTTGCGGCAGGATTTCAAAAGCTATTACACATCAATTAGACACTAGCGGAACGTACTAACTGCCAATTTGAGAGTCCCATAACAAAACCTGATAAATTGGATTTCTTGTTTTTAATTTTCACCTATTACCCATACTTGACTCTTATCTTGCATTCTGCATGCGTAATATTATTTTGTTTTATTTTTATTTGAACCTCTTACCCATATTTAGGTACCATTTTCAAGAATCGCATGCGCTCTTGAGCAAATAAAGTAAAAATATACTAAAATGGTCCTTATTATATACTGATTTTATTAAATACGATTTTTATAACATACTTATTTTATATGTTCATTTAAATAACATGGATTAAAATTTACAAATACAAATCATTTATTCGCGCACATGGGTGTATATAACCTACTCGTTGTTTTTGAATACAACTCAAGGTGTTCTTTAAATCTGGATATTTACCTACTCTATGCTACAATTAGATTGTTTATTATACTCCTTACAATACTCTGGTCATCTACATGCTTATTATAATTATTCAAATGCATTAAAGTGAATAAATCAAACCTTAAAATCGTATATTTAAACACATGTTTAATGAAAAACTTTAAGGCTTAAGAAAACCACTCAGTCTTAAATCTATTAAGTAGATATAAATTTAAACGATGTGTCTACTTATGTGGCTTTGTTCTATCGCTCTTCAATCTGTCCGCAAATTCCCATCCCATCAATATTTAAACACTTGTTTTTATTATAAACTATAAATCTTATAAAACTGCCCATCATAAACCTATTATAATAAAAACAATAAACCAACAATTGTGTATAACTAAGCATAAGTAAATAAGTAATTGTTGTACTTATGTGACTTTGTTCTCTAGCTCTTCAATCAGTACGCGAATCCCCCTATATTCGTGCTCTCTCGTGAAGTTCGTCGCACCTTGCAACCTTCCGTGTTGGGAAACACGGAGGTTCTAGACTCGTTCCCGCACTGGAGAGACCTGTTCATGGTTTTAATTGCTCGTTACATCGCTTATACTTAGGGCTATAGCTTACAAGTGCATCTAGACGTGGAACCTATTAAGGGTTTATTGCCGGATGTCGAAACTTTTTATTAGTGGTGTCATTGAAATAATTGTAACGATTTAAACTTGCTTGCAGGTTAATGTTGAATCGTCTTTTATTTTTGTAACTGCAAATATTTTATTGATTTTTGTTGCTTGCATATCTGCATATTTATTACGTTAAAAATGACAGCGTTGATCCAATTTGGTATATAATCATTTTTGAAAAATAACCCTTTTCCATCCTAGCACCACTGCTTGGTTATTTGCTGTGTACCAACGAGCTGAATAATTATGAAATATATACGTTACAACACGACACATATGAATTCTATCAAACGAATAATGTTAACCTCTTGAAACAAAACAATACATACATCAAAAATATTCCAACAAATTATGAGCCTTTTCTCCTTTGTGATGTCTGTTAAAAACGGGTATATCATGTGTAATTTTCCTGTGATTTTTTATAGCCTCATGAACCTCAAAGAAATAAAAGCTACATTAATATAAAGTGAAATAATCCGCGTCATATTCGCACAGCACTCACGTGCGCTCAAGATATTCTGCAGGAATGCACGTCTAGACGTTTGCCGAGAACAAACCGGTTCCGGACCCTCGCCTTTCCTGCACCCATATACGTCTAACTATCGTAAAACATGAGTACTTACGTAACGTTCCATCTCAGCTAGATTTGCATAATTGAAGGCATTGAGGATACACTGCTTGTACGTACTCGCCGCCTATTCCATCATCTTAAAAAGGAAACTTGGTCGTTTGAACTCGTGAACCATGCCTACACTATTTTTTTTATCTTATGTTAGAACAAATTATGTATGTATATAAATATTTTAGTTCTGGCTCTTTACTAAAAATATGTAAA
Source organism: Hemithea aestivaria (assembly GCA_947507615.1). Taxonomy (NCBI): domain Eukaryota; kingdom Metazoa; phylum Arthropoda; class Insecta; order Lepidoptera; family Geometridae; genus Hemithea; species Hemithea aestivaria. The sequence continues at coordinate 13,952,482 of OX382325.1, read as the reverse complement.
TATGTAGTAGTTCAGTAAAGTTGCAGTAATAATACTAATCTAAGACCTGAAAATGTGTTGGCCACATAACGTAAAACTGATCTAGTGTGTGCTTCTACATGTAGACTAGATGCCCAATTTTTATAATTCCTATTAAGTTTTAAATGATTCATCAATGGTAAATAACTGTATTTTTAACGGCCTAATGCTGTTATCAGCAGTCCTAAGTACAATAATTGACAGATTGATTCATATTTCCTTTTGGGTTTTACAATAAGTGATGTTCCCGTATATCGTGTAATGTTTCATAAGTTTAACTATAAATTTTAAATGTTGCAATCTGTAACAATCTCTCTTGTAATCTGTTATCTTATTAAAAAACCTTATAAAAATGGTCGTGGAATCAGATATCGTTTTGATAATATACCGCTATGAATTTGTATTTCTACTTTGCTAATGGAATCTCAATCGCCAACATTCTTAGAAATGCATTCTATTTTAAAATAACATTATTAAAACCAGTCCTTTTACACTCTTACATAACTTTGTCGTATAATATAGATATCCACGAAATCTGTGATGAAACTAAATACGAATCGTTTAGTGTGAAAATAAATACGCTATTCTCTATGTGAAACTTCAGTCATGCAGTCCCAATTGTCTGATAAAGAATATACTTCGCGCACTATCCAAGCCTGTGTTACTTAAGATTTTCTTTTCAAAGGACCTATCAATAACCTACATCATATCTTCAAAGAATCTATCAACAACCAATCATGTTTCCCCTAAAGGACCTATCAACGACAGACCTATCAAGGGAACTGTGGCTGGTGGCGTGGGTGATCCGAGTCGGTCGGTGGGCGGGCGCCGGGAGTAGTAGTGGTGGTACAGGGGAGCGGAGAGGCCCTATAGCAAGGAGGCCTCTTGGAGCAGGCGTCTTATCACTGTCCGAGTTCTTAAGGCAACCGGGGCAGCATCCTACTGAGAAGGAGTACACTTTTAAGGTATGAAACGAATTTAACAACTAAATTTTCTACTTCTTGCAGTTTAAATACAACTGGGCTCTTCAAAAGGAGAGTGAGACTTGAGGGGCCTTGGCTCATGTAATAGGTCGTCCTCTTGTGCTAAATTCTCGTTTGCATAGTAAAAAATAGCGACAGCGCTTTTCCAAGTATAAGTTTTCTAAGATCGAATTTTTAGACCAACATACGAGTACAGCCACAATTGTGTCTGTTTGTGGTAGATATTTATTAACAATCGCCGAATACACCTTTGTAGTTAATATCTAGACTTATTAAACTTTCAGTTTCAATTTTATTGTGTTACATTGTTTTTGAGTTTTCTGTTTTTTTTTTTTTTTTTTTTTTGTGATTACGTAGAAGACGAGCAAGACGCTCTCCTGATGTTAAGAGATAACGCTGCCCATAATCAGTACAGTGTACCCACCTAGACGACCTCCTGCAAAGGAAGTCTACCCCCGGTAGAAAAAACCCGGTAAAAAGTATGTTTGTAGTGTCTCAATAAAGAGTTTTCTATTTTATTTTATGATTAGATTTTAGATGTCTTAGAAGATCATGCAATTTCATATTATTGTTTCATTTTCAGGTATATCAGTGTGAAGAAAAAGATTTCCATCAATTACACGATATGTTAATACGGAAGCAAACAAATAAGTGCAATATTTTACCTGGACAACCAAATTATGGTAAGAGCTGGAGCAAGCTTTCTTCGTCTTTATAAGCTTAAGAAGAAACTACAACTGGCGCCATCTCTTTTGAATTGATATTATCTCAGTTGCAAAAGAAAATCACAGATGGCGCCTTTAATATTAAATTAACTCGCTCAGCTTTATTTAAATATTCTTTCTTGGTAAGCAATTCTAAAGAGATGCAAATATTATTAAAAGAAATAGTTTCCTTTTGGTCAATATTTATGTTACATACCAATATGACAATAATCATAATGGTCGACTACTTTATTTAGTTAGGTTACCCGGTTAGGTAATTTTCTTTCCGTCCCTTTAACAGCATTCTAATCTTATGGAAAAGCAAACCCTAGCAATAGTTGGGGTAAATGCTAAAATTAGGAATTTTCAATGATGTAATATAACAAGTTATACCTTTCCTTTTCAGGCATAGTAGTAGCCCTACGATTACTAACAAACCCGGGAAGTATAACCGAAGCGGTCGCCTCCGGAGCCACCGTTACAGCCAAACGGGGCTTCCCTGACGTCATAATGCCTGGAGACGTTCGAAATGATCTCTACCTTACCTTAGAAAAGGCTGAGTTTGAACGAGGAGGGAAGAGTACCGCCAAGAATGTTCTAGCAACTGTTAGTGTGCATGATAACACTGGACAGGTTATTACTGTGAGTATTAACTTTATTTAATTGCTTAAGTGGGTGTCGTGACGGCATATTTCCCGGGGACGTTAGAAATGATCTTTACCTTACCCTAGAAAAGGTTGAGTTTGAACGTGGAGGGAAGAGTACCGTCAAGAATGTTCTAGCAACTGTCAGTGTACATGATAACACTGGACAGGTTATTACTGTGAGTATTTATTATTTATTTAATTGCTTAATTAGGTGTCGTGACGGCATATTTCCCGGGGACGTTAGAAATGATCTTTACCTTACCCTAGAAAAGGCTGAGTTTGAACGAGGAGGGAAGAGTACCGCTAAGAATGTTCTAGCAACTGTCAGTGTACATGATAAAACTGGGCAGGTTATTACTGTGAGTACTTAGTATTTATTTTATTGCTTAAGTGACGTCATAATGCCCGAAGATGTTCGAAACTATCTTACATTAGAAAAGGCTAACTTTGAACGAGGGGGGATAAGTGCTGCCAAGAATATTACTGCTAGCAACTGTCACTGTTTATGACAACACTGAAAAGCTATAACAATCATGACTGTGGATCATGGTCATCATTGGCCTTAGCCAGAATCTCATCACGATTTTATCCATCGCATCTCAATTAATCAAAAACCTTAAGTAGCTGTGGAAAAAAGTGCTTCTATAGTCTTGATCCTTCAAATTGCTGGAGCTTGACGCGTAGTATATTAATGAACACATTATCAGAAAAATCTAATTATATACACTCTACTATATTATACACTCTATTATATTATGACATCATTTTTAATCACAATGTTTTTTTCTCCTTACAGGAGTGCGTATGGGGTGCAAGCGGTACAGGAGTGACGTCATACGAGTCGCTAGTGTTGTACCACAACAACAGTCCGGCGTGGGCCGAGCAACTGCGGCTCACCGTGCCGCTCGATACATTCACTCACGCGCACGTCCGCCTCGAGTTTAGACATTGTTCTAGTGAGTAGGCTAGTTAACATGATGTGATTGTTTTCCAACCAATGAATCTTAAAACGATTAAAAACTACATTCGATCCGTTTCCCTACTGCATTCGATCCGATTTCGTTCCGAGTCAGTCTGTCAAGTGGAGCAAAGTTCCTGTGAAAGTAAGGGACTGTTATTTCACGAATTCTTGTCTAACTCGGATACGACAACGTATACGTCGAAATTTCACTACTTCTGATTTATTAATCTTCTTGATGGACAAAAAAAACTTTTTTAGTCATCATCCCTCTTATTGGTATACAAATTCTCTGTTTCAAGGGAAACATAATCATATTAATTATACAAAAGAGACTGCATTTTGGCTTGCTACTACTACTGCTGCGGCTACATAATGTATGTAAATTTCAGCGCGAGATAAAAACGAGAGGAAACTGTTTGGTTTCGCGTTTGCAAGACTGATGGAGCCGAGTGGAGCTACACTCAGGGACGGCGCTCACGAACTATACGTGTACAAATGTGATGACCCTTCCAAGTAAGAATAGAATAGAATAATACTTTATTGCGTACCAAATAATTACAAAGAAACTTACTGAGCTAGATATCTAAATGCTAGTAAAGTAAGTAAGTAATAATGGTAGTAGTAAGTTTAGTTTTGTTACTGGAACAGAGAAATGATTCTTTATTTGAAATGATACTTTATTCACTTTCCACAATATTTTCTTTAAAAAAGGATCTTACAGACACCTCACATGCTAATGCACCTCACATGAATGATAGAGTCATTGCTATTTCATCTGATAGTAACAGATGGCAGGTGAAGATTTGGCACCGTAAAGTCCGATAAAGTAATCGTCTTTAGAAGTGTACGTTCGGGTCATAATCCGGAGACTTTCGGTTTAAATCTCTGGTGGCATTTTTTGTATATTGACAATTATTTGTTGTACGAGATAGCGGGAAGAATTGGTCTTTTTTTGTTCAAATTGGCAAAACATGGCCCGCTAGTATGTGATACATGAAAGGCAGGAAGGAAGTTCGGTAAAACATGGCCCTTGCAAGTGAGGTATGGAAGGCCTACTCGCCCTTGCCCTGCAGTGGGAAGACGCCGGCTAAAACAATAACACTAAATATTCCACTTGTTTTTTTCTCCTAGACTAACATCAGCAAGTTACCTTTTGCTGCCGTCGTGTGCTAGTGACACGACCAGAGTATCGTCAGGGAACGGAGTAGTTCCCACATTCCAAAGAAGTTCCAAAGAAAACTGTACGATTAGTACGCTTTTGTGTTCTACTAAACTCACTCAAAACGGTAAGTAGCATAAAGAGTTCTGCACTACCACACACATTTCAAGAAAAAAACACATTTCAAGATATTATTGCAGCCTACATTGCATTATTTACAAGCGTTTATTTACTTTGACCTGTCCAGTTGTCTGTCTGTAGTCAAATCTAAACAAATGACATTTTAAAAACAAGCTTTTATTATTATTTCCATCTAACACCAAAGTACTCGTCAAGACAAATCAATTGAGCCTTAACTCGATGGGGTTGCGTCGTTTAATTACGAAGTTCTTATGGCCTCCTTCCTGCTCCATCATCAGATCAGCTCCATGTCATAATAATATTGCATTGTCATTCGATTTATACATGCATGCCAAATTTCAGCTCAATCAGAAATTGGGAAGTGGATCACGCAACTTCATCGAGTTTAGGCTCGTTTGATTCATCTTGACGAGTCTCGTTGGTGCTAGATGGTAATAATAAAAGCTTGTTTTAAAAAGATTTTTTTTTTAATTTTAATTTATTTCACAGAGGATCTTTTAGCGTTACTGCAATGGCGCGCCCGTCCAGAGAAAGTACAAGAAACATTGCTCCGAGTGTTGAGACTGGGAGATGGACTAAGTTGCGAGGAATTGATAAAGTTCCTTAGAGATGTACTGGATGCTTTGTTCGCTTTATTTTCTACCGAAGACGGTAATAGGTAAGTTTTTTGAATACTTTCATTAGGTCTTGCAAATATTTTTTAACTGTATGAAGTTTGACGTTTGGCTGCGCAGTCATACTTTACATTGACAACACAAATGAGCAGACAACTTGCTGTAAGAAAGCTTAACTCCATCGCGCTTCAAGTGGGCTGTGGATCGAACCTCTTGCATACATATTTGCTTTTTTTATGTGAAGAAGAAAGAACAAGAGCAATACGCTCTCCTGATATTAAAAAATAACGCTGCCCATAATCAGTACAATCCCATCTAGGATTTCATAATTATATGCACCAACGCTTCTTACTCAAGAGTCTAATATGAGAGTTTAAGACTCTTTAGCCCAGTAATTTCACTAGCTACAGTGACCCCTACCGAAGCACAGTAATTTTTGCACATCACTGCTCAGGCGGTAGAATAACTGGCACTGTTGGGGTACCCACATAGACGACCTCCTTCCTTCTTCCTTTAAAGTAAGTCTACCCCCGGTAAAAGCCCCGGCCCCGGTTTGAAGCGCTTTGGAGACTGATCATAAACTGATTATCATGAAAAGCTAAATTAGCCATCGCGTTGCGTAGACCCTAGTTGCTGCAGCAGTCTCAATAATGGGATAGTTAAATAGGTAGACTGCTGCTGTAAACACATAGACAGTTAGTTACAATGTAACTGACAGTAGGAATGTAGTCATCTAAATATATAAAGGGAAAGAGTGACTGATTGACTGACTGATCTATCAACGCATAGCTTAAACCACTGAACGGATTCGGTTGAAATTTGGAATACAAATAGGTTTTATGACGTAGACCTCCGTTAAGAAAGGATTTTTGCCACGCGGGTAATGCCGCGAGCATAAGCTAGTTTTTGATAATCGGCTACAACCTTTTAACAGTTATTTATATTTTCAGCACCCCACATTCGGGCACGGTATTCCTAGTTCTGATATCGATATGCAGTTTGCTGGACGAGTCTCGGTTCCAACATTTCAGGCCGGTGCTCGATGTTTATATTGAGGAGCACTTTTCAGCCGCTCTTGTATATAAGTAAGTTATATTTAAATTGAACTTTTAACGAATGTGTAATTAGTTACTAAATAGTGATAAGTATAAAATAATCGAACCTTGCTTGAAAAAAAAAGAATAAGTTTTATTGGCATACTTAATACATACATGAATAACAAAAGTGATAATATTATATACCTAGTCAGGTCATAAGTATTGTCACACAGTAAAAACTTTTCTTTTAGAATGCTGGCCACAAAAAAGTTTATTGAATTCGAATTTCGAATTGTTCATGAAAATAAAAATGTATACTTTTTAGAATTTTACTCATTTTTAAATATGGAGTGGACGCTTAAAGAAGACCGTGTTGCAGTTATTGCGTTGCATCGTTGCGGTTACGCGCCAATTCAAATTTTTGACATACTGAAAAATTTGAATATAACCAAAAGATTCGTTTATCGTACGATCAAACGATACAATGAAGACTCTAGTGTAGATGACAGGTCAAGAAGTGGTCGCCCTCGGTCTGTTAGGACTCCAGCAGTGATAAAAGCTGTGAAGGCGCGAATTCAAAGAAATCCCAAACGTAAGCAGAAACTGTTGGCCCTTCAGATGGGGTTAAGCAGAACCACGGTGAAAAGGGTGTTAAATGAAGACTTAGGGCTTCGGGCATATCGAAGAAAAACAGGACATCGTTTAAATGCTCGTCTAATGGACCTGAGACTGAAGAGATGCCGCGCTTTGTTGAAGCGGTACGCGAGAAAAAAATATCGAGAAATTCTTTTTTCGGATGAAAAAATTTTTACCGTAGAAGAGAGCTACAACAAACAAAATGATAAGGTGTACGCACACAGTAGTGAAGAAGCGAGCAACCGTATTCCGCGAGTCCAACGAGGTCATTTTCCATCCTCGCTCATGGTATGGTTGGGAGTTTCTTATTGGGCTTAACAGAGGTACATTTTTGTGAGAAAGGTGTAAAAACGAATGCAGTTGTGTATCAAAATACAGTCCTGACGAACCTTGTGGAACCTGTTTCTCATACCATGTTCAATAACAGGCACTGGGTATTCCAACAAGATTCGGCGCCAGCTCATAGAGCGAAGAGCACACAAGACTGGCTGGCGGCGCGTGAAATCGACTTCATCCGGCACGAAGACTGGCCCTCCTCCAGTCCAGATTTGAGTCCGTTAGATTACAAGATATGGCAACACTTGGAAGAAAAGGCGTGCTCAAAGCCTCATCCCAATTTGGAGTCACTCAAGACATCCTTGATTAAGGCAGCAGCCGATATTGACATGGACCTCGTTCGTGCTGCGATAGACGACTGGCCGCGCAGATTGAAGGCCTGTATTCAAAATCACGGAGGTCATTTTGAATAAACTTTATTGTCATAAGAATCTATGTTTTGTTAAGTTCATTTTGGTATATAAATGGTTACATAATAAATAAACTTGTTCCAATAATTTTATATTAAACATGTGACAGAATTTATGACCTGACTAGGTACTAGACATAGAAAATATAAAAAAAACAGCAGCCAAAGGGGGCAGACTCAGCGTGACGCCATGATAACCCTGCGGGTATCTTGACTGCTGGTTTTCAGTCCTTATGGCACGCAATTCAACTTAGTCCTCCGTCATACTTCTCTAACTACTCCCAGCAAATTTCCGAACATCGTTCGACCAATCTCACCCAAAGGATAAGGATAACGATAAAGCCAATGTCCAAAGGTCGATTATATTGGCTGGTATAATACGTATAAATGAAAAGTATGTATTTATGTACGAAGAAATGTCTAATTTAGAGATAATTTAGTCATCCTAAATGCTGAAAACACACACATTTTGAAGGCATTATTTAATAGTCCTCACCTTAACGTACATTTTCCGCCGCTAGAACACGGCATTATTTCGCTAAAGATTATAATATAGTCAAATAAATCTTCTTGATATCAGATGTGTTGGTAATTTTCAACGGTGAACTTCCAGAGGTCTAATATCATCAGTGCAGCACTGTGCTGAATGGGCAGCGGGTGCGGACGGACAGGAACCCATACGTAAATGTCTGCGTTCCCTCGGCGCAGTGTTCCGCCTAGCCGTTAGATCTCGGCGGCTATTCGCTAGAGCAACAGGTGGCCAGTATGAGGACAGCTTCAGGCGGGACGTGCGGGCTGCCTTAGCCGCTTTGACTGCGTTCGCTCATCATCCGCATAGAGATCATTTGGCTCCTGCGCAGGTAAGAAAATCTTAACAAATCCCAGCTTTCTACAACTATGTAATTTGGGTTTTTCTGCATTCTAAAGAGATAAAGTACTACATCCGGACTGAGCGATTTGCTCTTTGTTATAAAGTATCATTGTGGCATTAGTCGGTATATTACGGTCCGGTGTAGCTTTATAACATTTTAAATGGTAATTTTTGCACTACAGTCATCATGTTTCTGTCCCCAACATCGGACTTTTAATGACGGTCGGATAACAAGCCGAAGTGAAGTGGCAATAGTAGGTAGTGTTTGTACGAAAACCGTCATAACAGATTCGGGCCATAAACAGTGCAAAATAAGAGAAGACGTCTTCACAAATTGTCAACGATATTGTAAAAAATCTCTTACTCATCTAAATATATAAAAGGAAAGAGTGACTGACTGATCTATCAACACACAGTCCAAACCGATGAACGGATCAAGTTGTAATTTGGAACACAGATAGGTTTTATGATGTAGACCTATGCTAAGAAAGGATTTTGCCACGCGGGTAAAGCCGCGAGCGTAAGCTAGATTTTACTGTATAGCCTGTGTTCTTTCTACTGAAGTCACGCTTTCCAGGTGGCTCTGATGACGTCATGGGCGAGCGTAGCTAAAGAGGTATCATCAGCACTAGGCCCAGTCGAGGCAGCGCGTGTGACCGCAGCGATGTTGGACGCGCCCGCAGCTAACGCACCGGCCGCTTTAGCCAAGGCGAGGTTAGCTGCGGCCCAGGAGACATTGAAGGGACCTTTGGGTCAGGATCCTGGTAAGAAAAGTGTACTATTTTTGAACAAATAATGTAAAACGACAATAATAATATCTATATGATTGCGTTGTTGTTTTTGCAGTCCTGTACTATTTATTATACAAGGTATTTTTATACTCGATAATGTAGATAAAACACCTATGACTTTACTGATCTCATCTGAGGGGTAAGACAAGAGTCACACGATTGTGACTAACGCTATAAAAATGTACTAAGATGACAGTCGTTATCGTACCTTTTGCCACAACGGCTGTCATCTGCATTCATAGCATTGTAAAACTGGGTTCGCGGTCGTCACCCTGAAACATAGAATGAAATGAATTGTGTGACTTGATCACGTATAAAAATGGAGGAATTTGTGGGAAGTCTTTGCCCTAAAGTACAGCAATAAATACTAAATGTATATTTAATAAAAAACTGGCACGGACGACTTTCAAAGGAATATTTTCAGCAAAAAGTTATCCTTTATTTTTCCAGAGGCACGCAACATAGTTCTTACAACAGCCTGCCACCATCTCCGCGTACACCTCGCCAGAAGAGACGAGCTCGCCCAGTGTGCTGAAATGTTAGGAGAACTAGTCACCTTATTGTGGAAGAAAGAAGACGCAGATTTGATTGACGACCCGGATGAGCTCGATCCAGATGTTGACGTTCTGTGTTTGAATACTCTGGACGTATTGGTTGAGACTGTGCTGCATTTGATTGGTGGAAATTCTCCTGTATTGGTAAGTGATTAGTATTTGTAAATGTAAATGTAGTGTGGAAGAAATGAGACTCAGATTTGATTGACGACCCGGATGAACTGGATCCAGATGTTGATGTTCTGTGTTTGAATACTCTGGACGTATTGGTTGAGACTGTGCTGCATTTGATTGGTGGAAATTCTCCTGTTTAAAGTGATTAGTATTTGTAAATGTAAACGTAGTGTGGTCGGAATAAGACACAGACTTGATTGACGACTTTGACAGTTTTTTTTTTTATGTGATGAAGTAGAAGACGAGCAAGAAGCTCCCTTGATGTTAAGTAATAACGCTGCTCATAATCAGTATAGTGCTGCTTAGGATTTCACAATTATGTGAAATTCTAAGAGCACTGCACCAACGCTTCTTACTCAAGAGTCATAAGATGTTAAGACTCTTTAGCCCAGTAATTTCACTAGCTACAGTGCCCTCCTACCGGAAACCAGTAATGTTTGCACATCACTGCTCAGGCGGTAGAATAACTGGCACTGTTGGGGTACCCACATAGACGACCTCCTGCAAAGGAAGTCTACCCCCGGTAAAATAATACTTTAATGTGGTTAAAATGAAGAATCTAATAAAAAATATTGTACATTAATTACTATATAAAATTTCCGTGCGAAGTATCAAATTCTTATAAAGAAATCACGACATTTTGGTTTGTTTGAGAATTGAGAATTTGAAACTTCGCGCGATCATTTATTCGAAGTGGGTCTGGACTAATAAGACATTGGATTCCATTGTATGGAACTAAGTTTGTAATAATATTATTTTCTTTTATCTGATTTGCATTACTATAAGTTAAATTATGTAATTAGAATTTTCTCTATTATTTGCCATTATTTAATTAATGTCTCCTTTCCTAGGGGTCGATGGTAGCCGGTTTGCTTGGAGCCATGGAGTTGTTAAAACCCATACATTACCAAAGACTGTGGAGCCATCTAGCGCCGCACCCCCACGACAGAAAACCGTTGAAAGATTTCCTCATGAGAGCCTTCTTGGTGTTTAGACATTTGATTGAACAAGATGTAAGTGCACTTTATACTTTCTTAATTATTTAATAAAAAAATAAATATTTCAGGACGTTTAACACTGCGCCACCTAACCCCAAACTAAGCAACTTAATGCTTGTAATATGGTGGTCAGGATAACGGATATAATAACAAGTTTAGACCACTTAGGAAAGTAGTCTAGACAAAAAACTTGATTAATTGAATGCTTGCTATAAACATCGGCCTGAGTTTAAATACTAGCATCATTTTGATGTATTCTGCCATTGAAATTTGCTTGTGTGTATTAGAGAAGATTGGTAATTTTGATCAATGCAATGAAAACAGAATTTTCTCGGTGAATCTTTGGAACATATTTCTTTATTAATAAATTCAATTTGAAGTGGTTGGAGTGTTTTATCAGAACTTTTCGTGACCCATACTGGGATTTTCTTGATATTCTTCAATTTGTTATAATTTTCAGGTGTTTCCTGCAGATTGGATGGTTCTCAGAGTGCAAAGTTGTAAAGTGCTGCTGTCTGCGTTACAAGACTTGTCGGCGCCGTTGCTGGAGAGGTTCTTAGGAGACGAACCTCCACAATTTGATTCTCAGGTAAAAATAGCAATAAATTTCGTTTAACCTTGTAAATTCGATAAACATACTCAAGATATTCTACATTTTTGTATAGCGTAAATATATTTAAGGTGACCATGTTCACGATGCTTACCTATAATCTATCTCTTACAAAACCTTCCTCAACAATATATCTAAAGAGCGGCCTGTCGCGGCTTCGCCTGGATTCTATTGGTGAAGAATTATCGAAATTGAACCAGTAGTTTTAAAGTTTATTTAACGTAACAAACATACATACCTACATAAATACAAATCGTTCCTGTTTATAATTAATTTTTTTTTTTTTAGATATATAAAAATCTTGTCAAAGTGTTCGTTATCGAACTCCCCCGAACGGTCAACCCGACCGAATTTTGTTTTTTTTTTAATACTTGGTTTTACAAAAATACTTTATAATTTTAGTATAGATACATAAAAATTTCGTTACAGTGTTTGTTATCGAACTCCTCCGAAACGAGTTGACCGAGTTTTGATATTTTTTTGTTGTAAATACTTGGTAGATCGAATATGGCCGGTCAGCTAGTAAGTCTACATTGTACGATTTTGAAAACTAACGCGAGCGTTATCCATATTAACTATGTAAATATACCGACTAAACTCACGCAGCGAGAGCGCGGACCAGTAGCCAGCGGCGCGACCTCAGAGCGTGAGCTCCTGATGAAGGACTTCGTAATAGTCCGAAACCCAGGGTCGAGCCTAGCTTCGACTTTTATATCCGTGGGTTTAGTCGGTATATTTACATAGTTAGTAAGTCTACATTCTATTCCTCAGCTATGGTCAGGCTACATGGAGCTCGGCGTGGCTCTAGTAACCAGTGGAGCTTTACAACCGGAGCGGTGGGCGGTTGGCGGTGTGGACCGGGTACGAATGCGCGCCGCCGCCGGATATCGAGTGTTGCACGTTTGGAATATGCTGGGTAACTATAATATTATTTATTTATTTATTAATACTTTATTGTAACACCACATGAAAATTAAAAATTTACAACAGTAATTAACAAACAAAACAAATCGTCTTATTGATGATAATATTTATCGTATAATTATGACAGTATTTATTTTTATTTTTTTATTATAAGGACCACCAAACTGACCACGACACAGTCATAAAATATTATGAGAACAGTTTCGAATGAAAAGGGTTTATAATAGACGCTATCGTTAGGATCAAGCGAGCGACGGGCTTGTTTTGTTTATTTGGTAGCATACAAAATATTGTTGAATACAGACTGCAACTAACAAAGCGTCTTATAAAACGTTCAGAATGTCATTCAACGTCATCGTTAGTTAAGCTGTATCTTAGAGATCATTCTCGTATTTATGTTGTTGTTGTTGTTGTTACACTGGCGTTAGCTGCGTTCGTGGCGTTGATTTATCATTCATTATAATGTATCATACACAGGTCCAGCACAACTGCACATGTTGCCGGGCGCAGTGGGAGCTCTGTTAGAGATCACCCTCGTCAGTACATTACGTAGGCCGGCGTTAGCTGCGCTCGTGGCGTTGATATGTCATTCATTATAATGTATCATACATAGGTCCAGCCCAACTGCACATGTTGCCGGGCGCAGTGGGAGCTCTGTTAGAGATCACCCTCGTCAGTACATTACGTAGGCCGGCGTTAGCTGCGCTCGTGGCGTTGATATATCATTCATTATAATGTATCATACACAGGTCCAGCCCAACTGCACATGTTGCCGGGCGCAGTGGGAGCTCTGTTAGAGATCACCCTCGTCAGTACATTACGTAGGCCGGCGTTAGCTGCGCTCGTGGCGTTGATATATCATTCATTATAATGTATCATACACAGGTCCAGCCCAACTGCACATGTTGCCGGGCGCAGTGGGAGCTCTGTTAGAGATCACCCTCGTCAGTACATTACGTAGGCCGGCGTTAGCTGCGCTCGTGGCGTTGATATATCATTCATTATAATGTATCATACACAGGTCCAGCCCAACTGCACATGTTGCCGGGCGCAGTGGGAGCTCTGTTAGAGATCACCCTCGTCAGTACATTACGTAGACCGGCGTTAGCTGCGCTCGTGGCTCTAATGGCTGCTGAGAGAGCTGCTACTGGCTCAGCCAGGAGAACTGAAGCGGCTTTAGTTGACAAACTGGATTCACTGGTGGCGGAGAATAAGGCTGATGAACACTATCGGAGGCTGTTTGATACTGTGTAAGTAGACTTTCTTTATTAAAGCTTTAATAAAAATAAATAAATGTCTATAACTTTCTTTTAGAGTTTATTGTAGAATATTTTATCTGGAAAAGGAACGGAATACTTTATATTGTCGAAGATTACGACAAATTATTTCGAAATAGTGTACATTTATATTAATGAGATTTTCCACTTGCGCATGCGTCAAATCAGGGAGCATTTGAGTTCTGTGTAAGTATTAATCCTTAAATTTAAAAACTAAGTTTATTATCAGCATAATATTATCATTTCGACTTTATGTTTTGAATTCATTCCGTGAACGGTCATAAAATTACTTCTTCGCATAAAAAAAATAAAACATAGATTCTCGCATATATCCAGAAAGCTGTGTTTAGGCGACCTCGGAAGACGAATTTGACGGTCTCCAATGTTCCAAATGTGTTTTCATTTTTCCTCGAAATTATAAGAGATGACCTAAAAAGTATCATTCATCATCATCATCATCTCAGCCGTAGAACGTCCACTGTTGAACATAGGCATCCTCTTTGGACTTCTATATGTACCAGTTGGAAGCGACCTGCATCCAGCGTCTTCCAGCGACCTTTATAAGGTCGTCTGTCCACCTTGCCTACGCTGCGTTTGCTAGTCCGTGGCACAGATAAAATAATACTAATACCGTGGTCTCTATTCGAGCACTTTTCGACTTCATCGGCCATCCGCTCTGTGTGCTAAAAAGTAACAATAACAGGTTGATGGAGCGGGTATCGACGGAGGGATGGCGCGAGGCAGGCGCCGCGTTCGTGGGATGCGTGACGCGACTGTTGGAGAGATTGCTCGACTATAGAGCTGTTATGCAAGGAGCTGAACACAGGGATAAAAGGATGGCTGCTACTGTTAACCTACTCGTAAGTATTACTGGACCTATTAATTTTTACTGGGTTATTTTTTACTTTACCCTCATTGAAAAATCATTTCTTAGAGATGTCTACAATACAATACTCTTTACTGGGACAAAAAATTACAAAATAGACTTTAAACTAAATAAAAGTACTAATATTAATGTCCACAATGGGCGGCCTTATCGCTTAGAGCGATCTCTTCCAGGCAACCCACTTTGCACGGAAAGTTATAAATTAAAGAGTAGGGTGTAATTTAGCAGAGGAGTCAAACTAACCTATTAATAATATATTACATATATCATTTTTATCTTACATATCTACTAAATGTATTATACAAATAATATCTATTATAAAATATACCTATATAGACTACAATAATATAAAATATTCTACATATTATACTATAAAAATATATACAAATAAGTTTACATAAACTAAATAATCTACCTCATATTATGACCGTTCAACAGTTTTTGCTGTGCGTAAATCATTCAGTCACGCTTTCCTTTTATAATATTATGTATATTTATATGTCTTTAAACTATGATGATGATTCTTGCTCGATAGTGAATGAACAGTCCTGATAGTATGCAATCGAAAATAGGAGACTAAATCTGATTGGCGGGATTAATCCTCCTTGGCTCCGAAATTTGTAGTACTAGTTTATTTCTAGGGTAGTTTTTACTGTAAATACTACTCAGTTCGAAACAATATTATATCAAATTTAATATTGCATTGCTTTGCCACGATTTATTGTATCTTTTACCTAAATGTAATATAATTTTCCCAAAAAAATAATTAAAATGCCTATACTTTCGTATTAAAATTCAGTCAAAGATATGTTTTCTTCCATAATACATATTTTTTTATTGAAATATTTACAGAGCTTCTACAAGAATGAAATAGATCGCAAAGAGATGTATCTACGCTATGTCTACAAGCTGCACGACTTGCATATCGCTTCGGATAACTTCGTCGAAGCCGGCTGTACTTTATTGGTAAGATATCAATCAACAAGTTAAAATCAATCAATAATATTATATAGATGGAATATTCTTAGTAAAATGATTAATGAATCTAAATTTCCGAGTAATGGATATTTTGATGCTGACTTTTGTACGCCTTCTGGGCAAAAACAACTTAACTAAATGCGAAATATGTAATTAGATAATATTTTGTATTTTTATATAAGTAGATGAATAATTTTTTCTATAAATTGAGTATGAAGTAAGATTAACATAAATTTATTTTTGTAGTTATACGCAGAAACTTTAAGCTGGGACAGTGATCAAATCGGCGTCGATCCGGAATACCCAGAAATGACAGAATGGAAACGCAAAGAGGTCATCTACAATCAAGTGTTGCAGTATTTCGATCGGGGGAAAGTAAGTTTAATTTTAGTTTTTTTAATGTAAATTCTGATGTTCCATTAAATATGTTCTTACAAAGTGTAATAATGAGAGGTGCTTCAAAGGCTTTATACAGAATCAGCTTATTAGTCAATATATTATTATATGGATTGTAATTCTTATAGCAAATTTTTATTTCGTCTTAATTTCTAAGTGCTTCCGTTCAACTGTTTCCAATCCATTTTTTTACCAAACTCTACAATTTGTGTAAAAGACAACGGGTTGCCAACTTTTATAATATAATGTGTCTAAAATCATTACTACATTGCTCTAAAATGTATTTTTTTTCACAAATATCAAGTATTTATATCTTAGGTAACGTCTAGCATACAAAGGGCATATTATAAGTTATTGTTGTTATTAAATTAGAACGAGCCATATCTCAAATTTAATGTAATTTTCCTTCCAGTGTTGGGAGAAAGGTCTCCCGTTACTACAAGAGCTAGCTACACTATACGAAGTGAAGCTCTGCGACTACGCCCGGCTCGCGTCGTGCTTGCGAACGCACGCCACCTTCCTCGACTCCATCATGGAGCAGTTGCGGCCGGAACCGGAGTACTTCCGGGTCGGGTTCTATGGGAAAGGATGCCCGCTCTTTGTTAGGGTAAGTATTCACTTATTTAGCACTAAAAGGTGGCGATTGGTACTGAATTTCTCGTAGCAATGTCCGTTTTTACCCACTTGGGAGGAAAAATGATATGAATTTTCTTTTTTTTTGCCCTACTTCAGCACAACCGGCCTTGTAAAGTTCTTCACATTTTTAATTGAATTAGTATACCACTATGGTACCCAGGCAACGATCTCATGGCAGACTACCAGCCCCATGGTCAGACGATATTGTCGAGTATGTCAAAAGGAACTTGAGGAGATTGATAGAAAAGGAGCATGAGACTCACACAGGGTCTGAAGATTTGGTGTAATCTTGAGGAGGCTTATACCCTGCAGTAGGTGGATACGGCCTCGGTAGATAGATGTAACCACCAAACAAAATGTAACAAAATAAGAGATGCCGTAATTTTATAAGATGTACTTTACGTATCTCGGTTGTCTCGCTACCATATCCTAGGGTGGCATAATTTTACCCCTCATTGAGGTGTTAAATTTTAATGTATTATATATCTTTACAGAACAAGCAGTTCGTATACCGCGGCTTGGAATACGAGCGTATCGGAGCGTTCACGCAGCGTATCCAGGCGGAGTACGTCGCAGCACATATCCTCATGCGTAATACGCCGCCCGACGACACTATTGTGGCTAATGATGGACAATGTACGTATACAATAAGAAGATAACTTTAGATTCAAAATGTTTAGATATATTATGAATCTCATCAAAACATTTTTATGTAAATTTTTCCAAGGCATTTCGCCTTGGTCGCTCTACTGTCGCTCGTACTGTCTAAAAGTTATCAAATCTCGTGTAGAGCCGAGCTGCTCACTCTACACGCCTTAACAAACTACATCTAACCCATCTCTAGTTTTTCTACATCAAAGTATGTGGCTGTTCCAAAAAGTTATGTGGCCAGGGAAATTTTCTCTTAAGTCTTTGCATGACCTGCACAGCAGCGCAGAAATATTACGTAGGATTTCGTACCACTTGAATACCTAGGTAACTGCGAATAGGGTGAGCAGGCGTTATCGCTTTATTAGTCGAGGATCGGGCTTGTCTCGTTCATCTATCTATCTATCTATTCAGCCTGTATCCACCCACTGCAGGGTATAGGCCTCCTCATGGTCACGCCACACCGCGCCGATCCTGTGCCAGTCTCATCCAGTTCCTTCCGACATACTTGACATCCTCTCTCGTTCATCTGCTTGAATAAAAATGTCTCGACTTATAATGGATTCATTGCGTCTTAATAATAAATTAGGTTTGCCTTTGACCACGACATCTCGTGACGTAAAGCGACGATGCGACCGTAGATGGTGGTAGAACACGGTCAAAATGACTGCTTGGTGACACAGTTTTGTCCAGTGGATGATAACTGGCCAAGCCAATGCCTATTACTAGTATAGCATATATCTGCACCAAATAACCCCTTGGCTACCACCGCTTCATACATTAACATTCTAATCATGATACATGAACATTTTAGACATCCAAATATGCAACGTGAAGCCGGTAGCGTCCCGCCGCACATGGCCGCCCGGCGCGCTCGAACAAGTGAAGCGATTCTACGCGTGCAATGAAGTCGACACGTTCCTCTGCGACCGACCGCTGCAGAAACCGCCCATTGATAAGGATAACGAATTTAAGGTAATCATTAGCTTCTTAGGCTTGTATGTTTTTAACAACTACTGATTTCACGCATAAAGTTATTTAGAAACCTGTATGTATGAATGTATGCCATATAAAACGCTTTCTATGTCAAATCATAAAAAGTTGTAACGAGAGCTTTGCTTTAACTCAAGAACTGTTCGCATTTGGAACACATTGCCGCCATCCGTGTTTCCCGAGTGCTGGACCAATTCGGGCATCTTTCACCTTTCTAGGTATCTTAGGTGGTTCATCGTCGACCGGATCTACACTTTCCATCATGTGGGACGTAGTCAAACGCAGCCCTATTTAGAAATAAAAATAAACTATTTATACGATAGTTGTACATATTGTCATTTTCTTTTAGTTGCGTCTAAAATTAAAATATCTTTATTGTTACAGAGCCTCTGGATAGAGCGAACAACATTAGTGACAGAAAATGTACTGCCCGGTATTCTGAGATGGTCTGAAGTTGTATCGAGATCCGTAGAAGAAATACCACCAGTTGAAGTAAGTAACCATAAAGAATTATAGCTTAAAAATGGGCGTTAAACCTAGTTTGCTTCAAAGTTAAAGAAATGTAAGACACTTTTTAGACACTTATTATTTATTATTATTGGTCTCTACCAGAGTTACTCAAAATGCAACTTTTTTTTTTTTTATGTGATGAAGTAGAAGACGAGCAAGACGCTCTCCTGATGTTAAGAGATAAAGGCTGCCCATAATCAGTACAGTGTTACCTAGGATTTCACAATTATGTGAAATTCTAAGAGCACTGCACCAACGCTTCTTACTCAAGAGTCATAAGATGTTAAGACTCTTTAGCCCAGTAATTTTACGATAGTTAAGGGTTAAGTCATGTCCTAAGTAAGACATTTTGTTATGTTAGGAAGTTAGAAAACGAGCAAGACGCTCTCCTGATGGTAACGCTGCCGATAATTATTAGCACAGTACTACCCAAGTGCACTGCACCAACGCTTCTTACTCAAGATGTTAAGACCCTTTAGCCCAGTAATTTATAAAATAAATAAATAAAATAAAAACTTTATTTATCAACCAAATATACAATCACTGAAAGCATTGGAAAAACGATGGCACCTGCTTTAGTTTTAAACAACTGTGTCGCAGAGGCCAACGCCCCCCTCCAGAAAGGTAAAAAATACATTTGTGGTTATTAAATAAAGACAGAATTAATTATGCGTAAGTTAACTTACTACAATTTACTAGTTCGAGTAGATTTACACTTTTGTATTACATTTTTTTTTTATGATATAAAATAATTTTAGCATGCAAGATATACAAACACATCGATTTAGCTAACTGAAGTACTCTCGTGTGTATGTGTGTGGGTTCACTAGCTACAGTGCCTCCTACTCATTCTTCTCTTGGAAAGGATGTCTACCCACTGTAAATGGTTTAGTACTGAGTCCTGATACAATCGCAATTCGTTTCGTAATATAATGGTAAGAGTTTGATCTGTTTTCAGTACGCGTGTGAAACAATGGAAGCGACAGAGCGTGAGCTACGAGGTCTCATATCACAATACACGTGCGATCCAACGCGTAACATCAACCCCTTTACTATGCGACTGCAGGGAACTATCGACGCTAACGTACAAGGTACTTGTTAAGGGGTTAATAGTCGCTGAGCCTCTGTCTCGCTCGCACGATATAACTGATTGTCAAATAACTATTGATAAAATTCACTTTTTGGAAATGTGTTAAATTGAAAATTTTGCTCATATTTTTATACTATTTTTATAAGTATTCCCAGTTTGCTACCTTAAATAACAACAACGGCATCCTCAATTATATGAAAAATATTTATCTTTAAATATGCCTCAACCATTTTATAAAGTATCAAACTGGTTACACTTTAAAAATTTGTATAAAAATATGAGCAAAATTTTCAATAAAAAGTACATTTTATCAATTGTTATTTGACAATTTGTTATATCGTGCGAGCGAGACAGAGGTTCAGCAACTATTAGCCGCTTACTATTTAATCGGCTTAGCACGCGTGAAAAGATAATTTCTTAGCGGAGATGACATCTTTTGTTTATAATATTCCTATTATTTTTTTTCAACTCGACTCTTACAGTGATTTTCGGCTGAATTTATGAAACTTTATGACAAACAGTTGCACAGGTTCGTTTCCGTTTGGCAACTGTTTTATTTGATTCTTGACCAATATTAGCGCATTTCAGGACGAAATAAACAGATATTTTCAAAGTATGTTTAGATGACATTAGTTATTAAATAAATAAATAAATATTTCAGGACGTTTCACACAGCGCTACCTAACCCCAAACTAAGCAACTTAATGCTTGGGTTATGGTGGTTAGGATAACGGATATAATACATATATACTTTTCTTTTGTAAATACATACTTATAATAGATATTGAAAACCACCCAGACTAGAAACAAATACCCGTGGATCACACAAATATTTGTCCCATGCGGGAATCGAACCCGCAACCTTCTGCGTTGCAAGCTGGTATTATATTGCAATCGTTAAACTGGTATGTAAAGCTTATTATTTAAATAACTTTCCTTCCCCAGGTGGCATATCAAAGTACGAGCAAGCGTTCCTAACGGCAGAATTCAGTCGCACGGCGTCGCCCCGCGAAGTGACCGCGGCCGCCAGACTGCGGCGTTTGATCGTTCAACAACTCGCCGTATTAGAAGCCGCCCTCGCCTTGCACGCCACTCTGGCGCCCTCTGAAGTTAAACCGTTACACAGGTATATGTCTCAAGAATTGGGAGCTGTACAAAAACCTTGCTAAACGTTTGGTGGAGGCTTCAGGTGACAAGAATGCTGGCTTATATTTTGCTCAAAAAATAAGTTTATGTATTCATCGGGGCAATGCCGCCAGCATTCTTGCCACCTTTCCCTCCTCCACCTGTTTATTGGATTAAGTTTTGTAGTTAGTTTAAGTTTTTAAGTTATTAAGTTTTTAATCTCAAGAATCTGTTTAAAATAGCCAGTTAATTAAACGTCTAGGCCGTTTATTTAGTGCTGGCATTCAATTGTATGTATAGTCCGATGAAACTACGAATAGAGTCACTCAACGTTTATTATTTGTGCGTATTGTAAGGTGGCCATCAACATGACTATAATGGCATTAAATTAACGACCTAGGCATTCTATTGGCTGGCTAATTAAACTAAATGACTTCGACATAATCATTTCATCGCAAAACAGAAGTATTTGATTAAGTTTTAATATTCTAACTTATAAATACTAATTTTGTTACCAGACGTCTGGTGGAGAGATTCAACCAACTCCGACCTAATTTGGGTCCGGGAATAGTTCGTCCAAGGCGACAACTATCAGAAAGTATTGTCAAGTAAGTCAACAAAAATAACTTGTACTTATAAGCATTTATCCCGGTGATTTTAACAGGGTCTGTACACAGACTTCTTTAATACTATTTATATATTATTATTATAATAAAGATAAAATTAATTATGTTATTGTTAATATACCTAAATGTGTTCATTTCATTAAAAATATAATTTACAGTGCCCCACTTCCACCTATACCAGCGCTAGACAAAAGATCTCAAAGTATACAACAAAGTGACAATTATTATGAAGAAGGACATTTCTATGATAAGCCGGTAAGTAGACTTTTATACCTACTATAAGTCTACGGGTCTCTTTATGTCTATTATATTACTTATTCCCTCTAACTTAATACAAGTCATGATGAAACCTGATAGAAAGTGTAGATCCGCATCTGCTCTTTCCATCAGGTGGGGTATGGTCCAAAATATGCCTATTTAGTAAAGATTAAAATTAAATTAAAATATCTATATGTATTCAGACAACATTGGTCCACTGGTTAGTACTTAAAATAAAAACCTAAAGACTAGGATTAGAAACACAAGGTTTTCTAATAATCATTTAAAATTTTAAGAGCACAACTTGAATAGATTGCTGTTGGATTTAGTCCTAAAGTTAGTCTCAATTTTTTTATACATTATAGGTTAGCCCTTGACCACGATCTTGCGTAATGTTAAGAGACGTTGCAGCTGTAGATGGCAGTAGACTAAACCTAGACGTTGGGATAAATCCTTCCCTCTCTCGCAAATAATTTGATTACCGGTTTCCATTTCCAGTTACAATCGGAAGAGACACCGGATCAGAGCATAATGTCGAGCAGTCTCCCGGTCGACAACCGAGAGTGTTCTGACGACAATAACTCTATGATCAAGTCTGCGCCGCCGTTGCCAACGAGGCCTAAGTCTGGAGACCCTAGGAGTCCTACTAGGACGTTGGAAAAATACAGGTAAATCCTTCTTTTAAATAGCTAAATTAGGGTATTGCAAATTTCAATATCTATTGTATGTATTTACAAAACAAAAGTATATAAGTATTGTATCCGTTATCCTAATCACCATAACACAAGCATTAAGTTGCTTAGCTTGGGGTAAGGTGGCGCTTATTTATTTAATTATTATTTATTCTTTTTAGAATTAATCTTGCCTACAAATCCCTTTCACGGACGCAGGAGATTTTATTTTGCAACTCCAAATCACTGCCCAATGAGGCACCCAGTTTTGAAAGTTACTCTCATACAAGCCTACATCGGCTGGGGTTCTTTCAGATGATAATTTAATTAATTTGGTTATTCTTATTACAGAGATTCAATAGATGGTGAGTTTATAGAGACGCGGCGACACAGCAGAGCGTCGTGGAGTGAACCTGGAGATGCACCGCCATTACCGCCTCGAGTTACTGGTGAGATTTCATCATCATCATTATTCCATTATCAGCCTGCGATCATCCACTGCTGGATCTTCCTTCCCTTATCCATCTTGACCGAGCCAGCGAAGTTGATGTGCTTTTGTCTCGTCGATGATGTTTGGCTCGGCCACGAGGTCCTCTATTTCGGCATTCTTTCTAGTATTATATGATTAAGGTTTATAAATTAAGATGTTATTTGCAGGAGAGAAGCGTTCGTATAACTCGACCGGGCCGGCGGTACCGCGCCGTTCAGAGCAACCGCGAGACTCCGGCGTCAGCGTCGACAACCATCCCTATACTAACGCTGATGACCATCATAAAGGTACACACACCCTCATTATATTTACTTGTCTATTATAATATCGAGTACTTCCCGACTGTGTGTTTAGACTTGCCCAACAAATTGCATTTCAAAATGAGTAACAGACTTGGTGGGTACGTACTCGTAGAACCGTTTTTTTTTAACAGGGTCACCTACCCCACAAAAGTCCATACAGTAGGACACGCAAGGTTAAAAAATTATCAAATTTAAGAATCCTTTCTATCTTCTAATTTCGAACAAACAATTTATATCGTTTCTTTATTATTGTAATATGAACTCTATCATAAAAATAAAGAAATGATTATTGTATTTTCATTGATTTCAGATCTGGATCTAGCCGTAGAATCCCTCCGCTATGAAGAAATTATCTCCCTAATGTCTGAGCCCCTAAGAGTGGATGAGGGGGAAACTCCTCCCCCTATCCCCCCCAAAGGTTTGGGCCACCTATCTAGCTTTGACTCTGGACATCATGAGAACACTGAATCACATTGTTAATACGATTTTGAAAACTAACGCGAGCGCTGTCCATATTAACTATGTAAATGTACCGACTAAACTCACAGATATAAATGCGAAGGCTCGACCCTGGGTTTCAGAAAATAAAGGTTTTCGGAAACAACAACCACCAGGCAGGACTTTAACGTCAGGCCCTGACACCTACTGAAATCATAGATAAACTAGAAGTGTGCAGATACTAAAGAAGGTTGCCGTCGTTGTAACATTTTGCCGTCATCCGTGTAAAACTTCGGTATCTTCAAGGCACGAGTGAATAGGTTTCTTTCTAGGAATCTGACGTGATCCATCGTCGACCGCATTTTCACTTTTCATCAGGTGCGATGTGGTCAAACGTTGGTCTATTTAGTGTAAAAAAAAGGTTTTGCTAGCTCACATAATAGGATGAACCTCCTGTCAAAGTGGCGCTAACAGAGGGCCTATTGGCTTATGCTCACCCACTACGATTGATAAACTTCAATGTACATTGCTGCGTTTGTTATTTTACTCATATAATTATGAGTAAGGAGGCAAGTTATGTCCGCAATTTTGTTTTTGGATTCTAGTGTTTTACATGTTGGAGATAGACTATAGGCCCTCTGGTGACGCAAATTTTCAAGAAAAACCCTCATTACGATGTCCTTCATCAGGAGGTCACGCCTTGAGGTCGCGACGCCGGCTACTGGATTGTCCGAAACAGGGTCAAGCCTAGCTTCGACTTTTATATCCGTGAGTTTAGTCGGTATGTTTACGTAGTTCACATTGTTAATGTTATAGTACCTAAACAATATTTGCGTGTGGTATGTGGTTGCAAAAAAGTGTTGTAATACTTTGGTTGTCTGGAAGAAAATGTTTCATCTAAGACCGTCGTTTGTCCTTTATAAAGTATACAATGTATTGTTCATCTATGTACTTGAGACGTTGCGTCGTTTTATAGTGACAGTATTTAAATGACGATTTGTAAGAGAATTTAAAAGATGCGATTTTTTTTCTGTCAATTTGATATTCTTATAGAAAGCTTACAGGTTATGGCAATTAAAAATATTCCAACAGCTCCATATTTTTCACTATCAAATTTATAGGTAGAGATACAAAATGAATAACCTAATCAGTTAATGGGCACTGAAAACAATTTTGGACATCCTGTAGTATTATTACACCTTTTTGTAATATTTTGAAACAAACTACTTCTTAACATTAGTGTTAGTTCGTTGTAGTAAAACTAAGTTGTGAAGGCATGACTAACTAAACGCCTGAACATTATTTAATAGCAAGTGAAATTTATTCAACAGTCAGTTGCTATTAATATTTTAAAATTAAAATACATACAAATTTTAAAAAGCCCTGGCATTAATATTTTAAAATTAAAATACATACAAATTTTAAAAAGCCCTGGCTTAAGCTCTTTTCATACCTGAGTGATATTCTATACAGCCGGCGGTAATGTGACAAAAGTGCATAGAATTATCCAGTGGGGTATTTTTGGCAGCGGTAGCGCATATCACCCAAGTTTAAATAGCCCTTTCTTTAAAGACGACGTTTGAAATGAAAGGAGAAAAAAAAACATATATGCAATGCAAATTGATATGATATTATAAATTATGTTTTAGCATTTAGAAATGTTCATTGTAGCGTATAGACTCGAATATATAATAATTAATATAGATTTAGCTTATATTTCCGTTTGCGTCCAAAATATTGTCGAAATCAAATTAATCATATCTATATTGTATGCGAAATTATTCTGATAAAATATTACTTCTTAAAATGAAGTTTAAAATAACAAATTGCATTTATCAATAAATTATGAAATATTTTTATTTAAAGTTTTTTAATAATTATTTTACAATATATGGGGCCATAAATCTGGTGATATTCGATTACAAAATATAGTATTAATATCCCAGCTATAAAATGCAGCTTTTTATGCATGCTATTTTTAACAGGCCATAATATTATGATTTTCTTTATTTTTAGCAGATTTTTATGAAATTCGTGTATGTGATAAAATATTATTCCAAAAAGTATTATTTGACGTGTCCTTTTTATTGTCTATGGGATATAAATTATCATTATTGAATCATTTTTTATTATTGCTAGAATTAAGTCATATTTTATTTTTAAATGTATGTAACGTTTTATTGGACGAGGTCTTTAGCATTTTTTCATCAATTTTCTTTATCAATCATTATCCATTGTTTAAATTCATAGTAATTTTAAACTACTAAAAGAATTACTATCGTGTATGTTTAAGTGAAATTTTGTATCTTTATCGGGTGAATTTTCACCATCATTGCATGAGTTATTTAGCTGAAAAAGGTTCGTCATTTCCGTGATATGGTTTCTATATAGGTACGCTAAAGGCCTAATAAATATATTATACTATCACAAGGTAGACTATTATTATAATCAATTAATTTGCTCAATGATCGAGGCAATATTATATACTATTCTATTCTATACATATTACTTGTATTACATTTTGCAATTCATGAAGTCGCGTTGCTCTTTACATGTATTCTTATAAGTAAATCAACATACATAATAGGTATTACGTTTTGACGTAATACCTATTATGTATGTTAGCACACACACACATTTGTACTTTGTACGCATGCACACATATAGGTATATGTATGTACATTGGTACATGCGTATATGAGTACGTATAAATACAGCAAAATAATCGAGAATTGCTAGAACTATGTTACGGTTTTTTTAATCTTGCATTTTTTAGTGATTCTACATAAATATGTAGGACACTTTACTCGATCTTAGCAATATGTACAAGTAGTTTTGGTATGATTATTGCAAACAATGCAAACCTCTATTAATGGTGCAATTTTATTAGTAATTACTAAATACTTTACATTTTTACACGTTTTATTTAAATTTTTCTAAATGAATTTATTACTTTCTATACATTTTCTACAATTTTCGCGTTTTCAGCGAATTATTGCTAATTTTACTAAATAATTGAGTAGCTAATTGAGCTAATATTTAGCGACTTATTGCTTTTAAAATATTGATCTCCATTTGACATCAAAAAGCACAAACTTTCGTACTTTTTCTATGAAATTTTACAAATTTGTATTTAAATTATTAAATAAAAAACATGTCATTAAAAGGTGAAGTATATTTTTCGTAGCGACATCAAAAATGGCAAATATTTTTCAATTTATTCGAATTCAAAAGAAAATTATCTGAGAATGATTTTATTAATCACTCTTTCAGCTTCATAGTTTCAGAGCTTCTACACTACCTTTTATAACATGTCTAATACGAATGATTTCGTTAAACTATTTAGTGATAAACCTTTATAAGCGAAAGTATTTTAAAACTCAATTTTACTTCCAACTTTCAAGAGCCAAGCAAGTGATAATAAATTTCATAAACGATGTAGCTTTTCTATAACATTATAAATAGCAAATAGAATTTAAAAAACTAACGAAAAATGTCTTGATTAAAACTATTTTTAAGTTTATCTAAATACATATTTAAATGAAAATATAAGTCCAAAATTCAAAAGACATTAATAGGCATTAATTGGCAACTTATTTTGAATATATTATAATAATAATTAGAAGGGATAGGTTATGTAAGACTTAACTATTGATTTAGAAAGATGACGCACAACGGCATTATCTAAAACTGGAGCTCAGAAGAATTTTGATTCGTGTATTGTGACGCCATAACACATCAACAATATTTCTAACTGTTCTAAATGTTTGAAGATCTACAACATTCCATACCACAAAAGTGTGGCTCTAGCTTAAAACTTCTGTCTTACTTCTCCATTGTATCGCTTAACATCAGAACTTAGAGTCCATACTTTCGAATAAACAATCAAAGTCAGCAAGAATCTGTGTAAAAAGAGAAAAGGCGTGGCGTTCAAATTTTGTCTTGTTTTGTTAGAGAACATTTTTTACAATCTTGTGCAATGCATGATCTTACTGAGGCCAATGACGAAGCTATAGCTCTGCCTACTTACTGGGCCTAGCAGTTATAGAATAACCAAAAAAACCACTTCGATTCGAAAAGAATAATAATAATCTTGTGAATTATTAGATTTATTATTTAGAATCTTATTATAGCATCTTTAAGAACTTGAATGAATAATTAAGTGCATCAGCGCCCTCAATATTTTCACCAGCCCTTTCTTTTTTTGCACAGCAGCATAATATGTATAACGTTTGGATTATTTTTACTATTAAAACTAAATTAAGGTATTACAATAAGTATTGAGTTACCTAAGCTTGTATGCGTTTATGACTGATATTATTCAATTAGTTAATGTTGTATTAAATATAGCACGGGACGGAACCTATCTGTGTATTGATTAATATCGAATACTAAATAGAGAATCTCTAGCAAAATAATCGAATAATAATGTAATAAGCCCATTCATAGTTCGGTTTAGATAATTATTCGAATAAAAATAATAATCGATACCCATTTAAAACAATGTAAGTTTAATTTAAATCGATACGCGATACGCTCCCATTCCCGTTCCATTATGTTGTACTGCTCATTATAATCGATGTTAATGTTACATATTTCTCAGTAGTTTGATCATTTTATCATTGGAATGGGCTAATGTAGTTAATCGATTAGAGAACAATCGTTTTATTTTCGATTCCAATATTATACTTATTAACTCAAATTATCGATTCGTCTAAAAACTATCATAAGCCCATCCCTTTAGTCATAGGACTTTAATTAGTGTAATTTTTATCGTACCAAAAAAGTTCGTCAGCTATTTTTATATTTAAATGATATCTCAAATGCATTGGTATTTATTATGAAATTTTATTTTTATTTAATGAATATTTCCTGTGTCGATTAAATTGTGAATTTTAGATCGTTAGGGGTTAGATGGTCGCCAAATGAAATTATTCAGTACAAAATGTAGTGTTTTGTGTAAGTCGCTATATAGTGATGTAGCCATCTTTAATCGAATCGAAATGTATGTATCTATGTATGTAAATGGACGAAATACATTTTAGTTGGAAGCATAAACTGTCTTTTATTTACAGTATTAGATATTTAAGTCATAGACAGTCAGTCAGTCGATAGATATATATTTTTTCGTTACTAGGTATATTTTTTTAGAGAAACTCAAACATGTACGCATAGCGATTTTTTTTTGTGATACTTGATATAATAAGTGGGTACATTTAAAAATTCATGTAGATATTTAGCTAACAGGTATTTAGCGTACCTACTTAGGTTGTTAAGTGCATATAATATAGTAATAAACCAAGTGTAATCCATCCATATACATATAATAAGAATGGAAATTTCTCCCCATTCATTGTGATCCTTTACTAAGATTAACTGTGAAAATACGCATATGAACAAAACGACACGAAAAAGTCGCTTGCGCGATCTAATTCGTAAAACATTTTGTCAATTTTTCCTAGGGAAACGTAAAATAAAATAATAAAATAAATAATAATCATTTATATCGGACACATCGCCCCTAATTTACATCAAAAATTCGAAATAAAAGTAATAGAATATAAAGTAAATTCAATTAAAAAAAAAATAGTGCCAAAAACGCTACAGACGCCATCTATCGATGTGGCTGTAAACTTGTGGTTGACCTTTAGTTTAATTTGGGCTAAATTTGTAAATAGTTTGTGTCACTGGTGTGGTTAAACAACACCACCGATTTGAATAAAATTTTCACTAATACGTTGCAGTTTTCTCTACTTGAAACTTAGTGTTGGTTTTAGTCAAATCGGTTCATAAATAAAAGAGTTATATCAATCTAAAGATTCGCATATAAAATGCTAATAAACAAGAATGGAAGTCATAGGAACCGCGTAATCAAAAGACAAAACCTCATCGAGTTTGGGCTCATTTGATTCGTCTTGACGAGTACTTTAATACTATATAGTAACCAGGATCTAATGATGGAGCTAGAAGGTGACCATAGGAACTCCGTGATTAAAAGACAAAACCCCATCGAGTTTGGGCTCATTTGATTCGTCTTGACGAGTACTTTGATGCTATATAGTAAACAAGGTCTGATGATGCACGACGAACGTAAATATAGTAATAGGGTAAATATAGTACATTTTGCACCTTATTTTTAATTTCTAAACCATGTAAAATCATCAGTTAACAAATTAAAATTCATTTAAATTAGTAAATGTAACTTATTTCCAGCGCCAGCGGAAAATAATGGAACTAATCTAATGTGCGCATGACGCGTCTAAATATCAGTAATAAGTATCTTTTTGCTGCTTATTTTTAATTTCTAAAACATGTTAAATCATCTGAAGATAAATAGAAATTCATTTAAAATTCATTATTTTTCATACAAAGTAGCACCACGGAAAATAATGGAACTATAATGCCTTAGGAAATCTCTTAGATAAAATCGTTCGTATTTTTCTCTACAATTAACCTGGTATTGGTTTTATTTAAATCGGTTCATTAATAAAAAAAATATATCAATCTAAAGATTCACATATAAAATGCTTTTAAGTAGTGTTTATTATTAAGTACCGTGTAGAATAGAACACAAGCATAATTAAATTATAATTATAATAAATAATGATGCAAAAATAAATGTAGTTTGAAAATAAAAGTTTGTATTTTCGCGCTTTATTTGAATGTTTTTTTTTTTTTTTTTTTAATTTATTTCTGACCATGGATACAAGTCCTTCAGCCGAAGTCATAAAGTAATCTTAACCTATTACAAATTAAAAATTCTAATCTTAAACATTAAAACAATACAAAAAAATTTTAACTAAATTTTCTCAACAGTATTTAGGATGTACTTAAAAATAGACATAAAAAAAACTTTGTTTTTTAAAAAGTCTTGGATGCGGCGGGGAACACTGAGAGAATTTTCTTCTGCAATGTCACTAATGTCACTGGCAAAAACAAGTCGTTGAAGATTGAATTTTGAGCATTCAAAAAAGATGTGATTTATATCAGCATGCGATTGGGAACAATGTGAACAAATATCTTCTGAAACTATGCCAAATCTGGAGAGATGAGCTGGGACCAAACAATGTCCATAGCGGAGACGATTTATTATTGAAATAAACTTTCTGTCGCAGTAATTATACTTGCAGTACCAAGGAGTCGTTGGTAAGTCCTGTTGAATCTCTGCATACCATTGCCCTTTGCGTTCCGTTGTAATATGCCAATATTCTTTCCACATTCTGCGCATGTTACTTTTAATTACACAATAGTAATCAGTAAATGGAACTTTTAAAATATCTGTGTGGTCCTCATTATATTCTGCTCGAGTAGCCAAATCTACCACCTCATTTCCATGAATGCCACTATGCGAAGGAACCCAAACAAACTCTACATGCTTACATTGTCTTATTTCATATAGTATTTCTCTTATTCTGTATACAATATAATTTAAATTGAAAGAAAATTTACAAAAATTAGACAATGCACCCAATACACTTTTAGAATCAGTTACTATTAGAATATTTACACTATTTACATTAATATTTACAAATGATAATGCAGTTAGAATTGCATATGCTTCAGCAGTAAAGACACTGCAGTTACCATTTAACTTAAAACAATGTGTTCTTTTCTCTTGAGGGTCATAATATGCAGCTCTAACTCCTTCAGAGCTCTTAGAACCGTCTGTGTATATTACATAAAAATTTTTCCTGCTCTCTATAAATTCCATAAAATCAAATTTGTTTCTAACAACATCCAGATGGTAATCAATGTTTGTGGAATTTATTAAAGCATAATAGGGACATTTATACACTGGCCATGTATCAAGATGGTTTATATCAATTGCAAGATTTTTCACTAATGCCATTATTATTTCAATTCCAGGCAAGAGTCCAGAAACAAGGGTATTGGCTGAAATATTGGGAATTTCAACCATGTCAAATAATTGAGTTGGCTGTAAGATATCATTCAACACTACTACATTATTGGAAGTCAACTCTTTGAGACAAAATCTCTCAGCCATCTGCAAGCGATGAAGAATTAGTGGAGGTATGCAATTTTCTACTTCCATTGAATTAATAGGGGTGGTACACATAGCTCCACTAATAATTCTCAAGGCCATATTTTGTATAACATCAAGTTTTCTCAACAAAGTGCCACTAGCATTCATATAAGCTAAACTACTGTAATCAAAATGGCTTCTGACAATGCTTTTATACAGCATGTTCAATGTTTTAGGATCAGAGCCCCAAAAAGTACCAGCTAAACATCTTAAAACATTGATACCTTTCATGGCATTGTTACAAATATACTTGACATGCTCTTCAAATTTCAATTTGTTATCTATAATAACTCCTAGAAATTTATGATAGTTAGCAATTGGAATTATTTCATTATTGTATTTGATGTCAACAAGTGATTGTGCAAAAGGATCTCTACTAAAAACCATAACAGAACTTTTATCAGAACTTATATCTAGTTTCAAAACATTACTGTAATAATGATTTAACTGTAGCAATGCTGAATTTAAATTATCTGCAGCTATGTTTAAATGCTGACTTTCAGCATACAAAAGTAGGTCATCTGCAAACTGCAAAACTTTCACATGTGTTGTGTCTACATAGTTAAAAATTTGAGATGTGTACAAATTATACAGCAAAGGAGATAAAGTAGCTCCTTGCATTGTACCTTTATTTACAATTCTAGGTCCATGTATCTTATTATTGAATTTAACATACAATGTTCTATTACTTAAAAAATTTAATATCCATTTCAATATCTTTAAAGGAAAGTCTAATTCATATAGAACATGAATAAGGCTCTCAATATTAACATTATCAAAAGCACCTTTTACATCTAAAAAGACACAGATTACATGTGAGTGGCTTAGTTTTGCTTTTTTTAAAGTTGATATTAATGATACAAAGCTCTCAGAGCAACTTCTACCCTTTCTGAATCCGAATTGTATGCTAGGTATCTTGGAATTTGTTTCAACAAAATGATCTAAACGAAATTTCAACATATTTTCAAAGAGTTTACCCAAACAAGATGACAAAGATATAGGTCTGTAAGAGGATGGATTATTTGCAGGTTTATTTGGTTTTAAAATAGGTATAACACATTGAGTCTTCCAAGATTCAGGAATAAGCATTACACTCCAAAGTTTATTATAAATTTCCAATAAAATAATCAGTGCATTAGAATGCAGGTTTTTAATCAGTTTATATGGAACATTGTCCATACCTGGAGTAGTATCTTTCCGACTCTGCAGAGATATGCGAAGCTCATCAAGTGTATAAGGCTCATTCAAAAAAGATGTGCATTCTGATGTGCCTAAAAAATTAATTAATGTACTCCTATCATAATATGAAGACGAATCTGCTAACTTATCTAAAAAGCTTGGCACCCAATCATCATTTAACAACCTGTTACCAGAATTCCCCACTCTACTACCAATTCTTTTAAATTTCTTAATATAACTCCAAATTCTGGAAACTGGTGTCATTCTATTAAAAGAAGAACATAACTTATGCCATGACTCTTTATTTTCTTCAGCTAAAATCTTTTTCTTCTTGGCATCAATGCTCTTATAATTAATGAAGTTGGATATTGTTGGGAACTCTCTATAGAATCTCAAAGCTTCTTTTGACTTACTCACTGCATCATAACATTTAGCATTCCACCATGGAGCTGGTTTCCTTAATAATTGCAATGTTTGACTAGGTTTCTTTTTAGGAATTGAATCATTTCTAATCTGATATAAAATACTAACAAAGGAATGATATAATTCAATTGGTTCTGTATTTTCTAAGTCTAATTGTGAAAAGGATATTTCCGCCAAATTATAAAATTTAGACCAGTCTGCTTTATTATATAAATATTTCTCTTCCACAGAACGAACATCATACATAGAAGGCCTCACATTTACATCTAGCAGAGTCGGATAATGATAACTACCCATGGGGTCATCATGTACCTGCCATTCACAGAGATGAGCTATTGAAGAACTTACCAAAGCTAAATCAATTGCTGAAGAATTCCTGTTTGGGTATTGGATTGTAGTATGACTGCCATCATTTAAGACACACAAATCGAATTCATCTATAAGATTGTACAAAGTATTACCTCTAGTGTTATTACTAATACAACCAAACAAAACGTGATGCGCATTAAAGTCTCCCATAATGACACAAGGCTTAGGAGTTTCTGTTAGCACTTTTCTTAACTTATTAGCAGTAAATGTGGCATGTTCACCATTAGGTGGGCAATATACACACAATACATGTAACTTGCCTAGTGAAGTATCTAATGAAATGCAAATGTTTTGAATAGGCTCATAAAAAGATGTCTGAATTATATCATACTTTAAACTTTGTTTGATTAAAATTGCTACTCCATTATGTACGTTTTTTGAAATTTTGTGAATAAAATTAAAAGGAAAAAATTTTGGAATTTTACTTTCATTTTTAAGCCATGTCTCATTTAGTAGACAAATATCAACATTTTGTTCAGTTAAAAATTGTTGCAATAGTACTTTTTTACTCTGCAAGCTTTGTATATTAAACTGTGATACACGTAAGAATGTATCCATACAATTAAATTAAATTAGATAATAAAATTTCTTTAATTCTCTTATTGGTAATAGGTTCCTTCTGACTATTTCCTAGAGTGATTAGGGATTTGACTAATGCATTAATAATGATTTCATTATTAAGTATTTGCTGGGGGTCAATAAATTCTTTGCGAATGGGTGCTACATTTTTGTTAGAGCGCTTAGTCAATTCCGGGAAGGTAATGGGGTCAGAAATGGGTGGTAATGGCTTACTCACAACTTTGGCATATGACAGATTCTGTTGCTTATTTCTCTTCTCTTCCATTTTCTTTTTCTTAATAGGGCAATCCCTGGATACTGCCAGATGAGGGCCAGAGCAGTTAACACACATAATTTCTTCTACATCACATTCCTTATAGGAGTGCCGGCCAGCACATGACGAGCACATTTGCTCCCCACGGCAGTTCTTGGCTGAGTGGTTGAATCGCAGGCACTTGTAGCACTGGACTAACGGAGCTATATATGCGTGGATCTGATATCTAAAGAGCTGTATATACGCATATTGTGGGAGTGTGGTGGCAGCAAACGTCACTGAGACTGTACCCAAAGGCGTGAGCTTCCCATCCTGCTTTTTCATAAACCGCTTTATGGAGACTACTTCTGCATCACACGAGATGTTTTTATAAATGTCTTCATTTGACATAGTTGCCGGCACGTGCCGAATAACTCCAATTACTTCGGTCATATACGCCGGTATAAAAGCTTTCAGTTTATGTTTACCCAGAAAGCTGTTCATTTTTAGAAATGTGTTCGCCGGCGCCGGTTTTTTAAATGTGACGCCGACTTTGTGGGCATTGACGCGGTGGACGCCAACAATTCCCTTTACGTTGTCTAAGAATAATTGTGTTAATGAGATCGGATTTTTGTTCCCGACCTTTTCCTCATCAGTAGACTCTACGTAAACAACGCAGTCACCGGAATGATTCTCAGGGAACAGCCTCTGGTATAAAGGCTTAGTATAAACCTTAAATCCATCATTCGCCGCATATTCTATTTTTCTTTTTTTCCCCGAACCGCCGGGGTCGTCCCCGTCTCTTCCGTCCATCTATAGTTTCCGAGCGAAGCCGGGATGGGCCTCTAAACTTTTATAATTTGGAGAGTTAAATTTAAAACAGCCGCCTTATTTGACTTCCCGCCAAAAAGTCTTATTTGAATGTATTGCTTTAGTGTTGCCAGATCATAGCGCTTTTTTGCTTTTTTTTTATCCGCGGCATTTAGCGGAACTAAATTTAATTTATTCGATTATAATAATAACTGTATATCCTAAATAATTTTTCTTTGTAAGATTAAAAAATAACTACGTATTTAATTATTAAGAAATTAACTATTATTATGTGAAATTACGAGGACTCAAAATCTAAATGTCGCCACTGAATCACAAAATTATCCGTTACACAAAACGGCCGCCGTTTGCAAGCGCAAAATGTTTATAAATACGCTTAAGGAGAAATTTTAATTATTTATCCATTATATAAAAAGCCGCATTATCTTATTGTCGATTCAATTGGCCGCTTGCAACCCGCCGCGGCTCATTGCAAATATTTAGTTCAATTTCTAACAACAAAACTTCATAACAACAAAAATGGCGTCGACAGCTAATTCTGTCATACAAAAACAAAACTTTAAAAACAGTGAAAATTCGGACATTTTGGAAAAAAAATGTGATTTATAAAAAGCTTTATTTCCAATTATTATTTATTGTAATGATTAATAAACGAGAGCAATGAAAATGTGAAAGTATTTGGAGGTTATTCTACACGTGAAAACGCTAGGGTGTCTATGGAAATTGGTATACGGCGAACGTCTGCAGAATATTATTATACCTTCATCGGTTCCAAGGGCGGATCCAGGATTTGGTCCTGGGGGGGCAAGGTGCAGACGGGCATATTATAATTTTTACTACGAAAAGTGTGTGTTTAGCTTGCTCTGAACAGTTAGAAAGTTCAAATACCCTTAATAATAATTACGCGAGCAGCGTGTTGCGAGCGCCGAGAAAAAAAATAAAATCTTAACCAGGCCCCCCCCCCCCTTAAATCTGCCTATGATTGGTTCTGTGGCTATAATGTAAATAGAGCACTCTTAGTGACTGATTTTTTAAATGTAAATTTGTATTATTGTAAAACACTCGGCCAATCATGATGACCGATGGTAATTGAGTTTAGGGAATTGCAACATCAGTTGGTTAGGTTAGGTTTGAACAGTGACCGCAATGCGCGAGCCGAGCGAGCGAAGCGAGCGTGCCGCGGGAGCGGCCGGCGATGCGCCGGATAAGACTTTTTCACATTATTATTTTTTAATTCTCTTTATTTTTTTGTTATTTTAATGCATCTATACCTTATATGATAAAAATGTAATAAGACATTTATTCAATAAGTTTCAATAATATTAAGTCATTAAATAAGTACTTGATTACTGATATAAAGTCTTGACAATCAGTCTGAGGTGTATTTCTACTTTCTACACATTTCACGCATGCAAATAAGCGGTGGCCGTTTGTGAAAAGAGCGCATTGTACGCACACCTTTCGTAGTCAGATAAAAACAATTTTATATATTATATACTACTAGCTGTGCCCAGCGGTTTTACCCGTTGTCCTATAACCGTTGTGTTATTCCAGTGTCTAAGTTATCTCTATACCAAATTTCAGCTCAATCGGTCCACCCGTTTAGGCGTGAAAAAGTAACAAACACACATCCAGACATCCATTCTTACAAAACTTTCACGTTTATAATATTAGTAAGATAAATCCGCGTTTTTTGAGTGTTACTGCCCGGTTTTTAACTTTCGCTGCTGGCAACACCTCTCAACTCCGGTCAACAAAAATAATTAGTTTGAAGCATCGTTTGAAGTTTGTAATTTGAATAATATTTTGTGAATGATTGAGTGTTCTTTTATCTTTTAGGTTTCACAAAATACTAATAACGTGTGTAGTACATTCATAATTATTTAGATAATTATTATAAATTGTTTTTTGTCATGGGGTAAAAGGGCTTTTAGCGTATCTAAGTGAGATTTTTTAGGTTATGTTTATTTATTTCGATTTTTGACATATGTAAGTTTTATTATTATAAAGTTAGATACCTATTAGTTAAATATTTCAAAAATATTCCATTGACAAATTAGATTAATGAATTATAACTTCTTTTCAGTTTGTACATACACACAGAAAATGAAACGAGAAAAAGAAAACAGTCTATGAAAGGATAAATAGGTATTATTGAAGTGAAACTTCTTTATCGGCGTTGGAAAAAATTTACCGTCACATTTTTTCGGTTACGCGTCACGGTTACGCGTCACACTTTTATAATTTGAAGACTATCAAAGAAAAGGTTTGTACAACTCTTTGCCTATAGAGTTACCGGTCGGTGTGTAGCCTTCGGGGCGCTATGAAAAAAAGACTTAGAAAAATTTTGATCAAAAATACTACGCTTTATGTAACCTTCGGGACCCGGTGGGATGTGGGAGTATAAGGGTGGGGAACCCTCCGCGAGCAACCAAAGGTCATTGACCTTGACCCAGAGGTCATTGACCTTGACCCAAAATAAGTGAAATTGGCCCAATTATTAATGATCTTGACCCAATCGCCACTGACCTTGACCCAAAGGTCATTGACCTTGACCCAAAGGTCATTGACCTTGACCCAAAATAAGTGAAATTAGCCCAATTATTAGTGATCTTGACCCAAGCGTCACTGAACTCGACCCAGAGGTCATTGACCTTGACCCAAAGGTCATTCACCTTGACCTAAAATAAGTGAAATTTGCCCAATTATTAGTGATCTTGACCCAAGCGTCACTGAACTCGACCCAGAGGTCATTGACCTTGACCCAAAGGTCATTGACCTTGACCCAAAATAAGTGAAATTAGCCCAATTATTAGTGATCTTGACCCAAGCGTCACTGACCTTGACCCAAAGGTCATTGACCTTGATCCAAAATAAATGAAATTGTCGTACCTATATTATACCTAGTCAGGTCATAAGTATTGTCACACAGTAAAAACTTTTCTTTTAGAATGCTGGCCACAAAAAAGTTTATTGAATTCGAATTTCGAATTGTTCATGAAAATAAAAATGTATACTTTTTAGAATTTTACTCATTTTTAAATATGGAGTGGACGCTTAAAGACGACCGTGTTGCAGTTATTGCGTTGCATCGTTGCGGTTACGCGCCAATTCAAATTTTTGACATACTGAAAAATTTGAATATAACCAAAAGATTCGTTTATCGTACCATCAAACGATACAATGAAGACTCTAGTGTAGATGACAGGTCAAGAAGTGGTCGCCCTCGGTCTGTTAGGACTCCAGCAGTGATAAAAGCTGTGAAGGCGCGAATTCAAAGAAATCCCAAACGTAAGCAGAAACTGTTGGCCCTTCAGATGGGGTTAAGCAGAACCACGGTGAAAAGGGTGTTAAATGAAGACTTGGGCTTCGGCATATCGAAGAAAAACAGGACATCGTTTAAATGCTCGTCTAATGGACCTGAGACTGAAGAGATGCCGCGCTTTGTTGAAGCGGTACGCGAGAAAAAAATATCGAGAAATTCTTTTTTCGGATGAAAAAATTTTTACCGTAGAAGAGAGCTACAACAAACAAAATGATAAGGTGTACGCACACAGTAGTAAAGAAGCGAGCAACCGTATTCCGCGTGTCCAACGAGGTCATTTTCCATCCTCGCTCATGGTATGGTTGGGAGTTTCTTATTGGGGCTTAACAGAGGTACATTTTTGTGAGAAAGGTGTAAAAACGAATGCAGTT
Organism: Hemithea aestivaria; assembly: GCA_947507615.1. Lineage (NCBI taxonomy): Eukaryota > Metazoa > Arthropoda > Insecta > Lepidoptera > Geometridae > Hemithea > Hemithea aestivaria. Next base: position 13,913,238 of record OX382325.1, on the reverse strand, counting down.
GTGTATCAAAATACAGTCCTGACGAACCTTGTGGAACCTGTTTCTCATACCATGTTCAATAACAGGCACTGGGTATTCCAACAAGATTCGGCGCCAGCTCATAGAGCGAAGAGCACACAAGACTGGCTGGCGGCGCGTGAAATCGACTTCATCCGGCACGAAGACTGGCCCTCCTCCAGTCCAGATTTGAGTCCGTTAGATTACAAGATATGGCAACACTTGGAGGAAAAGGCGTGCTCAAAGCCTCATCCCAATTTGGAGTCACTCAAGACATCCTTGATTAAGGCAGCAGCCGATATTGACATGGACCTCGTTCGTGCTGCGATAGACGACTGGCCGCGCAGATTGAAGGCCTGTATTCAAAATCACGGAGGTCATTTTGAATAAACTTTATTGTCATAAGAATCTATGTTTTGTTAAGTTCATTTTGGTATATAAATGGTTACACAATAAATAAACTTGTTCCAATAATTTTATATTAAACATGTGACAGAATTTATGACCTGACTAGGTAATTACATTACATGACATATCAGTAACCTCGTTTACACTCTTTTTCTGGCGCTTCGCCGGCCGCTGCCGCGGCACGCTCGCTTCGCTCGCTCGGCTCGCGCGTTGCTCATAAGTTAAACCTAACACTCCTCCTCGCTTCGCTCGTCGTCGTACCTATATTATAATGTCACTGAATTTGACCCAAAGGTCATTGACCTTTGTATTTGGGCTAATTTCTCTTATTTTGGTTCAAGGTCAGTGACCTTTGAGTCAAGGTCAATATGACCCATACAAACGTCAGTCCTGGTGATGTTCTTAACATCATCCCGTGATAAAAAAATACTGTTGCCGGAATACGAAAACACATGTAAAATATTCAAAGTCCTGATTCCCTTTACAACAACGATTGATTTTTGGCAACGTTTCCTCGAAATTCGGCTGGGCGGAGGAAAAAATGACCCGGATAATTTTTGTCTTATTTTTGGATGTCTTATATGATAAAATAAAAAAAAATACAAATTTGAAATTTAAATTTTTTGATCAAAATTTTTCTGTCTTTTCTCCATAGTGCCCCGAACGCTACACCCCAACCGAGTTACCTACTATAGGTACTTACTCTTAATTCCATTGATGTAAAAAATATTATTTTCATTAATGTAATAATACTATGCACCCAGCAGTTTTACCCGCTGTACCTTTGTGTTATTCTAGGGTCTAAGCTATCTCTATACCAAATTTCAGCTCAATCGGTCCGCCTGTTTAGGAGTGAAAGAGTAACAAACATTCATCCAGACATCTATACAATCTTACAAATTTTTTATGTAGTAAGACTAGCTTGCCTGTCTGTATGTTATATCAATGTCTTAAGCTATCTCTATATGATGGTTAGCTGAATCGGTCCATCTATTATACCCAATAGGTGTAAAGAACCAAACTACAGTAAAATTAGACAGCCAATTGTCTCACTGTTTATAATGCAAACTGTTATTAGATTTAATTTATCTTAAAATGTTACCTACAATATTATATTATGATAGGACTAGCTGCGTCCAGTGGTTTTACCCACTGTACTTATAGCCTATGTGTTATTCCAGGGTCTAAGCTATCTCTATACCAAGTTTCAGTTCAATCGGTCCACCCACTTAGGCAATAGGAAATAGTAACAAGCATTACACCTTGGCATCCACACATTCTTACAAACTTTCACATTTATAATATTAGTAAGATGACTACAGTATATAAAATTTGTTTTACAGCCTTAAATAACTCTTCATATCGGAGATGTACATGAGTTACTGAATCTACTGATGAAAGCACTGCAAAATGAGTAAGCACCCGTTCCAGAGGAATAAATTAACAAGTTGAAGAACCCCTCGATTATATTTTAAATATAAATCTTTTATCATTAATTTTCTAATTATAGGTATACCATTCACATAACAGTTATTAAATGAGTGACTTTTAAGATCAAATTTATAAGCTATTTATTTGAAAATTATGATAATACATTAGTTTTTATATATGCATACAGTGGTTTTACCCGCTGTGCCTTTGTTTTGCCCTATGTGTTTTTCCAGGTTATATGGGAAGTAACCGCTGCTGATGCTGATTTAACTAACTTAGTGTAGATAGTTTGAGTTTCGGGAAAGAAAATCGAATTGTTGCTTGGGGTAGCGAAGCAAAACTGCATTGAAAAACCCTGCACCATATTCTTCGCTACTCACAGCGGGGGCGAATATCGGTTTAGACATCCATCATGTCTAAATGGGTGCACCAAATTAATTATAAATTGATTGACGCGTTACGAAGTGCGCGCGGGTCAGCTAGTAATATAATAAATATAAGTGTTTGTGTAATATATATAAGTGTTTATGTTTATAAAATAAGGAACTTCGTTCCAAAAGGTTCGGTTACATAAATGATTCATCACAAATCGCAAAGTAACTACGAACAATATGTTGCTATGGTAATCAATTACCGTATTCGCGGACAGAATTTCTCAATAATAAGCACTCTTAGTCATAACTGTAGGAAATCAGACAAGACACCGCGCCACGCCTATATTATGACGAGCCACACAAGAGAATATACACACAGATTTAGTTTCTCTATTTTACGTCTGATTGATTTCAAAAGTTTTTTTTTTTGGGGAAGAGAATTGATTGATATAGATTAAGAGCCTGTGATCGGCAGACCCTATTGTCATTTTATAAAAGCTGAAAATTTGTGTAGAGAGTCTGCCAGGCGGGCTGGAACCGCACTTAGTGTCTTCCAACTTTTTAACGTCTGCTGGCTCTTGGTCAATAGGTCTTTCGTAACTTTTTGAAAACTCGGTTTAAAAAAAAGAACAATAATAATTTTGTTTTAGAAGATCGTTTGAAATCCTTGGTTTAAAATCGTCAAATAATTATTATAAATATTTATAACGCTCTTTTTTAAATTGGTAAAAAATACCATTAAGAGTGATCTCAATGGTAAATTTTATTAGGTAATCATTTTTGTATTTATTGAGGAGGTACAATTTGATTTCGCTAATACAGCGGGTACCTCCTCTGGGGTCCCTAATTTTCCAAGCATAGAAGCTTGAGTGGTCCGCGAGCCATTGTCTCGAGGACAGGCAAGCTTCGCCGGCCCAACTCAACACTGGGCCGCCGTCAGTCGCAACGTCACCTAACATTAGGTGGTCAATGTCGACTTCGGACTAGGGATGAAAATTTCCGGAAATATTCCGAAAGTTTCCATTACTTCCATGAAACTTTCCAAATTTGACAGAAACAATTGGGAATAAACCCCAAATTAGAAATCTGATTTTTTAAATGAAAATGTTAAGTAAAGTAAAATTACTGCTGATAGGATAGTAGGCTTAGTGCCTGTCTACAATACTCAATCAAGAATTTGGACTATAAAATTAAATTTCTAACTATGTCTGTCTAATTTAGCTTGATAATTTTGACAGCTCGCGCCTATGAAGTTTCGTGTTTTTTTAGTTTTTCTCTCATACAGTTAATGTTGTACTTCATGGATGGTTACCGCCCACTTAGTGATGTGCCATGTATAACGAACAAACCACAGACTATAAAAAATCGGTTTTGAATTGAATCGAATATTTAAAATCGCGTAAATTATGTATTGGAATTAGCTTTTCATTGCCAATATAATATATTCTATTAATGGCACTAATTGCGTGTCACCCTTATATTGACAGGTGTTATTCTTAAAATAAAAATGGAAATCAAAAATAGTATAACTCTAAGATTGTGGCAACTGGCAACACTACAGCCTGTCATCCTTTTGTCAGCCAGCCATTTTGTAAATCAGTACGAGTTCTGACGTCGCGCCGTTAGTGCCTTGTATACGCTTTTGTTCAGTTTTTGTTACTTTCTGCTATTTTCTGTTTTTGTTGAGTTTTTGTTTTTGTTTTGCTAGGTACCTACTGTTTTTGTTATTTTCTGCTGTTTATTGTTTTTGTTGAGTTTTTGTTATTTTCTGCTTTCTACTGTTTTTGTTGAGTATTTGTCGTTAGTTTTTGTTATTTTTGGTTTCTCAATGCCGAAAAGAACTAAAAAGACTGTTTTGAACAGCGAATGTCGCGAGTTTGTGGTTCGCTTGCAAGATTATTTTGAACGTGAGTGTCAAAATGGCGGACCGTTGTTGCCTTTAACCCAAGTTGGCAACAGAGTTGCGGACGCTCTTGGCATCGGTCGTGCAACTGTATCTCGTATATTGCAAGAAAAGCATGGCAAGCCCTCATCAACTCAAGCGACAGAGGAAGACACGGAAAAAAAATTGTCGACGCCGAATAAAAAACGAAGGAAACTCTCAAGTGTCACTGCGATTGACGGCTTTGATGCCGCCGCAATACGCAATCATGTTTACGCGTATTATAGACGTGATGAATATCCGACATTAAGAAAATTATTTATACTTATCATACCTACTTAATTTTTACTTATTTTTTTAGGTCATGCAGCCAAACATAACACATCTCCACCGTTTACGGCTAAGAAAATGTTGACTTTATTCCAAAATGCCTGTGATTACGTTACTGCGGATGACTGGAGAAGAGTCGTGGAACACACGAAAAAATATATATTAGAAGACTGGGAGCGAGATGTCCACTTTGACAGCGTTTGTGATCAAGAATTGATAATCAACTTAGGGGAGAGTTCCAGTAGTGGGCCTAGTGATGGTGATGACGAAGATGAATTTAATTTAGGATGTACCCCATTATTTTAATAATAAATAACTCTATGTTCCATTTTTTTTTATTTCACCCAAGAGATTTTTCTCAAAAATTATTTTGGCACGTACCTATTCCACTAAATATTCTGACTGACCAAATAAAAATATGCACTAGGTGATATTGTGGGAGAGATTTTATTAACATACCCACCTATTAATAATTTATAATTAATAGATAAGATAAGAAATTTTTCAATATTCGATGAATATAAAAATCGAATCGAGTCTTTACGATTATACACTACCCCATCCCTATAGTGAGCTGTCAAAATTATCAAGCTAAATAATTAGACAGACCATAATATACCAAGGAAAAGAAATACGCTGTTTATTGATGAAAATATCATACCAATTACCAAAAAAACATTGTATTTTTGTTTTACTTTGTTAAATAGACTTATTCTTGTGCATATGAAAGTATATAGGTACACGTGTCTGTATGTAAAGGGTGAAACAGTGCAATGACTGATTCACAAGTAATAACCTGGCTGCTTGGTGAACTAATGTTAAAACAGAATTATATGAATTATGTTTATATAAGTCGGTATCAATGCCCTCTTTGGTTGTTTATAATCTTTATAATTGTAAGTCAAAAAAAATGATGGGTTCAGCTATCATAAGTTACCAGTATCATAGTTTTCACTTTTTCTTTGTATATTTCCATCGTCAATTAAATATTCATGGCAATTACCATCATTTATTATAGTTTTGAGATAGATAAGTATAATAACAAAACAAAAATAAACCCAGAAGGCCGTAGTAGTCAAAAAAACGCATTCAAAAATTCAGTGTTAATCTGGAAATTTTGGAAAGTTTCCTGCAATGTTTCCCTATATTTCCGGAAACATTGGAAGTATTCCTGGAAAGTTTCGGAAACATTCGGACATTTTCATCCCTACTTCGGACGCTAAACCTAACCCAGAAGGAGAGATCGGTTTCCTTGGTTCATAATGTAAGTGCTAGAATTGCGTCCGAACCCAACACGACCTGCCTATCTCAGGCGGCGACGTACGGGTCGGTCAAGAAGGGAGCCCAGAGGAAGACCGATGGAACTACAAAGTCGCTACTATTCATGTCGATCAAACGAAAAAATATCGTTTGCGCAATCCAGACCAATATTTCAATCGCTTATACCTCTTATGTATTGTTAAATAGGATGATGAAGGTAGACTGCAAGAAACAAATTAGGTTAAAGCTTTATTTTTTTTTAATCTTTTTTTTTAGGAAGTGGTTTTCATTCATAATTTATGAAAGTTAAACCCGTGACGTACTAGTAAGAAGAGTTGTTATTGGTTCATTTTTAATAACGTCAGAGGAAGTCCTTAATTTTGTTATCTAATTTTTATTACGTAGCTATTTTCAACTCTAATGGTTACTCGTCAAGGGCGAAATGACTAACTCATACTTATATTATTATAATGAGTCGTGTCAGAGGTTGGTGATAAAGACTATTCAATATTTGGCTATACAATGCCAGTGCATTGTATGGCCAACGGCCAAATAGAGTGCAATTGGATGGCGTCCGTGGCCCAGTGGTCATACGTCCGGCTTTTAATCCGGAGGCCCTGGGTATATTCTCAGTATGTGGCAAAAAAATATTCACCTGGACGCTACCGTGTTTCGGATGGTACGTAAAAGTGTGGGTCCAAGCTGTTTCCTATATAAGATATGTAGGAGGTAGTCGTTAGGTCATGTTGCAGGCCCTGTAGTAATCTCGGCGATATGAAACTGCAACATAAAGGTTGGCCACACAACCTATAAACTGTGAGTCGACTCTATCAGTGTAAGTAGGGTAACCTGAAACCTGTTGTGTTGGAATATAAACCCTAATTATTATTATTATTATGACAGTATGGTTCTATACGGGCGCCAGGCTTAGCTTCACTTAGGTATTTGATTGCATATAAGTAAATAAGTGAAACTAAGTCTGGCGCCGTCTTTACAAGTTTGACTTGGCATAAATATTCGCGCATAATCTCAAATTTTCAAAATAAAACGTTGAAAGCACAGTGATAAAATTTAGTAATTAGGTGAGAAGTGCTTTAAGCACTTCGTTCGAGCAAAGGGGCAGCCTGAAAACCAGTAACTACGCTAACTCTGGGTTGACGTAGTTACACGCTGAGGCTATCCCTATTGCCAAATAATTTATTTTTTTTCTTTTTAATGTATATTTCATTTAGTAAATTGTGTAAAAGTTGGCAATAAATTTATTTTCTTTCTTTCTTTCTTTCTTTCTTTCTTTCTTTCTTACTTCTTAATTAGTAAATTTTTAATAAGTAACGCATAGGTTAAAAACCGTTGGGCAAAGCTAGTAGTTTTAGGACATAAAATGTACCTATTTAGCTACTTTATTTATGTCTAGCTAGCTGCGTTTTACCCGCTGTACTATGTTTTAGTCCAGGGTCTAGGCTATCTCCATACCAAATTTCATCTCAATCGGTCCACCCGTTTAGGCGTGAAAGAGTAACAAACATTATGACATCCAGAATCCTTTCTTATAAATTTTCACGTTTATAATATTAGTAAGATATTATTATTAATTAGTTGCCTAACTATAGAAATTAACCAAAAAAATATATTAGGTGAAAAAGTTTAATAAAATTCACCATAAAAATATAGATCTCTTAAAAATAAACCATATAATACCTCCACCACCATACAATGTTTATTAATGTTTCTTTAAAATATAGATTTTATATAAAAAAACAACTACTTTAATAATTTCTTCTCATATTAGTTCTAGCTAAAAGATATATCCTACGATACATCTCTCGATGCGACTACCGTGAGCGTCCGTCGATATCTCAATAGCACCGCCTACTGTCCTAATGGAGGCAGTGTGTTTGACAAAATGTGACACAATAATAAGAGGTCACACATTACATCCATTTAACGCTTCATCTTTGTGGATTTAACTCTAGGTATATTTTTTAGGTCAATGTGTAGTGTCATTTTTTTGTTTACACCGAGAAAAAACGCGTTACGCGTAGGGGAATATTTCCTCTTTGTCAGCTTGTATTCGTTTTCTTTGCTAGATATGGGCATAATATTCGTAAAGATTTGCAGATTTAGGGGAAGGGTTTTTACAGGAGCTGGAGGTAGACTTCCTTTGATGGAGGTCGTCTAGGTGGGGATCCCAATAGTGTTCATCGTACCAGTTTACCTTAAGGAGAACGCCTTGCTCATCTTTTTATTTCTATGTATAAAAAAGAAAAATCTAAACTAGTCAAAGACTAGGCAACTGTTTGTGTTCTTTGAGTATTGATTATTGATTGAGGTAAGTACGAGTAAATACCTACCTACCTTTTAATTGAATTCTAGATAGTAACTCCAATTAATTATATTAAGGACGCCGTGTACCTACCTATTACTGTTTGTTATAAGTACTTAGGAACAAAGGCATTCATAAGTCTAATGAAATAATATTAAATTAAAATGTGAACATGCAGGAACATAAAGGGATAAGTTCACCCTATAATGTTATATTAATAAAGAAAAATTGCAAGTTAAATAAATAGGTTACTTTGTACTATGCACATTGAATTACTTACTCAGTATGCTTCCTGCGCTTGCACCTGCGTTTTTGTCGCAATTAATAACAATTACACTCACTATAAGAAATCCCGACAAATAATGAATATCCATAAGATGGCTAATAAGCTAGTGATGTAAAGCTTTTAGGGCCCATAAGTAAATGCTAATGTGTATAAATAACTACTAAAGTATTTAGTGAAAGTAAAAATTATACAAAACTGCTACAGTTTTACTTCCTGAGTGCTATCCCCGTTTCTGTAATAATTTATTGCTGTTTTTGTTGTTTCTTTGTCCATATTACTACTTTGCGTAGTAAAGCTTATTTTCCACTAAAGACAATATGGTACGAATATAATAATATTTTAAGCTTCAACAGACCAGCATTCGTCTCAAATCAACTGCAATCAATCGCGGGTAATTTAAAGGTATCTATTTTATTATGTGGCTAATTATTGTGATATTAGCTAGGTATGCTGCCTCCTTAATTCTTTATTTCAGTAATTTTTTGTTTTGTTTCCAAAGAAGACAACTTTGTCAGTGTCAGTTTATCCAACATTTCTTGGTGCTTGGTGTTGTGTTCTCTAAGTTATTTCCATTTATTTTATTTCCAGAAGGTTAAAATAATCTGTTCGCAATGGCTGTAGCTCTACCAATGGAGTCTAATCCGGACACTATGAACAAATATTTGCACAAGCTAGGCATGTCGGAAAAATGGCGGATGATTGACGTCATAGGACTGGAAGGCGAAGCTCTAGAGTGGGTTCCTCGGCCGGTCCTCGCCGTTATTCTTCTCTTCCCTCTCTCAGACACATATGAAACTTACCGCCATGAAGAAGAAAAACAACTCCTAGAGAAAGCAAAGAAGGAGACTGCACCAGATGTGTTCCATTTGAAACAAGTTCTCAGCAACGTGTGTGGAACTATAGCTCTTGTTCACAGCGTGGCCAACAACACCCACCATATTGAGATAAAGGATGGTTTACTGAAGAACTTCCTGCGCGACGCTAAAGACCTCGACGCCTCGGGTAAAGGAGCGCTGCTCGAGAATTCCGCAGCAATATTGGAAGCTTACAAAGATCTAGTGAAGGCTGAAGGTGACGAGGGTCACGACGGTAGCGACGACGTGAATAACCATTTCGTCACTTTCGTTCACAAAAGTGGGAAGCTGTTTGAACTGGATGGCCGCAAAGCTTTCCCAATAGATCACGGATCTACCACTGATGAGAAGTTCCTGGAGGATGCTGCGAGGATTTGTCGCGACTTTATAGCGCGGGAACCTAATAATATCGGTTTCAATGTCGTGGCACTAGTACCGGCGCAATAATATCTCTACTACATAATACAGTATAAATTTTAATATTTCTTTAATATCTGTTAACTAGTTACTTCATAAAAGATACCTGTTGCCAGTCTGAATAAAGTCATTAAGTTCCTTAATAAATGCAGTTTTTGTTGAGGTTAAAAAAATTGCGCTGCAAAAACATGAGGAGTTGAGCGGCGAGCGGTGGCGTCACGCGATCCTTCAATATGGCACTACGAAAAATGGCCACCATTTATTGCATTCATTAGCGAACAGCGGCAAATTCAACCAGAGCGCCGCGGACCTTGATTAAAGTCTTTAATTCATAATTAATCTCGCGGTCTTTAACAAATCGCCAGTCTCCGTTCGAAACGGTGCGATGCGTCCACGTCTCAATTAAGATATCTGTGCACACTCGCAACACGGCTCCCGCATTCCTCCTTAAAATTCTCTATCTTCGGAAACTAATTAAAAATTCGCCTCGGCTCCGTAGGCCGGTGTTCAATCGGGACGATATAACTTCATTTAAAAACGAGCAATCTTGTCGAAGATAAGAAGCTGGCGAGAAAACAACGAAGAGCAGCGCTCGCCACTCGCCACACGCGGCAGCACAACGTCGCGTCGCAACTTTACAAAAAGACAAACCAAAGAAAGAACTCTAAACTTTGAAATGGAACGCGAGAGAATTCACCGCGTTAACTATGTCGATACTGGGAAGGACGCGACATCGGTAAGTCACGTCACCGAATAAATGACGCTGGACCTGAAATAAATATATAAATATTGTGTAAATAAACAAAATAATGCGACGGGGACCCGAAATGCTTTAAATATTCAAATGAAGCGACCGAGGTGAAATACGAAGGTGCGCTCGCTCGAGTAGAGGCCAATTAAATCGGTGCCACTGAGGTAGAAATTAAAAACAAAAGGAGGCTGACGGGGGTCCGGCGCATTTTTCTCATGAGTATTATTAGCGCGATGTCAACCTACAAAAAATGGAGATAGAGGGTTGTCGTGCCGCGATCATTATCGATAACATGCCGCGTTTTGTATTGTTTGATAACGTGTGATGCTGGCTTGCGACGTTAGCTGACGTTTTATACGGCCCATACACGCCTGATGGATGTCCACGCACTTTGCTTAATAACATTATTATTTATGAACGTCGTTTATTCTTTAGAACCCTTTTAACAAACACATAAACATTCTAACTACATAGGTACTATTATCTTAAATTTTTCGGACATAAGTATAATAAATAGGTAATACCTACCTACTTTATTTATTAAAAATATTATGAATGAATGAATGAATCGTTTATTTGTATAAATACAGGTATTAATAAGGTCTTAAAAATATAGTATAACATAGTTCATTCCGTATTTGACATGATGTAATGTCGTGCAAATATTTAATAATAACATTGTTCTTGGCATGCATTTGAATAATTTTCCATTACATTAAAATTCATAAATAATTAAAACAAAGTCTATTCAAATTTACATTTAAAATATTCATCTAATGAGTAAAAACATCTGTCACATAGCCATTGATATATCTAATATATAAAATTCTCGTGTCACAGTTTTTGTTGCCATACTCCTCCGAAACGGCTTGACCGATTTTGATGAAATTTTTTGTGCTTATCCGGTATCTATGAGAATCGGCCAACATCTATTTTTCATCCTCCTAAATGTTAGGGTTAGTCCACCCCTAAATTTTTTATTTTATTTTTTAGACAAAATTTTTAATTTCTATTTTTTTATGATACAACATACAAAAATACATACAATCCTCAATTTTCACTTTTCTACGATCAACCCTTATTTTTTAATAGCCATTTTAGTAATTTAATCATTTTTCCTCTCCGGTCGAAAACTGATAAATCGTCATTTAATTAGTTATCCCCGCCAGATGTCTACAGGTGTCACTTCTGACCCAGTAAACAGCACGGAGTAGGGATGAGAACGAAGCCGGTCTCCTTTCTTTCTCACTCCCTACACAGTTGTCGGCCATCATTATTGTTTATGCATCAAGTGTAGTAGTAACGTTGACAATTATTATTTTGCTATCTCAGTGTAACTCTCATATTAACTTTTAATCATTCCTATTTTATCAATAATAATTAAATTATTAATTTTGAGTGTATTTTGCACGATTAGTTAATCAAGTGATTTTATAACCTCAAAAGTACTCAACACGTGACACGAGCTTTCAATAACAACGGATTTTGTGTTGTAAGTATACTTTTTTCATAGTTTCCAAAAAATCAATCATTATGAATCTTTATTTTGAAATGTCAATGGAAATATTGGTTGTATGAAAAAATTATAAGAGACGTAAGAGACAATGTTTTCATAAAATTTAATTTTTTACTTTTGTTTGAAAAATTTTTCGATAAAATAATGCTTATTTCACGCATATACCACATTCTTACATACATACAATATACACATTCTAACATACATACATACTTTCAATAAGTAAGCTATTTTTTGTCTACACTAGAAATTACTAGGAAATTATTTATATGGCAAAACAACGTTTGCCGGGTAAGCTAGTTTTATTATAAAATTCATTTTTGTTTAATTGATTATATTCCATAGGAAGTTTATTATAAATTTTTGTCGCCATTTTGTAACAATTTCTTTTGCACATTTCTAACCTGTACCTAGGCTCTATCAACGTTTTCTGAACTACTTTTCTTTTGGTACTTGCTAAGTGGTTTTTTTTATAAATAAATTTGGATTGTTTCGCACGAATTTTAACATTTCAAAAATATAGAGGCATGGTAAAGGGAGTAGAGCATGTTTTTTGAAAATTGGTCTGCATGAGTCAGTCCATTTAAGGCTAAATATAGATCTAATGCTCTTTTTTTGTGCTACGAAAGCTCTTTGTAGGTCCGTCGAATTTCCCCACATTATAACGCCACATCTCAAAACGGAGCACACGTGACTGTGATATACGGTTATAGCTGTTTCTACGTTTGCAATTTTATTTATCTTCTCAAGTGCAAAAACGAATTTATTTATTTTTTTACATACAGTATCAATGTGTGATTTCCAGTTGCAATGTGTATCTAATGTTATTCCTAAAAATTTAATTTCATTTACAAGTTCTATGTCAGTATTATTATGTTTTATGTCAATTTTACTATTTTTATTCTTATTATTATATGTCATAAATTTCATAAATTTTGTCTTTCCTGGATTAATTTTTTAAATTATTTGATTCTAACCAATTTATTATGTCACTAAGTGCTTTATTAGCTACTGTTGTTGCACATTCAGTAGTTTTTTCTTTTATCAAAACGGTTGTGTCATCTGCAAAGAGAACAATATATCTGTAGATGTTGGGAGTTCATTGACATAGATAATAAATAAAATTGGGCCCAAAACACTCCCTTGTGGGACACCATATGTATTTTCTTTAAATTCTGACTTATATGTCATCTGTGTTTTGGTTTCATGACACATTTTTTTTTATTTCTGTGCATTGCTTTCGTCCTTTCAAGTATGTCTCAAACCACGTAAATGCTGGACCTCTGATACCATAATGTTCTAATTTATTTAATAGCCTATCGTGACACACCGTGTCGAAAGCTTTACTCATATCAAGAAATATAGCAACAGGCAGCTCTTTCCTATTGATAGCGTCTAAAATTTCTTTGATTAGTTTAAAACAGGCCATCGTCGTAGATTTCCCTTTAATGAAGCCATTTTGTTGTTCACTTAGTATATTTTGACATTCTAAAAATTTTAATATTCTATTACACATTACCTTCTCAAAAATTTTTGAAAGAACCGGTACTAAAGTAATCGGCCTGTAGTTTCCTGTATCACGTTTGTCTCCCTTCTTGAATAAAGGTTTGACTACTGAAAATTTCAGCCTCTCTGGAAATATACCGTTTTCAAGGGATAGATTTATAATATGCGTTAATGGTTCAAGAAGGTGACATAAATTTTGTTTAATTAGTTTAGTATTAATTTCATCAAAACCAGCTGAAAGAGTATTACGTAAGTTCATTGTAATTTTGAAAATTTCTAACTGACTTACTGGTTCTAGATAGATTGAGTTTGCTAGCCGTTTCGTCTCATCTTTTGCTTTATTTCTTTCGTTTGATTCTGATTTAGCAACATCAATGAAGAAATCATTAAAGTATGTCGCAATGTCGCTTCCTACCTTCAATATATTGTTATTTTCTCTATCTTTTATCTCTTTTATTTCATTATGTTTATAGTTATTTTGTAATGTGTTGTTTACTACTTTCCATGTTGCTTTGCATTTATTATCTTTGTAATGTATTTAATTTATACATGATTAACTTTACACTTACTAGGGTACCTAATAATTTTTTTTTATGTGATGAAGTAGAAGACGACCAAGACGCTCTCCTGATGTTAAAAGATAACGCTGCCCATAATCAGTACAGTGCTACTTAGGATTTCACAATGATGTGAAATTCTAGAAGAACTGCACCAACGCTTCTTATTCAAGAGTCATAAGATGTTAAGACTCTTTAGCCCAGTAATTTCACTAGCTACAGTGCCCTCCCACCAGAGCACAGAACACAGAATGCACGGAATATCCATGATTTGATGGTATACCCTTAATTACAGTAAGTATTTACATCTTACCAGATCAGGTATGCTGTGTCACAGAGCATCGAACCTATCACTAAATTTATAAAATTTTCGAACACTTTTTTAAGGCCCTTAAACGTTAAGGGGCCACACGCGCATAATTAATTTATAGGTAAATATTAAATCTGTTCTCAGTGTAACAATGACTTGATGACTGATGACTAATGACCGAGACCGATGTAAGTTAACGCTGTGTTTCCAACCGTTTAATCACCTGCACTTGTTTGATTGATGCATTCTTTTCGTTTGTGAAGAAGAATAGGATTCATAAGATAGTTATTGTTTTCGATGGCTTTACTTTTGTAGCACAAAATTTTATCCTTATAAACACAGCTCACCTATAAAAAAAGAACTTAACAGTTACTCTACACCTACCAAGAAGAAATGAAAGAGTCCGCATCCAGTGATTTCACACGCTTAAAAACACATAGAGAACCCCAAAAAGTTACGCTAATATATAGGATGCTTCTAAGCCTAGTCTTAGTTACCTTCCTAAATTCAATTCTTGTAGTAAGTAGGTAGCATGAAATGCTATTTGCAAATAAAATTTTGTTAGTGAAATTTTTTTGTGCGTATAATTGGTAGGTATATCCATAGTCATAGGTAAAGTATACGAATTACGAATGTTGTGTCCCTATTAATAAACTTCACTTTTTACTTAAAAAAGAAATTAAATTTAACGCTCATTTAATATGTTATGTAAAGTAAACTAAATGGATCGACAATCTAAAATAGAACCAGACCAATTCGTAGTACTATATTGAAATCAGTGTAGTCCAGAGAAGCCACAGGTGAGAGCCTCTCGAGTCGACTGACAGAGTAAGTAATGAGGCTGCACTCGGCAGGGGTTCCGCAGCCACCGCCGCTCATCACCATTCAATAACACCCATTTATTGAAATTACATAATTTGTGTGTGAATAATGACGAATGTGATGGATCTTCGTGGGCGATGCGAGCGACTTAAACGCGATTAACTTTTGACCGCAATACCATATTAATAAACTGTCTGTACTCAGTACTCGTAATAACGATTAGGACCTTGTCGTAATAATGTAGAGCTGTTAAAATAGGGACGCTACACACTGATCTCGGCCGGGTCATTCGAATCAGAAGTAGGTGGGCCTATTCGAAAATTTGCTACTAATAAATGTTAAGTTTCAAACATGTCGTGTTAAACTTAATTATATTAGAATACATCGATGCAATTGAAGCAAAGTAAAAGGGTCACCAAATTAATAATTGCCTGAAGCCAGCTTTTTCATGATCAATGATCCTTAGTTATTGATTCTGCCGCTCGGTACCAACATCATAATGCCATTCACATCTACCCTCTATGTTCCACCGCCGCACATGCCGCCCCGTAGTGCCGAATAATTCCTGCCCGAATATCCAGGAATCATCAAGTTATGTCCAGCCCGAATATGAACTTCGGTCATATCATCAAGTTATCAATGCCGAATAAATGTGTAACATCCTTTACTCCACAAGTTCTCGTTTATAATGACATGGAAATAGACTCGCACTAAGCCGCAGCTCCATTGATTTCCAACGCTTATTTGAATGGATATTGTTGTTGTTTGGACGTTTGTAGATTGGTGTTACAAAGGTTACGGAGTGATGCTCTTAATGACATGGAAATGTATGAATATAAATCCAACTAGAGCCTTGTTATGCTAGGATAATGGATTAAATTGCATTTACCTCTGCTTATAAGTATGGAGCAAGGATATTTTTAAATTATGTGCAAAAGCATTTTTATTCATCAGGATAAGAATAGAAATAGTCTATCCTAAAATTTTTTTACACTAAACGATTCGTGAGTATTTAGGTTCATCTTGACGAAGTCGGTCGGCACGAACAACAAGTGAACGACAAGTGAGTTTATGCCGTTAATTTACAAAGATGTATCCTACTAAATGTTGATGCAGAAATATGGATGTTATAAAATGCAGAAGTATGATCTAAACAGTGGAACTAATGGAGCTGAAAGATAAGCAGATAGCTTTTGGTATGTAAAATAACATAATATTATAGGCTGCTTTTTTTGCAAAATCGATCGGTGGACCTGGTCTAATTTATAAAAATTTCATAGTGTATCATAATGTTTGTTAAAGATATGTATAAAACTTCTCGAAAAAAAAAATTGACCGATTTGTATGATTTTTTGGTGGTATAAGGAAGAAAGGAAAGGTATTTTTTTTCAACAAACGCTGACGAAGTTGTGCCGGTCAGCTAGCATTACATAAATATCTATGTTTTATAATTAGTGGTATACTGAACCAGTTTAGTTTAAATACTACCGGCCGCAATAAAATGATGTCTCCTAGAATGTTTACCGTTTATAGCTTCCAAGAACCTCGTGGCCCATGGAGAATTAAAAGTGTGTTCATTAATTCAAATAGACGAAGCTACCGATTTCAATGTCCTGATTAAAAGTTTAATAAGTATTACAGCTCCCATAAAATGTTTATGGTTTGTATGTTTTGCAGTATCTCATGTTTTGTTTAATTGCTCATCTTGTAATTATTCTTATATATAAGTTAATCGATACGTTGTATCGATAATATTCGATATCGATAATATTTTATGGAAGAACAATTATTAAAATCCTTAAAATGTATTAAATGTTATAAAGTCTAGCAGACTGTAACAAATTACTCATCAATTTATTCAAAAAGTAGGGTTACCTAAATTTGCATAAAATAGCAAAGATCTGAAAATTGGTACGAATATTTGGAACATGGCATCGTTAAAAATGAAAAATCGTTATCGATTTTGATGATAATATAATCTATAATATTATATTAAATAAGTACATAGGTGATAATATGTATATTTTATATTAAATACTCGTAAGTAAGATGATAGATAAGGCACAATAATTAGGAATTTCACTACCTACGTTTGTTGTTTTAGGAAAAGGCATACAATTTCAGGTTTTTATAACGACTAAGTCACGGTTAAAGCCTGAACTGCTGCTACAACTAAGATTACCTGGCTAAACCTATGTGCTTCAGACTTTAGTAGCAAAAAACACATTAAAATCTGTTTACAATATCTACCCACGTTTTCAATATTAATATGCTTGGCAATCCAACTTATAACCAGTTGTGCTCTCATTTGGTTTCTCGTAACTTGGTCTTAAGTCCAAGTATTGCATATGTTTGATGGAGAATGTCCTCAATATTCATATTCTCAAAAGCATTTCAATGTCAGGACGCGTTGAAACGCGCACTTGTTTTTAATTATGATGAGTATTTTTATAGGAATTCTTTATACATATATTCTCTCTTTGCACGTTTATTTAGAAGAGTTCGTTCTCCACTTGTAACACTATTAATACATATACCTTATAATACAGAATCAGAATATTCCTTTTAATGGAGTTGTTATGACAAGGTCGAATATTTGTAAATGTAATTAGCCCGTCATTTATAATAGTAAAAAATAAATAGCCCAAGCACTATTCGGGCTACGCGCAATATAGGCTTCCGTAGTACTGGCAAATCGAATATCCTCCATGATGGGATCACCCAAAAAAAAAAAATTCATCACCATCTTATATGTTTGGGAGGTACCTACCTACTCTAAATTAATTAATTTTAAATTATTTTTTGTACCGTTCTCTTACCCTTATTGTCCTTATCTGTACGAAATATAAGCTTTCCAGGACTTATAGCTTCTCCGTAAAGCCGTGGACAGACGGACGGACGGACAGACAAAGTGGCACACATTTTTCCACTTTGGAAGCGTCTCTCGCGCAAACTCAGTTTAGAATAAAATTATATTAGAAACTTCAATATCATTCACACGTATGGGTTTGATGAAAACAAAATTGAGTTTCAGTTCTAAGTATGGGGAGCCCCAAAAATTTATTGCTTTTTTTTTCTATTTTTGTGTAAAAATCTTAATGCGGTTCAACGAATACATCTACTTACCAAGTTTCAACAGTATAGTTCTTATAGTTTCGGAAAAAATTGGCTGTGACATACGGACGGACGGACAGACATGACGAATCCATAAGGGTTCCGTTTTTTGCCATTAGGCTACGGAACCATAAAAAGGGATTAAATACGTATGTTTTGGTTTTCGAATAAAATAAAAATGTCTGAAATATAATGCTTAAAGTGTTTGAGTTCCCGCTACGTCACACCTTGCCCTGAAATGTTACAGGCTGTGACGATTCATTGGGTTCGTCCACAATTGCAGGTCATTCACATACACGTCAGAAACATTCAGGTTTAATTTAAAAATAGTCAGACGTCTAATTTAGTTCTAATATTGTCTGCATATCGGTGAGCTTTCACGTGCGTTCCTAGAAGCATCCTACAGCATTAATTGGTAAACGGCCAGTGGTGGGGAGTGGGAAGGCAGATTAATGAGCGGCTACCGACCGCTTATCGCATGATCTGGCGCATGAGTGATCATCTGTCCTGCGCTTGCGCCCGTGAACGCACTAGTGATGGGATGAGGTCACCAAGAGTATCGGTACTTTACTTATGTACAATTTCTGGTTACGAAATTGAAAAAAACAGACATTACTAATTGAAATAAAAGACAGACGCAACGCTAAATTAAAAAAAAAAACTTCTTTAAGTAGAGCTAATATGAAAGTGTAGTTCGGATATTATTTATTTCAATATTACAGGAGACAAAGTTCTTCGAAAAGATAGCACTGATCAACATGGGGTAGTTCATACAGCAAAGCTTAGGGTATTTTGCTAATAAATCGATGATCTTTCGCAAGTGCAAGCTTGCATATTTATTCCTAGTAAAAAAAGCCCAAGTTTATCGATACAAACAATCGACAACAAATACCACACATACCCAGCGCCAGCCCTACCGTCGTGATATGACAGTGGTCCACATAGCTTCTCAGAAGTCGTACTCACTGAATACCTTACGAGCACTGCCCGAACAGAGATTTTTTTCTCCGCACCATAGTTTTATTGGGCATTGAAATATTTTTGTTTAGATTAAACAGCGGTTAAGCGAGATCGCTACATTAGGATTAATGTCGAACATCAGTAAAGGCTTTACTAGGAATTGTGGGAATCAAATGAGCGTCATCGTTAGTAATTGTATTTTGATGGGCGATATACCTACAGATAAGTACCGGCCTACCTGTCTTACGAAACTGGGGGTACGGATTATCATCTATTCACTATTAAAATGATATAAAAATATATTAATTGGCCGGTTCAAGGAGTTCCCTTTTATCGATATTATATTTTTATGAGAATGTTGCTTTTACGAGCGTGTTCCGTTCATAAACATGGGATATAAGTGTTACGAGTATCTTTAAGATTTC
The DNA here is from genome assembly GCA_947507615.1 of Hemithea aestivaria. Taxonomy (NCBI): domain Eukaryota; kingdom Metazoa; phylum Arthropoda; class Insecta; order Lepidoptera; family Geometridae; genus Hemithea; species Hemithea aestivaria. The sequence goes on along the minus strand of OX382325.1, from coordinate 13,893,715 downwards.
CACAATTTTAAATAGATTAAAAAGCTAGTTTCGATATTAAAGTCGGTCGAATGATTTTATTATTGTGATAGTGGCATTTAAAATTATTTTTCCATTTTCATGACATTTGGAAAACTACTACAAAATTATATCATAGTCCCTGGGGCCTAATCGCATTAAGGCACTTGTAACTATTACAACCTCTCTGACATAATTACAACGTTTTCCACATTGAAACCTAATATTTTATATGAAAATTGAGTGAAAAAATGTTATCATAGTCTGTAGGTAGCGACTGATATTAAAAACTTGCAACTATTTAATAAACCCCTAAAGACTAATTAAAGACCCGTTAAAATATCATAAATGCCTAACATGTCAAGTTTTTAAACCATATCAATGAAATGTGGAATCCAAATATCAATGATCATAAAACACATAAAAATGTCGTTGCCTTCGCAAAACAGGAGCATGCATAAAGGCATAAAATTAATTGTTCATTTAAATACAAAGACTAATTTAATAAGTGACCCGACTCCCAAATGTCAAAGCGATTCAAATAAAAAACGACAATGAAATATCGAAGAAGGATGGCGCTCTGTTAGCGTGGAAAGGGCGACCACACTTTATCTTATAAGAATTGCAGAGGATCTACTCAATGTAGGTACATTGCTGGGTGTAACTGGAAGAATCCTTGTTTTTTAATAATTATAATTAATAAGCTGTCTATAGAAGATTTAAGATCATCTTTCTTCCATTTTTTCGGTCCGTCATACACTGTGAAAAACGACCAGTAAGCCATAAAATATACGCATTAACTAATATGCCATTAGCAAACATTTCATGTATGAAAAGTCAATTTGGAAAAGAAAACAAAGATGATGTTCAACCTTCCTTGTTCAGATTAAAAATGCAATGTCCCTTGAATTTTCACCATGGTACATGCAAAAGCATTAGTTCAATCCATGGTGACCCTACCTATAGAGGACAGAACGCCCAAGCTGGTGTCATGGGAAATGTGACTTTTTATACTCCAAATAAATTGGGAGTCATTTTTTAAAAGGCTCGTTTTTTTGTGTATCGAGGCTGTACAATGGGTGGACAAGAACGGCTGTTAGGTAACATTTTTAACATCATTATAACTGAAAAGCAGTGACTGATGATCGGACTTACGGTTACTCGAGAGTCTCCGAGCTCCAGGTGATTCTTGGAAATGTTTGTGGGCGATATTGTTCGCTTTTAGATATGAGTATGATCATTTTTCAGTTATTTTATCTGCTATTAGCGTGAGATGGTAACGTTTTGTTTGGAGAATAATTTGATGTCAACCGGTGAGGTATTGTGGTGTCCATATTTATTGTAATTGGTACATTTGTCAAATTTTTATTTAAACTGGCTCGGATCGGTTTCACCTGCTTGAAAATTTTCTGTGTGATATTCAAAAACCATATACACATGCCTAGTTTTGGTGCGGATAGTGTCAGTTTTCACTAATTTCCATTCCACAAAATTCAACCCTAGGCCCAAGTAAGTGGTGTAACATTTTTGGAAAGTGACATTACAAAGCTTGATCGTTTATATTAATTTAGATTTCCATTGACATATACCTGTCTCTAAAAACAATAAGATTTTATCGAAAATCGAAATGTGAGCAAAAAATCGACTTCCGCTACAATATGGAACTTTAAATTCCGATATACACCTAGGTTGTGAAGGCCGTGGGAGCGGTCGCCGCGGCGTCCCGGGGCGAAGGCCTACTCTCACCCCGGCTCGGTAGCGCCGTCGCCGGCCGCAGTCGAAGCCCCCCGCCGGTATGTCGTTCAAAATGTCCACTTTAATTTAATATCGATGTTGTTTTAAACATACCCAATTAAGGTAATTTATTGATTAGAAAAAATATGAAGGAAAAAATCTGGCCTCTGTTTTTATAATATTAAATTGTTATTGGTAGATGTTATGGTAATATTATGTAGGTACAAAAATTAGTACAATTGGCATAAATTATTTTCGTATCATATAGTATATAATTAAAATATACCTACCTATTAATAAATATTCATCAAGAAAGTATGTAACGCTGAATGTTTGAATATACCTATATATTATAAAAAATAGAGCAAAAAAAAAATGCAAATTGCGCTCTACATCTCATGTCAACTACATTTTTTGATTAAATTCTCACTATTTCTGGTGCGAAGCCATCATGCCGGCTTTTTTAAAATAAATATTATTAGGTAGGTTAAGGTACTTCCGTTTGTTATCGGTCCGTTATTAAAAGTCCGATGAATGACAGAAATTGGATGGCTGAAGTGCGTACCTAAGCTACACTACAAAATGTTTTACGACTATGGATTGGGATAGGACTTGTCGAATGTTATAAGTAAACGCTCCTTTAATATTATACCCACTCGTAAAAACATAAAAGTACAAAAACTCACGACATGATGAATTCCAAAAAATATATTTTCACAAGCACTAAAAACATCCTCGAGACGGTGTCCATATCTCAACCGAAATATGCAAAGCATTCTCTTAACGATCTCTTATTTTTTATTCGGATTTTTCGAATTCTAACCTCTAGTTACAGATTTCGATCGTTGAGATTAGGTTCAATGTTTGGCTTTTTTTGACCGCACCCATAAAACTAGCATGACCATCTATGATACTTGAGTATCGACTATCGACAGATACATCTGGGAGTGCGGGTTTGAACACGGCCGGTGTATCGATAAGAGATGATAAAGTAATGGCCGAGATACACTCCGCTGCTACCGAATCTGATACCGTACGGTAGCCGCTCCAACCACCACTCATACGACTGTACGCCGTCAATTTATTGAATTCCATTCTAATATGCATTAGATTGTCATCTGGCTCCATTAGTTTGGCTACATGAGCCTGAGCTCGAGAGTCACCGAGCTGTCACTCCGTCGAGCTAATTTAACGACACGTCGAACGTCTCGACACGTTCTCTTCAAGGGCTAATCTAAAAACCATCAATATGCCGTTATCTAGAACGGCGTCGGTAAACCAAGTATACGATCCATAAATGAGTCCACAAAATACCGCCGCTGAAGCCCTAATAGCCGACCAGATATCCAAGAGGAAGAAACTGCCAATATGTATAACGCTAAACATAAAATACCACAATAAAACGAAACGCGTCGACGTGCTAAAGGTTTATGCTAATCGTCGATAAAAATATAATAAAACAGTGACCTTGCTGGACACTGGACGTCGGGTTGCTGCCTCCTGCCTATATTAAAAGCAATGCAACGTTTTTGCCTTTTACGGGTCCTACGCCTACGTAATGAATCAAATGAGTCGTGAAGCACATCCTCACTGCCCATAAAATGGGAGACCAGCATCAGGCAACATGTTATAGCCTAAGAAACTGTGCTAAGTGCCAATTTAGTAAGCAAGTTAAGATCTTTCAGAGCCATTTACTAAAAGTCTGTTAAACCTGGATTTTATCATATTTTTATCAAACTTAAAAATAGCCAGCTAATTTTAAGTTAAATATGATGTACTTGTTTAATATATACTTGAAAGGTTAATGAAGGTTCTAACACTAATTAAACATTAAATTATTATTCAAATTTAATGCTGTATTTTTCCATTAACTCTTTCATCTTCTGCGTATTCTATTAGTTCAGGTAGCACACTAGAATCGATTCCGGTTATTAATGAACGCAGAACATTTTTTGAATTTCGCCACCGACGTGACAGCTTATTGACAGCTGTTTATTTGTCAATGTCCACGGAGCGAGTCGAGCGCTCATCTGTGCGTGTGTTTATTTATTCAGAAAGACGATTTGCTCTCGGAACAACAGTGCGAGCGCATGTCACACTGTTCATAGAACTTAACAAGAAAATCAAAAGAAAGCCCGCTGGTTCGGCACGTATCAGTTGCATTAGCTTTTTGCCATTCGACATCATCGATCACATTATCATTTCATAACGAACCGGTCGGCATCTCCGAGAATTCGCGTTTAGTATTACTAAGTCAGCATAGTTAATTGAAAGCTGAAGAACTAAGTTAGTAGGAAAAACCATTGTGGCGCATCGAGAGCCCGCTGTTGCCGTCGTATTACGATTAATTGATGCTAATTAATAAATTAATTATCCATGTTAATATCGCGCTTGGGCGACTTCAGTTTTTTACTTCCAGGTTCGTACTCGTCCGAACTATATTTGTATTGAAGACCGAAGCATTCCCTTTTTTGTGTGACGACGTTCAGTCCAGAATCCAGGACCTCAGTCGTTCATGTCTCGAAATTAATTTATCGATATTAATTACTCGCATCATTGCTAACTATGCAACCCTAATTGGGAGTCCGCTATGACAACCATTCATGTTGTAATGTTTGAATCGAACCGGCGTATCATAATCATAATTTATTACATGTTTTCTTATAAATCGTAAACATTATTAGTTTTTACGTAGTCATCAGTTAAAATGTTATGGGGACTAATATGGCAGATATTAATTGCTATTAGAATATGATCATTAAGATTTTATGATGCAGAAGTTTTTGTGGGCGCACGTGGTAAAATGTGATATATTATAAAATATGACAGTAGTCGGTTATTATATAACTTACTTGTCCAGTGGAAAAACTGGAAAAACATAGTCGGCACGCGCCGGCGTCCATTGAAGTACCACCGGTGTACTGTATGGTCACGTAGGGGACGCTCAACTCAAGTTTTTTTTCTTGGAAATGCATTCAGTTTGAAGAACTCGAGAAAACCCGTCCTCTACTAAATCTAGATTTTGAAATTGCAGTACGTGCTCCGGCTACAACACGTAGGCGTAGGACTATTTTTACTCGACTCAGCTTTCTCAGAATTTCGCTTCCTATAACTGATCTTCTAAAGTAACTTTTAACTCCTCCATGAGTAGTAGAGTAGGTAGTGTACGGAAAGATAACCACATTTCTCGCTTATCAGCCTTAGATCCAGACGACTAGTACAAAAAAAAGTCAGGTTTGCCTCACTATGATTTTTAAACCTCTCTACATTAAAGTTTATTTCGCAGACGTTGTAATAAAAATAGCATAAAACAAACTCGACAAGGCAAGCCGTTTAGAACAAATCATAACAGCGCTGCGACGAAAACAAATTTTCTTGACTCGCAAGAATTTACAACATGAATGCGAGAGTCGGGGAGAGCAGCCAAGCGTGGTGCAGCACGCGTCCTCCTCAAACATAAATACAACTCCTCGGGCACCGGGAGACCGGCCACATAATATAACGAGTATAGGAGGCCAATTTAACAGACTTATTGTCTCCGTGCGACTACAATGCGAGACACGGAGAGACGAAAAAGGAACACGAAGCGCGGGGACCCCGAGTCTGCCGATACAAAACAATGGTATTTAATCAACGATGATAAATGCAGTATTCAAGCACGTTTTTTAACGATACTGCTGTATTGTTTTGGCGGGAGCTTACCGCTGAATACGGAGATAAGTCGCCGCAGAGAGTGGCTTAGCTGACAAATTGGAATAAAAGGAATATTTATTCGTGTTGGGAACCGAGGAAACCTGTGATGCGGTGGATATTGTTGCTTGTGATTTCACGTATTCTTGGGACACGAAAGCACGTGTCTACACTTCTGAGAAAGATGGTATCTTGGCTAGCTCTATCCATGCAACTGAAGGGAACCTAGCCTCGGCCCGAGTGGACAATTCACGTTGTGTTTACTTAGATGCGTTGAGGTGTTAAGATTCTGAAATTATACGGACTTACGTAGAAAATAGTTTATGCTGTTAAATGTTTTGAGTATCACCAAATACCCAATTAAATTTAGGTGTCTAGTCACCAATGCTAAGACGATAAAGTTTTATAGCTTAAGAAAGAATAGATTTAATCGAACATCCTTCGCCTAAGAAAAAGCCTTCTCGTGGCATTTCCTCCGTCACACGAGATATATTAGCGATGCAAATACACAACGACTCCTTGCGCTGAGTTTGTATAAATCACGTTATTTTGCTGAAAATAACTTGGAGAAAACGATCGGCATCTCGTGTAGCATTGTCGAAGGTAGTGTTCGGGGGCAGTCGTAAATTTGTGTGGTAGCCCAGCATGAGGTCCGTATTGAATGTGAAGGACTCGACGACGGATAGAGCAGTGTTTTGATTTATGCTGCGTTCGTTTGGGAGACATGACTCACCTGGTGAATGCGAATTGCTTGACGATTGTTGTCACTGGGCCCGACGACATGCATTGTAGGAAATGAAAGGATATCTCAGCTCACTCGTACAGACAGTTTCTGCAATAAAATATGAATTATCGTCATTGGTACCAACGATTTTGTATATAGAGGAGAAAGGTATTACAGCATAGCATAATAGATTGGTGTGGTACTAGATCACAGTAATAGATACATAATATTGGATAAGGCAGCTAGGTACTAGGGTAAAATTATATATTATTACCTGCATAACGAAAACTAAAAACATTAACAAAACACTAATTTAAACAAACGTTAATTACTAATTTTCTCATCCATTATCAGTTATTTTCTATTTCTGTCTTAGTTAAAGTAAGTTTGCTCTTGACCAACCAGTCCATTAATAATTATTATCAAATAGACAAATCTTTATTGAATAAATAACTTCTAAAAACAACCTAAACTGATGAATTCCATATCCATTACTATGCAAATGTGTACACAATAACTATATTTACTAAGCATGCGGCAGCTCTAACATTATTAAGTTTTTCATCATGATGATTTATGGGCTCAGAACATTACGTGTCCTGGAACCTCGCCAACTTACATTGTAAATATTATCTGCAAAAATGGAAAACCTCGGAACGAACTTTGGCTGAGCCGTCGCTCTCTCTTATCAAATTAATTCCAACGAGAGGGGAAACAAAAAACCCAAACGGTGGACAACTTTTGTAAAATACTGTCTTACGTAATAAAAAGATGAGTGAAATGAAGAAAGATTTAAGAGATGTCCGTCCCCCGCGGCTATTCGTACTGATATTAATCTATACGTCTTAAAAATGGCACTAACGGTGTGCTCTGCTTCGATAAAATTCCGGAGCAAGCTGCAAAAACAATTATGTCCACTGAGAATGTTGTATTGTATTTTAGAAGTCTTTTTGGACTATGGCGGTGGTGATATTATGCGCGCCGATAAATGTTTATGCGATTTATTCATATTTCTTTCGGGCTTCGGACGTTCGATGGTTGTGGAGACGTTCCAAAAGAGTTTACTTTCATTTTTATCTGGGAGTATAGTACAAAATTTAATTTATTAAATCCAATGATTATTTTTACTGTAGGACTATTATTTAATTTGATTTATTCATCAGAAAAACTAACACTATTAAAATAATATCTGCTCTAAAATAACCTGCGCCCGATGGTTTTGCTCGTTGAATATAATATTAGCCTATGTGTTTTTCCAGGGACTATCTACATAAAATCTTAATTTCAGCTCAATCGGTTCAGGTGTTTTGGAGAAGTATCAAACACATAAAAACATCCATATTTTCTCATTTATACTAATAAAAGTGGATTAAAAATATATTATAATTTATTCATCAAAAAATGGCAATAACATAAATTATTTTCCAATACTAGACAGTCCTACCTATCTTTCTATATTTTTATGATTGTCCCCCAAAACTCAAATATTAGGAGTGAAGCTACCGCATATGAATTCGCGCGAAGAAATATCAAAGACAATGAACAAAAAAATCACAACACAATAGGCTGGTATCGCTGTAGCCGGATCCTTGTCGAATCTGGTATCTGGTGGTCGCGCATCATCGCATCGAGACTTTATGGGGGATACCATGAGTATTTTTTTTTTTTTACGAACCTCTGACATTGGCAGAGTCTATTTTCTCTACGCATTCATTCCAGTTCTATCTTGTATGCTTCTCGTACTTCCGCGCTTCATCCGTTCCTTTCAAACATCATCTTTTATACACCATGAGTATTACTTGAAAACTATAAGTGTGAAGTAAACAAAATATTTGTCTATAAGATATAACAAAATCTTCATGACTAGTATTCTCGTAGAAAAAATATAATGTACGTGAATAACTACAAAACAATAATTATTATTGATGTACAAATATTACACTCTACGAGTTTTTCATCTCTCTCATCAAAGTTAGAATAAGTATTATTTACAAAAGGATTAGATTGCTTTGAATAACAATAAGTATTTAACAGGTAAATCATACAAAAAACCTGAAACCTTAATAATTCACAATGACCAGTTCACATCATCTTACTAAAATATAAACGTGAAAGTTTTTAAGAATGGATGAATGTTTGTTACTCTTTTACGCTAAATGGGTGGACCAATTGAGTTGAAATTTGGTATAGAGATAGCTTAGACCCTAGAATAACATACTGTACAGCGGGTAAAACCTCTGGGCGCAGCCAGTAAAAATAATTGTAAGTAATCATCTTTACTGTCAGACCTACTTACCTACATAGAATATAGAAACACCTTAGTGTTTAATTTTTGTCTAATTTTCCCAGTGAGTTAGAAATAAAAGTTCTCTGACTTTTCCAAATTTACTTTAGTCATGTGTCACGAGCACCTAGAAAGCCTAAAAAGCTGAGTTTTTGTACCTACCTGTATAAGCTACATGTACCTACCTTTACAGTACCTCATCATCATCAGCCTACGTTCGTCCACTGCGGTCCTCCGCCTTGCTCCTCCAACCGCTCCCAGCGACCCTCCGAATATCATCGCCCCATCTCGCCCAAGGACGCCCTATACTACGTTTGCCGAGGCACGTTTGCAGTACCTACATACAGCTTGAAAATAAAACTTGAAGGCATTTTCACTATTTGGAGCAGATAGTAGTGCCCCTGGTCCCGCGGATCAGCGCATCAGTGTTGCAATAAATACGTTTGGTGACAAGCAAAAAGGCGGGAATGCGAGAGCGCGCCCGGCGGTCTCTTCCACGGCCTCATATTTTGGACGCTTCGTCTTTTTGGCTTATGACTATTTCTACTGAATTCTATTTATTTTTATTAGTGTTGTCACAAAAAGAAAAAAACAAAACAACTAATAAATTACAAGGTTTACTGTAATCAGTTATAGTCTTTATAAATTCATAAGTATAGGTACTATGAACCAAACTCAAAAATAGTGAAGAACTCAATTAATAATATAATGTTGTTGTATTATAAAGATATTATCCGATTTAACTTGAGTTGTGTTCCTACAACTAATATCCGAACACATTTTTTAAACTTTATCCCACCAAAAACATTCTGTAAAAAACTAGCCAAGCCTCGATGGAGCTGCTTGTTTATCTCTAAAAAGTAATGAAATCTAGACAAAGTCGTGCCAAGTATAAGGTTCCTTACTGCGATTTCTTTATTATTATAGTTAATGTTGTGTGACTTGGCCGTTGAAGGGTACACAAGGCCTCAGTGATGAATCAGCGTTGACCGATCGGCCACGATTCGCGTCGCACATCTTCAACGTATATCAAAACCCACGGAAATCAACAACTTTTCGGCAAATGTTGAGAAGATGGAGTAGCAGTGCAAATCGTCCAGAAGAACCAGCACGCGGGGCCTAAACGGAACCAGCAGGTACCAATATCCTTCTGTATTTTTCTGACAGTTCCATAAAACGTCGGGTCAACGTCGGGTACTGCAGGCGTGAACTTCTGATGAAGGACATCGTGATTGTCCGAAACCGTGGTTGAGACATATCTCAACGAATAATTTACGTGAGTACAGCCGTGTCGTATTTATAATATAGTTCCATAAAACATAATATTTAATCAGAAAATCATTATCCACCAGTTTGCTACCATCTACTACGTCCGCGTCATCGCTTGTCAAGATTCTGTAAACAAATTTCAGGACGTTCGTGTGTGTTAAGATTTTTGTGGATTATGATTATTATTAAATCACGCCTTATTTCGTACAGAAATTTGAACACCTTGCTAATTTTTGTAACATTTTTCTTTAAAATCGACTTAAAATTCGCACAGCACATCCTTTATAAGGTAAGTAGACAAGTTACGAACATGAGCATTTTAGCAACATGTCATTGAGATCCCGTCACGCGTGCATCAGATACGAAGCAGGAATGTCGCGCGACAAACGACCTGCTGCCAACTATGGACTGGTTGAGCTTGATGAAAGGCTGCTTTCAAGTTTTAAGCTAAAGTAATATTAGTTATTTTCTTAATCTTATATGGGACGTTGGCATACAAAATTAAATATTTATTATATTGTATTACTTTGATTTTTAAGAAAAAAGTTACAAAAATGACAACGTTGCGATGAACAAATTTCTATACAAAGTGAGGCGTGATTTAGAGTAGGTACTTGATAATCCGCAAAAATCTTAAACACTAACGTGCTGAAATTTGATTATAGAATCTTGACAACTTCCATTAGGACTGGTAGTATGTTATTTAATACTAGCTGCGCCCAGCAATTTTACCTGGTAAACTAGCCTAACCGTTATTCTAAGCTACGTTTATACGCAATTTCAGCATTCTTAGGTACCTACATATTAACATACTTTTGAGTTTATAATATCTAGTAGAAAGAAAAAACATTGTTATCTCACAGTCAAAACTTTGTCTATATGCTATGACTTAATTTGTTTTCAACAGGATTATAACGAGAACGATCTCGTGTATTGATTTTATTCAGTAAAATAATGTTAAAACATTTTAATAACGTGGCTTCTATAACACAAATAATTTAGCATATCTTAGCACCTGGCCATCCAGGAGTACCTACTTCATCTAAGGTTTATCTCCTCGGCCTAATTCCCAGAATCGTAGCATCTCTTGTGTCTCCGCCTAGCTCCGAATGGGCTGCGCGTGAGCAGTTTCGGAGATCAGGCCTTTGCGACCTGATAACTACGTGTGCTAGGCAGGTAAGCTCTGACATTTTCTACACTAAAAATACTTGCGTTGTTGTAAGTACATTCTTGCATGAAAGTATGACTCATTTTATTGAAAGTTGTGTACCCTATTTTAATTTATAAGATGAAATACGAATTGCCCCACTGCTTACTGTTGTGCAAGGTGTATAAAATTTAGAAACGACAAAGTCAAGTTTAAACAAAATAAATAATCTCATTATGAGTCTTAAACATTAAAAATATGTACAATACACAGTTTTAAAAGGAGTGAATTATCTTGTAAAGTTTGTCAGTTTGCATGTAAGAGCTACGAGCGAACATCTCGAATCTCGACCGAAGATATGCAAAGAATTGTGCCTTAGAAGTGCGGACGGACGGCAATGACCATCGGGCGATTGCACTCATCGGCTTGAATAATTCGACTTGTCACACGGCGCCGCACATATTATGCTATAGTTAATAATATACACCTAGTGCTGCAGTGTCGCAGGGACGTGTTAGCAATTGTCGCGTAGCTTTGCGATACCATCGCCGCGGTCCGGCGCCGCATCTAGATCGCGGCGTCCACACAAGACATGCGCGACGGATAAAGTCCTCAACGGCACCCGCACGAGGTATGCCTTTGAAAAACGCAGCAAAGCATATTCAGAGCTGCCGCCGGATGCGCAGGCATCCTAGCGATCGATGATCGAGTTCATTCTTTAGGCTTTAGAACACTTTGAATTTCTATTGCTTTAAATGTTGATAGTGAAAATGTTTGGCACGGTTAAGTCGTGATAGGATGAATATGGTCTATCGTTTATTCCAATCGATTTATACATTTTTCTATTTTTAATCATAATTATACTACTGCATGTATGTATAGTTCCCAGTTATTAAAATTTCAACCAGCTTATAAGGTTTCTAATGTCATGCCATCTTCTAACAAAAGGTGTATAATTTTTATTCGCGGAGATGGCGCTTTAGATTACAGTTATTTATGTTTCATTAGCTTTGATTGGAAAAGTATTTTTTTCGGCACCCTAGATGAAGAATTTTAACATCCTCTGAGGTGCCGTATATGATACCTAATTTTATACCCAAAATAATTTTGTTGCTGCATTTTAAAGGAACAAAAATTAATCTTATATTGACTTTAATAATAAGCTGTAACACAGCATGCTGAATCCTGTTATTATGGACAAGTTATGTGACCTTTTTGTTTTTTAACCATAAGTATTCAAATCCACCAAAAAAGTGCCTATAACCCTTCGATGGTCTCCAAATTATAGTGTTTAAAATTTTTAATGCAACGCTAAGAAATGTGCGTAAAGTTTCAAAATGAAGAGGCTTTTATAATATATGTAACACTGCCTTCTGGCGGCCATTACTTAGGTCGAGGCTTGTTATTAAATTCGGCCTTATTTATTTATTTATGAGCGTCTTTATTGTATACCCGGCTTCTCTCGCGCTCGATGTTTGGATGATCGACGATAAGTAGCTGTAATACAAATTCTTTATAAAATACTCATGAAAATTTTCAAGCGAAAATTGGACTATCACTTTATGCAGTTTCCTCGCGGTACAAACCATCCCCTAGATCAGAAACCATCCGATATTTTTCTAAACTTTAATCATTTTTGGTATAAATTGTGGTAATTTTAACTGTTTAGAATTAATTTTGTAATCAATTATTTTTAAAACTAAATGTGATTGTATACCTTTACCTAGTTGATTACAATAGGCCAATCATGGCTGTATTGATACCACAGTCGCACTACATTCCTATAGTTGTAGCAGTTTAATTAAGAGTTACGTATCTCTCTTTTGGTATTTATTATTGGTTATTGACTTCTATAAAATCAACATTCTATAAATGAATATTAAAATATATAAATGGCCAGAATGTTAGGTAAGAATTTAGTATTTTATTTATCTCCCTACAAGTATTTAAGAGTCGTACGGTTTCTAATAACAGTATTAAACGTAACAAATAACTCAAACACAGCTTCCGGGTGCAAAACAATCAGAATAGAGCATCGTAAACCAAACAAACACCTGTAGTATTCACAAAAAGCGTGCATTATCTCGCGATCACGACGCCTAGGTGTGATCGCAGGTATTCGGTGTTTAATTATAGGGCACATGAAATATCGATTTGGGAATGTCCATGGATCGTACGGTTACAGGCACAGGATTAATTAAGCAGTGGAACGGTCATTTAAGCTTCTAAATGCCCCACAAATGTACCTTCTTTTAAATGTACAGTTCTTCGTATATTGTCATACTAATTTTAAGTACCTACTTTTAGTTTCATTGTACACAATAAAGAGTATTTCTATTCTATTCTAAGTAAAATCATACGAACATACACTTACATGATAAAGGATAAATTTGAATGTGTTATGTCGACTTCTTCGCACCTACAAGTGAATTAAATTAAAAAATTAAATTCCAAAATCATTCTAACGAAACACAATAGTAAAAGTGAACATTTGTAATGGAACAATAGTAAAAGTAAATGGTAAAGTAAACAACTGACACTACACTCTAAAATTTGCGTGATGTGGAACGTAGGCTACGCCGTACGCCAGAGCTGACGCCGATTCTAATCCCACGACCGATCTAATTTCTCAAGTGGTCTATGGTTACAGGTGCCGGCCCCGCCCCGCCCTGCGGCCTCCACACTTGTGCCGGTCCTGAACACTCCTTCATTAATTTATGGACAACGTGTACTTGTTGGTATTTTTGCATTCCCTTCGATGGGTTAACGACCCTGTTGATGAGGCGAGTGTCATTGTTTGATGCTACGTGACGTTCTGTTTCGTTAAATGATTGCTTAAATTTCATTCAACTATTGCGAATTGAATCGAAATGATGAGAGGATACAGCTAGCGATGCAAAGATGGGAAAACGGTAGAATTATGAACATATGTATATTTTATATCCTGTAGTAGAAGTTGTCCATGATGATCATAAAATACCTACTTAATGATTTTGTATAGGTAATGGTCTTTATAAATAGGTGTACCTATGTAAAATAATATACATATGCTGCAAGTGTCGTACCTACTCTACTGCTCTACTTAAAATATACTAAATTTCATATTATTCAAATAGGCTATATTCACGGAGTAATCTTCTGATCTGTGGCTACAATAATGGCTGTTTTGAAAAAAATATAATAATAAAGAGTCAAGTGAAGTTCAAGCAACAGAATTAGCGAGCAGCACTGTGTGTTATTAATCTTACTCGGTTTTTTCTTTACTATCATAAAAAATAATAAGAAAAACTACGAAACAACTTATAAAACACAAATTTTGATAAAAAAAACCAGCTCTAGCACAAAAAAAGAAAGAATTCCAAATATGCAACGGGCCGAAGAAATGTATCTCGAAGATTTATCTCGAAACTCGGCTTTCTCAGGTCGTTTGCAAAATTAACCGGAGGTTCAATTCTGTGGCTGTGGGCAGATGCATCGTGCACGAGTCGACTTTTCCAATAATTTCATACGAACGAGGCTCGATAGTCCCTATCTCGGTACATCTGGACCCGAGGGCTGGCCGCGGACGCTATGTACCGCGGACCCTTATTAAATGCAAAATATTACGTCTTTACATAACCGAGATCTCGTTAACGTTGCATTAGCGATATTTTACAAGCTATCGTTCCTCGCGCTTTGTTATAACTTGAGATACAAACTGGTATGTGGATACATCTATACCTGTTTGTATCTGAACTTTATGCTCAATGCTTTTATATTTAGAAACATTTATTAGGCTGTAAACAAGACATTCCTTCCAAAATATTACAAAACGGAAGAAATTATAAGAGGTAGGTTTACATTAGTTTGCACCGCGCAGAGTTCGCAGTTCGCGCACGCTAAATAATGAGGCAAAACTTGTAATTTTGTAATCCTTCAACTTGCACAGAGTTCAAAATCTGTTTGCTTATTTACAACTTACAATATTATATTGATAGTAAAGTTTTCAGTTTCATCAGTAAGTGGATTATTAAACTACAGGGTAAGGAATTTATTACGTACGTCTTTTAGGTGTAGATATTTAGCTACCATTTTTGACTGCACCATAGCGAGATCGTGGTCAAAGGCAACATATAGGTAACTAGCTGCGCCCAGTGGTTTTACCCGCTATACTATAGCCTATATGTTATTCCAGGGTCTGAGCTATCTCTATACCAAATTTCAGCTCAATCGGTCCACCCGTTTAGGCGTGAAAGAGTAACAAACATCCAGACATCCTGACATCCAGATATCCATTCTTACAAACTTTCACGTTTATAATATTAAGTAAGATTAAGTAGTTAAGTAGTTTATTATAAAGTTATTAAGTTTTTAAACTTAAATAGTTTGAATTCATTGATTTAATATTTCCATTCTCAGGATTTTGTTCTAGTAAGATTAATTTAAAAACGTAGCTAATGTGTTTAGTACTTAGTAGTAATTTATCAGGTAGGCACTATCTGTTTTATTAATACATTGCTATTATAATTTCTACTATTTCTACTTGCATGTTTTGTAATGAAAAGAATTATATGAGTCAACGAAGACAATAATAAAATAGTTGTAAAATTTGTCAAAACATCGAAGCGGTTGGTCAAGATACACGATAGTTCGGTAGGAGCAAATAATAATTTAAACTTGGTTTAGAGATGGTATTTTCATAGAATAAGCGCAATTTTTTTTTTTTTCTTACTAAGTCGATGTGAATTGATATCTATAATGTCAAACTAATATTATAAAGGCGAAAGTTTATGATTGTGTATGTTTGTTCAAGTTTGTAAGAATGTATGGATGTCTGGATGTATGATTGTTACTCTTTCACGCCTAAACGGGATCGATTGAGCTGAAATTTGGTAAAGAGATTGCTTAGACCCTGGAATAACACATAGATAGTAAGATATAATTTGTTCCACAACAGATAACAATACAGATATTTTAACCCTTAAATGCATGATTTTTTTATTTAATTATGAAATAAATATTTCAGTATAGGTTTAGAGTCACAGATAAAGGGAAAAATAATTTAAAAAATCTAAAAACTATATTATTAATTAATTAAAAACTTATTTTATTTTATTTTCTGAAGACCCTCTTACACGTTTTTTTTTTCTTTATGATATTAGCTATGATATAAAAATTAAAAATACGTTCTGAAACACTTGTCACAAATGTCACTTTTAAAAATGTCAAAAATTGGTTTGTAGACTTTTGGCAACAATATGCATTTAAGGGTTAAATGTGTTTAATTTGTTTTTAATTGTGGTGTTTAATACAGAGTCGTCTATCTATATGATTTGGCACATTTATCAGCATATTATAGAGGATTTAAATCCGACTCGCCTAGAGGCAGAACTCCACCACTGCACAAATGATCGGCTTCCAACATTACATATGTCACAATTACACCGAACCACCTGCACATTCGAATTTACATAAAATGTAATCGGCCCGGAATTCTGAATATACCATAAACGTAGCTGGCAGCATACCGAGGGCCATACTTAAAAACAAAATTAAAGGGGATAGCTGGACGATAATATGAATTAAAAATAATAAACCAAAAAAATAGGAGTCACGGATCGCCCCGAGTGAGTTTTTTTCGAGTTTTTTAGTCGATGGCTGCGAACAGCGTGCGCGTATCTTCGACAATATCTTTGACGAGTTTTTTTATGCGGTATTATTTTTAAATGAAGATTATAAATGGTTGTTTGGCGATTTAACGCCCAATCTAATTAGGCAAATGATATGTGTTTTCGAGTAAAGATGGATGGGCGATAGATGTGGCTATTATTGATTGAATTATAATTGGGTTGTGTGAGCTATGTGTGCGGGGCATCGACCCGTAGATAATGGAGTTAGATAAGCACTGCCTCGAGACGGAATTACCGGCCGCTCAGATACATGCTGCCTCCTTCATAATGTGGGGATGTTGTGATTATATGAGGCCTCGTATCACCTGCCTACGCGATGATGAGGCTTGTACTATGATATCAATATTAAACACAGTCTTACTCACGTTACCAGCTCAATTACTGGGTATAATTAGATTCAACAACTTATATCTCAGGGTGATAGGTGCAATGCATTCCCTTAGAATTTTGTGGGGGGCACTATGTCTGATTTGGGCAATCATTGTGGTAACCATTACGCACCTGATTAACGTTTAGTCATTCATTGTCATAAAAAAATCTCTGTAAGAATATTAATATAGTCCATCGTAAAGTCTTCAAAATAAACTATTAATATTTCAGAAGCTAATGTAATAAGTAAATGTTATTCATCATCATAGATCACACATTTATTAATTTTTGTATGACCTTATCGATCTTTTTTATGTTTCTGTAATAATTTTGCAATAATGAACTAGAACTTGTTAGTGTACAGAATTTCATTTTGATTGTTTTATTTTGCCCCTAAGTTATGTGAAGAGGTAACTTAGTGACGCAATTTTTTACATTTAAGTATATTAAATGATGAAACTTATAACTTATTCTTAATTATTACATTTCACAGAACTCTTAATTATCCCTAAAAGAGAAGTATTGACAAGTAAACAGTTACGCAAAGCCAAACTTCCCAGGGAGTTGGAAATAAAAACTGAAACGCACCAAAAGTACAGCATCTTCACTCTTCAGCCAACATCATAATTTAACTACGCAAAAAGTACCTTAATAAATAAATCAACGTATTTTTTCACCAAGGAGGTGAGGCGGGAAATCGGATGGAAGTCGAGGGCGAAACTTTAAAAAAAGGAAACTGCTCTTGCGACTGCGTCGGCGGCCGCCATTGGTGGGCTCGCGGAGGCGGGCTGCGTCTCGCGCGCGATTGGTCCATTGCAAACGCATACTTCTCTACTCGCTTCGTACTTCGTCTATACGAAACGAACAAATAGATTTTTTAAACAAAAGCAATTTTCCTATTCTTCTTGTTGCGGCGCGTTGCGGTCGTTTTGTGTTGGTCTAAGATCACAGACTCACCAGACGTTACTTATTTTATGATATCCCTAAGCACTTTTATGATTCCAAATTTGTAATTAGCTTCTAATAGAGATATGAAACTGATGGGTACCTAGGTTTTATTAAAATCAAGATATGTAAATAGAGATAAATATCAAGTTTGGAAAATCCTCGTGTAGAGCCCACACTGATTAGGCCACGACTTCTAAAATAGTTTCTCTATAACCATAGGTTAACAGATTAACAACCCTGTTATTTTTTTACTATTTGTACCCACAAATAGTAAAAAAGTATCTATTATTTTTTGTTTTACCTAGGTTCTCAAGTTTATTATTTGTTGTATGTAAGTCTTTAGGGTATTTATTCATATAGGCCTCTGGTACACTGTATTTGGTGTCAGTGTACTATTACATTGAAATATTTTTTGTCTTATCTAAGTTAAATTCACAATGACAATATTTTTGTGAGGCCATTTTTTTATCGCATTAATTTATATGAACCACTGATAAATAAATTTACTGTCCTTTATTTTTCTACTAAACGTACATCTCGAAGGTTTAGTTAACAATTAAAAATTGTTGTCATTAATTAAGTCATGTCTTTGGGGTCCGGGATGTTAGTCTATATTGCTAAGTGTACGAGTAGGTAGGCGACAATTCAGTGGGTAATTCAGCGATATTAACAAGTCCTCTGGCATTGTTCGCGACTCCATGCAAATTCTAGAAAAACAACTGATTGTTATTAAAAACGAACACGCACTAGGTGTCGCAACTCTACCACCGATGATGTACACAAATAGACATCTTATCGACTTGATTTTATTTGAAACTAGTTATTCTACCTTGGTTTCACATTACACAAGTAAAATTTTAAAGGGTCGTTACTTACATGAGGAAAACCTGCTTAGCGTACAATATTAAAATATCAACAAATACCACAAATGTTTCCAAAATGATGGTGAGGAATGAAGGGCATAATTGAGAAACTTAAGCCTTTCGCCAACCGTCAACAAACCATCGCTTTGTAGTTTTTTGCACTGGTCATTTAAGAACTTTATAAAAAATTATTAGGTATCTATTACGAGAAAAAAGT
The DNA here is from genome assembly GCA_947507615.1 of Hemithea aestivaria. Lineage (NCBI taxonomy): Eukaryota > Metazoa > Arthropoda > Insecta > Lepidoptera > Geometridae > Hemithea > Hemithea aestivaria. The sequence continues at coordinate 13,874,804 of OX382325.1, read as the reverse complement.
TTTGTCTTCTTAATTAATAGCTGCACCCTGCGGTTTTACGTTACTGTAGTAAAATGTAGGTACCACGAGTTATTCTAGCTAGCCAAACTGGGTTTTAGATATGAAGCTACAACAAACAAAATTAGAAGCGAGTGTAGCGATATTTTTTTTAATCTCCAAGTAATTTGTATGGGTGAGAGAGTGAGAGTCTTTATAATTCGTCTACTGTTTCCTCCCTTGTGTTTATTAGTATTAGTCTTTCGTTATTTTGCGCAACATCCTTTAAATTGGTGTAATTCAATGAGCACTGAAACGCTGACAAGTTACAGACTTTCAGTATCAACCCAGTGTTATTCTACTAGTAGAATGCTAATTAAAGACAAGTACACAATGGTGCAACTGCTTAGAATGAGCTTTTATGTAAAACCATTACAGTTTTCCTAGCAGATGATATCTGTTAGCACAATAGAGGTTATTCATCATGGTGGCATGGAGTGTGTCATTATGTGAGAGGCGAGAGTTGTTGATAAGTAAGGTATAATGTTTAATTAAGATTGAGTTATAGCTTTGATTTTGTCTTGATTCAGTCACTGTATTTCTAGAGAAAAAATAAAACAGGTGAGAAACAATACGCTGAATTTGCTTGGTGGTGTCATGACGTCAATTTTAAATCTGGGGGCACGGTAGTGCCCCCGCCAAGTCGAGCGCGAAGCAAGCACTGCCGTACCATCTTTACAGGAACCATTTCGCCGCATTTTCAGGCTCCTATTTGAGAACCTCTGGATAAGACCAGAACACCGAAATTTTCGTCATCCAGTAAGCTATAATTACATACTTAATATCCAAAATTTCAAGTCTGTAGGTCATTAAGTTCCGAAGTTAAGCGAAAGCAAAGTTTCGCATTTTCGACACTCACTCACTCATGATCATCAAAATAGAACTAGTACTTCCCATAAACTCAGAGAGCTGAAATTTGGTACTTACTAAGAATTTATTGTATAAGCCATAGGAAAACTAAAAAAACATGCAATTTCGGTCTCGTTTTCGAGATAATTTATCTGCATAAATAACTTTGTAATCTCATATAAATGTATAGGATTACAAAGTTACATTTGCAGTCAATGGGTTAAAATTGTGTAATATCCAAATTATTAATTAAAAAAATTTATAAAGCTATAGTATAAGATAAAATATGTGCTATAGTATATGTGTCGTAAATCGTCAGTTATGTTCAGGCGATATCTAGCGTGGTCTAAGGCTAACCTATAACGAATCTATCACAAGAGCCCAACCAAACTATTAGAAGAGATCGACATACCGCCTTTATTATAAGCTTTTTCACCTGTCTGTCTATCTGTCTGTCGGTCTGTCTGTCTGTTATTAAATCTTGCAAGTTTAATTAGGCCCACTTCCCGGTATAATATTATAATGCATTGGACTAAGAGTGAACGCACACGTATCTAGATGGCGCTGACTGTATTTTAAAACGCGCTTACGGTTTGTATTTCTGATAACCTTATAATATAGCGTTTCTACAAAAATAAGTGAAATCCCACCAAAAACATTCTGTAAAAAACTAGCCAAGTCTCGATGGAGCTGCTTGTTTATCTCTAAAAAGTAATGAAATCTAGACAAAGTCGTGCCAAGTAATAAGGTTCCTTACTGCGATTTCTTTATTATTATAGTTAATGTTGAGTGACTTGGCCGTTGAAGGGTATTATACATGACACTATTGCACCAATATGTCCGCTACCCATTCACGATAGAAAATTGTCACTTGGAAAACGTTGATTGAATAACCAGTCAATTGTAGGCTTGATAAAGCTGCGTATTTCAATAATACTTATTTTAGGCGATCCAAGTGTCATGGAGCATCTGGTTTTGTACCCTTGTGTACCCTTCAACGGCCAAGTCACACAACATTAACTATAATAATAAAGAAATCGCAGTAAGGAACCTTATTACTTGGCACGACTTTGTCTAGATTTCATTACTTTTTAGAGATAAACAAGCAGCTCCATCGAGACTTGGCTAGTTTTTTACAGAATGTTTTTGGTGGGATAAATAATTACAAACACCAGTGTAAATATTATCCTAGTGGAGTAAAAACATAAGATACAGCATTTTAGAAGCAAATACAGCATTTTAGAAACAAAATATTTATATATTGTTGTAATTGATTATAATATTTTGTTTTTTTTAATCGAAGCGCGTCCCCCATCTGATTTTTTTTATTCGTTAGATGTGAACTTTTGACCAAGATCTCGTCTGATGTTGAGCGAAGATGCGGCCGTAGATGGTAGCAGACCAAACCTGGAAAGCGGGATAATCCGTCCCTATTTATTTTTATAAAATTCTTTCACGAATACTAAATTTATTTTAAATAGAAATTCTAAGTTTTCAAACATTTTTTAAAATATGAATAAGTTGTATAATATAAAAGTACCGACCTATAACACTGGTCAACACTAATTTTGGTGCTGAGGAACTGTTCTTTTTTATTAACTAAGGACCGTATTCTGATTACATTCGTACCAAAAATTTAGGTTTCCTACGTGTACTTTTCTAGATATTGACATGTATAGAAAAACCATTTTTTAGAGAAAAACAGCAATTATTAATATAAAAAGTTCAGAAAAATGTTATTTTTCGCAACTTTTGTGAATGATATGCATTCGCACAAACACGTTGCATACCCCAGCAGTAGTTAAGTATCATATACAGATCCCATCGACCTTGGTACCTCTCCTCCATTGGTTTAAGGTGCTGGTGAAACCGCTCGCCTTGTTATTCGCTACAGAATCAAAAATTCTCTAGAAATTGGTTTACGATGACTTCGACAGTCAGTAGTGGCAATGTTGTATCTTAAGTTTTTGAAGCTATTTAGCATATCATTTACAATTTTGAGTTGTTATTTGACTTATTATTCCCAAAAAAGTTTTTGATAACTTCAATAAACGAAGTCCATACAGCTCGTTCCAAATTATATCCTGAACTTAAGAAATCAGTATCTTTTATTATGTTCTTTTGTGTTGGCCATTGAAAATTCCTGTTTTTAACTTTTTCTTGGTTTGGTTCTATAGACTCTATGCCTTTGGAATCACTGTCCCATAAACTCACTTTACTAATGATTTGGTCAAATGATGGTTCACAAGTAGAACAAAATGTTGGAACAGATACCTCCTCTGAATATGGCAAAGGTCTTCTGGCCTATTCTAAATCAGGTAAAACATTTTTTTTATGTTAACGCCACGCGAAATACCACAGTTGTAAAAACAGCCATTAAAGTGTTTTTTTTTTCTTTCCATTGCATAGCCACTCTAAATCTCATAAGGCTTCTTTGACCCATTGTCTCAAGAGTTCATAGCTCATTTTCCAAGCAATTTGAGGTATCAACGGCTTATCTACAAATTTTAACCTAAGATAAGAAAACTATGGACTTTTTATATTTCTGGTATAAGTTTTCTTTATTTTTTACCTATATATTTACATTAAAACACATTAGGCTAGTTGAAACAACTTCTTCACAATGAAAAATTATGTAAAAATAAAGTTATTATAGAAATATACCGATAAGTTAAGTATATAGTTAAGTAAAGTACTTATTACAGCCAATTCTCAAAAGTGAGGATATCTCAAAAACTACACGTAGGAAAAAAAAACTAAAAATATTTTAGTGTTATCAATGATACTCTTAATCAAAAACCATTAACACTATCTCTGCACCAAAATTTTTGTTTCATTTTGTTGACCAGTGTAATTTGAAATACCTAACCTACTTATATTAACAGTTACCCAATTCTTATCAATTCAAATTGTGCTGTTTCACTGAAATCGTGAACACGAACATTCAAGTCTCAAGAAATATAATTTTCCAGCATAACTTATAGTGATTCCATACAAAGTCAGTAAAATATTCTCGGGATGATATACCGAGTCGTGCACCGCAAGCTTAGAATGGTAATATCTAGATTAATATCGTGTTTTAATCTGTATCAGGGACATGCTTGGAATTTGACATTTTATGGGACCTACAGCTACAGCGCCAACAGGTCATTTTAATAGGAAAACCATTACTTGCACGAAATTGAGATTAAAAGGAAAATAAAATCTCATCTATACAGATAAGTCATAAGAAGTAAGATAAGTCATTGAAATTTTAAATAGTCCCAATTATATTTATTCTTCACATAGTTTTCACATTTTTTTTCATAGTATGGATAGTAAATTTCAATTAGCAAACTAAATTGATTGGACCGACATTTTGTCTGTAGGTAACTTTAGATTTCAACAATACAAAGTTTCAATTTTACAATTTAAATCTTGTAGGTTAATATGAAAATACGTAACCAACCACCACCCTACGTAAAAAAATGATATGTCGAAGTAAGGACTTATAAAGTACCTCACATGTTAGTCCTTAAAATATATATATACATTTTTCAAGCCCAGCTCCAATAATTCATAATTCATCATCGTAATCCTCGCGCTCAGTGCATTCATCACGGCCGGACGGAGTGTCCCAAGTATCCAGACGTCCCGAGATGTCCCAAGATTGAGGCCATTTTTCCTCCAAATTGCTAGCTTTGTTATGCAAAGCGCGGAGGCGCCGTGTGCGGGCCACAATCCCTCGTTTGTGCCCTGCGCCCGTGTGACACCGCCTTATCGCGCATCGCCACCGCAGTTTTACAATGCGCCTAGTGACTGATTAGAATATTTCATCAGTCCACGCTTTACCCATTCTCGTTTAATTACTTATTGTCGCTTGGGAGGTCGTTACCTTATTGCATTGTCGAAATCCCGTAAGATTATTATACTTTTAAATATAAATCGATAATTATAATTAGACTAGACACTAGTCTAATTATAATTATATGTTGTACCTACTACTACCTAAATAATATGTTGACAATAAGACAGTATCAACGTAAATCGTACCTTAAATACATACATACATTATGTACCTCTATATTAAACCATTCCTATATAATTTCTAAATCAACAAGATCACACTATATATGTACCTACGTAGCTCAGTCCGCACTTACATTAGTACACTTTCAGATAGTTCAGAATTCAGTTAAAATTAAAATAATTAACCCTGAAATACATGATGTCTGTTTCAACTATAAGTACAGCGCATATTATTTTAAGTACGACTTAATAAATATTGTCATACCTATGGATAACCTATAAACCTACTCGTAATTATATTGGCTTAACGTTTAATTAAAAAATAATTAACTCAAGACAACATTAATGTAAACTTTACAGCTACGTAGGTAGCCTTTATAATGAAGCGTATTGCAGACAAAACCTAGTTATCACATGATGCATCGCTTTAAAGACCATATCACTCATTTATAGAGTAGGCGTTTAATCTACAAAATGAGCCCTCATTGATTTTCCTACATTATCATTAATTGCTATAGAAAAACAAAACCAAGATACTTTTTCACTTCACCTTTCATTCACGAGCATTTTCTACATCCAATTTTAATCACCACAAGGTTTAAATTCGAGTGCAGCTTGTAAAATTGTTGAAAAAGTTGAAACTATAAGCGATTCCCGTCGTTTATCAGGAATCTGACCAATGCATCATATTTGTCGAGTGTTTCGTCATCAGCGCTGAGCTGATGTGTTGATAAATATTAGCGAATACACCTGCCTCGCAAAAACACCCATGAATTTCAATAGGCGCAACTTTTAATGCTCGGGTGATTGATATACACCTAGCCACTACACTGATGAACTATCCGTGCTGTAAGATGCCACTGGCTGAAAACTTTAATGTTATTTCTAGTTTTTTTTCTTTAGTACCTACTTTCTAAAATCAAATGAATTGAGTTATAAAAATCAAAAGAGTAGACTAGTACTTTTATAAGGTGTTGGAGCGCAAGACATAATGTTTCGATTCTAAAGGACTGATCACTAGGAAAACCATTTTCACTTACTATTTAAAAAGAAGATATAATTAATTAGTTAATCCATCTCCTTATTGACTTATGCTGTTACTAAGAAATAACCATCTCAATTATCTCTACATACCTAAGCGTTGATATGCAACATAAACACGGTCTAAAGCATCTTGAATAAAAATGCTAGTGATGATGAATAAACGGTTCAACATACACGCAAAGAAACGCTTCAACACCCATCCCTGACACCTACGGATTAGGTTAATCCAGCAAAACAAAGAACGGGCAAAAAGCTAAGAATAAAGTTCACGCTATGATAACAGTCGGAAATGATCGATCAAGCAGACATGTTGATTGGCGCCAGTTGTCTCAGTCGCGTGACCCACAACTTGCGGTCTAACTCAATTTGACCCGCGATTAGTACGTGTTGACTCGCTCTGCATTTATTTATATGTTACTTCAATTGTTTTTGTGTAACTGGTGTAGAAGTTAGTCTGTGGTTAAACGGTGTAAAATGTTTCTGTTCCCGGTGGAACACAATGACAGATAGTGCTTAGAGTTTCTATAAACAATATTTAGTATGACTATAACTGTGGTAAGCAAATCGCTTTACTGTAGTGCCTTTTGATAATAAATTGTATCAGGGTAGGAAAAGGGGTACCCCGCCCTCTTGACTGACAACATGTTTGAAATTATTGACACCTCGTCGGCAACACCACTAGTTTTGCAGTCAAAATATATATATGCAATGGTAATAACTCGTCATCAAGAGTCTGTTTATGTATTATATCGTTCGCTAACGTTTATAAGACCGATCAAACTATAAGCAAACGAACTATAAACAGCTATTCTTCAGGAAACACGTTGAAGTCTTTTATACTATTATTTTCGTTATCGGTCTACGAAAAATGCACGTGCAATGCAATGTATGAAATCAACAACATTTATTATTCATTCAAAACTTACCTTAGGGTAAAGGTAAGTATAAAACATTCCACTTTAATGTTTTACACCGAACTAATGCACAAACCGGAAAAATCGCTGAGACATTCGTCGTGTACAAAATGTAAATACAAGGCATGCAATTAGAGTTGGTTACATGCGTATATTCCAAACCCTCGTATATTTCATCCGGCAACATTTCTCGTCGCTCATAAATTTCGCAACTATTTCGATAACACAGCAAATTTAAATTTATGCCTGCGGTATGCATTTTATACGTGTAAAAGCGAGCTTTGAGCAAAAAACATGGCGCAGCGCTTCTAATCTCACGTGATCTCAGGCGTTTCTCGTTTCGACTTTCTTCAAACATCTGGCGCCGAGTGCAAGCGAAATTTGTTCAACTAAATAATAAGTTTGAGCTTTTATGAGCATTTTACCTTATGTATGAAATATTTTATACAAACAAGTAAGAAGACGAGTAAGACGCTCTTCTGATGGTAAGAGATATCGCTGCCCATAATTAGTACAGTGTTACCAAGGATTTTGCAATGATGTGAAATTTTAGGTGTACTGGGGCAACGCTTCTTACTTAAAGGTCATAATATGTTAAGACTCTTTAGGCCAGTTCACTAGCTACAGTGCCCTGCTACCGAAGCACAGAAATGTTTGCACATTACTGCTCAGGCGGTAGAATAACTGGCACTGTTGGGGTACCCACCTAGTCGACCTCCTGCAAAGGAAGTCTACCTCCGGTGGTTTTAATGTTATATATAATTACAACATAGCTCAGATAAATGACTCATTATTGTCTCACTAAATATGGTTCACACAAGGAAATGACGCGTCTAATGGTGAGCGGTTGCCGTAGATGTATGCAACAACAGTGGTAAAGACGACGCAGTGCCAATCATTGCGACGTGTTATTGGTCTTGTAGGCAAGGTATATCTCTCCCTGGCTTTATTGAATAACGTGTCGGAATCCGTCTTTATAAAGTGTGCAATGCAATATATTGTTCACCATTTTGTAATGGTGTCCATCTTGTATATTAAATTTATTATAGTGCGTTGTATTCTACTCGTTAAGCTCTTTTATTTGATACCCATATTTCTGGGGAAAAATGTAATCCACCATTTTGTAGCGGCGGCCATTTTAGACCGATTTCCACCAAACATGGCTAAGAACACTCTACTAGCTCTACTTTCAAACAAAAAAAACTAAATCAAAATCCGTTCATCCGTTCGGGAGCTACGATGCCACAGACAGACACACAGACAGACAGACACGTCAAAGTCATATAACACCCCGTCGTTTTTGCGTCGGGGGTTAAAAATGAATAAAATGAAGAAACTATGAAAAAAAGTGAGATGGTTGGTTACAGCTTATCTTCTATTTCAGACATATTGCTGTAATCATCATTACATCAATAATATTATCTTTGAAGTTGAAGCCCTTTAAATTAAATTATCATTTATTTCACCCAAAAGCCATTTTCTAATCTTTAAAAGACTTCATTCATTGCTGAAATGGCAATGGGCAGGCCACATAGCATGTAGAGTGGATGGCCGTTGGGGTTAAAAAGTGCTCGAGTGGAGTCCACGGACTAGCAAACGCAGCGTAGAACGTCCACCCACAAGGTGGAGAGGCGAACTTATAAAGGTCGCTAAAAGACGCTAGATGCAGGTCGCTTCCAACCGGTATGTATGGAGGTCCAAAGGGGCAGCCCATGTTCAGCAGTGGACGTCCTATGGCTGAGATTATAATGATGATGATGATGAAGACTTCATTCAGAATTATTAACATTAATAAATTTATTCATAATTGCAATAGTCCCTTTATACGACCTTTATTAACACCTATTATAAAAACTTCCAGTAACAGTTTCCTATTCAATAAATAAGGGTTAAATGAGTTGTTCACGCCTCGTCTACAAATTTAATCAATTACATTGTAACTGACAACAAATTCGCAATTATATATGAATATCTTGATAACATTCATACAGACTGCACCTGCTGGTCTAGACTGCGACAACGCACTAATTACTGCCTATTTTTCTTAAACATCGGTAATTTACAATAACTTGTAAGGTTGATTTTATTTAACACGCAACATTTTTTCATCAAAAAGAAAGTTTTAAGGAAGGACAAACTAGCTTAAGCTCGCAGCTTTGCTCCCGTTAAATCCTTTTTTAGTAGATATTTACGTCCTAAAACCTATCTGTGTGACCTAAATTGTATCCTTGTTCAGGTTCAGTGGTTTGAACTGCGTATTAATAGTATAGATCGTTTTTTTTAAACTAAAGTTACATGCGCGATGGATGACCACAACAAAAGTAAATAATTGAAATAGGTAGAGTACACATTACAGATTCATAGGTGATAGCTAGCTAGCTTAGTAGGTGCTAAAAGAATTAATAATTTAGTATATTTAAAGTAAATTAAATTAAAGTAAATATTTACAAATGTAAATACAATAAATAGCCAAGTACTTCCAAATTAAGCCATATGAGACACGTACCAAGGATCATTTGAAGGGTAATTATAATTAATATTGTATTTAATTAATATTCGCACTATTACATCGATAGCATCTACTTGCGAAGCTTTTTGTGTTAGTACGTATAGCAAACAACTTAAGTATTATTTTAGAGATAACTATCCTAAAAATGTACATTTTAGATAGTGTACACTAATAAACAAATAAACAAATACCACCTACTAATAAACAAATTTTAAAAATGATAACAAAGTATGTATATGGCTAATATATCCGGATTTATTTGATCGAAGATTCTACGGCTTATAATTTCATAAGAAAGTAAAGTCATCCGCAGTCTCGATTGCAGTATTACAGTTTGAGTTTGGATTTTTATCCATGGATTAATATTTGGTTTAGTATATCTGTGACAGTGCAGAGCTGCTCCGATATTTTTTATTTTAAGAGACTTGATGCCACCAAATTTAATCTGAAACTGAACTTTGATCATCATGCTGCTTTAAATCTGTCAGATTTCCTCGTTTTATGACTCATAACATTTTTTTATTATTAGGTGAATGAACTTACGATCTTTCAGTGAATACATACGTTTTAAGGCAATTTTATCATATATTTTTATTGTTTTATCTGCGTACTGTACATAAGATTGCATCGTCTGTGTACCGGCGATGCAACGCGACGCGACGTTTCAACCATTCAACGCGCATTAATTTACCCATAATTAATTCACAGGCTACACTACTGCGCCATGGGAAATAAGACAGTTTCAGGTATGGGAAGCCATTCATCTTCGTTAGCCTGTATGAGCCTACTCTGGAGTTAAAAGCCTTCACTCTTGTGCTTAGCTTCTCATGACTCTTTCCAATCAATAATAATATAATATTATGCATAAGGCAGTTACATCATAGTGCAGTGTGCAGGTCTTGTAGATTGACCACCTCAATCTGCAAAATACAGCTTGGCTACACAGCATAAAACTGTGATTATGATTTCTATCTGATAGACTAAATTGGGGAACTTGTTCTATTGGAGTCATCATCATCTCAACCATAGGACGTCCACTGCTGAACATAGATCTCCCCTATGGACCTCCATAATACATACCAGTTGGAAGCGACCTGCATCCAGCGTCTTCCGGCGACCTTTATAAGGAAAGCCTCTCCTGTTGGAGTATAAACCCTAATTTTTTTTTTTGTTATTTAGCTTCCCTAGCATTGACTTACGATGATCGTTTTATGGTGGCAGACAAATCATATTTTCCAACTTATTCTATGTAGCTATACTCCAGTTAAGTCCACGATCGTCACTGTTCAAAGTTGGGTAGGTACCTATATTCATTGCATGTCGAATGGCTTATACTTGAAGCAAGTTTCGTAACATAATTAGTAACCGTCACATTTATTATCAAAATATCGTATCAGCTCGTCCCTATTTCTTCCAGGATGCATCGCTAGCTTTTTCACAATGAATATAACAATATTATCTAAAAATGCATCGCTCCAAAAACGTGCACATTTCGCGTAATTTTCGTTAGTTATTTGCATCGAAATGGAATATTTTTACGGTCGCACTTACGACTTATGTACACGCATGTTCAGAACGCATGTCCAATTAAAAATAAATTGCACATTGCGTACAGATCATTAAATATTGTTATAATTATTTGCTAGTTAAAATATGATTAGAAAACTTTATAAAAGAAAATGTATGCATGGAGAAAATTCAATGATGAAAGAAAGCAATCATCAAGAATCAATACATATTGAGACTTGGTTGGTTCCTTCAAACCTTTGATATTCCTTATAATATCTTCCTTCCTGAAATAAATACTAAAAAATAAAATATTTTCAACAAAGAGCTGCTAAATAAAATATTTCATAACTAGCTCCCATACAAAAAAACACCAGAATTCATCCAGATGTAACAAATAACGCAATACAACAAACTATTCTATTCGTGAGCCAAACATTTGTATTGATTGAACCATTTTTCAAACAACCAACAAGGCAATTAAACAACAGCAATGGGATTTTATTCAGATTCATCAAACCAATTCCAAATCATAATTGATCTGGGTGTAAAAAATAAAGGGCTAGAGGGAATAGGCGCCAAAATATAAAACTAGAGCGATGACTGGCCGAAACTCTTGGAGCCGAAAGTCAATTAAGGATCCGCCGGCACGTGGTTCCAAACGCACTCATCTCGCAGTATATAAACATTTCACAGAAATGTTTAAATACACTATTAATTGTATTTAAACATTTCGGTCTCAACCAGATAAATGATAAAAAGAACATGTTCAATGAAGCCAGAGAGGAATTTATCAACCACCGATAATGCGTCAGCAATGACATACACTGCGTCTGCAAACTACTGGTGTCTCTATACTTAATTAATCTAATAAAAAAACTACCCAGCAATCAAAAAATCCAAGTTGTGAACAAAATAATAAGCTTCCGAACTTTTATTGTATGTTATAATATTCCATTATTTTATTCGTTTTTGTTTTAATTGCATAATATACATTAGATAATGATGTGTGGAAAAACTACAGCAGAAATAGGAAAAGTATAAATACAGTAGGGTTCAGTAGGGGGGTGGGGGGTGGCTTTGTAGTAGGTTTATATAAATTTGGGATGGTGAATGTAACTGCGACCCCATCCTGCCCCGTTAAAGCGGAACGACGGTCTACCAAGGGGTTTTAGTGGGTATTATTTGCTGGCCTTACACTCCCGCCGGCAAGCTAAGTCCCACATAACCCGTTCTTCACCCCCGAGAAGTTCGGGTATGCAAAAATGCATTTCCCCTTGTAAAAAAAAAAAAAGGTTTATATAAATTGCAAAATACGTTTTCCTTAAAAACTTATTTTCAGTATGGTTCGGTATAATTGATATTTTTACTATACCTATACGAATACTTATAAAAAATGTGATCTGTCTGTTCAGTTAGCGTATACTGCATCAAATTTGGTAGCGATAGGTCCCAGCTGCGCTAGTGTCCACTCGATATCGTTCGAATTTCTGCAATTCTATACCTAAAGCTTACTCCAACGTTTATTTTTAGATTTTCTGACTTTTTTTGTGTATAAAAACTGTTTTAAATATCAGTATCTTTTGATGTGCACTTGTGATCAGGCTTTTTGTAAACTAAATTATAAGAAAAATCTCGGGTCGCAGTGTTTGTTATCGAACTCCTCTGCAACGACTTAATCTATTTTTATGAGAATTTTATCTAAATTCGGTAAATCTGAGGATTTACCGAATATAGCCTACCTTATATATTTGATACCTTATATACCTTATTATATTTGAGTATTACATTAGTGTGAAAAAATAAGTACTTCTCAACGAAGTACTTATTTTTTTACAGACCCTGAAGAAGTTGCACCGGTCTTTTGTTATCTATTTTTTCAATACATGAAACCCGGGGAGTATTTTGTGAAAATTAACACATCAAAATTAATGTTTCCTAGGAACTTTACTCATATACATAAAAAATCGCCTTACGATTATTGACAATTGAAAATTTTGTCGCCGGTTTCTAGCACTCAATTTTTGCATAAATAAACAGAATAACTACTAAATGGAATGGTAAAACTGCTACAATCAGCTGGAAATTAACCATAAAACTGCACTACAGACAGATTCCTTTACAAATAAATCTTTAAATTACATTATTTTATACTATCAAGTGTGAGTAAAGTACCTACCTACATTGACACTATTAAAATTAATAATTTTTTTAAATATTTATTCATTAATATTTTGTGATAACACCCTGTTATGAATACCTAAAAATAATATTGTTACAGAAACAGATTGCATTGTGTTATCTGTAGATGAAATCCAGCCCATTTTAATAACTTAATTTTAAGCTCTGTAAATATTAAATATCATCATACCTAATATTTCCATTGTTCCAGTATCCAGTTTATGCTTTAAATAACTTTATAAATTGAGGTTGGCTTAAAGAGGGTGCACCTTAACCATTAATTTATACTGCTTACTTTATGTACATTAAAATAGTGCATTGTAAAATAATATTGTTAGCACAGAACATTTGGCACAGTCATTCTCACTAAAGTGCTCAAGCTTGTGGTGGCATCATCTGGTGGGCCGCCCTCTTCCCTCAAATATGGTTGAGGAGGACGGCGCTGGCAGGTGTGTCAACTCGTGAACGGGTGCCGCAAGCGGGGGCTGGTCTGGGCCAAATTGTTCTCTGCTGTCATAAAATTATTTATATACCTAGTTTTATTTTCTTTAGTTATACCACGGATCTAGCTATTAACTTGAATACTTATTGTTTGTTAACATAACCATATAATGCTGAAAATACTATAAATCATTATTGATATAAATGGTCAAAGTGAACCCTAATGTTGTATGACTGCGCTATTACATGAGACATACAGGAAGGTGACCAAATCTTTACCTTTTCAAAGTACTTAAAGAAATTATTAATAACTTTCAGAAGCTGCACCATGATGCAGACCCGCAGAGCTACTGTCAGAGACATGGAGCAGCAACTCAGGGCTGCATTACTGGAACTCAAAACCTGCAAGGACCTCAATGAGCAACTACTCAGAGAGAGAGAAGATAGTGAGATTGAGGTTCAGCGGATTGTTTCAAAAAATGCTGACCTAAAGGATGAGTTGGCCGAGCTGGACATTAAATACACAGAATCATTAAACAAATGTGACCAACTACAGACCATTGTGCTTTCCTTTGATGAGTGTGGACTTACCTATGTGAAGACTCTAAGCCGTGTAAAAGACCTTGAACGCGAACTAGACACTGCTCAGTTGACAATATTAGAACTACAGTCAAAAATTGATGTTCAACAGGTTGCCCACACACAATGCATGTACAATGAGATAGTAGGTGGTGAAACTCAGTGCCCTCAATCTTTAGACATTATCGACCTCACTAGTGAAACATCTTGTGTTTGCTCAGCTCCTATATTTAAAAGTCATAAGAAAATTAAAAGATATATAAGAGTTAAGAAACTGGTCCGGAGGTATACACAAAAATTAAAATGTAAAAAATATTTTACAAAAAATGTAAGACTAATTAAAAACAAATTTAACTTAGAAGAACAACTCCAAAATTGTATAGAGGAGTTAGAAATATTAAAACAAATATATGATAAGGACATACTGGCACTACGCTCCGAGCTGTTGCAAAGGGAACACTCACTCCAAGATATCTTCAAAAGCTACGCTACCACTCAGACTCAGCTAGCAGAACACTACAATACTGTCATAGACCTAGTGCAGTTGGCAACAACTAATACAGAGTGTATGTCATCTATATGTGACACCCACATCCAGTCACAACCGCATATGTCACCGGTGCCTGACTCACAGTCACCGCCATGCACTACTCCTGCGGCGGCTCAGAGGGTAGATGATTGTACAAATAATAGTAGTAAACATAAGGTATTTGTGTATTCTGATGAAATCAGTGTAGGTTTAGGTCCATTATTAGGTAATGAGTCTAGTTGTGATGTCACCAATTTATGCTTCCCTGGTGCGTCATATTCACAAATATGTAGTAAAATAAAAACAAATTCCTGTATAAACAAAAACACAATTGTAATAATAATGATAGGACATAGTTTAAGTATTGACAAAAGGGAGATTATTAATAACATAACCTCTCTTCTTGAAATTGATTGTTCTAGGATCATTTTGTGTGCTCTCCCTTATTCTTCATCATTAACGTCAGATCAAAATAAGCACATACATGTCCTTAACAATCTGTTTCATAATTTGACATGTCGTCATAGTGACAAACTTTTATATTTTGATAGTAATAAGTTTATTACTAATTTTTATTTGACTTCGAATAATATGTATTGTTCGAAAAAATCTATGTTAACTATTGCCAAATTGTTGGCATATAATATACACATAGTTATAAGTAGTATAACTAAGTTTTATAATGACTCCACAGTGGTTAGTATATGTACTAATGAATTCACTGTGGAACAAAATTTAAACTAAATCATGAGACAACAGAGGGCGGCAATAATACATTAAATCTATTTTATCAAAATATAAATCGCTTCTCTGGCAAAATAAATGATATTGAGCTGTTATTAGATAAATTTAATTATGACATATTATGTTTTTGTGAAACTTGGTTGAAAAGCGACAAAATGGCATTTAATGTAAATAATTTTCAAGTAGCTAGTGCGTTCAACAGAACATCCGCCGAGGGAGGTGGTTCCATTATACTGTTAAAAAAATGTATTAAATATAAAGAACGAACTGACATTGTCGGCTGTTCTGTCGAACGCACTTGCGAGGTGGCTTGTGTTGAGGTTGGAAGGCACATACTACTATGTGTGTACAGACCGCCAAGCTCAAATTTCTCGGCATTTTTATCTGCAATGGAAACTATACTTAATAAAATATCAAGGAGCAATAAATCGATAATTGTCTGCGGTGACTTTAACACTGATATATTGGTAGAATCCTCAGATAAAATGAATTTAATTAGCCTCTTCAATTCCTTTGGCATGAAATACTTATTCTGTGAGCCTACAAGAGTAGCCGGCAATTCCTCGACCTGTATCGATAATATTTTTACTAACTGTGAATGTAATAACTTAACGTTAACATCAGGTATTCGGTCCGATCATAGAGCACTCTCATTAGGATTTGAAACCAATCATACTAAAAGTAAGACTGTTATTGAGCATAGGCCGCTCACTAAGTATAGATTAGAAAAACTAAATACCAGCGTAGAGGTAAACCTAGCAAATACTAACCTCACCGCGGAGGACCCTAATATTAATTACGAAACCATGTTCTCAGTAATAAGTAAAGAATTCAAGGAGATATGTCCTAAGAGGAAATTACAGGGTAATGGTAAACTAGAGTTTGCCGACTGGGCCACAAAGGGAATAAGAAAAAGCCGAGATAATATGTACCAATTGTACAGCGATAAAGCCCATAATAATTCAGAGTCCTTTGTAGAATATGTTAGATGTTACTCAAAGACTTTCAAAGCCGTCTGCATCCAAGCTAAAGCCTTGATGATTAGAGATAGAATAAGCAAATCAACCAATAAAGTTAAGGCAGTTTGGAATACCATTAATAGAGAGACGGGTAAAAGTAAAACTAAGGATACAGAATATAAATTATTACAAAATAATCAATTAATATCAAGTTCTGAAGAAATTGCAAATATCTTTGCGGACTTCTTTTCTAACATCGCGTTAAATTCAACTAAGTCACTTGACTCTTCTCCCGACTTAGCAGTAACTTATCTAAAGGAAAATTTTAAACATGATATACCTGACTTTTCCTTTACACATGTATCGGCAAATTATGTTAGAAAAACGTATAAAAGCCTAAATGTAAAAGCCACTGAAGACCTCTGGGGCCTATCGGTTAAATTGGTAGAGTCGCTTATAGACACCCTTGCTCCTTACTTATCGGAATTGTTTAATTTGTGTATAGATAAAGGCACATTTCCGGACCTGATGAAAGTTAGCAAAGTCACCCCAATCTTTAAATCGGGATGCAAAACTGATCCCTCTAACTATAGGCCGATCTCGGTACTTCCTGTCTTGAGCAAAGTCTTTGAAAAAATGATGCTGCACCAACTGCTGTCTCACTTCAATCAATACAAAATATTACATAAAAGTCAGTATGGTTTCACCAAGAGTAGATCTACGACAGATGCAGGTAGTCACCTTATGACTCTGATCCTTCAGGCTTGGGAGAGTTCACAGGATGCTATTGGCGTATTCTGTGACCTTTCCAAAGCTTTTGATTGTGTGGATCATAGCACACTGCTGAGGAAGTTGGAGGTATACGGAATTCAGGGAAATGCCTTGAACTTGGTGGAATCTTACTTGTCAGACAGACAGCAGAAAGTGGATATTGGCGGTGTCATTTCATCAAGCCATCCTGTTAGAATAGGAGTGCCACAGGGGTCAATCCTTGGTCCATTCTTGTTTCTGGCATATATAAATGATCTCCCTTACATGGTTAAAGACCTAGCAGACATCGTTTTATTTGCCGATGATACCTCGCTAATATTTAAAGTGGATAGGAAAGATAGTGAGCTTATACATGTAAATAACGCGTTAATAGTAATATCTAAATGGTTTGCAGCTAACAATCTGTTATTGAATGCGAAAAAGACTAAATGTCTGAAATTTTCATTACCTAACGTTAGGTACATAGAATCTAATATAGTTCTTGACGGTGAAATACTAAAGCTTGACAATGCAACTTTGTTCCTTGGCATGAATATAGATTCTAAGCTACAATGGGGTAATCATATTAATGTATTGTCAGGGAAATTGAGCTCTGCAGCATTTGCGGTGTATAAAATCAGGCAACTATCAGATGTAGCTACAGCGAGATTAGTTTACTTTGCATATTTCCATAGTTTAATGTCATACGGTATTTTACTGTGGGGGTCAGCAGCAGATATTGAGACTATTTTCATACTGCAAAAGCGTGCAATTCGTGCCATCTATGAGATGCGCCCAAGAGACTCTTTAAAGGAGCTCTTTAAAGATATAAATATACTGACCCTACCATCTTTGTACATTTACGAAAATATTATGTATGTCAGAAAAAATTTAGATAAATTCAAGTTAAATAGTGACACTCATAGCTTTAATACTAGAAATAAGAATAAGTTAGCTGTACCTCGATTCAGATTGTCCAAAACGAGCCATAAATCATTTTTAGGGAATTGTGTACGTTTTTATAATAAAATCCCTGATGAAATAACGGGGCTCACAGAAGGTAAATTCAAAAGCCGTGTTAAAAACATATTACAAAAGAAAGCCTATTATAAAATTAGCCAATACATAGAAGAAAAAGATGCCTGGAAACCTCTGCAACCACCTGTAAATAAATTATGTAACCAAGATAATAATTGTAAACACATATTTAAAAAAAGCAATCCCTATGAGTTTCTTGCTCATTCTTCTCATAGAGGTGCCTTGCGAATGAGCGGTAGAATATTAAAATAAAATGTAAAATTGACTTGCAAAAGTGCTCCATTGTAGCCTATTTGAATAAATGAATTTTGAGTTTGAGTTTGAGTTTATTTAATAAAAGGCTATGCAAAAGTACTACTGAAGCCTAAATAGATGCATTTTTGGAGTTTGCGTAAACTGTAAATGTCGCTATGAAGATGTAAACATTTCACTACAAAAAAGGAATGTTTATCACATTCTTTATGACAGAAAAATTATTCATCGAGCCACTTTTCCAGTTGCACAATTTCACAGAGGCGCGGCGCGGGCGAGTAGAGAGGCATCGACGAATATTGTTATCTACCACAACAATGAGTTTCTGACTGGCTGGACATCTTCAAAAGTAATTCGTATTTTTCAATGGAGCTCTCGGAAAATCCGGCTCCGTCACAATGGTGATTTTACGTGGTTATTTTAGAGGTTCAATTTTGTTGGATCGGTGAGGCGATGAATGCTTATAATAGGTACTGGGAAAATTGGGAACAACAGAACTCAAAATTACACTTGGATTTTCTTTAGGTTGTTTTCAGAGCTGGACAATAGTTCTACTTATATTCTTAAATAGCTACTTCGCGTCCTGAGGTTTTACTCGCTGAAAATATGTGTTTACACAGGGTCTTTTATGCTTTCTATATGTACCAAATTTCAGCTCCATATGTTCATTTTTTTAGGCGTGAATAAGTAAACAATCACTTTGCAAAATGGATATTATCCATCTTACGACTTTTAAAAAATGTTACTAAAGCGGTGCAGTGATTTTTATGTAGGTGTTAAAATTAAATTAAATTAAATACCTAGTCATTTATTTCGGTCAATAACCATGAATCTAGTTTAACATTTCTCACTTAAAGTAAGTTAAGATAACGCAAGAAAACTTTCGCATTAATAGTCAAGAGAAAATAAACGTATCCTAATGTAATTTGGACCATGTAGCCCAAGTAGACTAGCTGTTTACTACAACTTCATCTACGTCTGATTGAAAAATAATTTACAGCTTACGAGTATTTTTAGACCTGATAAACTTATGAAAAATATTATAAGGTAGTTATTTATTTATCTTTTTACCTGGCTAATATAGTAGGTACCTATTTATCTTTTTACCCGGCTGCACAAGAATAAGCGTTACAATCTGTATAACTGTGGTTTGTTTTTATTTATCGGCGGTTCACACCGGAATGGTCTCTGATAATGGAGGTGTCGCCAACAGCTTACAAAAGTTGATGGTTTGTTTCATTATAATTGATTTTTCTCTTTGACATTACCTATAGGAAAACAGGCTCAAACCATGTAATTAAACCATGCTATTACAATGAATATATAATTTTAATAATAACCATGCTAAATATATTGAAAAATATGTATGGTACTAGTCTTTAACTAGTCTCTAAGTCTTTAACTTTTATAATACAAAATGTCTGTTATTTTTTTAACAAAAAAAAAACTTAAATGAATCATTGCAAAGGGCGCCGGTCGTAGTAAAATTTATTTTTCACAAATCCATGTTGCCCATGTCTTGTATCAAATAAATAGCTGCACTATGCCAACAAATGTTTGGTCTGTGCCAAACTACCCTTTGTACTCCTGAAACTGTAAAAGGGCCATATATTTTCACCTTCATGGGTCCGGCTCCGCGCAGCTAAACATGAGCCAGTACGTTGTATTTAAATTAATTGTTATGGGCCCAGACGCCTTCCCAATGAGCTTTTAGCATGAAACCTGAAGTCCTATAAACTTGACCATACGCCATAATGTTCTGAATATAACGTAGATAAATTCCATTTAATTACTTTAAATTTGATGTAGAAATGCGTAAACTCCAAGGTTTATGGCTTTCGAGGGCCCTTTGTTTTAATTTACCTTTGCTTTGGTTTTTAAGTGGGGTTTGGAACTAGGTTAAAGTTGAACAATTAAATGTACTTTTTAAGGAAAATTAAGTATGGCGATCATGTAAGGAATTATGATTATTTATGTTGTAGAGTAAATGGGGCTAGTAATTTTTTTGTATACGCATAATTTTTAAAAGAGTAAAATGTACAACTAGCAAGTAAAAATAAAGGCGCGCGAGTGTTTAAACTTATCACATATTATACACATTTAATATAAGTACCTAATAAACAAGGCGTATATTAAGTAATATATCAATGAATAATGTAAAAAATAATTTTTACTTATTGCCTTTAGGGTCTGCAAGGAAAGTTAATAATTTTTCCTTTAAGGAAACGTGTTTTTATTAATTTATACCAAAAATTAACTTAACTTTAAATACACACTATACATAATATGAGTTATGTTACTTGAAATAAATGGATATTTAATTTAATTAAAAAAAAATTATGCATTCCATGCAATATTTAGGTGCCTTTATAGTATTGATAGGGTTAAAGAACTCAGCGTCATATTTGTACCCATTGCTAAACTAAAACCAAAAACAACCTGTAGATAATATAACGAGTAGATAGGCAGTAAAACTACGCCCCACCGGTACGAGTGTAATTAAAGCAGGCCCCGTCCGTCGCCATTACTATGCAAATAGTGGGTAAACGTACCCGGACATGGCCGCAACCCTTAACTTTCAGCTTTAAATTCAAAAATAATACACCAAGATACATGCCACAAGTTCGTTTGTCGCACATCGACGCTCAGTTGCAAGCCTGTGCGTCTTTTACAAACTCCATCATGAAGAGTGCTCCTCGAAGTACTCCATGGGATGATTCCACCATCACCTTTCTACTACCGAACGTCTAGGCAAACGGCACTGCGCCATCAATATTTGGTGGATATGTTTCGGCTAAAGTCTGAAGTGCGGCCGTAACAGATATACCAATATCTCGGACGAAGGGTTTTGATTTGTCTTTCATAATGAGAACGGCGAAGCTTTGGAACTCGCTACCGTCATATGTGTTCCCCGTAAGCTATAAAAATCAAGAGTGAATAGGTTCCTACTGAACAAGCGTGCTACAACTTAGACTGCATCGTCACTTACCAACAGGTGAGATTGCGGTCACACGGTTACTTAGTCTGCTATTAAAAAAAAAGTAATACTTTACTTACAACTTACCTTACCAACCAACCACCTTAGTAGATGAGACAGGTAGGTAAGTAAAGTGCGTTTATTAGGGCTTTCCATCATAACCGTATAATCATAATTTTGCAGTAGCACTTTGCAAGTCAATATTAGAATTCATTAGAATACCAACATTACTCACCAGTTCTTGTGTGAAGGCCGTTGATTGTCTGGAAGATATCGCCGATAGCGATAAGACAGCCAACTTTTTTTTTATAGTTCAGTAAAACGTTATTTATTAATGAGGAGAGTCGTAGGCAGGACTTAATGGCTTGCAGCAGCTGAGGTCTATGTCCAGCATACACTATAAAACAATTTAACCACTTTTTGACTTCACAATAGAAGCAAAAATAGCCATAAAATATAATATGTATATTTTTTTGTTCTCATGTTTTTATTTCATGTTATAAATTGACGTAATCTCGGCATCTATCTTGGTATATTCTATGTTTAAATGACATTACTTTGCCCCCTTTACTTCGCTTTACCTGCGATCGGTATGAGATATACCTACAGATAAAATGTTTGAAAATTTAACGGATTATGACTAATAGAATATCCTAATTATATAGACACTAGAGAAAAGCATTGCTGGAATGGATGTCTTAGTGTTTCTACCAATCCAATGGGATCGTGCTGAAAAACCTCAAGATAAAAACCGTCACAATATATTATGGTAGCGTCCGTGGCCGTGGCATGGTTATTACGTCCGGCTTTTAATCCGGAGACCCTGGGTTCAAATCTCTGTGTGGCAAAAAGTTCACCTGGACGCTACCGTGTTTCGGAAGGCACGTAAAGCTGTGGATCCCGGCTGTTTCCTATAAGATATGTAGGAGGCAGTCGTTAGGTAATGATGCAGGCCCTGTAGTCTGTAGTAATCTCGGCGACCTGAAACTGCGACATGTAGGTTCACCACCCGACCTATAAATTGTGATTTGACGCTGACAAGTAGGGTAACCTGTTCTGTTGGAGTATAAACCCAATTATCGACCGAGCGAAGCGAGGTCTTAGAGTCGAGAGCCGCGAAAAGCCTGCGTTTTGACCAGTTTAACGGTTGACCTCTGGTGGTTGAGTTTGATAGACATTTACTCGAAAACGGTTGATCCAAATTAAATGAAAATTTTCACACAGGTTAAGTAGGTTAATCGGATAATTTTAGTGAAAAAAATAGCCAAATGGGCTCCAGCGTTGCAGAGTATAGGTTACTTAAAGTCTTTTCGATAGGTCTGCCGATAATTTCAAAACTGGTGCGCTGATAATTTTTTTTCTAATATGTATATACGCATTTTTTATAACTGACATAAATATATTATCAAAAGTGTATGTTTGTATGTTACGCGATAACTTGAAAAGGGATAGTCCAATCGTTATGAAACTTGGCAAATACGTAGTATGAAACAATAGAATTTTTAAGTTCGAACATGAGCCAAATCGGTCGAAGGGTTCTAGAGTTATAGAGATTGCCTGATTACAAGGTTACCATTAATCCAATCTTGAGAACAGCAAACAAGTAGTATAAACTAAAATAATCCTCAAGTCCAAATATGAGCTAAATCGCTGCAAGGGTTGTAGAGCTATAGAGATTATTAAATTACGATGTTTATCGATTACATGAGAACTGACATATATTGAACAATATGAATTTAAATGACCGCAGGGTGCAGGATAAATTCGTTAAGTTTGATATTAATAGATCCTACCGGTGGAAGTATGCACTTAATTTACCTATTTTTAAGTTCATATAATAAAAGCTATAGTAATATCCAAGCATCCGAGAGTTTAATATTATTTGCCTTTAATATTGATATGCTTTGTAGTACTTTCTATATCATAATAAAATAATTTACCTTAATGATAAAAGTAATAATATACTTTATTAAATCTCACACAATTTTTAGATTCTAGGTTACATTGCTCCACTTTTATATGTAAATTTTACAATTATTTAGAACTATTTTAAGACGCTACCGCTCGTTTTTTTTTTCTTTTATGCTCCATAAACGTACATTGCGACCCTTAAAATAAATCTTAATTTATAAGGTAGTTGCCGTTTATGAAGTTTGGCAGATTTTGAATACATATATCCTACTTATTT
This sequence comes from Hemithea aestivaria, assembly GCA_947507615.1. NCBI lineage: Eukaryota > Metazoa > Arthropoda > Insecta > Lepidoptera > Geometridae > Hemithea > Hemithea aestivaria. The sequence continues at coordinate 13,851,300 of OX382325.1, read as the reverse complement.
TAAGTTCAGGGCAAAATCTGAAGACTAATCGTACATATATTATGTAATTAATTCATATGTTCAAAATATGGCTTTATGTAAAAGTACGTAATCGTCGAAGTTAAGTAATGTTATGCGCGTACATATTTGGATGGGTGACCTAAACTTTTTGCTGACTTTATTAAAAAAAAAAAGGCGGCAAGTCCAACTTGCGCTTGTTAGGTTTTATTTTAAATATGAATTATAATTAAATGAAATAGTTGTTCATTTGAATGGCATATCATTAAAGATCACAGATTAGATCAAAGTTACTACGCTAGCCTACGACAAAAATATTGGAATTTGCTACAATATATCAAGAAGAGGTAGGTAAAATCGTAAAATCGCGTTATTGGTTTGTTGTAAAACATCAGTAAAACTAGATATTTTTTCGGGGTAATGTGATGTTACAAGTAGTTATTATTAGTGATATCAATCTAATGGTTATATTTTCCTCATCAAAAACGTTAAAAAATCTGCTAGAAGCCATTTCGATTCTTCTAATGCAGTGATTGGCAACTTTTTCCTATACAAGAGCTACAATCTATGAGGATGTTGGTGCGGACCTCAGCCACATTTCATTCGTCTGTCTGCACTAGGTACTAACTTACTTACGAATATTAAAGTTAAAGTTTCCATAAATGTATATGTTATGGACCAAGTGATTAATGCGGGCATTATTAATAATGCCCGGGCATTATGTATAATGTCTAGCTCTATCGGGCCAAGTGATTAATTATTATCTAAAGTTCATTATTTATCACCGGGGGTAGACTTCCTTTGCAGGAGGTCGTCTAGGTGGGTACCCCAACAGTGCCAGTTATTCTACCGCCTGAGCAGTGATGTGCAAACCATTACTGTGCTCCGGTAGGAGGGCACTGTAGCTAGTGAAATGGCTGGGCTAAAGAGTCTTAACATCTTATGACTCTTGAGTAAGAAGCGTTGGTGCAGTGCTCCTAGAATTTCACATAATTGTGAAATTCTAGGTAACACTGTACTGATTATGGGCAGCCGTTATCTCTTAACATCAGGAGAGCGTCTTGCTCGTCTTCTACTTCTTCACATAAGGCCGCGGCAGCGGCCGGCGAAGCGCCATATACGAGTTGTTTTTGATACCTTGTATTACTCTGCCCAAAAGGTGATAAACATTATGTATAATGCCCGGTCGAAGTGATTATTTGAATAATTATTATTTAATTGCACTCTCATATTGGGCATTTTTCATAATGACCGGGCAGTATGTATAATGCCCAATTTATCATTTGGTCCATAACATATACACTTCGTAGGTACATTATATTTTTACCTTTATGTATAATACCTAAAAATCTTAGGTTTAAACATTTTCAATAAAATTTGGCCTGCGAGGTCCCAGTTCGAGGCGAACTACTAGTTATTAATTATTATTTAAAAGTAGCTTATAGACTTAGCAATATATTATATCTTGATATACTCGGAATTCCGGTGCTAACCCATAGGTAAATAATAATTTTGAGAAAAAAAAATATTTTGATGGCGAAAAAAAATCCTTAATGACTTGTAACATGTATGAGTACAGTTGTTTTAAAAGAAATTGTTCGTCGCTAAAGTTAAGCAGTTTACATAATTTGTATCTACTATCTCTATATATGAGCTATCTAGACCGACAGACACTTAGAGGTACTAATTTGAAAACAATAAACTTATTATATTTTAAAGTAAAACATATCGTTAAAACTTTCTCGCGCCATGACGACTTGACTTTTGGTTTTTTGACATTGGTTTTCTTGAAACTAGGGAGAGGCGCGTGTGTCGCTAAATTTCCACTAGTGTTGCACAGCCCCCCTTTAGGAATCGATTATATTCTTCTATCATTATTTTCTAAATTTTTTATTTATTTATAACTTTCCGTGCAGTTGGTTGCCTGGAAGAGATCGCTTTAAGCGATAAGGCCGCCCATTGTGGACATTAATATTAGTACTTTAATTTAGTTTTAAGTCTATTTTGTTCATTTTTGTCCCAATAAAGAGTATTGTATTGTACCTACCCCTAAGCTACATAGATTTAATATTAACGCGCTGCCAGCAAGGCTAATAACAGTGGAGCAATGGATGTTCCTTTCACCGATGACTGGTGACTTCACCGATCACCTTTGACACCGCTTGTTATGAATTTAGAACCAGTGGGCAGTGTATCGAAAGTTTGGCCAATCATTATACACCATCTGTGTCACTAAATAATAGAAAAAAATGGGGTTTGTATTCCAACAGGTTACCCTAATTACATTGTCAGAGTTAAATCACAATTGTTATAAGTTGGCTGGCTAACCTATATGTTGCAGTTTCGGGTGCCAAAGTCAATGCAATGGCTGCCTCATACTTACATCATATTATTATCATAAAGGAAGCACCCGGGTCTCTCAGTTTTATGTGCCTTCCGAAACACTGTAATAGTTTATTTATTCCTTCATTCTTTCTTATTCCATTTTTAGCTAAGTACCTAAACTACTAACTCAAAGTGCAAAAGAATTATTTAGTACTTTTAAAGTTACAAATTGCAAAATATTAGCATATAAATCGATAACCATTCAAAGATCAAGTTATATTGAAGAAAGCTTTGTTCTGATGTTTAGGTGCTTTTATTTAATAATAATAAGAGCGACATAATTATGATACACGTTAAGTAGTTTAACAACAAGTAACTAACCAGTGTCGCGGAAGAGATCGAAGTAAAACGTCTGTTACGTTTGGTGTAAAAAAAAACAAATGAAACACTTTTGTTCTCAGTTTTTAAAGAATTTCAAAGTCCACTTCCAGCGTTGAGACACATTAGTATGCAATCAAAATGTTTGCTCGAATTCTTGACCATTCGCACTTTATTGTCGTTCCGAGAAAAGGAAGCATGTATCCTGTATACAAATGTCTGCATTTAACGACTAACTTATAATATTGAAATATTTTAAATAAAAGCTTTTAAAGTACTAAAATTTAATTAATGAGCTCGTTTGAAAAGGTACATTTAATTCTTAGTTTGTTTTAAAGATGCCTTGAGGGTAGATGTTTATAGACTTTCACTTAGTGGCCTGAAATTATCGCCCATGGATCGATCACACAACCCACAATTAGTTTGCATCTAGAAAACAAAATAAATTTTACTAGAAATGTAATTCTTATTATTAAATATTGTGAATTATTTATAGAAAAAGATGCCGCTTTGCCAAATTTTAAAAATATTTTTAGAGGTTCTATCTCTAGTAGAGTGTAGAGTTATAAGGCATTTTCAAATCTGTCGCTTAAAATAATTAGGTTGGGTTATTAGACAAAATTAAATACCACCTATTATCTCAACCGTTCAATGTCTGTAACAACATTTTATTTTTGTTGGCTTATGGTGATTGCCACTACATTATTGGTAAATTAACAAATAAGTACGACTTCATATTGCATAGGTATATATACTACGACAGACGACATTACAGGGATCGCGTTCTCTATCACGATGATCATACTTGTGGGTAGTACTGTAATCTTCAGCCTAGACTGTTACGATTTCTTAAGTATTTTGATTACCTACTTTAAAAACACAGGAACATTCCTAAGATTTTATATCAGGCCAATATCACTAAACTGCTTAATCATAACCTATATTACAACCATCAATAAACCTTTGCACAATCAAGCCAGATTGGCGTCTCCACTATATTTTGATCCGAAAATTACACGTTGCGTCCAAATATTTGAGTCTACAGGTCATAATCATTGTCTAATGAAAAGTAATTAACTGAAGGTGTGGGGGACGGGAGGGAGGGTAATATTGATGGACAATGAGAACAATCATAGGTAACAGTTAAAGAGTAGGCGCTGAGTCAGCAAGAATGCTCTCGGAGGAGAAACAAGCTTGTAACTAGCTTGTAGCGCGTGCGGCGCGGAGCTTTTAAGTGTTCGGATGTGGTAGATTATACTTATTTACTTACTGGGTTGGCGCGATAATAAGACGTAATGGTCTTATTATCTATTTGATTGATCGTAGAACAGAAAAATATATAACAATCAAGAGTCAATAGACGCATATGTAAACATTTAGTCCATGTCATCCACTATGTCCACGGTATCCATGTGACGTATCAAACCACATTTTAAAAATCATAATTCATATACGAGTATAATATACCACGAGAAAGACCTGAGCAGTCTCCACGTGGAAGAATGGCGGGAGGTGGCGCAAGACAGACCGAATTGGAGAGACTTATTATCGGAGGCCAAAACCCACTTGGAGTTCTTGTAATAAGATATACCTTATTGTGTGAGAAATAAATAAATTTTATTATTATTATATATTATAATGTATCGATATGCTATTCGTTTATTCTAAAACAAATAGTTACGATTTCATAAAAAAAAACTCCTAATTGCAGTTAAAATTTAACATATCCCAATGTAAGATGACAAACATCACCCTTGCTTCAATACTTTCGGTGGATAATAGGCACAGAAACCTATCACTTTCTTCCACTTTCTGTTTATAAATCCCCGTTTTTTACCCAATCCACCTAAAACGAAATTCTCAACCGTGTCTTCGTGGATCACTTCAAAAACCACTAGACCATTTTGTGGTATCAAATACCTCCTCCATTTAGATGTATCATTGATCACTGCTCGTTCATTTGTTCGGTTAGTTAGACCGCAAAGACGCCGACATAACTTCATTGATTAAAGTTCATGCTCGAAACGAACGTCACACGCTCTTACCGGAAAAATGCTTCTTGTTGACTTTGATAGAACGATGGATTAAGTTTTGTAACAGAAAGGTACACTTTAACCACTTTTAAATTGCATCTAAGCCCAATTTTTTCAAACGTCATTGTTCATAATTAGTCATGTTAATTTAACACAAAAAAAAACACAACAAAACAACAACATGTTGTATGTTGTGGTTGTTGCGTTGTTTATAACATTAAAATATGTACGCGATAAGTTCCTATTAATAAAATTGTCATGAGTTCAAATCGCGAAAGTTTAGTGTTAAACGTCTAGTCTTTGGGAACAGCTGCAAATGCAATGACAGCTTGGACGATTTTTTTTAAAGATTTCATCCAATAACAACTATAGCTATTGCCAGCATCGCCAGGTACCTTTAGGCAGGCTGCAGTTTCCATCAGGATTTTCTGGTCTCATGAGATTCTAATATAGATTTAGTTTTTAAAAATCCCAAAAAAAGTGTGTGCAAAATTACTGAGGAGTTAAAGTAACGTTTACTGTGATTCTTGGTCAAACAGCAACAAAGGAAAACTTCCAGTTTGAACCAGCCGTACACCTTACAGAAAATAAAGTTAATTGGTGTTATTTAGAGCAATAACCAATCGGGTTGATTTTACTTGCGGCGGTGCGGTGCGGCGAGGGTGCGCAAACGCAGGCGGCGACGCGTGAAGATCTTCGATAGCCAACCGGCGACCACATGACGCGTCTGCGGCACGCACTCCGTACGCACTGGTACGTGTTTTTATATTACATGGAAATTAATTGAAACGTCTTGTGCTTGCATGCTGCATACATTGGCCAACATGTTTTCCCTTGCAGACTGTGAACATGTTTTCCCCTGACGCATTTGATAACGCCGAGTTTTTGTTTCAAGTAGGTATACCACCTCCATAATACTACAAAATATCAGCTCATTAATGTATCCATCAATGACCTGTAGTTGTGGTTATAGACGTCTATAGGCGACAGTAACAGCACTATCAGGCTGGCCGTCTGCTTATGTGTTTGTTTCGGTACAGATATATATTTTATGATTCTATGTAAACATGTATAAAAAGAAAAAGTGAATGTTGTCTTCACTGTTCACGGTTATCCCCGTCTGATGGCTCTAACTAATTCGGTCTAAGCTTAAATCCTAGGATTACATAGCCCTTTAGTATTTTAAAAGTTTTTTTTCTAACCAGCAGAAATAATACAAACAACATCTGTAACGAAGATTTCAGACTAAACTAGTAGCTCAACAATGATACTTTTACGTATGGTTCGTTTGAGAAAGCAAGTCGCATCCAAGACATGGTCAAAGGAAAATGGTCACTCATTGCATACAATCCGCGCATACCGATTTCACAAATCAATGTACTCCCCATTGTTCATTAGTGACGAAACTCAGAACAAGAGAGCAATCAAACCCAGGTGTGTCGAAGGCTCAAATCAAATTAATGGCACACATGCAATTTGTACCTCTAAACCACCATGTTATAGAGGCAGACATCGCGCTCCAAAGACAAAACTGACTCCAAGCAGTTACTAAAAAAATCTCTATACATGCGAACCTTGTTGTTGAGCTGGCGTTAATCCCAGTTATTAACATTATCATAATTCTTCTAGTCAAATCGATTGGCTGTAAATTATATTGTGTGAATTCTACAACTACTTCCCAATGCATCGCCACTGCTATCGCTATTATCATAATGTAAAAGAAACAGCTTCTATAAACTCAGTAATGGAAACTAGCTCACACTTTAGTAAAAGAAGCTATATTTCTGCATAATACATAGTTGAAATAAAAATTGAATTCGGTTTTATTTTTGTTTTCAGATCACGGTCAAGAGAAATCCTGTCCTTCTGGCAACTTATGGCGGTAAGCTATAGCTATAGTTTAAATTTAATAGCCATAATTTGACATGAATAGAAGATCGCGGTATCTTCCTCCGTAACTATAGCCTGTACTCCATACTGTCGATGTAGGCGGACTCTCAGTCAAACATGAGATCGTCGATAGAAGTTACAAAACCTCTTACCGTTAGTAGACAAACTAAAAATTAAAATAGCTAAACGGGCGGTGGTGAGGCGGTTAAGCAGGGCAATTGTGGCGCTCAGCGGGCGGTTCGTCTTTCATTATTTTATAATAACTAGTATAGAGGGATCGAAACCTCCGCGTCATGGTGAGGCCGGCGACTGGCCACTCTTACCGAATTAATTGCTACGTTCTGGGCGGTAACGTCACTCGAATCAATCCCGCAGTTGGTACTGCGAACTTTCTGAGCCAACAATGGGTTATTTTGACTGTATCTACGGTTATTATTGTATCTACCTTGTTAACCACGAAATTTGTAGGTACTTCTGTTTCAGAGCTGCATTTGGCCCAAAAGTTCTGTGTACAATTTTCAAACAAAAGGTTTATTTTGTTTTGTTTGAAAATTTGCTTCTTGTAAACATTTCCGCCAATTGGGATTAGCCTACCAGACTTGGATACAATCTGGTGCAAATATTGTGTCACATAACAATCATCAAATTTAAATGACAGTAAAATTATTCTTTATACTATATAAAGCCTTGTACTCATATGTTCATAACATTTATGTATTACTTGTAGTAGACAAAATATTCAGTTAATTTTAGAACAATATTATTTACCTACTATCGCTTTAGGAGTTACAGTTACGTACTAACATTATAAAAAATACATTTTTAAAACTAATCCAGACCTCATTCTGATAGTTTAACACGCGGATATTGAATTGTGTTAAGTTCCCATAGGATGTCTATATGAGTCAAGCTTTCGTCGAATTATGCTAAGTTATCTAACCACACCGTTAACTATGCGGTTTTTCGTGTAACCACAAATCGTGTTTGTTTTAATAACTAGTTAAAAGTATAATAAAATTTATTAGTGCAATGTATTTATGACTTGTTCGATCTTAATATCCTACTAAAATATAATTTAGTTTAGTTTACTGCAACGCAACGTAACGGTTGGCAACACAACCAATTATAATTGTGATTTGACTCTGACAATGTAAGTAGAGTAACTTTTTCTGCTGGAGTATAAACCCCAATTATTATTATTATTAGTCTGAGCGAGAGCTCAGAGCGACGTGGGACACCACAGCTGGGCAAAGACCTCGCTCAAGAGTCTTAACGTATTTTTTCCTGCGTAGCGTATGAAATTAAAAAATCAAATCAAATAGTGCGTTACTAAAGCGTTAGAGACGTTATCATAAAAAAAACTCTTGTAGAATGTATGTAAATCATTAAAGTTATACAGCATTATTTTTTTCAATGTTCGATTTAACCGAAATTTCATATATAATAATTTTTAACCTTTGAAACTACATTGGCTAGTTCGCTATTAGCGATAAGACCGCCAATTGTAACAGTAGTTTAGTACTGTTTTAGTTTTAAAGATCTTTTTTTGTAATTTTTGTCAATAAAGTGTTACCTATCTATGTATATATTGGCAACGGGTTAAACTCCACAGCTACCTACTTAGTACTTAGTAACAGCACTTTTTAATTTCCGTTGCCCACGACTTTCAACGTCTGTTTCAGTAGTTTATTTCGCACAAGTGCACTCCAACAAGCATGTTGTTCAAGGATCGAGACGAACTGCGGGCGCCTATTCTGTAACATCTGTACCGATACCCGATCCGATCCCGAGATTATGCTAAATCGTTGTCGAGACGTGTCGAACGAACCTATCTCGAATCGATATAAATCATCTTATTAACTATTGTTTCGGTAGGTGTGGTGTGAACGAGTCGAGATGCTATCAACTTTCTGATGTGTTTTAAATTAACATAATAGGCTTTATGAATGGATATAGCGATACAGCATTTGTGTTTGTTGTGGGAACGCCACGTCGCAGGTGTCATAAATTCTTATTCAAACGGCGGTTTATGAAGAACTCTAATCAGAAGTTCAACTATTAAAGTAGTTTTTTGAGATTAAATTGAAACGAAGTACGAGTACTGTGACAGTTAAGAGTGCGCTCTCATAGTTGTGAAAGTTCAATATATTTTATATGTTGGTACTATGTTTAAAGCAAAAGCGTCCCTCTAGCAGATCACACTATTATTTTATACATTTATCATAATACATAAATAATTATGCACATAGAACAAACAGATTCATACTAAAATTGCGTATCTAACGAAAATATTCTGTTTATTGTAACTATAGAAAAATATTCATAAAGGAAAAAAAGAATCGTATGCACTTATCCAGTTCTAAAAAGGTCTTTAGCCAAATTTTAGAAGTTTTTTTTGTTTAGTCGTTTTAGTGAAGCCATAGAGGGAATATCCTATTTCTAGGTTTAGTCTGCTAACAATTACGGCTGGATCGTCGCTTAACATTACGTAAGAATATGGTCAAAATCTAACCAATAAATAATAATATAATGCATTAAAAACACAGTACCGCTACTTCTCTACGATCAAATGTCCATTTCCAAGACGTGACCCTTAAATCTATCAGATATTGAAAACGAATATGTACTGACGTCATAAAATAAACACCAGTTAACCTTTTTCGGTGATTACAAGTTTAGAGGTACAACTACGTCGTGCATCGATGTCGTACACTTTATGGCAGCCATTTACAAACGAGTCTTATGTTTTTAGATAAGAAAATGAGGCTTTGGCCGGCGGCTGTTTAGGCGTGTTGACAGTTGATTTTTATTCGCATTATTTATGGCTGTTTGAACATAACTTTCTCCCAACCAGTACTGCTAGTTTGTACGAGTAATGGTAGAGCAAAAAATGTGTAATTAGATTTTTTTTGATTTGCGTTTATCGTTGATAAGTAGGTCCACTTATTTAACATAGTTGCTGTAACATGATAATATATTAACCCTAATTAACAATATTGTTAATAACGTCATGAAGTTTGTCTCTTGAAGGCATAATAAGGTGGCTACTTTACTACTTTACTTTCGTTGACCGAGGTAAGAATCAGCTTTTTAGTCACTTTTTTTAGATCAAAATGTCGTTTAAAAAGCTTTCTTTGGAGATAAAGAGATCTTTGTTAAATTAACTTGGCATCATTTAATAATAATTTTTGATTAATGAACTAATCAAGCCATAATTTTCGTTTAGACGTGAAGACGTAACCAACTTACACACACACGTTCACACATTTTCCTATTTATTGTAGCTGCGCTCAGCGGTTTTACACATCTATGTGTTATTCCATAGCTTATAGCTTAATACAAAATTTCTGCTCAATCGGACCACCCGTTTAGGCGTGTAAAAGTAACAAACTTGCACACTCACAATCTCTCGCCTTTATAATATTAGTATGATATTTATTTCAAACAAACCTGCATCGTACACACAAAATATGACCGAGGTTTGAACCCGAGCATCGGCATCGGCTCCGAAGGGTCTATAACATTAGCCAACCAAATCAAATTATTCACTCTCTCTACAAGGTGTGAGATGAAAACTAGAAATGAAACAATACATGTTCACAGTAAGTGCCTACTCATTTTGTATGTCATCGGTAAAAAACAAAGAGTTGAACGTACCGGCCAAGGAATAAATAATAACGGAGTACGGCCACGATAAGCCTCGAAAATGAAGTATGAAAACTACAGATTAAAATTAACGCCGTTCTGAAGTCTTCATAGTTTGTTCGTCGGTTTTATTTTCTGTTCTGACTAAACTGGATATGCCAATTTTCTTATTTTGCTAAATAAAAAAGGACAGCGTCCAGTCCAGACACCTCAAATCACTGAACGGATTGGTTTCATTTTGTCAAAAAGTTAGATAGGTACTTGTTTTGTTTTTAAAAAATAAAGACATCAGCTAAGAAAATATTTCTTGATCCTGAAATAAATCTTCAGCCTCAGTGGGTTCAATCTCAGTCGTTACAAAAACCACCAGTTGATAGATAAATCTTATAATGATCTAATATTTATAATAACCGATCTAAGATTTATAAAACTTACATACATAATAGAGACAAAATAGATAAAAAAACAAATATGTGCAAACAACAACAAAACAATGTGTGCAAATTAGATAGGACTAACCGCAAAGTGTTTTTAGTTTTAAGTTATTGTACAAATTGTGGTGATACAATAAAGAGTTTTCATATCTTATCTTATATGTACCTGGTACCTATAATTATAATTGTACAAAATACTTACGTAAGCCCAGGCTTTGCAATACATTCATACTATAAACCCTATGATAACCGATCTAATATTTAAAGTAAGCCATGGTACCAATGGTGAAGTAGTATTTAGTATGTAAGGTACGATGTGCGGCAGACATGAGAACGAAGCCGCGCTGACTCATGCAACTTGCCATCATCTCACGGATAGGAACTCTCTAGACTTTCAATCAGAGTTTTACTAGCTCTAGGAAAAAATATGATGTCTTTAAGTAGAAGCTTTTAAGGATGCGGTGTTTGTAAGCAGTAAGTTGAATTAAATTTGGTTAAAAGATTTAATAGAAAGCTAATATAATAATATGTGTAATGGTGTTGTATAATCGAGTATTTTCGACGATATTTTCATATTCATTACAGGTTATCTTTTGACCACGTCGTCTAATCTTAAACGATGCAACTTAAGATGGTAGTAGACTAAACCTAAAAGGCGGTATATTGCTTACATGCTTCCCTGGCTTCTCTGAACGTTGTGCCGAAACACAGTCCTTTTTCGATTTGGATTTATAAATAACACTTACACTTATGCGAAATGATGGAAATCCATAGCCCTAGATCGTGACAGATGGAGAGATGGTAATGAGGCTTTATTACCACCTCTCCATTTACCCTGCAGTGGGATCCAACAGGCTCATAATAATTTTACACTAAACGATTCGTGAGTATTTAGATTCATCTTTGTAAAGCCGAAGTAAATACAAGTGAGTTTATGCCGTTTATTTACAACATTAGCCCGAGAAACACTAAGGTTGACATACAAATAATTTTAATTTGAGGCCATGTCCTTAGATCCTAATACTAAAACTATAAAAATAGTACGTAATACAAATGATCCACGTGTCATACAAGATCAGCAATAACGGAAGCATTAATAGCATCCTGTATATTAAAAGTAAATAAATATAAAACTACAGCTTGCCGTTTTTTCTATCGTTTATTAATTGCCTCGATTTAATTTCTATGTTATCCTTGTTACTTTTTGTGGGTCGCGATGAATTGCTCCTTTTGTTACTTTGCTTGGATATACAATAACTGGAAGGGGCCTGATTAATTAAAATACAGCAAATAATTTTCAACACACTAAAGTGTTATTATAAACACATATTAAATAATAAATAGGCCAAGCGCGAGTCGGGCCACGCACAATGTAGGGTTCCGTAGTTCTAGTAGATTGAATACACTGCACAACAGCATTTTGGATGATTGGGTTATGATACATGATATTAGTCCAATTTTTGACGACAATTTCAAATTTGTGACTGAAATTTCTGTATCAGCTCTAGTTAAAAAGATATGACACATATTATGTTGATTTCGTAATAAAACGCTATAAATGTAGAGATGATCCTAATTAATTTAAGTTTAAGTTGAAAAACTCTTTATGTTATTTGATTTTCTTGCTGAAACTGAAGGCAGAGGGCTATTCTAAATGCTCTAACAATATTCAGACTACTTATCTATAATTGTTATATTATTAATTATAAAGCAATATTTATTATGTAATTAAACCTTTAAATTCTTAATAATGAGACAATAATATTAATTATTATCAATGAAACCACGGATATTAGACGAATAATTTTTATAAATCCTCTATTATAATCAATATCATATATCTTATACGTATCTAAATCAATTTTTTATATCACAACGAACAAGAACGAAACCTATACAAAGAACCTCAATCGCATACGAATATTCGATAAGCTAATAGGACAGGTTGAAATAGTCCCATACAACCATGAACAATTCGCTTGCGCGATCTAATTTTACTACTAGCGCCATCTAGTTATACATTAATAAACTATAGGCTAGGTTAGCTTTAGGTATTCTTATTTATTGAGTTGGAACAACAGGGTTGTTGACAAATTGTTTAGTCCATATTGTAGATTATTAAAAATTGTTAGACACGTATTTTTTTTTGTAAATTTGATAAAAAACAATGGCTTAGTCGTGACGTCAATATACCAGATTTTGTGCATTTTATACCGGATGCGAAAACTTATAATCGTCGTTACTCAGCCACTTTTTATTTTATTCACAAACAAAAAAATACGTGTCTAATATTTTTTTATTATTTAAAACATGGACTAATTATATTTTGAATTTGCTGACCTTGCCAACATCTCTTTTTTTCAGCGCTGATTTTACCGAAACTAATAATTTTATCTTAACCGCTATAGTTTTCCTGGAAAGTTCATGGTTGAAAGCATACCTCTGATTTTTTTCAGAATTTTAAAGCTAGTAGTTCAGATTTTAGAGGGGGGGGGGGACGCTCAATTTTTTTTTTAAAACTTGAATATCTTTCAAACAGAACATGAAATCGAAAAAGTTTCTTAGCAAACCGTCCTTCATTTTAAAATACCTATTCAACGATACCCCACACGATGGTATCAGCCAGAAAAAAAAAATCATCCCCATCTTACGTGTACGGGAGGTAGCCTAAATTAATTAATTAAAAATTATTTTTTGTCACCGTTCTTTTACCCTTATTATTACTTACCTGTATACAAAGTTACACTTTTCTAGGACTTATAGTTTCTCCGCAATGCCGCGGACAGACAGACGGACGGACGGACGGACGGACGGACGGACGGACGGACAAAGCGAAACTATAAGGGTTCCTTGTTGACTACGGAACCCTAAAAATAATTCCTATGAGTTTCTTGCTCGTTCTTCTCATAGAGGTGCTTTGTGAACGAGCGGTAGTCTTTTAAAATTAAAAAATGACAATTGACTTGCAAAAGTGATCCATTAGTAGCTTATTTGAATAAATGAACTTTGAATTTTAGTTTACATATTTACAACGTTAAAATGCTAACTAAATTTGGTTGTCTGGAAGAGATCACTATTACCGATAAGACCGCCAATTGTCTCACTGTTTAAAATGTAAACTGTTTATTTAGATTTAAGTTATTGTACAAATTGGGGTGAAACATTAAATAGTTTTCTTATCTTATCATAAATTAACGCCAAAAAGTTGAACCTAGGATCGACCCCGGGTTTCGGACAACTACGCTTAGCTTCTAATTTTACATCCGTTAATCAGTATTTCCATTAGTCGGAATTTTTGCATTAGATGAGTTGTTCTAATTTTAATTTATTAACATCTCAATTAATATGTTAAATATTTTAATGAACTGTTGTCAAACCATTAGTTACACGATGAAATATTATAAATGCAAAAACATGGATGCGTGTCAGTCAATTGAGCTGAAATTTTGGTATTCAGTTAGCTTAAACCCTTGAATACAACATATTTTGCTGCGGGAAAACCTAGGCACAGCTAGTATTTATTAAATACTGTTTTTGTTAGACATGCACAATATTATGTGCCCTTATAATTATTGTAGAACAATAGTCTGCCCACTAGTTCATGTATTTTTTTTGTCACTTCTAGACACAGTTTAAAAATATGAATCCACAACATTACCTTATGATATAAAGGTAGTATAACGACGGGAAGTGATTGTCGTAAATATGATTAAGCTTAGGTAACTTACTTGGCGATATTTCCCTATAAAATAACCATGAATATGGATTTTATGAAACATGATTATAAATTTTCTACTCTCTGCACCGATCTAGGTTAGTTAATACAGGACGAAACCTCCTGAACAAGAAAATGATGCATCCTTAGTATGCCTAAGTCACGTGTGTGAGTATAGAGCACACCTCTACTCAGTACACACTCGAATTCTTACAATTACATCGCAATAGAATGCCAAAATATGTCTTTGATAATCATAATCTGATATTACAACTTTAAATGCTAGCTTAATTTAGGGGATAAATTACATTTCAGGGGGATATTTGTCAAAATAACCAGTATTTTTTTTAACATAACTACTTAGAACTCTCACAAATACACTGCGCAGCGTCCACCATATTTCTGCCTCTATGAACTATTAATGGCTTTGCCCCTCGTCACTATGATATTGAATATAGATATGTTTTAATTATTTAAAAGCTTGTCTGCAGGCGAGTTTTTTGATATGGAATATATTGATTAATATCAAATTAAGTTGCGGCACAGAACCTGTTAATTTTGCATATATTTTATCAATATAGATTAACCTCCCTTTTTATGTCTAAGAGGTGGTATCACTAACGGTAAATGTACCTTTTGACATACAAATATTACTTCTATGCGTATTATAAAAATATATCTTACTCTCCATACTTAGTGGCGCTACCAACTGCCCGTTCCAAGCGCTCTGCTTCAACTTTTTTAATAAGAACTGGTCGCATTTGGACCACATTGCCGTCATCCGTGTTGCCCGAGCATTATACAACTTGGGCATCTTCAAGGAACGAGTGAATAAGTAGAGGCATCGTACGTCATTCATTGTCGACCGCGTCTTCACTTTCCATCAGGTGAGATGTGGTCAAACGTAACTGACGTAACGGACGGACAGATGGACAACAAAATGATCCTATAAGGGTTCCGTTTTTCCTTTCTAGGTACGGAACCCTAAAAAGGTCGAGGCTGCGCTCACGTACTTGGTTCTATGCATTGTCTCTCTAAAAGCGAAAAGAAGGGGAATAATTAAGAAAGCTTTGATATTGTAGCTTTTTAGTACGCTCACCATCATATGAACTGAGCCTAAAGTACGAGTAAGTTCGTCCAATTTTATTACGCTCATGAAATACTTCGGTTATACGAGTAGGTACCGCTTTTCTTATCACGATCTCCTTTTAAGACACTCTTCGTCTTTCTTCATCACTGTTGAGCATCAATTTCGTCAAGTACAGCCAGATTGAGATCTAAACGGATATCGGTGAGGGCACCACTGTCTATGTGCTAGTGTTTTTTAACAGTGGGCTGATGTGAGAAAATATTAGTTCGATTTTTTACCACGTCCATTCAGATCATGCATCTTGAGAGCTAATAAGTCATAATGTTCCAAAGTTAATTCGAAGATCTCTCGATACAGTCTCTCGTTAGCACTATCTGTGAGGGCGTGTTAACGGTTGAACTTGCGACTGCTCTTTAAAAGAACCACACTAAAATGAATCTTATTTCAAGTATAATATGGTTGATTATTAAGTGAGAGAACTTTCACAGTAATTGTAGTAATTTCCTAGTTCTAATACAGCAAATAGCCAATTGTAAAAGTGAGCTACCGATAAGTTTCTGTTTAGAAGGCCAAGTTGGATATTATTGAATTTTGCATAGTATTGGTAATTGGTACACTACATCGTTTGAAATGACGTGTATCACTACATAGTATTAAACAAAGTCGCCTTCCCTGTCTGTCTGTCTCTATGTATGCTTAGATCTTTAAAACTACGCAACGGATTTTGATGCGGTATTCTTTATTAGATAGAGTGATTCAAGAGAAAGGTTAATATATATAATGCATGCATGTTTATTTAATAGAGAAACACTGATATTTTTTAAAAAAATTAGGCGCTGTGGCGACACTGATAAAATAGGCGGTGCGAAGTGCGCGCGGGCACTTCTGCATTATAAATTTTAAAACGCGATTACCACACCTATTTAAATTAATTAAACAATTTAAAAACACATATTACCAGGTCTTTTAAAACTTACGACCAGCCACTATAACAAAGGAAGGGCATCAAAGAAAATATAATTTAAGTTATAATTTGTCTTTTTAAATCTCATGAGTTATAGCCACTCGTTAAGTATACATTTTTATGTTTTTAAACTAATTAAGAAAAAATTTGGTGTACCTAATAAAGTTGCTTAATCCCTATTATCATTCAAATACCATATTCAGCGCATAATGCCGCTCGTACTATTAGTGTGGTACTAATCCCAATCCCAATAATTAAATGGATGATCTCTTTGGTAATTTTGTATAAATTATGGAATCAGATTTTTTAGATTGCTTCACTTTTGATAAAAAAGAATTAGGTATCATAAATCGGGTTACTTTGTTAAAAGTTATGGATGTAGGTAAATAAAAAGAAATCCATACTAATAATATAAAAATGCGAAAATTTCTTTGACCACGATCTCGCATGATGTAAAGCGACGATGCGACGTAGATGGCAGCAGACTGTACCTAGAAGGCGGGAAAAACCCTCCCTTTTTCCCAGGAAAAATGCATTACGTATCATCACCACGCCGGGGGGTGCAGGGCGGTATGTGGGACTCCCCTGCCGAAGATGGGCGCGGCGGAGGTACCCACTATGAAGGGTTCCGTCCATTTGAGTTTATTGAATGAAAGGTAAAATGCGGTTTACGATTTATAACGTATTTAAAAAAAACCAATTATTAGATCTCGTTCAAACCAATTTTCAGTGGAAGTTTGCATGGTGATGTATGTACATCATATATTATTTTTACATTTATCATTCCCTTATTTTAGTTAAGTTACAGGGGGGAACACATTTCTCCACTTTGGAAGCGTCTCTCGCGCAAATTATTTAGTTTAGAAAAATGATTATATTAGAAACCTCAATATCATATTTGAAGACCTATCCATAGATACGCCACACGTATGGGTCTGATGAAAAAAAAAATGAGTTTCAGTTCTAAGTGCCTATGGGGTGCCCCAAAAATGTATTGTTTTTTTTCTATTTTTGTGTGAAAATCTTAATGCGGTTTACCGAATACATCTACTTACCAAGTTTCAACAGAATAGTTCTTATAGTTTCGGAAAAAAGTGGCTGTGCCATACGGACGGACATAACGAATCCATAAGGGTTCCTTTTTTGCCATTTGGCTATGGAACCCTAAAAACCTGTGGGTGTTCCTGCGGGACGCCATAATGTCGGGGCAGCGGGTACGCCGAAGCACTCATCCGCGGGATAAATCCCTGGCTTCACTGAACATCATGCCGTAACCCGGCCACAATGACTTCTTTTGTCGAGGGTTCTTTCCCAGACGCCATCTCCGCGCTAGGCCCGGCAATCTCTAAATATAATTATTTATGTGGTTGTTCAATAAATAACGTCTTATTACAATTGCAGCTCTCGCCCGCCGACAATGAGATCGCGTTATATTTCACGCTCTCTATGTGTCGGTGATTTGGTACAGGGGCGGATTGCAAGCACTTTTGGGGCTAGAACAGCTTTGTGAGATTAAGAAGTTTTTAGCAAAATTCGTGACTTCAATGTATTGTCGAAGGAGTTTAGTTTCTTTAATGTGTGTATTTCTAAAAGAGAACGTAAATTTATATTGAAGTAGAAATTAGTATTGACGTAGATTGAATTTAAAAAAACATACTTAAAGTATAATACTACATTCTTTAGTCTTTATTAACTTGAAAAAGCATTTTTTTTTCTTTACGTTTTTACAAGTACGAGGGGTGATCCAAAAGTAATGATAATCAGATATTTCTAGAGCACATAAAAATATGAAAAAAATTTTTTTTGCTGCCTCATATATCCACTAGTTCATCATAAAAAAATCATATAAATAGGACACGATTACCGGGAGGTACATTCATTTCAACTTGACCCTCCAAAAACGCCTCTACAGCAGTCATCACTTCGCTTTCGTCCTCAAATTTTTTGCCCCGGAGGTGTTCTTTGAGTCGAGGAAAGAGATAGAAGTCACTGGGAGCCAGGTCTGGCGAATAGAGTGGGTATTCGAGCAATTCTAATCCCGTTTCTTGAATGGCAGCCATTGCGACGGCGGCTTTGTGAGCCGGTGCGTTGTCTTGGTGAAACAACACTCCAGCTCGGAGTTTGCCTCGTCTTTTTTCGTTAATGGCTTCCCGCAATCTTTTTATTTGGTCTGCGTAATAAGGGCCCGTAATAGTGGCTCCCTTTTCTAGGTATTCCACCATAATAATTCCTTCAGCATCCCAAAAAACGGACGCCATAACCTTTCCTGCCGAACTTGACATTTGAATTGCTTCGGCGTCGCAGAAGAGGCTCGTTTCCAAGTCATCGATTGCTGTTTGGTTTCCGGATCAAAATGGTGGATCCAAGTCTCCTTCATGGTCACGAAACGAGACAAAAAAAGTTCCCGATCTGCCTGGAACTTTTCGAGATTCGCCCTCGAAATGTCGACTCGTTTTTTCTTTTGCTTGTCGGTTAACATTCTCGGTACCCAACGCGCAGAGACCTTTTTCATATGCAATTTGTTCACAAAGATTCTTTGAACACTACCATATGAGATCCCTGTGACCTCAGCCACATGCCTTATGGCCACTCTTTGATCTGCCAATACGATATCTTCGACTTTTTTGACGTTTTCTGCAGTGAGGGACGTGGATGGGCGGCCCTCGAGATGTTCATCTTCTGTGGCTGTTCTACCCAGCTTGAACTCCTTTGCCCAGCGCGAAACCGTGGAATATGGAGGTGCAGAGTCCCCCAATGTTTCCACTAGGTCGCTGTGTATGTCTTTGGTAGACATTTTTTTCAAACAGAGGTACTTGATGACAGCTCTGATTTCGTTATTCTACATTTTCATGTTTATTCTCCGACTGTTCGTATTCAAATGAATGTACCTCCCGGTAATCGTGTCCTATTTATATGATTTTTTTATGATGAACTAGTGGGTATATGAGGCAGCAAAAAAATATTTTTTCATATTTTTATGTGCTCTAGAAATATCTGATTATCATTACTTTTGGATCACCCCTCGTAACTGGGCAGAGCTCCATCACCTGTTTCAATATACATAATAATATAATCTCGGTTTATATGGTAAACATAGCACTAAGCCGAGAAATATTGAAAGAGATGAGGACGATAGTATTAAAAATCGATTTTTTTATGTTTGTAATCTAAAGCCACCCCTGTCCAGGGCGTGTCGATCGTGCGGCCGCGGGCTCGGGGCGGCGCGCCGTGCGCCAGCGCCGATAACGCGCCTAACTGCGCCCCGGGCGCTTGCTCTGTTTTGCACACTTCTAACTGCCCATGCCAGTTCGCCAGTCTAGTCGCCTTTCATTAATATGCGTGAGATCTTGAATCTTTTCTAAAAGAGGTACGTACGCTTTGTGGTAGAAGACAACGATGCTCATAAGCTTCAGCATCACAAACCATCTTCTCAAGCAAATCCATATCCATATCCATACATATAATAAGAATGAAAATTTCTCCCCATTCATAGTGATCCTTTACTAAAGTGAACTGTGAAAATACGCATATGAACAAAACGACGCGAAAAAGTCGCTTGCGCGATCTAATTCGTAAAACATTTTGTCAATTTTTCCTAGGGAAACGTAAAATAATATAATAAAATAAATAATAATCATTTATATCGGACACATCGCCCCTAATTTACATCAAAAATTCGAAATAAAAGTAATAGAATATAAAGTAAATTCAATTCAAAAAAAAATAGTGCCAAAAACGCTACAGACGCCATCTATCGATGTGGCTGTAAACTTGTGGTTGACCTTTAGTTTAATTTGGGCTAAATTTGTAAATAGTTTGTGTCACTTGTGTGGTTAAACAACACCACCGATTTGAATAAAATTTTCACTAATACGTTGCAGTTTTCTCTACTTGAACCTTAGTCTTGGTTTTAGTCAAATCGGTTCATAAATAAAAGAGTTATATCAATCTAAAGATTCGCATATAAAATGCTAATAAACAAGAAAGGTAGTCATAGGAACCGCGTAATCAAAAGACAAAACCTCATCGAGTTTGGGCTCATTTGATTCGTCTTGACGAGTACTTTGATACTATATAGTAACCAGGGTCCGATGACGGAGCTGGAAGGTGGCCATAGGAACTCCGTGATTAAAAGAAAAAACCCCACCGAGTTTGGGCTCATTTGATTCGTCTTGACGAGTACTTTGATGCTATATAGTAGCCAGGGTCTGTACATAGGTAGGTATCATTTTGCACCTTATTT
Source organism: Hemithea aestivaria (assembly GCA_947507615.1). NCBI lineage: Eukaryota > Metazoa > Arthropoda > Insecta > Lepidoptera > Geometridae > Hemithea > Hemithea aestivaria. The sequence continues at coordinate 13,830,586 of OX382325.1, read as the reverse complement.
TTAATTTCTAAACCATGTAAATTCATCAGGAAACAAATTAGAATTCATTTAAATTAGTAAATGTAACTTATTATATAAAATCGTTCGTACACTTTTGTTCTATCAACGCACAGCCCAAACGGCTGGACGGATTGAGTTGAAATTTGGACAGCGTATTCTTAAGAAGATTTCATCGTGCAATAAGAAGCGATTTTTTGAAATTCCCTCAGGAACAGGAATTATTCCCGAAAAACGAATGTATGCAAATCTGTAACCGCTGAACCGATTGAGCTGAAATTTTGTAAAACGATTGTTGGGATTGTGATTAGAAACATCGAATAGTTTTTTTTGTCAAAAATTGTTGTATTACTGGCTGTTATACACATTGTAATCAAAATTTGAATCATTCTTTTTATATATTCTTATTGATGTATGTTTTGTCACTTCAATAAAATGAGTCAAATACAACATTCGTTATCAGCACGAATTTATAAGAAAATACAAGGATAAACTGTTTTTCTGCATTAAAAGTGAAAAGAAAGTTTTTCTAAAGTATTACGTGCATCATATGTGTATTTTTTTGGACATTGACCAGCTGTTCGTGAGTTATAAAATTATGTCAAATAACAATTCCCTTTCTTGCATAAAACCTTTAGTTAATAGGGAAGGCTACTCTACATGGAAGTTTAAGATGCGGATGTGCCTTATTCATGAAGAATTGTGGGAAGCCGTCGTAGGTTACCAAGATAGTAATGTATCCACCGATAAAAGGTTAAGAAATGATCAGAAAGCTTTATCGAAGATTTGCCTTACTCTGGATGGACTGGCAATAACCCACGTAAGGTCATCAAAAACTGCAAAGGAGGCATGGGACGCTCTTTCGTCCGCATACGAAGACAAAGGTTTGGGTCGACGTATAAGCCTTGAACGTAAACTCTATAGATGCAGCCTTGAAGATTATAACTCAATTGAGATGTATATAAATGCCATCATGTCTACTATACAAGACTTGGCTGACATCGGAAAAACAATAGAAGATGCATCAATAGCTGCTATTCTTCTGGGAGGTCTGAGTCCACGATATGAGCCTTTAATATTAGCTCTGGAAAATTCGAATACACATATAACTTCGGACCTTGTAAAGACAAAATTATTGAATGAATTGAATAAAACTGAATATGATAATCCTGATACTGCTCTTCGTTCCCGGATGAATCAAAGTAAATCTTCTGCATCCAAGCCTAAGAAGCCTATTGTGTGTTATGACTGTAATGAGCCAGGTCATAAGCGTCCAGACTGTCCCCATAAGAAGGACAAGAATAAGAAATCTGTAAATCATAAGAATGCTCTCTGTGCACTGAATGTAAATGAGAAATTAGATAATGAGAAATGGTATATAGATTCTGGAGCGACAGCACACATGACATCGCGATCTGATTGGATGGAGAATGTGAAGGATTCCCCTATTGGAACTGTAACTATAGCAAATGGTGATATACTGGAAACCCAAGGTGTTGGTGAAGTTTCGATTACCAGTTGCAGTGATAATTTGACATCGGTCAAAAAGATTCTTGATGTAGTTCATGTGCCAAACTTGGACTCGAATCTTATATCAGTTAAGAAGGCAGTAGATAAAGGTTTTAGTTTAGTTTTTGATAAAACTGGTTGTAATTTTTATGATTCTGATGCTTTTACTTGTAATGGAGATGTAATTTTACATGGTTCTATTTGTGGTGGACTGTATTCATTAGATGTTACAGTCAATTCTAAACTCAATGAACGATTATCCGCTTTTGAAACGCACTCTGATGTATCTTGTTTCAAGCTTTGGCATAGACGATTAGGTCACTTATGCCGCATTGGAATGGACCAACTTAAGAAGGGTCACGCGGTGGGCGTTGATTATTCAGAAGTCGATAAGGAACCTTGTATCTCCTGTATTGAAGGTAAGCAGAATAGGAAAACTTTTAAGAAAGTTTCACATAAAAAATCAACTTCAGTTCTGGAACTTATTCATTCAGATGTTTGTGGTCCCTTGCCTGAATCTTCATTTCAAGGCAATAAATATATTTTATTTTTTATAGATGATTTTTCTCGTATGACTTTTGTCTACTTTATTTCTTCAAAAGCTGAAGTAAAGAATAAGTTTTGTATTTTCCAGTCCTCTGTGGAACGGGAAACGGGAGCCAAGATAAAGACACTGAAGAGTGACAACGGAAAAGAGTATGTTAATGCAGCTTTTTCGAAACATTTACAAAATGAAGGGATTAAACACCAAACTACTGTTCCCTATAGTCCTCAACAGAACGGTATTGCTGAACGGACGAATAAGTCCATTATGGAGAAGGTAAGGTCTATGCTGTCAGAAAGTTCTCTTTCTTCTGCCTATTGGCAGGATGCAGCAGATATGGCTGTATATCTTAAGAATAGATCTCCACATCGTGCTCTCGAAGGCAAGACGGCATACGAGAAGTGGTATAGTATGGTCCCAAATTTATCACATCTACGCGTCTTCGGATGTAGGGCTCTAATTCATGTCCCCGACTGTAATCGGAAGAAATTGGATATGAAAGCATCGGAACACATCTTTGTCGGATATTCAGAAGATCCGAGAAGCTATTTCTTTAGAGATGCTACGTGTCCTAGAAGACTTGTGAAGAGTAGAGATGTAACATTCTTTGAAGATCATTTTCATGATTTAAAAGGTAAAGGTAATACTTGTAAGACTGGTAATGATTTATTGGAACCAGTATACTCGTACATACCTCTTCTGTCTGAGAATTCATTAAATAGTTCAGAACAGAGAAATACTGTCACTGTGGAACAGTTAATAAAGCCTAATATTGCACCAGTATCAGAAAATTGTGTACCTGATAGTAGTGAGGAACAGTGGCATAATGCTGATACATCAATTTCTTCAGAAGAAATTAATTCTGATACTGAGGTTGTAGAACCAAGATATAATTTAAGACCAAGAAAACCTAATTCTTCTGCTAACTATGTATGTGTGCAGACTTCATCCTCTGAACTGGATGAACCTTTAAGCTATTCACAAGCTATTAATGCAGAAGATAGTGAAAAGTGGCGTCTCGCAATGTGCGATGAATACCAATCATTGCTTGAGAAGAAAACTTGGGTACTCGTTGATAGACCAGATAAAAAGGTTATTCCATGCAAATGGATATACAAGTTAAAGAAAAATGCGCAAGGTGATGTTGTTAAGTATAAAGCAAGACTTGTTGCAAAAGGATTTAATCAAGTATATGGTGTTGATTTCTCAGAAACTTTCTCCCCGGTTGTCCGGAGCTCCTCTTTACGCATGTTGTTTGCGTTGGCTGCAGAAACAGGAATGAAAATGCATCATTTGGATGTTGATACTGCGTTTTTAAACGGAGACTTAGAGGAAGAGGTCTACATGAGTCAACCAGAAGGTTTTGCTAAACCTGGTCAAGAAGATAAGGTATGCTTATTAAAACGTTCACTTTATGGCCTAAAACAGGCCCCAAGGACATGGTTTAAAAAGTTGACCGAAATATTGCAATGTATAGGATTTAAACAAACTCCTTCAGAAGCATGTATTTATACCAAGAAGGTTGGTAACGAGTTACTTATTCTGGCCTTTCATGTCGATGACATTGTCGTATTTTATAAAAAAGATTCTACACTTGACTCTGTCATATCTGACTTACAGAATCATTTTAGTATGAAAGTGATTGGGCCATTGAGTTATTATTTAGGTTTAAACATTGATTGGAAACCTAATGAGATAAAAATACATCAAGCTACTTATATCCGGAGCTTGTTAGAAAAATTTCAAATGGGTGATTGCAGATCTATGCATACACCTTTACAAAAGGAAAAATTAGTGCCATCTAAAGGTAATGAGGACTCTACTGTATATCCTTACCAGAAATTAATTGGCTGTTTAATGTTCCTTGCAGTCAATTCTCGACCCGACATAGCTTTTGCTGTTTCGTATTTGAGTCAGTTCAATACTAAATACGACAAAACTCACTGGATTGCGGCAAAGCGCGTGTTACAGTATTTAAAAGGAAGTATCGATGTGGGTATTACTTACAGGAAAGATAGAGGAAATTTAGTTGGCTATGCGGATGCAGATTGGGCTAATTGTCCCATAGATCGTCGTTCATACACTGGATTTTACTTCTCTTTGGCAGGTGGAGCAATCTCATGGGAGAGCAAGAAACAAACAACAATTGCTCTTTCCTCTACTGAAAGTGAATATATGAGTTTAGCGGGAGCGGCAAAGGATGCTGTATTTTTAAAGCGGCTAATGTTGGAAATAACAGGTGAGTCAACTGTTGTAACAATTTATAATGATTCGCAATCTGCTCAAAAATTAGCAATAAATCCAGTCCACCACAACAGATCAAAACATATAGACACTAGGTATCATTTTCTACGTGATTTAGTTGCTAAGAAAGTTATCAATGTTGTCTTTAAACAGACAGAGGAGATGTGGGCTGATGTATTCACTAAGCCGCTAGCACGCATTAAGCATCAGAATTGTATAAAAGGGATAGGTTTATGTTAATTGTCTCATTTTGATTACGGGGGTGTATGTTGTATTACTGGCTGTTATACACATTGTAATCAAAATTTGAATCATTCTTTTTATATATTCTTATTGATGTATGTTTTGTCACTTCAATAAAATGAGTCAAATACAACAAAAATTTACTTTTTTTACCCCTAAAGGGGGGTCGAAGTTTGTATGGAAAATTTAGAACTGCTGACTCTATTGAGCTGAAATTTGGTACAGAGGTAGATTGAGTTCTAAAAAATTGTATGGTATACTTTTTATCCCAATAATCAACCTCTAAGGCGGGATAAAGGTGGTCAAAGTTTGAATGGGAAATCGGTAACCGCTTCTTAGTTTAAGCTGAAATTTAAACCAGCGTGTTCTTTAAATAACGTAGGCGACCTATAAAAAGGAATTTTTGCAAAATTTCCCCGGAAACAGGAATTATTCTCGAAAAACGTTTGTATGCAAATCCGTAACCGCTGAACCGATTGAGCTGAAACTTTGTAAAACGATTGTCTGGAGTGTGTTTAGGAACATTGAATAGTTTTTATGCCAGAAATTTACTTTTAAGGGGGGGTAAAGGGGGGTCGAAGTTTGTAAGGAAAATTTAGAACCGCTGACCCTATTGAGCTGAAATTTGGTACATAGGTAGATTGAGTCCTAAAAAATTGTATGGTATACTTTTTATCCCAAAAATTAACCTCAAAGGCGGGATAAAGGTGGTCAAAGTTTGAATGGGAAATCGGTAACCGCTTCTTTGTTTAAGCTGATATTTAAACCAGCGTGTTTTTTAGGTAACTTAGACGACTTATAAGAAGGGATTTTTGCAAAATTCCCCCGGGAACGGGAATTATTCTCGAAAAACCTTTGTATGCAAATCTGTAACCGATTGAGCTGAAATTTTGTAAAACGATTTTTGGGATTGTGATTAGAAACATTGAATAGTTTTTTGTCAGAAATTAACATTTAAGGAGGGGTAAAGGGGGGTCAAAGTTTGTATGGGAAATTTAGAACCGCTGATCCTATTGAGCTAAAATTTGGTACAGAGGTAGATTGAATTCTAAAACATGATATGGGACACTTTTTATCCCAGAAATCAACCTTTAAGAGGGGGAAAGGGGGGTGCAAGTTTGTGTAAGAAATCGTTAACCGTTTCTTTGTTTTAGCTGGAATTTGGACAGCGTATTCTTTAGGTAACGTAAGCGACCGATAAAAAGTCATTTTGCATGCTAAAAGTAAAAGTTTGTATGCCAATCCGTAACCGCTGAACCGATTAAGCTTGAATTTGTAAAACCACTGTTTGAATCGTTTTTAGGAACATTGCATAGTTTTTATTTCCGAAATTTAATTTTAAGGGGGAGTAAAGGTGGGTCGAAATTTGTATGCGAAATTTAGAACCGCTGACCCTATTGAGCAGAAAATCGGTACAGAGGTAAAATAAGTCGAAAAAGAAAGAAATCAACCTTTGAAGGGGAGAAAGGGGGGGTGCAGGTTTGTGTAAGAAATCGTTAACGCTCCTTTAGTTTTATCTAAAATTTGGACAGTGTGTTCTATAGGTAACGTTAGCGAAATTCCCACGGGAACGGGAATAATTCCCAAAAAACGTTTGTATGCAAATCCGTTACCACAAAACCGATTGAGTTGAAATTTTGTAAAACGATTGGTGGGGATGTGTTGAAAAATGTTATTTGGTTTTATATGACAGAAATTTACTTTAAGGGGGTAAAGGGGGGTCCAAGTTTGTATGGAAAATTTTGAACCGCTGGCTCTATTGACCTAAAATTTAGTGCAGAGGTAGATGGAGTCCTAAAAAATGATATAGGATACTTTTTATCTCGGGGGGGTGCAAGTTTTTGTTAGAAATCGTTAACCGCTTCTTTGTTTTAGCTGAAATTTTGACAGCGTATTATTTAGGTACCGTAAGCAGCCGATAAGGAGGGATTATGTAAAATTCTTCCGAGAACGGGAATTATTTCCAAAATAACTTTTGCTTGGTAATCAGTTACCGCTGAACCGAAAATGAGCTGATTTTTTGATAAACAATAGTCTAAGTTCAGTTAATGAATAGTTTTTTATGTCAGAAATTAACTTTTAGGGAGAATCAGAATTAAAGAAGGGAGGAAGGATGGTAAGAGTTATAATGGGAATTCAGGAACCAAGGGATTGATTTGAGTCGAGGGAAGGATAGTGTGAGAAATTAGTAACCAATAATAATTTAGCTTAGATACATTACGGTAGAGATAAGTTCAAGAGTTATCGGGAAAGGAACGCAAAATACTTTTAATTCCTGCAAAGTGGCGTGAAAATTTGTGAAGGCAATCAAACAACCGCTGAACCGAGATAGTTTGACCTCTGGGAAAGGACAGGATTGGTACCTACTTTCTTACGGTAGCGAAACAAAACTGCGTAGAAATACCCAGTCCGATATTCTTCACTGCCCACAGCGGGAGCAAATGTTATAGCCATTGTTTAAACAGGCCTATACTTATTTTACGCTCACAAAGTCGCGGGGATTGAGTTACAATCATAGTCGAAAAGGCAGCACCAAATTTTCGCTTGAATAATAGACTGTCACGCGCAACGAAGTGCGCGCGGGTCAGCTAGTAATGAAATATATATCAAGCCCAAGAATGTAAGCACGTTACTGTATTAAAAATGTATTTCCTACGGTTTTTTAGTTTTCAGTTTTTCCATTAAGTAGGTACTCTTCAAGTGGACTAGTGGTTTTATAAAATTTACTTGCATAAGATATTTTAATTTGACGCTTACCTACTAAGCCCCAGTAATAACCTGACTCCTAGTTGTCTCAAAACTGTTAAGAAAATATTCTGAGAATTTTCACGAAAATAAAGGACTTCAGGCTTTGCTACATAAGAAAATAGCACATTTCTACTTTTTGACATCTTTAATACGTGTATCATCATAATATTCAGCAACCTCTGGAGTAATCCTTAAGCTGTGACATCACAAAATCAAAGGTTCGAAGAACTTTAAAGGCGACGCCCTGAGGAATGCACTTTTACCAATCGGTAGGTGTGAAGAGTGATCCAACAGTTTATCACCACGATTGGTATCAGCCTCGGTTCGTTAGAGGTGCGCCTGGTTTAATAAACACCGATATAATTAAATGTTGTAGTTGACTTGTTTATCGGAGCCCGAGAGAGGCGCTAGAGCTCCGCCCCCGGTGCGCCTCGCTTGTTATAACTGTAAGGCATTAACAAGTTACATGCACTCACTAAAGTGTTATATGTTTTGTGAAGGATGTTGATATTATATTAAGATAGAGGTGCTAGTTTTCACTCCTTTGATACTTGGAATTGATGATTGGTAAGGTTTAATCTTGGATTATAACAAGTTTATTAATTACAAGTAGGTATCTAATAAATGGAGGATTACCTAGCATTACTATAAGAGCAAGAAGTGCCTCAAGATGACGAGAATGCGTAGTTAAACGAACTTTAGATATTATGTTTAATGTATGTACATTATTTACCTACATATTATCTCTTAGTAAATTTAAATAGATTAGTGGAGAGTTTAACAAAATTGTATTAGTATTGTATGAGCATTATTCCGATTATTTTATGCTATTTCTTTTTTACTGATGTCCTTAATGTAATTTTTCTATATTGCCATGTGTTAAAATAATCTCAACAAAAAATTTAATAGGTGCTACGTGATTATACATATATCCTTATCGTATATGTAATACTATTTATTTCGTTACACAAAAAACGATCATTATGATTACCATGTTAAAATAGCAAGTCAATATACATCAGGATAAAAAATTTGCGCGATTGGAAATAACTCCTCAACGCCATTAGACTGTGACCACGGAACGCAAACAAAAATGTGAATTCTTTGAATCCGCGAACGAGTTTAAAGGCATTTATGTTCCAAATCTGAAGCATATTGCTAACAAATCACAGGCGAATGGCTCGTTTAGCCGCCATTTGCCCCCGGGGGGTGTAGGGGTGGTAATTGTGTTTACAATACACCCCCAGTTTGCCCCCGCCGCCTCCGCCTTCCGCTCATTTCTCATCCTCAACATTCAGCATCAACCGCTTAGCTATTTCACTTTTACTTTGGAAAATCTTAACACTGGGAAATTCCTGGTTGTGTTATAAATTACATGAATAGCTGTCTTTTGAAATTTCCCGGTCACACTAAAAAAATCATAAGAAGTAATGAAAAAATCATCTAAAGTTATATCATATTATCTATAGTTATAAGTGAATTTGTATTTTGAATGTTTCTTATTTATTTAGGCAACTAGTGACCCATCTTCATAGAAATCGTAACTACTACTATAGAAATAGTAGTATCTAAACTAAATTAGTGTTGATCTCAAAAAAAAACTTTTCCTACCAACTGGAGTGATCTGAGCCAAAATATAGTGTAGTAAGTAGTATCGTGGTAACTAACCCAATATACTCGTAGGTACATATTATCTACCTATACCTATTATTACCTATTATTTTTGTGATAATTTTTACATTTTACGAAAAATTATATTATGGACTAAAACTTCATAATCAAGATTTTATCCGCTGTTTTTAATGATGACTTAGAAACTTGAACACAAAACTTTTCATCAAGTAAATCCACGGGCCGTAGTTACTCACAATTTAACAAAGCATTATGAATTATGTTTTTCTTCATGAAAAATTACCAACACTTACAAAGGGGTAGGCAGTTACTGTAGGCAGGTTATCGCGGCACTCACGAGACCAGCGATCGTTCTCATGAAAATCTCATAAAAAATAATAAACAATTTACTTTCTGTGACACGCGCGTTCCCTCATTACCTTTTGCTACGAAATTTTTACTTGAACGAGTTTATAAGTGTTTAAGATTTCTTGACAAAATAGGGAAAATTCAAATGTGAGGCTTAAAATATCTAAAGATTTGAGAAGTAATTTTACATTGATAGTGATGAAATGATATTTTCTTATGTTCTGTATCTAATTTATCCCGTTTCTGGCAAAAGCTTCGATCCATCTCTTTATTCTTCTCGGTTTAGTGCTAAAGTTGTCTAGCTATTGAAGAAGTAAGACAGTTCGTCTAGCCATCTCAATTTGGGCCTGCTGTAATGCTAATATTTACGAATATTAAAAACAAGAAAATCTTTGGATTGGAAGTTCTGTTAACCTAATAACTTTCAACGTTATGTTCCTACGAGTACTTTTATAAAGAGGGAGAGGGATTTATCCCGTATTCTAAGTTTAATCCGCTACTATCTACGGCCGCATTGTAGCTTAACAAGACGCGAGATCGTGGTCAAGGGCTAACCTAGAATGTATAGTAAAAATTAAAAATAATAATTAAATAGTTTAACAGAAAAAGCTAAACTTTAAATTAAATTCTTATTTAGAGTTAATAAATTATACGGTGGTCAGTCAACCTTATATCTGCGGTGTACGTTCTAAGATTACAACTTACCCTCGCTGCAGCTGACCAGCAGGTGGGTTTGATTGAAAACTCAACGGCAAACAGTAGAATAAAACAACTTTTGGACTTAGCTTGCTGATAAAATGACGCATCTTTAGTAAGCCCACTCACTTGCAAGTGTAGATTAAATAAGATAACACTTTATTGATACAACTTGCAAGAACTTAGAACTTAATACAATTTGTAATATTTGTGTGAACTTAGAACTACATACAATTTGTAATACTCGTATATACAGTGTAACAATTGGCGGTCTTATCGCTATTACCGATCATATGTAATATAATAAATTATGTATTTTGCTCTTATTCGTACACTACCTACACAAAAAATTTACAGCCACAGTAGAGTTTTTAAAACTAGATAAAGTTTATTACCATACTATAATAAGTATCTAAAAACGTATTTTTTTTGGTTTCAAAGAAGAAAATTCTTATCTTACAGTTGAATAGATGTATAAATTAAAGATTAAATTACATCATAGACCGACAAAGATGATATCGCAGTGAATTTTTAATGCTGAGATTCTGGTTCAATAAATCAAGGAGAAGAACTATTGAATAGATCAATCATTTTATTATAGTTTAAATGATCAGGCGTGAGTTTATATGAGTGAGAGTAATTCTATTAACAAGTGATCTCACTATAAGTTCGTCATTTTTGTGTTAACGAAACTATTTCTAGTATTTATTGTATACCTTGCGGCAAACCATTATTGGCTTATTAAATTAGATTAAACTAATGCATTTTATATTTAAAAAGTCGTTGAAGTGCCGATAAATACATTATTAATTATGGTAATAATTAATGTCATGTTTTTAATGAAAATGAAAAACTTATAATAATCTGCTAATTGACTCACTTAAATGATGGTTTTTAATTATTTTCCACTCATAGATACATACGTTACAGGGGAGTTTACGTCGTGCAATTTGCTAAATACGATAGTTACTCGTATATAACTAAATAACCCTTATTCTTATTTAATTCAGTGACTGACAATCAAGAAAAGATTTTCGTTTGGAGAGTTTCGTTTAGTTAGGCGTTTCGCAAAGTAAGTAACTATTGCAGTAACTGGAACTGCCAACTTTCTGGCCACTAGCTGTTCGCAACTTAATATAATTACAACTAGCTGTTTTATAAATCTATTACCGCTGCCGAATTTAACTGGTGCAGCTTGCTTATCGAAAGCCTGTTCTATTTTGCTATTGAAGTAGGATATAATATATGAAACAGCTAATTGCCAGAAAATTGTCTGTGCTAGTAAACTCAACGGCTGCTTTGCTAGCAAAGTGCTAAATCCGCAATATGCACACACTACGTGAGCCTAACAACCTCAGAAATCTTCAAAAGGCGATAGTTATACCTAATTGAATGTTGTTGACTGTAGACAATCCCATAAGAGGCATTCATTCCACAACGACAACCAATTCATTAGATGTCCGACTGGTTACTACCACACCGCACCGTTGAAAAGCGACAAGTGCATAATTCTCGGAATACCTAACAAATGTTTAAGTTTTTTCCCTTGTCCCTTCGACATGGCCCAATTAAGGAGGGGACACACGACCCGATACTCGATTCTTTCTCTTATAATTTATTCGCCAAGGATTCGATTTTGTTTTGTTTTTCTCCGATCGAAATCTGGCTCGTAAACACCTTGTTTAGTCGTTTCTGAACCTTTGATAAGAAATCCAAGGGTTATACGCGATATGGCGATAATAACTTACTCTTAAGTATCATATCTGGCTGGAAATAATTGCGTATTTAATACAGTTATTAATATTGAACCCAAAGTTACACGTAGGATGTTTAACATTACATTGCTCAATTTTAACAAGAAAGTAAGCCAAGGGTACTTAATAAAATGCTTTTATTAAAAGTTTGAAAATAAATTAAAATATTTTAAATCTAGTGAAGCATTGTACTTAAACTTTTTTTTTAACTGATCATTCCAGTATTTTATAGCTGGTAAAAATTGGATATGTCTTGTGTTTTTGTTCCAATAAAATCAAATAGCAAATCCTTTAATCACCTTTCCTCGCCTAATCTTTTTCTTATAGGTCCCTCATAGTTCTTGAAATCTAAAAAACATTATATCTAAAGGCCGATTATTTTTATTTCTCACACCCCAACAGCGTAACTATATTCGTGCAGAGTCCGTGCCCGTTTCTGAGAACGCTTTAATTGCATACACTCCTGCGCAGATCGAACGTTTAAAATCGATTTTTTTATTCCATTTATTTCATGTGAGCCCCGAGTTCGCATCTTGTTCTTATTTTGCGTTAGTGGACGTTGTTTATGCAAACTTTACACGCATCTACTGAAACTTCTCAATTAATTAAAGATAGGAGATGGAGAAATATGGATATGAAAAAAAAAATATGCTTTTGTATTTTTAATATGTAGATAACGGAAGCAGATTTTTTCATTTTCATATCATCGAAAAACTCATCTTCCAGAAATGTATTTGTGTGTTTTGTGTGTATTTGAGTGTGGTCATGTAGCTACTCGTAAATACAGGACATATGAGTACATAAATATGTAATTGTGCATATAATATGTTGTGTATAGTGTATACCTCTAATATGCACTACACACACTCAAAATAATATTTAATATATTAATATTGCTTTGCTTTCTTAACTTTGCCTGCACTTAATTACGTTATACATTTTCTACCTATTTATCTGAGCAAAACTGATGCGGTAGATATCACTGTCTGTATTCGACTCTCTAAAATAAGTATCAGTAGATTCCATAAGGCACAATGCAGCTTTAAAATAATTTTAATTGGATACATAAAGAATAGCAGGCCATTAGTCTCAGTTTTGTATTCCAACGAACGAAATTGTCGCATTCTCGATGCAGACCCCGACATAGCTACCTCTACTCTCTACTGAGAAAATGTTTTCACACCTTAACTAAACAAAGAAATTCTACAATTCTCTACTTTACTAACTACACTTTAAAGCTTATTTCCGCGTCACCTTTTCAATTTAATCGATGTCGATATAAAATCAGTCAATTTAGAAATTTCTAGTGCAACATATTGGGTTTAAATTTGTCTACTTAAGGAGTTTGTTCAGTCAAGATTGAAAATATCTAATGGTAAAAATTTTATGTGAAATTGAACTTTGTCTTTGATGTCATAAGGCTTAAAATTTAGTGGAGTTTGATGGGGTGTTGGTGATATTCGTGAGCGTAATGAGGTGAAACAATTCGAAATAAGTAGATACATAGATGCTGTATAGACCATGGATTAGACTTAAATGTTCTACTGATAAATGGTACTATGAAAGTTTCTGAGTACCACATTTGAATAGGTATATTTTTGAAGATAATCATAAATATCATGAGCCTTTAGAACTAAGTTTACTGAATTGAAATAAGCATACAGAAAGGTCTTTATATTTCGTCTCTATTATAATTCTTAGACTTTAGAATAAGACGTAGAAGACGTTTTAGCAAATTGAACCGCTAGTCCCATGTAGTTTTAATAAATATAGCCTATCCAACACATAATATTGCCTACAGTGGTTTTAACTTTCTACATTGACTATTCATCCATCATTAGCAACCTGGAAGAGTGACAGAGAGAACAATATATTATAAAGCTATAATAAAAAGAGACAGGTGAATCCAACCGTTCATTTGCAGCAAGGTGCAAGAATCATCAGGTGTATTTGTTTAAACAAGGTGCTCGACTTTCAAGGTCTGAGGTAAAATAAAACTTTTCTATGCAAATGCGAAAGTGCTACATACATATATTTGCGGCATACCTACCTAAGTGTGCTACTACCTATTTGTACAGATAAAATACCTTACCCACAAAGGGCGAATTCACCGCGAATTGATTCGCAGGAATTTACTCTTGTTTAAAATAGGTACAATGCGTCCCCGTACATTGCGTCCACAACTCGTATTGCGCGATTTCGAATCGCGCGAGAGCTATTCGTTTTAAACAGAAAGTAACAATTGGTTCATAAGAGACAATTTTTCAAAATACAAATTTTTGTGTTTATTATCTCGAAAATTAGTGACTTAAACACTTTTTTAATACTTAAAAATGAGTTCAAATTATTCAGTCTACAATCCATATAATTTAGTCCACCTGTAGGTAGTCAGGGAGTCAGGTGCAGTCGACTCGTGCGCACCCGTTGACAACCAATCTGGGCACGCGGGCTCGTATCATGTTGCATAATATTATCCTCGTAAGGTGGATGGGGTTCAATTACCAAGGTATTGTTAACCCTAGGTATTTATTTGGTACAAAGTTTTAGAGAAAATACTGCTTTTTTAAGCAACCTAACCTAAGTAGCCGGTAAGCGAAAAGTCGGTCGTAGAAAGAAGTCGTGGTTGCGCAACATCAGGGAATGGACTGGGACAGCGAGTGCCGCCGAACTGATCCGCCTCGCCAAGGATAAGGAAAACTATGCTGAGCTGACTGCCAACCTTCACTGGGAGAGGCACTGAAAGAAGAACCTAACCTAATCTACATTCTCATAGTTGATGCCACGATGCTAGTTGAGCTGTGTTGTTTTTTAACCCCCGACGCAAAAACGACGGGGTGTTATAAGTTTGACGTGTCTGTCTGTCTGTCTGTCTGTCTGTCTGTCTGTCTGTGTGTGTGTGTGTGTGTGTGTGTGTGTGTGTGTGTGTGTGTGTATGTGTCTGTCTGTGGCATCGTAGCGCCCAAACGGATGAAGGGATTTTGATTTAGTTTTTTTTGTTTGAAAGTAGAGTTAGTCGAGAGTGTTCTTAGCCATGTTTGGTGAAAATCGGTCCAAGATGGCCGCCGCTACAAAATGGCGGATTACTTTTTTCTTCCACGACCCCCTCAATATGGGTATCAAATGAAAGGGCTTAACGAGTAGATTACAGCCCACTATATAAAATTTAAAATCCAAGATGGCCGCCATCAAAAAATGGTGAATTACGTATTGCGTTGGGGGTTTTTTAAATTTTTAATTTAATTCACTTGTTTATGGCAAGCTTTTCCTAGGAGTAGGTACTCTAGGTACCATAGGCCGTACAACTGCCAAGTGCTAGTGCCAACTGCTAGTGTCATTGTAACTTTGAAGTGCATTTGAAACCAATAATTTCATTATAGGTAAGCACCACACAATTTATACATATAAAAAGAAAATCATGTATTTTCTCCACGAAACGCTGTCTCCAAATTGTTAAATGGGTTACCTTTTCCATCAGCTCAAGTAAGACATTAGCTGTCACGTCTCTAAGCTAGGGTTCTCGCAAAATCTCATATTTTATCATTTTTCTAAATTGGTATTCCAGATCCTGAAAACCAGAATAGGGATGTTGACTAATTTTTGGAATTGCTTTTATATGATAGATAGACTCATTTCATACACGAATATCATATTTTTATGCAAAAATCTATGAAATTTCAATTTAAAAATACGTAAATAAAAATGATTTTTTGAATTCTGGCTAAAACGTTCCGAACTGTCATCTGACAACGCGTGACGTCACACCACTGGCTGGACTTACGCTTCCTATGAAATGTTCCTGATTTCGACACATTTTAATTATTCATAACTTAAAAACCACTGAACCGATTTTGATGCAACTTATACTGTGCCCTTAGTTGGTCCATACTTAAACCAAAAATAAAGTCAATAACTAAAATGTCTCTCTGAAAATATAAGATCCATTTTGGTTATTGACTTTTATTTGCTTAAATTCGGAAGCGTAAGTCAGCGGTGCGGTGCGGTGCGGTGCGTGCCAGTGGTGTGACGTCACGCGCTCTGATTGGCGTTCGCATTCGCGTAACAATAAGCATATATTATTGAAATTAAAATTGATTTTATTCAATTTTGGCTTGTAAATAGATCCTTAAAATGTGATTATAGGTTTTTAAATACTGTCTTTTATGTGAAAAACATAAGTTTATATGAATTCGTAACATGTGTCAACATCCCTATTGCCTGACATTGCTTACTTGCCTAGGTAATTTTAGGCTAGGGAATTATTTCCTGACTTGTTTTGGTACTAAGTAGAGTTCGAAGTTAAACATTTTGTTTTAGGGTTTGAAGGTACTAGAAAAAGTACAAATCGACCTGAAACTGCAACATATAGGTTGGTCACACAACCTATAAATTGTGATTTGACTCTGACAGTCTAATTACGGTAACTTGTTCTGTCCGAGTATAAACCCCAATTATAATTATTATACTTTTTCTAGTATATTCCTTCAAGCAAGAATACGTGAACTAAACAGCATTAAAACCTTTATAACCAGAGAGGGGCTCTGCTAGTCCTTTATCAGTAGTTATTGAAACATTTACCGTGTCACCTAGTTTTTTAGTATTTAAAATTTTATGTATGTTAGTCTGTGAGTTGTGAGGTATATTTGATATGGGCCTCTGGTACACTGCGTCTGTGGCAGTGTACTATTGCCTGAAATAAATAAATTATTATTATTATGTCGCTCTTTAACACGGGCTAAGCCCGGGCCTTTTTATAGGCGTACACGGAGACAAGAAGTCCAACGCGCAGAGGCCCTTTTGAGCTTTTAATATAAATGTAATGGGTGACATTTATTGGAGTCTGTCTGTGAGTCCATCCATAGAAAATGGGCTCAAAGACAGTCTCCGCCAAGTGACAGGACTATAGCTGATTAATGGAAACTAATTATTATTATTATTATTTACTTGTGAAAGTAATTTCAAAAATACAACGAATATTTGAGGTTTACTAACAAAATACCCTTAAGTTTTCCTAAAAGATTTTAACCACATGTATTATAAGTCACCTGTGGCAAAGCTGTGAGTTTACGGCGTCGTTTATTGGGCCGATTGTGGCTCCACTTCCGACCGCTAGTGTTGGCCGAGCTTCGGTATATTTATGTGCGACATCACGGCTTACATAGGATTTAATTTTTTATGTGATTTTTGTTAAATGTATTATGTATAATATATGTATTAAATTGAAAATGATGTTGTAATTATTCCGATATCCCACAACCTTCGTGAAAAATATATAGTTTTCCTGGAAGTTCATGGTTGAAAATATATTCATGATTTTTTCAGTGTATGAAAGCCAGTAGTTTAGATTTTAGAGGAGGACTCTTCTGTTTAAGGCGAAACTATAAGGCTCCCTGGTCAAAAATAATCTATGTGTATGAACTCTGAGTACCTACCTATATATTTATTTTAAATACATAAAAATAGATTGTTCGATAGATAATTAAGATTTATCAAAATCATCATTGTCAACAAAAACCTTGGTTCTTCCACTACAGCTGGTCAAAGGCTGGGCTTATCCTGCCTCCTAGGTATAGTCTGCTGCCATCTAAGGCCGCATCGTCGCTTAACATCACGCGAGATCGCGGAAGGCTTACCTATAATTAATAAAAAAGGCCTCTATTCGAGAAACACTTATAAACTCGTTTGCATTTCTAATCTCTAACAACTCTATCACTACAGACATACGATTTTGAAAACTAACGCGAGCGTTATCCATATTAACTATGTAAATATATCGACTAAACTTACGGATATAAAAAATGATGAAGAAAATAACTCTTTTGGTTATTTTCTAAATTACTTTTAGTTTTATAAAGTACAGTAGAATCCGTTTATTATGACTCCGCCTATATTGACCAACCGGTTATTATGACGTAATTACACTACGAAGTTTGGTTTTCATATAAAATTCTTTTTAAAAAAGTTGGATATAATGACTTCCCTTACAGTGACATGTCGCTTATTATGACCCATTTTTAATAAATTATGTCCGGTTATAATGACCGACATGAATCTTTACACCTTCGGTAATGTTCGTTGATTCCCGACGACGTTCGGCACGTGGCTCGTTTTTGTTTTGAATCTCAGTGATTAATTGACGCTTGAAGGTCACACATTGTTTTTCGTTTGTTACTGTGATAAAGGTGCAATAATATGCAGATTAGAAAATGGAGAATCTAACTCGTGTCTCGCAAAGGAATTTGGCGTGGGTCATTCGACAATCCCAATGATTTTTAAAAACAAGAACCGCGAAAAACAAGAATTTTGATTTTGATTTAATATGTATGTATACATATGTAATTACTATGTTTCTGTATTAAAATACTTAAGTACATACATTTTTACATAAAAAGGTTTTTTATTTCACAAAATGCTTAGTATGACGTCCGCTTATTATGACGTGTTTGTCAATTCCTTTTGATGTCATTATAAACGGACTCTACTGTACCAACATTTTTAATCTCTAGAAATCAATAAAACACTTAAAACATTTAAGTGATCCCATCACTATTTCCGAGCTCGCTAACGGAAGTTTGGCCACGCACCTTTTAGTGGCTACAATAGGCTCTTGACCCGGTTTTAGGTCATTGTTTCGCGGGTTAAAACCCATTGGAAAAAATCAATATTCTACCTTCTAGTTTGCTAGTGGAAATGCTTCTGCGAATGTTTGTATTGAAAACGGTGGTAGGCTTCGAACTTTTAGAACAAAATATTATGTATGCTATACAGCCATCTAAAAGCATACCTCTCAATAACCACGAAGAAGATTTTCAAATGTATTCGTAAAAAATATTTAGATGTCAAAATTCATTAAGAATGTGTCCCTATTACCTCTATATGTTAGGTATACCAAATTTCAGCTTCATTTGAAAACAGATTAAAAATATAATTTGTTTTGCAATGAAAAGGTACACCTACACTTTTATTCTGCACACATTCATTAATCTCCTTTTGTAATCATTGTTCAACGTGACAGATTCTTACAACTGATTTATCAGGATTTATCCCAGGTGTGAGGCCTTGAACGCCTTTCAGCCAATGAAAGTATCTTAGTCAAATCTAAGAGAAATCAACTTATTTGGCAATCAAACGCCGATATAACGAAACAATCAGCGCGGTTGCATAGTATCTTTGATTATGACATTTTTTATTCATTAATATAGGTTAGTCTTTGACTACGATCTCGCTTGATCGTAAATGACGATGCTGCCGTAGGCAAGACATAAAAAAAACAAAATACAAAAAATTCGTGCAAAATTTTTGCCACCCATGCAAAACCGTGGTTCACCGTACATACATGAATATAGATCGCAAGTACCTACTTTGTCCCATTCTCCCGTAAGGCACGTTTAGTGAAATGTGCCCGCATAAATCTAATGTAATTCTGACAACATTGGAAACAACGCCAGTGGCTTACGGAATGGGTAATTAGAGAGAAATGGGACGCGTGGCACACACACACGCACACAAGGTGCCTGGCTTGCTATACATGTATCTCTAGTTTGTTAGAGATACAGCCGCCAATTTCAGAGAGGTGTACAGTTCAAAAAAGTCTCTTCTGGTTACCATATAATATGTACACGTACATTATTAGGCATATCGCGTCTGGGTCTTCCAAAGATCGTTACCATTTCATCGACTCGTCGACATTTTTTGATCGAAATTAATCTGCAAGTCTGCATACGTTATTGTCTCTAATATTTACAAAAAAGCCAGTGGCTTACTATTTGCGTAATTAGAGAGAAATGGGACGCGTGGCACACACACACACGCACACAAGGTGCCTGGCTTGTTATACTGTATAATCTCTAGTTTGTTAGAGATACAGCCGCCAATTTCAGAGAGAGAGTTTAGAGAACGACATATATCTGGGCATTGGCTTTTTTCTTCAGATCAGGACTTTCTGCGACCGCTAGAATTCTTGAGAAGCTTACAATTTCACTTACTTTATAGATTTAAAAAATAGAAAGATGTGCTACTGACGTTTCTGAGATGGGGCTCTTCAATTAGGCCCAGGGCACAATTTTACTTCAACGCGAGTCGGCGTAGCGACCGACACTTTCCGATTCGACCGATCGATAAGTTTGGCATATCAACGATAACGCTATCCCGCAATCTTCCCATATTCTTTTAATCTAAGACTAACTTCTACTTTTTTACTCCAATTTATGTTTATTTAACGGTTATTTATGTAAGTATTAAAATGTATTAGTACAAAAATCAGTCGCCAACTCTCCGACTACAACACGCATGGGTACATTTATTAGGAGACAGCTGAAGTTACGTTTGACTCACATAATGTTTTCTGCTCGAACATGTTTGACAAAGCGCCTAATTAACATTTTGATATTGGAATATTTAAATCTACTACTTTGTAACAATTACATCAAAATCGATTAAGCCATTTCGGAGGAGTTCGATAACAAACAATGTAGCACGTTTTTTTTTAAATTTGAGATGAACTTTACAAATATGTACATACATACACGTGTTTGATCGGAAATTGAAAATATAAAGTAATGGTTACTCAAAGAAAATTTGACACATCGGCAAATCAATAATTTCGCATCGACACAAAATTATGTATTTTGACTCATCCCCCCCTTATCCCTTATGTATTTTCCCTCATCTCATTTTGATTTTGTTTTTTTGTTCTTACAAGACCCCTATTTTGAATCATTGTTATGAATATGTAGAGACCTATGTAGAGTTTGCTTTACTATATCATTTTTTTTAGGTTTCTTACTACTCCAAACATATAACCAAAATTTATAAAACTTCCAAAGTTTTTGCAACGGATAAAGAAAGTCATTACGCAAATTGCACCAAAAAATGTCCCAGAAAGCTATCATCAAAATACGTCATTTCTTACTTCCCCACCTGCCTGTTACAAAGTTCGTTACAGAAACGCAATTAGCATACTTAGCCCTCACAAAAAGATTATTATGCCCCAAACTGGACTTAATATTCAATACGTTTACACCAAATAATAATTACAGTATTTCGTCTGCCGAATGCATTAAAGGGTCGCTTTCGTAGACGTATATTATAATATTTATGTGGAGGCGCAGGTGTACCGCCAACGGTATTATGTTACAGAAGTAATGTGGAGCGTCATCAATGTCTCAAAGTCACTAGTTGGTCTCTGAGCGCTTATACCACAGCTCTGACGTAATGCACTTTTGACAAAATGCTCCTTTGACTAATTGAGCTTTTGACGAAATGGGCTATTGACGATTTTCGCGTCGCATCTGGTGTCCAATAAAAAAAAATCTAATAAGTCCGACAAAACTTGTACTCATATTTTTTGGTATAATACATAAATGGCTGAGTTAACAACGCTTACTAATTTTTGGGTGTGAACGTCACAACTTTCTTTGAAATTTAACTGTGACGTCATGGCATATTACTAAGTGACTTTAATGCATTATGTTATCGTTTTAAAATATGTGTCCAATATTAATTAATTAATCTTGGTAGGTACAAGATAAACAATTTTTTTGACACTTCCCTATTGCGTTAGTGACGAAAAGCGCCCGAACGCTCATCTCTCTAAAATAACACTATTCTTGTCGCTTCTAACTAGATTATTTATTTATCTCTGCGTTATAGGAACATGTTATTTCGTATAAAATTCAATTTACAATTTTATTAGAACCTCATTTTAAACACAAATTATGTTAAAGTTGTGTTTTACCGCTACTTACTGATTTGTTTGTTATGATAAAATCTCATGAGATAAGAGATCTAAAACAATATATTTGTGAGTTTCCTGTTTTTGGTTACTGCTAATTTGTATATATACCCACGTTTCTACGTATTTTTATTAAAAAAAATCGGATTCTTTTTCAGTTTGAAAGATATTCAAGTTTAATTTTTTTTTGAGTGTGGACCGATTTAACTAAAATTTGGTATAGAGATAGCTTAGAACCTGGAATAACACGTAGGCTACAGTACAGCGTGTAAAACCACTGGGCGCAGCTAGTTATAATCTAAGTATAGCAATTGGCAGTTTCAACGCTAATAGCGATCTCTTCCAAACAATCATGTATATGTAGGTACAATGAACATATCCCGCATCCCTTGCAACATTTATGCCTTAAAATTAAAAGCCTACGTTTTGATAGCCTTAGACCGAGCAAGGGGTACATTGAAAATCAGCGCTGGGGGAACATCTAAACTGTTAGATATTCTCTCAACACACGCTGAATGCACCCCTATTATTGCCTAAATTATGTATTTTTTAATTAATTTATACTTTTTTCTTTGTAAATAAACGGCATAAACTCACTTGTATTTACTTCGGCTGCGTGCCGACCGTTATACTTACACGTTACTACTTGCTTGCTACTTACTTGTTATACTTTTTTGTATGTACTCGGCGAATATTTTTTAAATTTGGCAATAAATGGTTTTTATTTATTTGAAAAGTTCATGACTTTAAAACAATTAAAAACCTAAACCTACGTTTTGATAATTTCTCAGGTCCAATTAGGTACATAATAATATATTATTATATCGTCCATGTCACTACACTTTATGATCATTAGCTGCATTAGTTAATTACAAATCTTAAGACATTTAACACACCGAACTCCGGGAACTCGGCTCAAATATTCACGTTTTTATGTAAATTGAGGTTAAAACTAAGAGATTACAGTTATATCCGGTGTTTTATTTGTGAAGCTGTGATACTTTAACCCGTTTCTTAATCGCACTTTAAAAATAAAAGCTAATCACATCACATTTCATTAGGTTTGAACTCGTGTGCTTAACATGAATGTTAAGTGAGCGTGTCTCGTGACACTAAACACAAATAATTGTAAGAAAAATGTTTATTGTTTTATTATTGAAATACTTCTGGTAGGCTTCGGCCGTAGTTAGTTACCACTGGCAGGGATTTATCCCGCCTTCTAGGTTTAATGTCGCTTAACATGATCACGGATGAAAGGCTAACCTATAATATATTAAAAAATACTATGTTACTATGACTGTGTTTCCATAGTATAATTTATTAATTAAGGTATTTTCAAGCCAATGTCCAATCTTATTGTTACATACGATAGGGACCACAAAATCCATCACTTCCCAGTAATCTACGAATTGTCCTATAACCAAAATTTTAAAATATAAAAATCTGTGCGTACCTACTAACCATAAATTTAGCATATATATAATATACAAATAGATGAACTGAAATAGATGATAATGATCCCTAATTCGTTGGATATTCCACAAAACGCGTGACCAATTGTGATTTGTTATAGTGTATTTGTTTATACCATTTTTTTATATATCCATAAGAAATAATTTTTGACTTGCTCCGCTTAGTTTTGCTGTACGTAACTCATTGTAAACTGAAAAGGATTCTACTAAGTTTATACAATACAATATCATTGTATTGTATAAACTTGGTAGGTACTAATGTAATTTGGTCTGTCGTGACGCATCAGTCTCACATCATCATCTTCCTGCCCTTCTTCTTATTCCACACTAGGTAGAGTCGGCACAACGCGTTTTCTCCTCCATCCTCTATCATTCGTCATATCTTCATTCACTCCCCTAGCAGGCATATTCTCTTTCACACAGTTCATCCAAACCATTTTAGAATTAAATTAAATAAAAAATACATAATAATAATAATAATAATTAAAATAATTGGGGTTTATACTCCAGCAGAACAGGTTTCCCTAATTACACTATCAGAGTCAAATCACAATTTATAGGTTGTGTGGCTAACCTATATGTTGCAGTTTCAGGTCGCCGAGATTACTACAGGGTCTGCAACATGACTGCCTCCTACATATCTTATAGGAAACAGCCGGGACCCACAGTTTTACGTGCCTTCCGAAACACGGTAGCGTCCAGGCGAAAATCTTCGCCACACTGAGATTTGAACCCAGGACCTCCGGCTTACAAGTCGGACGTATGACCACTGGGCCACGGACGCTACAGTCGGACGTATGACCACTGGGCCACGGACGCTACAATAACACACACACACACACACACACACATAAATATCGTTAATAGTTTATTTCATACTAGTTTACTTACATAGGTACTTATTATGTTGAACAAATAATAAAATAAATCCCAAACATTCTCTTTATCAATTAGGGAATCAAATCAAGCAGCACTGACATAAAGTCGCTTCCTCAGTACAGAGCACAGAACTAGAAACACTCGTTTCTGTTTAATTTAAATGATCGTCCGATCTCTTATCTAATAGGAGTAGTTCTTGGAACAGACTTCTCTGATTCCAGTGTACTAACTGTGATAATGAATAACAAGATGCCCGGTCTTATTTAACGAAACTGACGCCGTATAATCAATACTAAAATGTAAAAGATTTTTGCGTGTGCAAACTACTGTTATGGTCGTTTGTAGTGAGTCCATTGGTTTGGCCGACAACACACATTTTTAAGGTAAAAACGAGACCCTATTACTAAGACTTCGCTGTCCGTCTGTCTGTTTGTCTCTCCATCCGTCTTTCTATAACCAGGCCAGACTAGGCCAGGTATGTCTGTCTTATGAAGCGTGATAGACAGTCGCAATTTTCACAGAAGATGTGATATATTTTTCGCAAAATATATTTTGTCAGATTACCTATTAGATAAGTAATAATAATTGAGGTTTATTCTCCAACAGAACAGGTTACCCTTTACCCTACTTACACTGTCAGAGTCAAATCACAATTTATAGGTTGTGTGGCGAATCTATATGTTGCAGTTTCAGGTCGCCGAGATTACTACAGGGCCTGCAACATGACCTAACGACTGCCTCCTACATATCTTATAGGAAACAACCGGGACCTACAGTTTTACGTGCCTTCCGAAACACGGTAGCGTCCAGGCGAACTTTTTGCCACACACTGAGATTTGAACCCAGGGTCTACGGATTAAAATCCGGACGTATGACCACTGGGCCACGGATGCTACACCATACCATACCTACCTACATGCTCTCTAATTGTTATTCTTTCAATTAATATTTCACGTTTATGCTTTAAACGCTCCTTTCATTTATCACGTTTAACATTCAGCTAGTTTTGGCAATATTTTGCGGTCATTTTATAATTCCAACACTTTAACGAACTCTATAGCAGTTTTTGGTACCAGTTTTTATAAAGAAGTAGTAATCTTATTCTCTTGTTTTTGATGTGCGATGTCTCCGTTTGTAAAAGTGTGTGAACATTAGACGGGACGGGTTCCGTCATCGTTATTGCTGAGTTTAATGATCAGTACAATATTTAAATTTTAACGTTTCGAGTGTTAACATTCTTTGCCTAGTTTGTTTTGGAATTACAAGTAACTCGGGGAAATGTATTGGATGTATTTGAACTCGTTCAGGGCGCGTTGATTCTGTTTCAAATTGACTTGTTTATATTTCAAATGTTACAATTAGGTGCAGTATTTATGGTAGTGAAGAAAACTAAGATAAATAAAAACCAAGTTCGTCTTCTTTAAATTTTTTTCTAATGGAAAATATTAGGTCTTGGGTATTTTTAACATTTTAGCCTAATGTGTAGAATGTTCCTACATCCTTTAGTCCAGTAAAAGAAGAAATGTGGATCGAAAAGTCGAAAACAGAAAAACTAACTTAGTAACTTTGTTTGGACTAGTTAGGAGATAAACATACTAAAAGTCCCCACCCCTCCGAGGTGAGCCCGAGGGGGGGGAGGCCGAAGAAGATACCATTTTTAGGTTTTTTGCTTATATGTCAAAAACTGTGCGTTGTACGACATTTTGTTGTACTACATTATTAAACCTCATACAATTTTCTACAACTTTGTCCTTGACACTTTTTATCTATCTCCAATCGTTGTCCAGCTATGAGCTTCCAAACATGGTCTATTTTGAAGACGCTTAAATTAGTTTTCCATACAAAGGCGGTAAAAAAATCTTACAAATAAAATTTGACCAACTTCTGGTTGTCGTATCATAATGAAACTTTGCAAATGTCTAGAAATCTGATGACAGTTTAATAATCTGGTACCACTGAGCTGATCTGATGATGGAGCCGGGAGGTGTCTACTGAAACTCTTCAATAGCTATCAGTAAAACCGGCGAGTTTAGGCTCATTATATTCGGATTGATGAGACGTAGGCACCGGCCTGGTCCATTATCAGACCCTCGACAGCAAGTGTTATGAAAAAGTCTCATCGATTCGAATGTAATGTGCCCAAACTCGACGGGTTTACTAATAGCCATTGAAGAGTTTTATTAGACACCTCCTGGCTCCATCATCAGATCAGTTCAGTGGTACCAGATTATTAAACTGTCATCAGATTTCTAGACATTTGCAAAGTTTCATTATGATACGACAACCAGAAATTGGTCAAATTTTATTTGTAAGATTTTTTTACCGACTTTGTATGAAAAACTAATTTAAGCGTTTTCAAAATAGACCATGTTTGGAAGCTCATAGCTGGACAATGATTGGAGATAGATGAAAAGTGTCAAGGTCGAAGTTGTAGAAAATTTTATGAGGTTTAATAATGTAGTACAACAAAATATCGTACAATGCACAGTTTTTGACATATAAGCAATAAACCTAAAAATAGGACCTTCTTCGGCCTCCCCCCCCCTCGGGCTCACGTCGGAGGGGTGGGGACTTTTAGTATGTTTATCTCCTAACTAGTTCAAACAAAGTCACTAAGTTAGTTTTTCTGCTTTCGACTTTTCGATCCACATACCCTTTTTGGGCACTCATTGACTGGGCTACTTGCCGAGTTTTTTTTTTAATGTCTTTTTTTTATTTTTCGTTCAGTTTTAGCCACAGTACCATATCCTAGATATTCTGTTATTCTAGAGTCAAAACTATCGAAAATATACTAAACCCAAATCACCGCTATCAAAATTCATACAACTTTGCATTTTTAATATTAGTAGGAAAATCTAGAAAAAAATTACACACGTTCAAAGAACTGGTATTTATTGTTTTTCAAAAAGCCAAAGATTAAAATAACGTAGTGCGTCGCGTGACATTTGGGCAAAGCGCACAAGTGCGCGGGGTCAGCGAGATAAGCCCTAAGTCCAAGATTGATTCCCGGGTCCCGGCTCTAAGCTCGCTCGAGTGTGCATCATCCTTTACTCACGACCCACTGCGCTCTATGACTGCTGCTTAAGGGATTTCCGATCTCGGACTCTTTTCAATCTTTACAGATTTGGTGTACTTGAAAATTGGATTTGGAATTTGGTTATTGTTTGCGTAGGGAACAATTTTCTCAGTGGCTGCATACTCATACTGAACAACTCACAGAGTTGTGTAGGCATTGCATGGTTTTGTAGGATTCCCCTATCATAAATATTTGAAGGTAAATATTAAATCTATAGATTAAAATTTAGAAAATTCCAGGTTTAGCAGTTTTTTTAACGTCCTCCGATTTTAATCTTTCGAAGATAGTGCAGAAACGAATAAGTATACCTAATCAATAAAAGTTGTCATTTTCTGTCTCTACGATACCACACAATAATTAAGAATGCGTATATATGATGTACGTGTATGTATCCATAGATATTCGAGCCGTGCATCTAAACGAGTATATTATTATTTGCCCAGTTCGTTTCTCTAAAAGTCTTTAAAAATGACCCAAATCTTAGTTGCTCAATTGAACAGCTGCTATAAAGATGCTTTATGATACTTATGAGAATAACTAAGAACCATAAACTTATATCTAGGCACAATAGAGTCCTGAGATTTAGAACGAAACCTACCTAATTACGAAATAGAGCCTAATTGGTGCTAGAAAGTAGGTAACTTTTTCAGTCCAGCTTTGCAAATACACGGTCTTCCTAGTGTTGTGGAAACCAGAAGTCAGAACAATGGGCAATTTCAATTTTATCTTTCCCAAGCTTTTGCAATTTGTCTAAAATGAATGGGATCCGCGTTGCTCCTATACGATTCAGCTTATTCCTTAGTTACTAATTAGCTAGGTATTATTTGCATTACTTTTATTGAAGCTTAATGATAGGGAAGGCACACTGGTAGTGGCAGAAGTATTCATTCCGCGCAGTAATTCTTATCGACAGTCAACAGTGAATAAGCTAAAAAGTTATAGTAAGTGAAGCTCACATCATTTTAGACCATAAAAGTGATCTAACCGCCACTAAACTTTTAATTACCTACTTACACAGTTTTTAACTTTTTATTTCTCTTTGTGCATCACGAAATTTGGAACATATTTTCATTTAAGCACAGTTAAACTGTTTATAAATTTGAATTAACGTACGGAACACCTTTCGGCAGTTATTTATTATTTCCTTTATAGTGTAGTTACAACATACGCTCGTACAAGAGTACGGCAGCGTTTACGGTCGTAATTTAGCGAAGTGCGAAGTGCCATCACATCGGGGGGTACAGTTGGCATTCCGGTGGAGGTGTAAGAATATTCGCTCAAGTGTTGCTTTTCGAATATTCCGCAGTGTTGCCGTGAGCAATAAATCCAGTAGAGTGATGGCGCAGTTTTTGTTGGGCGACATTTTTTCCCGCGCTTGCGGGGCATATATCACGCGCGCCGCGGCCGAGCGCGGTGACTTATGCCGACCCGCTCACAACTCCCTACTCAAAATGGTTCGTTTTGGAGAATCTTTTTATGGTTTACACAATATTTTAGAAGGGTTTACCTAGGAGATTTCTATATTGGATTAAATAAAGCTTTCAAAGAATCGTAACCTCATCTTCTACTTGCCATTTTTTAACAAAACCCACAAGCTTCCCACAAAAAAATATTTAAAAAATGCCACAACAAGCCACTATTCACATTTGCAATAATGTTTGTCTGCATCTGTCAAGAATCAGATCGAAACCACGAACCCGGAACCAGCGAGGCGCAAACGCTTACAAACTCGCAGATACGACTTAAAAAGACCAAACTCAAACATGATTGTGCATCAACAATGGGCCTCCCTTGAAATCCGGTCGCAACGACCGCAAATAAAACCAACTTATTAAGTGAGGCCTATCGTCGCGGACCGGGGACCGTTTTATAGGTACTTTTATCTGATGTCCATTCTTCTGAAATGCGATTAAAATTGAATAGGTCCATATGTCGGTGGCGCGGCGGCCGTTGCGACTTGCGTCACAATCACACGGCCGGCTGCATTTTCAATTTGCCGCGAGATAAGAGACAGTTTTGGACGACTTTTTCTGCGGAATGGCGGAATTGATCCCATGACTTATGGCGGGCATGATCTAAGACGAAGTAATTGGATGGTCAATTGATTTGGTTTCCAATTTGGGCGACGTTGTCGGACGCAAGGCGAGTGCGAAAATGGATGTTAGGAGGATATTGTTGGATTTGCAATTTATGGCGCTGTCCATGAATTTTTATGAGAGGGTCTGCAGTGAGCTTGCATTTCAAATGTCTACTTGTATCGCATGTGAAGTGGAACCTACTAATTATTTTTGGTATGGGGGTACATTTTAATAAATGTAGTTACAAAACAATATCAGTTTTCATAATGTTGCTGATCAACACGTGATAAAAAAGAACAAAAACATTAATGGACTCTTAATTCAATTTCTTTAATTCAATTTTTTTTTTAAATATTTTAGGACAATTATAAATAATAAATAAAAGATGCCAATTAATATCAATATCGATAATTTATTCACAATTTCATTTAAAATACACAACTTCACAATGTTTCGTTTTATAAACTAAAAACTTTAGGTATGGGATATCGTTTAGAGGCTGCACAGTGGCGACTGGTGACATCTAGTTTACAATTATAAATGAATTTGTTACCACTACTGTATTTCATATACATTTCTCATTTTTATTTACATTTTGGGATTCGAAGATTATGATTGTGAATACAGTCTAATAAGGTTTATCCGTAAACTACGTCACAATAATTTCGTATTTTTTTACTCCTCCTCGTCATTGTCACAATTGTGAGGTCTCATCCCTAGTATGACGTCACATATTTTGAAATTTTACATAATTATTAAATTGAAAACGCATTTTCGAAATAGGCCTAATTACTTCCATTAATAATTCAAAGTTGCCATATTAATACTTAAAGTTGAACGCACATCTATCCGAGCCGAACGATTCGAATTTTTAATGGGTATTAGATTTTGTAATGTGACGTCACGAAACTTGGGATCCTTCCTACCTCTTATCACATGTAACATTTCAACCCTTTCATTTTCCATAACGTGTGACGTACTTTATAGATGGTCTCATGGCATTGCAAATACACATTTGTAAAATAAAAGCTAGTGGTAAAAATTATAACATCGATCTTATTTTAACGTATTTAATACACAAGGTTTTACAAAAAGGTTTAAAAAACCTTCATTACATCATATAAAGTCATTTTTTTAAATTCAATCTAAATATTTACGACAATTCAATTTCCATCGAAAATAGTTCAGCTGGTTTCATTTGGAGACTGTTTTTTATACTAATAACTTTTTTTTGTTTGATTACGGTAAATTAATTCCTTGTTGCGTACATACATCTTTTTTATAATACCTTGTATTTTACATTAAAAAAAAGCTTAAGATCAGAGTTCTGAAGCGAAAAAGAGGATAACTTCAAATTACTGAACAAAATTTTGTGAGATATAATTTACAATAGTTTCAATATTAAATGACTTTATCCACAACCATCCTCTCATCTTTAATTTATGGCCACTCAATATCTTAAATTTTATAACTGTAGATAAATGATACACAGTTTATATTACAAGTTTTGCTATAGTTCGAAATAATTCATGGTTTTAAGCCAATATCGTGACCTTTACAATTCACCATTCATCAATTTTTCAATCAGTTCTGAAATAACCTCACTAGTTATTTTTAACTGCTATTTACAATCGTTATTTATATAACCTATTACATAAATTACTATTGCATTTCATTAACCTAGAAATAAAATTTACAAAAACGTGTTCGCGTCAACACTTCACAATTCCTATGCGAATCAAAATATTAAATAATAAAAAAGTATTTATACAGGAACAAAAACTATAATATATACAAAATACACAAAATTGTTTGAACTATCGATAAGTAATCCGTTAATCGGTCAGCTAACATTATAATACTGTACAATTTCGCTAGTTTATGTAAAACACTCTTAAATTTAATACTTGTAGGAAAACGATCACGGAATATCAAAGTCTTGTGGGAACTTTCACTGGGACACTTTAGATATGTTCTGTAAACTGCATTGAGTACAAACATCAATTCTTTAACACAGTCTCGTTAAAATAAAGTCACTGTTATCTTGCTGCTTATTAGCTTTTTATAACGTTAACGCGTTATTTAGACAGCGGTCGCTCGAGTGAAGGGTTCCTGTGTCGTCCGAGAGGACAGCTCGTGGTCACGAGGAAGTTCATCTGCTTATCCAATAAGGGTGCTCTTGGATGCGGTTGACTTATCACGTGTATTCACTCCTCCAGCCAGTCTGTAAATAATGGAATAATGTAGAATTAGAGTTACGTTCACAATCATCAATATATGGTAAACTATTATTTTTTAAATCGTTTTGACGTATTCCGAACTAGAAAACACTGAACCTTGTCACTAAAATTTAGTAAGAGATCATAATTTGAGCTTGTCACAATAAAAGTAGTAGTCTTACTAAGTAAGAATTTAAAAACCCTGCTTAAGTTAAAAATCTTCTAAATTATTATATTCACTAGTGGGCGGCGGCGATCAGGTTGCGATGTCGTCAATTAGCCTCCCTTCGTGTTAGCCATACCAAGGGCATCTCTGGTGCTTTGTATCTATGATTTTCGAGAGTCACATCCAATAAGGGGGAAGTTAAGCCTCTTTAACCGTCGCGACGTCTTGGCCTACCATACTAGGGGGGTCTCTGGTGCCTTGTACCCTTATCTATGACCTGGTTCTTTAGAGCCCAAGTTATACATATAAGAACTTACCATAGAGTTAAGCTGCGCTAGATGGTGGTGATGGTACGGGTTGTGCGAGGATGGAGGCGGCGCGAACCCTTGATGCGGCGCGCCGTACCAGTGGGACATGTGAGCCGCCGCCGGGTGCACTAGACCCACTTGGTGCTGACCTGGTGGTAGAAAGGTTAATCATTAGTTGAAAGTAATATTAGTTCTTTATAAAGCAAACGTTTGGTAAGACAGAAGAGATTTAGTAGAAATTTGGTGAGGAAGAAGAGATTTAGTAGAACTTAAACTAGACCCACCTGGTGGTGGAAGGGTTAACTTTGAAGGTATATTTTAAATAAAACAATAGTTGAGCGAAGAAATAGAGTTTAGTTGGGGTTGATGTTGCGAAAAGTGTCCCAATCTCACTTCCGCGCTGTATATCGTGCACTGTCACAATGTCATTAAATTAACTTTTGATGTTTTGTATTATTTGAGAATTTGACACTGTGACACAGAATCTGTTACAAGTGGGGCTGGCCCATTCTTGTGTTTCTGCAGGTTTAGGATTATCGGTTTCAAGCGGAGACAAATAAATGAGAAAAACGCAGATCCTCAGATTAATAAGCTTAGACCAAACTCCATAATGCCAAGCAACAATAAAATGAAAAATGCAATGAAAGAGTATTTATTCTATTCTAAAACATTAACCGTAATGTCTTTGAGTTATTTACCGAAGTCCATAGAAGGGAAGGCGGATCCACCAAAGCCTTTAGTAGCGTCGCCGAGTGGTTTGATCATATCCCCCATAACACCGCCGAGTGCTAGCGCGCATGCACCGCCACCGCCCATGCCCATGCCCCCTTTCTTCTTCTTACTCTTGCTGCTGAGCTTGCGGTTCCTCGTCTGGATGCCTTCTTTCTTCATCGTGAGCGGCCGGTTTACCTGGTGACAAGGAAAAGTTAGGTTAATATTGGCTTGTGAGTTTTTGCTTGAGTGCGTTGTAAAAATATGTTTTATTTTTAAGTTTTCTATAAGTATATTTATTGTAGTGTTACAATAAAGAGTTTTTTATCTCTCTAAATGGGCTAAATGGGCCTATGAAATCTTATTTTTTTCTTTTAACTTTTTTACCGTGTAGGACTTTTTTTAACTGCGTAACACGGAATTTGGAATACAAATAAGGATGGAACATAATGTAGAATATATATTACAAAAGTATATTTATCTACTATAATATCTATTTAATTCCTTAAATACAAGCTGGCGCCATTGCAAAGGTACCTACTATAAATAAGACAATAATTTGCAACAATTTTTGTTTCGCTCAATAATGACGTTTGCTACCTAATAAGGAGATAATTGTATGATAGTCATTCGCATTTGTTATAGGTATTCAAATATGAGCACGTTTCAAGAAAATTGGCCATTCTCAGCGCATGTTGCACGTAGTATAAAACCTAATTGAAAGATACATTACGCTATACGTCTATTCTATAAGTATCAACGTAACTTTATTAGGATAGAAGCCGAAAATACACTAATTTTATGTGTCTGAAATAAATGACGTAACCGTAATAATAACAAGTTCAAGCTTTACGATCTTTACAATGATCTATGTATGTACAAAATTACTAATTATCCAGAATCACTGCTCCCTGTTTCAAAGAGTAAAAATTGTCAGAGCAAAGAGGACAGTCTTTTGATTTCGTAGTATAAGGGAAAAATAATAAAGTGATTGATTTTCTTAGAAATAGCAGCTTATAAGATATCTATTCTGATACATTTCTGTGTCGCCTACGTTAATAAATCGTAATCACATCATGTTGAATCACAACTTTTGCTTATTCCATTTTATTGCTCTGACACGACATTTTAGCGGTATGAAAAAACGTATGCGGTACCAATTTTGAATGCTAAATAGTGAGTATAAAGGCTCGCCGAAACCATAAAGTGGTATCACAATAGTTGTGCGAATGTTCAACTGTTCTGTTGCCGGCGCGCGCGCACGGTGCATCCTAATTACTGCACTGGTGCATGCTGATACATTATTTCGTACCTTTTGGTGGGAATCGAACACTGCGGGTGAAGGCCCTTGCTTTTCCTCTACACAGAAAACATGTGTATGTGCCATCAGGGGCAAATCCGATGACTTTTCTAGAAACTTCTGATGAGTTTCGACGATATTGCAGCGTGTAAATTCTTCATCGTAGTGAGATAGATGTGTAAGTTAAAATATTGTTCCAATCTGCTCCAGAACATTACATACTACCTATATATACTAATAAGACTAAGTTATAATATATTTTTGATTATCTTTGCTTAACGGGCCAGTCCCACTTAGCAATTTTTGTACATGTGCCTAATTCTCAAACAAAACAAAATTATATCATAAACACTTTTTGAATGAGAATTTGACAAACGCTGGAGTACAACGCTGGCTTTACGTAGAATACAACATCAGAACTGACCCTAAAAGATCTCTAGTATCTAGCAACATTCTTAAATCTCTCCCACATTACTAGTAGCAATTACCATGATCAAGTCTTGTAGGTAATGGCGCCACTCTTTCCATCACATCAGGAATCCTAGAATTACTTTGCATTACTTGTGGAGATTGTACTTGCAAAGTTTTTACGCTAGTTTTACTAATTAAGTGCTTAGGAATTAATTACGTTTGCGTACTCTAACGCTGATAAATATTTATTAGGCGCTTAGAACTCTAGGACAACTTGTTAGTCATGAGGAATTCCTAAGTTGAGTAGGATTGTACTATATATGATCTTGAGCTTTTGCGTTCCAAATTTGATTTATTCTCTAGCTGTGGCTCGTGGTTATACCTGATCATAATCATCATAAGCCCACGTTCGTCCATTGCTAGATTTTAAGCATCTCTCATGGCAAGAAACTCAACTCGGTCCTCCACCTCGTTATACCAGACGCCTGTGTGTAATTCTTTTTCAAATCGAATTTTATGTGACTAGGTAACAACATATTTCTATAATAGTCCGACAACAAGAATATCCTTTACTTGTAATGTTGTCAGCAATGGTTATTAAACTCAATAGTTTATATACTAAATCAGTTATGTTAAACAAGCTCTACCAATCTAAACTATCATTATATAAATAAGTTTAAATACACGAGTGCATACTACACATACTAAATGCCTCGTTAACTTCCTTTTTGGTTGGTTAAACCGACAGTCGGCAATTTCTCTGCCAAATTCAGGGGTCAAGTATCTCGGTCAGTGTTGCATCGTGTTTCTAAGAAGCGTGCGTCACGACGGACGGACGGACAGACAATGAGTTATTCATCGTTCCCTGGAAGTTGTCGGCATGTGGTCTAAACGCACGATTGCGTTGCATCGCCGCCGCAGCGCCGCATGACCTTACTCTTCGTCTTTGTTTTTGGTGAATTGATGTTGTTATAATTAGTTTGAATTAGCGACAAGAGTATTTACTTGCAGTTTTGTACACTATGCTGAAAAGTTGCCCAAATTTCTAGTTATATACTACTGATGCCACTTTATCGCAATGTTTGGTATAAGAGGATTTTGTTGCAGGAAGTGCTGCTGATGTTATACCCAGCTTCAACTTTTACTTCTCAGTATATTACTTGAATAAATAAGGTTTTAACTGAAAATTACACAGCTTAAA
Source organism: Hemithea aestivaria (assembly GCA_947507615.1). Classification (NCBI taxonomy): domain Eukaryota; kingdom Metazoa; phylum Arthropoda; class Insecta; order Lepidoptera; family Geometridae; genus Hemithea; species Hemithea aestivaria. Next base: position 13,795,320 of record OX382325.1, on the reverse strand, counting down.
GAGCCTCGATCATAATTTCTAAGCTCTTGCGTGGTTCATTGCTTCAAAAATAGCCATTCTAATCAGGTTAACGACTGTCCAATTGGTCACAGAGTACACAATTAGCACGCATACCTAGTGTGTACTGGGCAGAACAACAGCCATTATTGTTAAGTCTTCATTAATCTGTTGCAAGTGCGCACCGCCGCGCCGGTGCGTGCCAATTCTCGGGCGTAATGCGTTCCCGCGAATCGCCCACACATCGAGACGTATGGCATACCGCGCCGACGACGCGCGTCTACCCTCAATTGAACCAATATAAAATGCATTAACATGACGATTGCACATGTCGGCAGATTCAACGGAATCAGGTCAATGCGAACCCTTAACGAGGTTTTTTAATTAGTAAAAAAAAACTGCGCTAGTAAAAATATCACGAACAGATATTCAAATTGACTTCGTTGTTGCAATTGTAGCTGAAAGTACATACATAGGTGTTTTTAGTCATAAAACGTTATTAGCATTATTTATGACTTCGACTTTTAGCTATCGTGGATATGGAAAAGGCGTACCGAGACATGATTAAAGGTAAAGTTTTATTTGAAATTCGTTTTCATTAATTGAAAGCATTGGGTAAAGGCAGTGACGCCTGAAGGCATACTTTTATGTCTACAATAAATTGGTGAACATGGTACAAGCTGTGGAATTGATTGGCCGTCAAATCAGACCGTTACATACTCTGTTCTTGCATGTACCAGCACCTAGTTAGTTGAAACATGCTTGAGACTAATAAAAACGTCGCTACAATTGAGAAGACATAACTTATGCGGAATTTATATCTTGGTGCTTCCATACGTCTACGCCAGTCGCAAAGAACAATTAATACGTCCACCTAATGACTAATTTTTATACATCTTCAACACAAACATGCAATTTTTTTAAATACACCTTCATTTTCTAAATATATAAAAGGAAAGAGTGACTGACTCACTGATCTATCAACGTACAGCCCAAACCGCTGAACGGATTGAGCTGAAATTTGGAACAGGGATAGGTTTTACAATGTAGACGTCCGCTACGAAAGGGGGCATCTCCAGGTGGGCAAAGCAGCGAACATAAGCTAGTTTAGGTATAATATGTTAATTTTATTACCTTTTTGAATTTGGTTGAAACAACTATTTTTACCGAGAGTTAATGCCACCATAAAGGTCTAAACCACTCAAAAGGCCTTTTTGGTGGTTTGGTTAGCGAAACAGCTTTTCATTCTTTTATAATGCTTAAGTACATCTAGACTCTAGACCCTCTTTGGTCAATATTATAAAATTAAAATAATTTAATATTTTAATTTTTTTTTTTTTATTTGGTTAATATTATTATGCAGAAAATAATAGTCATCATCATATTTATTTTCCTTTTGCATGGCGGTGATTTACTAGTAAAACAGTAAAAAAAAAGCTATTAAAATATTATACCATGCAAATACATAATAATATATTATTAAGTATTGCCTAAGTAATAAGAATCTGCTGCACAATATAGCTACGTAGATCAAGAATCAAGCCATACGGAAGGTATAAGCTTCCTAACTACTAGCTGACATGACAAGACGCTCATGTCGGCTGGATTGCTTAATAACTGGGCATTATGTCACAATAATTACGCCCGTATTCGCTTGTACATACACCTTACTAGCTATGTAGGAATACTGTTATGTTAATGGATTAATTATTAATAAACGTGAGCTTTGAGCTTCAAGTTTACTTAAATTATATTATAATCGAATAAACACTGTAAAGGAGAAGCCACTAGTTCCTAAAACACTAAGCACTGCTTTTATATAGATTCGTAGTTGTATTGATTTATTTTTTTCCTTTTTTTCTAGAAAAAAATTCAATCGAGGCTTCACAGTTTTTTCCTTTGCGTGTGTATTTTTTTTATCGTGCTATACCTACATTCATACTCGTAAGCTACGTCTTTAATTTTTACAAGAATTTGGAAGACCCAATATAGATACAGAGTCCGGTATTTTTTTTTCTCTTCCTACTTCTTTTTCCTTTACTTCCTTTCTGAAGATCTGAATAAATCGTAATGGGTTTAAACATAGTAAGAACATAACTACGAATTTTTTTAAAACAATGCATCAAAATACTAATAACCCTGTATAAATAGCAGGAAAATGACCTCTTTACGATTCCCTTTATGATTTAAATCATAATTAGAGGAGGTAGAGTAACTCCATGTAAGTAAATCTGCTATTTATGGTAAATATGAATCATTGTCAACATGAACGTTCTAGGTTCGCTATAGAATTAGAATTCGCCTCACGACAATACAGTTTTTCCGCTGTTCCACATGTAGGTACAGTGTACAGTCACATTCATAACGCAGAGCATATGGCAATGAGCTGGGTTCCGGGCGGTTCTAAACAAAACTAGTCTTTTGCATGCTACATTACTAAAGTACATTCGGGTACAAAAGTGTTTAATTATTTCTTTAGTTTTTAGAACATAACAGTGTGTTATTGAAAGATTGCGAGGAGGTGACGATATCCAGAAGGTCGCTAAGATGGTTTAATATATTTGGAGGACAGAGTTGAGGAAAGTGAATTACGAGGCCTACGTCCAGCAGTGGACGAACATGATGATGATGAATTTGAATAACAAAAGGAATACTTATTTGTTTTCGGATTCGTTAAATATACAAAGTTTGGTTAACCATTAAATTTATTTGGTTCATTTTTGTTTTGATACTCTGTCGTTCGATGATTGAGAAGGGATGAGGAAAACACAATTCAGTTCCAAAGCCATAAAAAACATTAATGACTTCAAAAAGCAAGCAAAGCTTTAAATTATAAAGAGTTAGTAACACAAATTTTCTCTAACACAATTCGTGTGCTTCGTAACTTGAAAACTAACATCCCAGAGTTGAAGCGCGGTTTTAATATATTCAGGAAGCAGTAGTTATAAAACAAGGTGTCAGCCTTATGGTGTAGCCCAACTTGGCCATAAGTTGCGTAGCGTGCGACCGCCGCATTTGCATCGCACCGCCCTTATGAATCGCACAGGCTATACGAATAGGAAATCTTCAATTTATACTCTGCAATTTAGCCAGTTGCTTTACAAGCGGTTTTACTGCTCTGTGGCGGAATGCTTTTATCTTCAAGACTAACGTGAACGTACAGTTATGAAGTGAAAATTGTATGTTAGTTAAGATTTAAGACTTTGTTGTGTTCAAATTTGAAATAATTTCTTGCTTGAATAACTCTTGTTCTACATAAGCACCAAAACAAAAACTGCACTACGTTGTATTTTTTCATGTATTTTGGGATAAAAGCTACATTTAATGCTTTGAATGACTACTAAGAAACTTTTTGTAACGTGAACATTAAGAACGGAAATCTAAGATTTTTTTGGAAAACCCCTGAATTTGGATAGATATAAACTATAATACTCGTAGAAAATGATTAATGTCTAGTTGTGATAAATATTTTTTTAAAAATAATAATGTGAAAGTATGATATTATGACAAGTTACAAAAGAAAAGTCTAATAGAAAGAACTTCTCAACCCTTCAGTCCAGTATAATAAAGTAAACCTACTCAAGGCCCGTTGTAAAGTCGTATAATAAGTTACTAAGTAAATTCCCCATTGACCTCTAAACGAAGTACGCCGTAAACCCACAGTACCCTGATCTATTTTCGAATGCAGCTTAATGCAGTTTGACATGCATCTGCATTTGTTATACGAATATACTTTAGAAAATGGCTCGACGGCTTTTTATTTGCATCTAGTTGTTATAGATGTATGCGAGAGCGATTTATTAAAAAATAATGGTCACTACTTTTTACCGTAGTAGGTATCCTTCAGTCTTAAAGCGCAAGCCGTTAAAAAACTTTGGAATATTTTACTTATTAATGTATTCATCATCATCATTATTTCAGCCATGAGACGCCCACTGCTGAACATAGGCGTCCCCTTTGGACTTCCATATATACCGGTTGGAAGTGACCTGCATCCAGCGTCATGAATATATTAATTGGAATAAAAACTTATAATGTGCAATGGTTTTGTAACAGGATGGAAGCGATAGCGTGTGCGTGTGAGTAATTGCATTACGTTTCTAGGACGGAGAATGCGCAAATTATAACACTATCTGCGCCCATCTTCACCGCAAACGCTGCTATAAAACCGCTCAAATGGGAAAATAACAGGCTCACTCCACAATGCCATGGAAAATGTATACAACCCGCGGCTGCAATTTTTCCGACCGCTAGAAAGCTTTATTATGTCTTTAATTGGTTGAAAATACACAGTTACAGCAATAGAAAAGTCATTGTGGAATAATTGAAGTTGACTTATTCCCATAGTAAATGTTTTTCTATATAATTATATAATATCAGATAGAAATTTGCATAGATGTCATTAAGGTACAATAATACTATTAGTAACCATTTGTACCTGAAATAAACTATTACTAATGTTAACTGTTTTTTTTCTGCAGATGATTTGTTTAAATTTGTAACCAAGTTATCCTTTTAAATGTAGATAATTTAGGTCTTTAACCCAACTTTTATACCATGTGAATATGGGATGATAATATTATAAAAATAAAGATAGAAAGAAAGAAACAAAAAAAAGTTTATTGCCAATCATTACAAACAACATAACAGTATGTAGATAATATTTATTAATGATTAATAAATAAATCTATCTCATGATTTTATGAAGTTACGCTCAAAAGATTGATTAATTTTTTTCATTATTTAAAATCGAATTAACATGTTGCATGTCAACAATATATCTAGTTAAGTTCTTACTGCTAAATACGTTAAGAAATGAACTAATTAAGAGTGTGGATAATTGTTCAGTCATTATATAGCAAAAACTTTAAACTGCTCTATTGAAATGGATATGTGCAATTACATTTATACTACCATGTGACTACGTTTTTGTCTTGCGTTCACAAACTTTTGATTATAGGGTTTACCTAATACATAGTATATAGTAAGTTTATTTAAAATATATTTTTTTCTTTTGCTCTTTTGTCTGTTTAGTTCATATTATGTAATAATCCGAAACACAAACAAATCTTTCATAACATGAATTTAAAATAATAGTCAAATATTTTCAATATCTATTCGTATGTCGACCTCAGTTAGATTTTTATAGATGTTTAGGTTTGAGGATGTCATAAATTTAAAATACTTAAATGTTATTCTCCTAGAATATATCCTGCATATAACATTTTTTGATAAGGTAATTAAAGTCACGTTACATTCATTAGTAATATCTCATTTAGTACGAGTAGGTATACAAGCAGTCCAGGCTCTAATTAGGTACTGTTACAGTTATACATTTTTAAAAATTCACAAATCTGTAACATACTCGTGATAGGTTAATGTTAAAAGAAACAGCGTGCATTTTAAACTTCATCAACCTGAATCTACATACTTAATATAATTATTATGTATGAGTAGATATAGACGTCTAAGATGTTATAGAAGGGTGCGTTTTCGCTCGCATAATTTTGTTTGACCTATTTTAGTATAGCCGAAAATTTTTCGCTTTATTTTTTTTGGGCTGATCGTAATTTGCCAAAATTATATTGAAGTATGCTGTGATTTTGCCATATCGTCAGTTACGAGAACGCAGTGACGAAAGTAACAATTAAAATGTAGCTCAAATCAGAAGAGACAAGGGGGATATAATCTGGCGTAATCAGAAAACAAACAGCGATCGCAAAATAAACCATTTGGGTCTTAATTGTGCGCAGTGACTTGACTCGAAGTGCTGTGGGGGCCACACACAACTGCTTTTACCCAGAATTATACGCCTTTAGATTCGAACTCACGAATTGAGAGGTTATTTTCCTATAGTAGGTACTAACTAAAGTATATATTTAACTTGTAAGTAAAAATATTATAATACAGTAATTATTTAAATCATACTCGTATGACTGTCATTTGAATCATATTAGTATTATAGGCTATTTTTGAAATATGTATTTTAATTTGGAATCAATATGTATTTTATTATAAAAAAATGCCGTGGTTGGTAAATTAATATGCAAAATTATAATGGATTTAAATAGTAGTAGACGTCTACTGGTAGTTATAATTATAAATATGTAGGTACTTATATAAATTATAATTTTTATAATTAGCTACCGCTACCTTGTAGTTATACATTTTTCGGCATCGATGTACACACACATACAATCTACCTACATAAGGTTACTTTGGTAACTCTACCAATATAGGTTTTAATAACTTAATTATAAAACATTCCAGTTCATTGCATCATTAAAAACCAACCAACTATGGCACAGAAAGGGGTTTTGAAATAGCTCATTTAATTTTCTCTAAAATTGGTTCAGTACAATAAAAGTATATTTATTTGACAAATTAATTAAAGTATCACACTATGGTTATAAAGTGTGAGTGACAATGGGACAACGATGTTATTGTATTAACATAAACAATAAAAACACCTGTGTGGGCAATAAAATGTTATATGGCATTGGACATGTGAAATTTGGAATAGATGGCTCGACACGAAACCTGGCCCAGTAATCACCATCAATGCGCACAGCGGGCGGTACCCAGTGGCTAAAATTTATAGACAATTTATTCAATGCAAACTCATACTACCTCATAATATATCTGCTATATATGTTAACTAGCCAAAATAACCCGTTTTACTTACCCATAAAGAAAACAAATATTTTTATGACGGACTCAATCTCCTTGATTCTAAACAGATAAACCACAAATCTATCTAATTGGGTATAATTTGACGATAAATGTCAGAAAATTAATTATTTAAAACCGTTGAAAGTTGTATCAGAAGCTCGTTAAAGGCTCGTTATGTAAGATTTATAAATCTGTGAAATTATAAGACAATAAGTTAATTAAAGAGGAAGTTGTGGGCGTAAAGATATTTTACAATTATGAATGAATATTTTATAAACAACACAATTTTAAATGAGGAACCCTAATAATAATTCGTCTCATCTAGTTGTAGAGCCGTTGAAAAAGTGACTCTTTTTTTAGGGTTGCGCTAAAAAAGGCGGTATGGTCTAGTACGGTGAAATTAGTTCCGCGCAGTTACAATGTTATTTTTAATCGTGCATTGCGGCGCCTGCGCAGCCGTCCCAAATTTCTTATGTCAGGTGAATCAATGCATAGCAAGTTAATTTTGGTATGTATTAAAAAAGGTGAAAGGTTTAACTAAAAAACAGCTTCTATAATATGTATATTATGCTCGGAGATAAGGTATCGTATCTCGCATGTGTTTGATAAAAAAACATATGCAGGTCAAAGAATTTTCCACAAAATCTATAATTTTATACAAATTATTCAAATAATGTTTGGAACTGGACTTTATCTCCGTGTAATACTTAAAATCTCTTTATCTATGTGATATAAAACAAAGATAAGGAACTGGTTAGACTACTTAGCATATACGACTGATATTTAACATTAATAAAATAAAGTCGTATATAATATTAATAATTATATGAAAATCTAGCAGTATTAAAATACTTAGCGGGGATTTGCAAGTATTAGCTGCGAATGTTGTATTGCAAACGAGATTCTTTTCAAACTTAGGGCACGTTTTCGTATAAACAGTGCTAAATCCTACAATTATCATAAATTAACTTCACGAATTATCTTCATTCGTCACCATTATGTCTGAGGATTAGAACACATATTGTTCTAATCCTTGTATTTATTATTACTAATGAATTTTAAGTATAGAAAGAAGGTTAAACTAATAAAAATATAATAATATATTAAATATTATACCAAAACGAAACGGTGATTATGAGCTTTGAGAAATGTAGTGTGGGATAATCTTCGCAAAGTATAGTAGGTACTTTGAGTTATAGAACAATTTATTAGTAGAGATTTAAATCAGACCAATAGAAATTTTGACGAATTGTTTTTACATCAGGTAGGTTATAAAAAAACATAAGACACGTATTTTTTTCTTTGTAAATTAAATAGAAAACATTTGAAATACAAAGCACTAAAAAAGGTTGTGACGCCACTGGTCGAACTCGATTATATTTTCTAGAGGATAATGACGTAGCGCGCCCCCACCCAAATTTTTTTTTTTAAATTATGGACTTATTATATTTAAAAACTTTGACCCTGTCAACATCTGAATCGTGATTTTTTCTTCTTTTTTGAAGTCGGATCAAAAGAGCATAAGTTATGAGTTTTTGAGAATGATTAAAATAAATACTCGACCGGTAGTGCAGCGTCGACAGCTGCTACTTCGAAGATAATTGAAACGATGATTTATACACCCGCCAAATTTATCGACATCGCCGATTTACAGCGGTCACAATGTATTTCACTTATTGTTTTAATGTATTTTTTCATTCGGTTTGTTCGTGGGATTGAGGCCGTGTACCAACAGATATGTGATGTACTGTTTACCAACTTAATGAGTACTTTTTAATATTTATAAAAAGGAACTTTATAACATTTTTATGGATTTTTTGTGCAACTCTTACATAAGGGCCAAAACACATTACACGCTAAAAGGCGACATGCGTCTCTTACTACTCTACTTGAAACCAGGAAAGTATTTTTTTATAACACCACGCCAAAGTGCCGCGCGTTGTTTCAAACTAAATTTCTATCGCGGCGCGTGTAACCCGGTGTGTTTAGGCCCTAAAAGAGATTTTTTCCAATAAATATCAATCAATCAATGTTAAATTTTGACATGCTAATAAATAATGCAAAAATGCTACTTATTAAAATGTTAAATCATGCAAACGAAGACAAAGTCATATTTAATCACATGTTTTAAAATGTTGGTCACAGTCTTGATACATATCTAAACAGTTGGCTAATTGAAATTAAATTATTCAGATACAATGAATCACTATTAATTAATATAGCGATCATATTCAATACAATCTTTATTCACAACTTGCATAGCTGTGACAATCTTGTAAAAAAACTAGCTTATTCCTACGGCTTCGTTCCGATAGCAAAAATCTAATTTAAATAAATTTTACCTGAATTTGATCAATAGTTTTAGCCGTGCGTTGATAAATCAGTCAGTTAATATCAGATACATATTCCTTTTCTATGTACATTTAGTTAACTATTTAATTGAAGACTGAGTCATATAACCGATGGTTCTAGAAATTTGGTAGGAAATGTTTGGAAGAGAACGATTTTAAATATGTATTTTTTTTTGGTTTTTGAACCGGTTTAGTATTTTTTATACAAATATATCAAGGACCTTGAAAATAATATGCCCGTCACTTAATAATCATGGAAACTGCCTACTTAGTTAATAATAAAGAATAAAGACTAAGAAAGGAAATCAATAAATAACTTTCAATAACTTTAAAATCAATCTATAAAATGATCTTTAAGTTCGCTGATACCATTTTTAACCCCCGACGCAAAAACGACGGGGTGTTATAAGTTTGACGTGTCTGTCTGTCTGTCTGTCTGTCTGTGTGTGTGTGTGTGTGTGTGTGTGTGTGTGTGTGTGTGTATGTGTCTGTCTGTGGCATCGTAGCTCCCAAACGGATGAACGGATTTTGATTTATTTTTTTTTGTTTGAAAGTAGAGTTAGTCGAGAGTGTTCTTAGCTATGTTTGGTGGAAATCGATCCAAGATGGCCGCCGCTACAAAATGGCGGATTACTTTTTTCTTCCACGACCCCCTCAATATGGGTATCAAATGAAAGGGCTTAACGAGTAGAATACAGTCCACTATATAAAATTTAAAATCCAAGATGCCGCCATCAAAAAATTTTGAATTACGTATTGCGTTGGGGGTTTTTTAAATTTTTAATTTAATTCACTTGTTCAATCTGATATAAAAATCTCGCGAAGATAATATTTTTAAGATCAATTCGAAATCAGTTCAATAAAAAAGTCTATAAAGATCGCGTATGATGGTCAAGTCGATATCTCAAAAACATTTGTGGTAAAGGATAAATTTTAATGTTAGGCGCCCGTGGCGCAGCGCCCGGTCCAATTAGAGTCGAGCTGGTGTCGTAGTAAATCTCATATGGAAGGCTACCATGCTACACTAATTCATACCAGCCTCCTACATGCTCGATCATCGTAACTGTCCACAGAAAGTTATAGGTGACCAAACTGATACTCTGGAAGATTTAATTTAATGTTTTTAACTCTATCTTATCGTTTTCAATTTCCTGTATTTTGTATCTACGTAAATATACTAAAAGAAGTCGAAACGGAATTCAGGGCTCAAATTTAATGTTCATTTTATTACAAAGGCCAAAATTTTAACGAAATCATTAAAATAGTATTAATGCAATTCGCCCATTATTAAATATAAAAAATACTTTATCAAAACGCACATTCCCTTTTAATCTCCATTTTATATCGTTTTTTTGTGTAAAAATTGAACACATTCGATAATAATCATTTGTCTTTTCGGTCAGTTTGATATTGTAAAGAGGCCGACCGCAAAGGGCCTGTGCGGCGCGTGCTCGTAACTCCAACGCACCTGCTCCTTAGACCCCAGTAATTATTCCACCACTTATTATATGATTATAAGACTTTTTTGGTGCTTTCAATCAAATTACACCTTGGCTGGCCACTTTGTACGAGTGAGATGTCATAAAGTTTTTTTTACCAATTATTTCCATCGGCGGGTGTGCGGCGAGTGTAAAACGGAAATTTATCAATTTTATTTTTTATCATAGTCATAGTCTTTGTTTTCCGTTAGACTCGGTCTTCAAAATAAGCTAATACTTGAGATCAAAATAGTCCTTTGTTGTACGACAAAACAGTTTCTTTGAATTCGTAATACATGAAGCAGATTAGAATACAAAAGTGGAACGCAAACAATATGCAAACACTGGCAGTTATTATTAGCACTTCAATGGCAAAAGAAAAAAAAATGTGCGTTAATTCCACGAGATGTCACCGAGATCACCTAGATGATAAGGCGGTTGAGATTCTAAATTTGAATTCGTGTAAACTGCCTCGCATTTCACTCGAGCGCATCGATGGTGCGATAGTCAGGCATAAATAAATAATTAGATGGAGAAAGAGGAAGTTGGGGAGCGAGGGGGGCCGGGATAGTTCTGAGATGGTATCTCCCGCAACCGCGCTTTGTGTCAAACGTCAGATCGTAATCAGGAAGATGTTTACAGATGTACTGGAGGGGTAACGGCCCGACTCTCCGAGATCTATACGACGCACCGGTTCCGACCCCGGCCACATTAACGCTTGATAGACTATTAGTTAATTAACCTATCTTAAATGTCAGATGCTACCAATATTTAAAACGGATCAATTAATATCAATATTGAGGCGTGTAAAGCTTTTGATACACGATCGTGATACACGAGCCGGATACGATAAGATATTTTCCTTTGTTCATAATTTTAATCATCTACATAATATACGTACTCGTCTAATACTGTTCCTGCAGTCTTACTTGAAACAAAAATCATCTTCAGGACTGGGTTAAGTGAGCAAGACAGAATGAGAGCAATACAGAAGTAAAACAGCCCCGACTTTAGCTACGACAATATGAAGTTAAAATAGAGATTAGAAGCTTTATGTAAAGGCTTTAGGCTTTATAACATGTTTTGTTAAAATTACATGTTGGTTTAAAACAATAGATGCATGTAGAGGTATGAAGTTAGTTGACACTCGTTGGTAATGATTTCACAATGCGATGACTACTAGTCGGTCGGTGGCAAAGCCACACAAATATCCACAGGCTTAAGTCCGTCATTATAATTTTTATAACATTTAATTAGCGCTTTTAACGAGGTTGACTGCAATAAAACGTCTATTTTGGTTATTAAAATAAAGTAGTAAAAAGTAGGGTAGGTAGAGAGCGGGTTATTTGTGCGCGTTGGCCGTAGATCACGCTAGATGGCGCTGATAAGGTGGCGCAGCGCCAGATCAGCGATCATTTCTGTCTCGGCGTTTCATCGACTAATTACAACATTAACGTTTAGCGTTGCTAACCTAACACTGGATCTATCAGCAACATTGATCTGTGCTTATTATTTTTATAGCTTTATTCTACTTAGGAAAATTATTTTTTAGTTGAAAACTCATTTTTTTATGTTTAAGGACTCAGAGCCAAATGCAAGCTTTGTAGTGATGTCTTATGAGTTACTTTTGAGCTTACATTAACCACTTAGCAAGTTAATCAAAATAAATTCATAATTTTTAGCCATCATCATAATTACTTATCTACAACCTTTGTGTACGGCAGCTAAAGTTATTTTCATACAAATTTGCGGGTAGTTTGAACTTCTGTCAAAGAAAAGCAACAATGCCAAACTCAAGTACTACATATACTTTTAAAAACAGAACAGAGAGGGTATTCATGACTATCGATTACGCAAATAGCTTGAGCGTTTTGTGACAAAGGTTTGAAAAAACTCGCTACAATTGCACAAATCTCCACCCCGATGGTTAATAATTGTTTTGTAGAAGGACAGTGTTATCGCGCTGACGATCGCCCGGTGACGTGCAGCTGCCATTTTTAGTTCCTTTTTTGAGCCCCTCCGTGAAAAAGAATGTAAATGGGAATTGATTTCCTATGACTGTTTTGAGTAGACTAGAACCGAAATACACACCTAATAGTAAAGATTTGTACATAATTAGTAAAGATTTAGGTTATTGATTGGAATAACGTAAAACATCCCATTTATATTTAATTTTTCACATTGGTACAACATTTTTAAGCATATCAAACGTTTTCATTAAAATAAAGTCGATTTCAATAAAATTTTGTTTAATGGCGTCTCTATATGAATAAAACGTGACTTTGGCATGCACCTTGATTGAAAATACATTTAAAATATGCAATATATGTAAGTAAACAAATCGTCGCGGCAAAGGTGAGAAGATACCAACAAAACTGCATAAACAATCATCTAATCACACGAATACTACAGTTTTACATATTTAAACCAACAGATACACAACTTTGTGAATAATTCTCACATTTTCACGAAATTTATAGCCGAGTAAATCAGCTGGGGTTCACTCCATAAACAAAATGGTAGTTTTAATCTCATGAATAAAAACATACTATTTAGCGCTCCACTCGCTACGTCTCCAGGTTTGGAGAAGTATCGAGGGATAATTACCTTTATTATTAGCAATAGAAGATCGAAAGTCGTGTATTAAGTTTGTTTGAAAATGTAGGGTAGTTCTACGCAAACGCATTTCCGGTGGAATGGTGCCGGGAAAAGCCATTTAAAACAAAAAAAAACACAGTACGCGCCTCGCGCCGCTCGGACACTTCCGGTGGGCGCCATTTTTTCTGTATTGCCAACAGATAAAATCTTTCCGGCCTACTGCGCGAACGACCGCTTCACTTCTTTTATTTTGATGTCTTTTTGGCAAAATTACGTTCGTTTTTAATAGAAAATTAGATTTGAGATAAAGCTAAAAGCTCCGCTATATAACAATAACACACAAAAACACTCGGCATTTTTGTGTGATATCTATTTTAAAAAATATTGAAATAGGTAACCCAGAGCTGCATTCACTTATTACCATACCATATACCACCTATTTAGTTATAGTTTTACCAGGTAATAATTCAAGCAAGCTATCAAGTCTCTATTTCTCCTCTTCATACAAACGCCAATTTCCTCCTACAAAACACTAGTAGCGATAAGATCGCATCATTGTGACACTTAGATTATTATTTTGTGATTTTGTTTTAGGGATTTTTTGTACATTTTTTGTTTCAATAAAGTGTTATCTATTTATCTATCTATCTAACATGTTTCTAAAAGTAATTAAAGTTTTAATAAAAAATCCACAATGTGGCTACCAAGAGTTCACCAGCGTTTAATTCCAGTGGAACAATGGATATCACAATTAGTGTAGCGGGCAACATTTGCATCGCCACAAAATTCAACGGTTGGACTTATGTAAATGGGATAGCTGTTCAATGTTGAATATTCAAATTGATGTCATTATAACATTCGGCCGTTTGGCCACCAGCCAGTTACCAGCATGGGCGAATATGTAATGTACTTAATGAGTACCCACAGATCACACAGCGGTATAGATGCCGTCAAATCTGCGCGTCTGAAGCTTTTTATATCTAATAGAATAGGACTGTGTTTGATCACAGTCTCACCTGTTGGTAGATGCTGACGAAGTTGTTACACACAGCCCTAGCAAATACCTATTAACTCTCGACTTGAAGACACTCAAGTTGCTATTTTCAGGAAACACTGAAACGCTGTTTGCAGATAAATGTTCTGAATTGGACTTTATATCTAAGTCTTCCCAGTAACCTGAAGTTAGCACTGCTCTAAGCTGCATGTTCTATCTGCTGAGCTCATATGACACTTCAAAAGTACCCATCACATTATCGTGTTTAGTTTAAATTATAAACGCTAATGATAAGGGTTTTGTAATCTCTTAACTACCTAAAACGATAAAAGTTGAAATTTGTATGTACCATGAGTAATTACACAAAATAGCACGTAGGCACATCATAATAATGTGTTTAATTACGCAAGTTTCGACACATATTGCGTTTGCGTAGCTCCAAAAAAAATTTTCCCCATACATCGACGGGACACCCTAAGGCACCTAACAGCGGTTCAAACCGCTATATCTAGCTTGTATAGGTACAATAATGCTCAAATATGCTATAAGATAAGTACATATCTTTCTACCTTAAAATTAAAAAAAAAATACAGAAAAAACATTATTTTATATAAACTGTTTTTTTGCGTTTGAATGGCGCAGAAAGCGAAGAAGAAGTGGCACGCTTAGTTTTAACACTACTTGACTTACTCGCGGCATCTGTCTCCATATGTTAATTGTGGGAGTACCTAAATTAAAGTTTTCTTCGGTGTTTTTATCTCGCACGCGAGTTTAAGCTCGCCTCGCCGGTCGGCAGCCATGTTTTAATATGTTTGATATGGCCGGGGAATTTTAACATGTTCGCTTTTGCATATTTTATTGTAGGTATTTTGTTACAAAAACCAAATGTGTTATCTATACCAATAACATTTATTAATATTATTAATCTTCATTAAATTTAATAAATTTTGATTTTAAAAGCAGATAATCTAAATATATAAAAGCGTAAGTGATGACTGACTGATCTATCAACGCACAGCAAAAACTGCTGAAGTCATTAAATTAAAATTTGGCACAAAGATATATATTGAGAATTGTGATGTTGACGTGCCGCAAAAATTAGATTTTACAACAGCAGAAGCCGAAGTGTAAGCTAGGTGTTTATGTTTAATTTGAAATCTTAACGACATAGAAATGTCTAAAAGTCCACACCTATCTATGTATATTATAATAGTCTTAACAAAAAAAACTACACTGCAAGATCTATAAATAAAGTTAACCCAACGAGTTGAAGCGATAGAGCAATAGCAGCTTTAGTAACCCGGACTGTACAGTGTACAGTGTTATTATTAGTCCTAATACCAGAGAAAACCAGGAGAAAAAACAGTGACTGTCAAAATCCCTCGGATGTTGGCTGAACAAAACAGCACTTTAGCCGAAAAAAAAGTTAAAAAAGAAAACTAGAAGAGCATTCTCGATTCAAAAATTGAATTGATCGCCCCATTGTATTCCAAATGTATCATTTGAGCGGTTATTATGTACGCTCTCTAGCGCTATACGGACCGTAATCCAATACTTTTGTATGGAAGGCACTTAATGCCGTGCTCAGGCACGAAATGTCACATGCGACAACATTAATTTGTTTACAGATTTTTTTTTATACAAAGAAGTAAGAAGACGAGCATCACGCTCCCCTGTAGGCCTATTGGCTATCGCTAAACGACATGTAAAACATATCCATAAATAAAATTACGTACATTACTTGCTTAAAACTCCTTATTAATATGAGTAAAATAACAAACGCAGCAATGTACATTGAAGATGTCATCAATCGTAGTAGGTGAAAATTAGCTAATAGGCCCTTTGGTGGTAAAAGATAACGCTGCCCATAATATTAGTACAGTGCTACCCAAGATTTTACAGGGACTTTTTTGTTTACAGATTTATTTATGAGACACAGATGTATAATTCTCCTACTGACAGAGCAAGCAACTTAAGTTTTATATGATGTCACCATCCTAATATAGGTAAGTTAACAGCTACAATGCGAGTGATATTGATACTCTATTTTGGAAAATATGTGTAATTCCAGGGTCTAAACTAATGTCAAATAAATCAATTCTGTCGTTAAAACGTGACAAAGTAACAAATACGTATAATACTTATTATGTACCTAAAACAAAACACACAAGTTGGTGTGCTTCAATAGTATTAATCAGATCAATACATTTATTATCGAATAAACCTTACCTAAACGAGCTCTATAAAATGAAGTAACAAATCGAAGGCGACCGCAAAAAGTTACCATTCATTGGGACTGAAAAAAAAAACACAAAAACCTAATCGGCTATAACGTAAAGGAAATTACTATAAACGACCGTGATGAATTAAATAAACAAATTCATAAAAACTGCCAACAGACGGACCGACCGCTTTGTTGGCGTTGTGGTTTAGTGGTGGCGAAAAATCGATTTATAAGGTAAATCATTCGAATAATCGATGTATTAATCGTAGTATTAAATTCAGAGTAGTAATGGCGCAGGAAAGATAGTAAAAGAAACGATCGTAATGTTCGACATCTACTTATTCGATCAACTATATAGATAATATATGTAGGTATACCTAGGTATGCAGGTGTAAACTAGAACCACACTGTGTTGAGATGCGTCTGAATCATATTAGATAGATAGATAGAAAACTCTTTATTGTTCACACAAATACAATAATATAGCATAGCACTAAGATTACACAGAAATAAGTGTTACAATTGGCGGTCTTATCGCTGAAAGGTAAAGGTAATACATAAAATAGAGCGACGGTGGTTATAAAGATATTTAAGGAGACATAAGTACATCTAAATACATAAAAGGAAAGAGTGACTGACTGATCTATCAACGTAAAGCCTAAACCGCTGGACGGATTGGGTCGAAATTTGGAACACAGATAGGTTTTATGACGTTGACCTCCGCTAAGAAAGGATTTTGCCATGCAGGCAAAGCCGTGTGCGTTAACTAGTATCTTATATATCTCTTGTCATATTATATTTTGTGAGGCTAGAAACACGCGTCACAACACTACTGTAGTGTGGGTCTATCTTGACTTTAAATTCTTTTATGTCATGTTTTTATGTAAGTTTTTCTTTGGCCACTTAGCTTTTCCAATTTAATAGACTACACGGATGTGGTATTCGCCCAAAATTTCATAAATTCGATAAAAATCAATATCCCATGGTTCTTATCTACTATTTCTCTTCTTAATTTCGTAGTTTACATTCCAAAAAAATAAATTGAGATATTACAGATACATATTAAACACTACGAAGGTTACAGTTTCATAAAATTTTATTATCAACATTAGAATATTATCGATATCCAATATCAATGTTAATGCGAACGTCACTAATTTGTTTGGCACTTGGCTTAGAATCACAGATACTTATAGATTAGATCGGCCATCATGAGAACTTTAGGTCAGAACGGATGTCGCTTGTTCAAACATAGTTGAATTTATAGGCTTAATAATAGAACTAAATAATTGTTAAATTGACTTGAAAAAGTACTCCAATGTAGCATATTAGAATAAATGAATTTTATGTTTGAGTTTGCATTGGGCAAGTTACTAAGACAGCGTGCACAAAATGTACAACATAAATACTTATACTAAGGTTTGTAAATACAAATTGTTGGGAGCTTTAAGCTTACCATAGCCGATATTCTTCCTTATTCAAACCGTGGTTAGAACCCACGCAACAAGGTATAATCCTATTACTCAGTATTGTGATTCGGCAAAATAAATTATATTCTATTGCATTCAATTTAAGGGATCCATAAGTCCCATGGGAGATTAAAAATGGAAACTATTTTATATTTTAAGGTTTAGAATTATATATGTTATTTAAAACATTTTAAGGATTAAAATTCGTGTTATTTTTAACGTAAAGAACAACAACCATTTCATTATTTTAAATTATGAAATAAGTCAAATTTTCACCCATTCCGTACATGTAATAACAGTGTAGGCTGTACGTTATATTGTGTGTTGGTCAATCAGTCACTCTCTCCTTTTATTAACCTATGTAGGTCCTAGTAGATCAGTTAATTGAGCCTGATTTCTTGAAATTAACTTTAAAACTACTAGAAATCATTCTATCAATTCTTCTATTCCATACGATTCACAAAGGTACATAACTAATCAACTTTAACCGTTATAAAAATAAATTTGGTAAGCAAACTACATCAAAAATGAACAAAAACAAATAAACGAAACACTAATAAACTAAAGCCACTTAATATCAATAAAAATAAAAACAAATTTATTAATTCCCACATCAATCACACGATCAAAAACCTCAAATAAAATTGTTTTCATTTAAAATGTAATATCATAAAACCACAAAGGAAAGGTCTCGACTCACGCGCCGATGGCCCTTCATAAGGCCAATTTAAGTTCTTATGGGTATTTGTTACAATCGTATACAGACTATAAAGGATATGTTTCGAGTCAACATACTTGAGTATTGTTTGTTGAGTACTGCGACCCAACGGTTTTGATAATTTAAAGTTTTAAACTGGTTTTAGATGATTTGTTTGTTATTTTTATATTTTGCGGGAAATTTATTTTATTACTTTACAGTTCTTATAATTGGAGTATCATAAAAAAATGTATTTATTTTGTTAGTACACTTTGTTAGTAGTAGTATTATAATCTATACGTTTACTTTTTGACCCCTGGTAACAACGTGGGACGTAACCAATAGCCTAATAAAACACAATAACTATTTTTATAACAAACATCCACATCAATTATGTTAAAATTAGGCTTCGTTAAAAACAAACACCTCCAAACCACACTTTCACTGTCGATCTTTGAGTGATTCGCAACCTTATAGTCAATGTAATCCTATACTCTTCAAACGATAACTTTCAATTTTATGTAAATAAATGGTGGCGAGTAGCGAGATAGAATCAACAGATCTTATCAGTCTGACTTCATTAAAACAAATCTATAAAATCTTTGATACGAAACTACCAATAAAATATATTTGCATTATTTTAGTCGCTGACATAAATTATTGGGTTATTAATATACAGAAATACTCCCTCTTCTTTTAATTTCATGCGGTTTATGTTGGAAGGACCAATGATTTCTAATATTTTGTTAGGTATTTTTTAGAATGGATACGTTTGACTGCAAATTGCAACGTTTTGATTAAAAATGAATGTATCAAGATCGCGCGGTCATGTCATCTTATGAAGTCAGTATTTCACAAAGCTCTGGTGCATTGTAAGGATTCCGTTTTTTCACTGAAATCGTCAGTAATTAAATGTTTATAATTAAACTAAAGCTAGAGCTAGCTAGGTGTACATATAATAGTCAGAGTCGGTATTTGAGGTTTTGTTAACGACTTTGAGCTATTTATTATTATGTTAAAGTATACACACAAAGTTAGAGATGAAATGAGATATTATGTTCAACGATGCAACTGGCGACAGCTTTTATGCAAAATGGCAATTATAATTTGTTTGGTGCGGAGTCAAAACACCATTACTGTATAAATACATGATATATGTTTCCATAAGACTGTAAAAAGAATGTTACAACATCGAAGCAGGCGTGTTAACATGCGTATATAACTAAATTAACATTAATTATATATTTATACTTTTTGTGACATATTTAATTAAAATACAAATTACCTACTAGTGATCAGCATCAATGTGAAACGTTTTGTCTCTAATTCATTATGAAAATGAGATGGTTTTTTTTTCTTGCAAAGTGACGTCATCTCAAAAGGCAAGAAACTAACCGATTTCGATGTATAAATATGTATGAAGAAGGCGGGTTTGACAAACGCTACTGCCACATTCCCGTTTTGTGTCCCCGTCATTATGTCTTCAACGTCTGAAGTAGGCACTCCCATTCGCTCCTTTGTCGCTCCTTCCGAATAATTAGGGCGTACAACACCGCCACTGCGATACTTTGAGCGGCAATAAAGTATACATTTCATCAGAAAAAAAACTCTCAAGAGCTCTCATGTAAGGGCCCCGGCTCGCTGACAGTTAATTTTTGTCATTGTTGCGCTCCCGATTCAGATTTTGGCCTTTTTCGTATAGTAATGTATCGACGGCTGAAATTGCACGAGTGTTTTTGTTTATTGTTTCCTCCACGGGGGGCTGGGAGAGCCGTGAGAATTGTTCCTTCGACGCACTTGACATTCAAACTCCACATCATGTCAAATCGACTATTAACTTTAGTATTTATTGTTTGTCGTAAAAGATTTGGAAGTTACGGTAAAATGTTACGCTGATAAATTAGGCATATCATTAAGATACTGAGTACCTAGTCTGCGTCTAAGTGGAGATAAATTTTAATGTCTGTTTTGAATTGCAAATTACGAGAAAACAGGAAAATTTTTACTCAAAAATTTCAAAAAGTGAACGAGTTTTAAAAACATTATTTAGTCCGAAATATTGTGTTTATTCGTAAAAAAGATTTGTTAATTAATGCAGGTAAATTAAAATGTGGCAAATATTGACAACTAATAACTGTTTCAAATAAAGAAAGCATATCTGATTTTAATCTAAAAGCGACGTGCTATTTTATTTAACCGTTTGATGTTATCAAATTCATAATTCATTTTGAGACAATCGCTTTGGGTTTTATGACACATTAGCCGGGCATAGGGGAGTAGGGACCCCGGTTATCTGTCACCAAGATACTGTCAAATGACCCGGTGGGACCCGCTCCCGGGGGTGAGAGATTGACTTTTGCAACTTAGTTTATTTTCCGACGATGCGAGATTAATGAACGAGCAAAAATGTTTGCGCGACACAAATTATTTTTTAATAACGTTTACTTTAGGATTTATTCCACTGATGCAGAAGTTTAGGTGTTTGAATAGTCAAATTATGACGACATCGTCGAACCGAATATATGCTGAAATGTTTTTTTTTAAATGCATAAGACCCCGAAATACAAGAACCCTAAAACTACAGAATGCAATTTATAAATGCGAACATTGGCATGGACTTAGTTTTATGTGTATTAGGTACTTGTAAGATCAAGCCAGAGGTCGAACGCTAAAACGCTTTACTTATCTAAATTTAAAAAAAAACGTTAAGATTATATGCGACAAAGTAGAGAAACGCTTATTAGCCGCTTTATGTCTACATTAACAATTTTATATATTTTTGTCGATTTATGGTGATTGCCACTAATGTAAATTAGCCACTCTTCTTATGAGTTCATGTCATATATTTTGAATGCTATGTTAAGTGTTTCCGGCTTAAAACAACATTAAGCGCCAACCATCTACCTACCTGACGTGACCTGTAGATAAACTGGCATTCCAAAAACACGTGGCCAATTTTTTTTTATCAATAATCAAAGGTAGCTAAAACTTGAACTAGTTTGCAAGAAATTCTGCAAACCTGTCTACCAAATAGCCATAGTAACAATAGATTACCTTTCCTTTTCTTTCATGTTTCTATGAAAGAAACCGCAAGCACTGCTTGTTTTCCAATAAAAAAAGTGTAGTTTGATACGTGTGACACCGATAAATCACATTCCTAGAAACATTTAACGACTTCTCACACACATATGTGTAACTAAAACTACTCAAATAACAAGATTGCGTTCCAATTAAGCCCAAGTTTACAAAATAGGCAACTTTTATTTCTTAATCCCACCGTTCTATAGTAGTGGTGTATTGTTTACAATGTTGTATTTGATACATTTCTAGATCAGTAAGTAGATCCACTATAATAAAATACCTATTTATCTTAATAATAAATATTATTTAAAAAAACACTTTTTAAAGCGTATTTATCTATTTCAGACGACATAATAACCTTTGAAGAGGGGTCAGCTACAACCAATATAGCTAAATCGAGTTATAATATATTATGCTTATGCTCACAGCTTTGTCCGGGTCAAGAAATCCTTTGTAAAAATGAAATCCTGTGTCATTAAAGCTACCTGCATTCCAATTTTTTTTTCAGGACATTTCCCACCTAACCCCAAGCTAAGCAACTTAATGCTTTTGTTATGGTGGTTAGGATAACGGATATAATACTTATATACTTCACCTTCACCGGATATAATACTTATATATTCAATCCGTTTTTAGCGGTTTGAGCCTTGAGTGATAGATCAGTCACACAATCCAGATTTCCATGCACTATATACATATAAAATACAGATCATTAAATACCTCAAACATCTTATAATTATAGTATCGCACCAAATAGCTCCTAAATCTAGGCATTCAAATGGCCAATCTATTCCACATTAATATGTAAATGTCTCAAAATATTGATAAAAAATAGAACTTGTCAAAACTTCCGCTAAAAACAGTATATTTTGTTATAATAATGTCTACAAAGACATGTTACAATCTACATAATTACCCAAACAAGATCTTCTTCAAGATAACAAAAAAAATATAACGATAGGATGCGAATTTCAACATAGCATCAAAATAACTAATTTGAAGTATAATTTTGCAGTTTCTATAATTTTTTCGTTCTATAGACAAACAACGAAATAATTAAATGTAATGCACAATGTCACTGAATTTTAATTATGTTTATGTTTTTATTGTCTTAAAAAATACAGTTTGTTCATATTGTTTACTTGTTTTTGTCGCTACTTTTGTTGGAATTAGGACGCTACAGTTACGGTTACTTTCTAATTTAATATTGTCTTTGTTATAATGATTGTTATTTTATATGAAAAACGCTCGGTTTAAACCCACGCGTGGCACTTTTATGTTAAACTTAAGATCCCGGTGGTCGCCTATGTTATATGTAGGGGCAGTCGGTAGATCATTTTGGAGGCTGTTCAGTAATTTTGACGACCAGAAACACCACAAGACCATTTTTTATTGCGATTTGACTCTAGCATTACAATTATTGTGATTTGTTTGTTATGTTTAAGTTTGAACCTCAATTATTTTGAAATTATTTTGGTTTTTCTTTTTCCAGAAAATAATATACAATGAAGCAAGAAGACGAGCAAGACGCTCTCCTGATGGTAAGAGATAACTCTGCCCATAATAAGCACAGTGTTACCGAGTGCACTGCGCCAAAGCTTCTTACTTGTAATAAAACACAAATTTAAACGAAACTTTACCTCTAAACTTATAATTCAAAATAAAATAAACAGAAACATCGAACTTTTGCGCGCCATGACAGTCGAATCCTTTGTTTCTTGTTGAGCTAGTGATGGGCGCGTGCGACGCAGTGTTGTGCTCCGATGTTCAGGAGTCTATCGATTTTACTTCTTATCACTTGAGAGTCATAAGATGTTAAGACTCTTTACCCCAGTAATTTCACTAGCTACAGTGCCCTCCTACCGAAGCACAGTAATGTTTGCACATCACTGTTTAGGCGGTAGAATAACTGGCACTGTTGGGGTACCCACCTAGTCGACCTCCTGCAAAGGAAGTCTACCCCTGGTCTATATAGTTTGAGGTGGCTAGTATTTCTTATTTCCAGTGGTCAATAAATGTTCCTAGATTTTGTCTTTCTTTAACTCTACTTTCAACATACATTCATCTTACCTACCTACTAGTGTTATTAGTTATTAGTCATTAATTTGACTACTTTTATTATTATTACGAACGATTCGCTAATTGTTATTTTGATTTTACTTTAATTAACCGCATGATCTCTACAACTTCTTTACAACTTCCTCTATTTCAAACGAGTAAATTCCTATTGATTTCCGAATATATTGTGCAACTTAGATCACTACTTAACTACAAACTTTATCTCATTATTAAGTTAATCAGCTATTCCAGATTGGATCACTTAATTACTTATTATTAAAGCAATCAATATCTGAAACCGATCTAACCACATTCACTTTGGGTTGATGAACGAAATTCTATTTAGCTTATTATTTTTTAAGTGATTTCTAATTAATTTATACATTTTATATTTTGTATCCACGTGTATAATAAGTTTTGAAGGTAGTGAATAATTATATTCTTTGCTTTCCTTTTGCATTCTCTGTGATATTATTGTGTAGATAGGTATGTTTTATTTCATTAATGCTCATCGTTAATATAGCTTGACTAGCATTAGCAATGCGCATTCTAATGATGTAAATATATTATAGATATATTTTTTTCAATAACTAAACAAAACCGCCAACGAAAACATTGTTCTTATTAAACTCTAATGTTTAATATGTTCTTTGTTTTGAATATTAAAACACTAAACGTGACTGACTGATCTATCAACGCACAGTTCCAACAACTGAATCGATTGGATTTGAATTTGGCACACAGGTTTTATCACGTAAACATCCGCTAAGAAATGATCTCTATATGGGACCGAAGCAGCGAGCCCAAGAGTCTTTAGTTCTTAAATATATATAATATAAACGCCTATATTGAAGGAAAATATAGAAAATTTAAAGTAGTACTCACGTTATGCAGCTTGTAGTACAATCCACAGGCGTTGCAAACAGGCTCGCCGTTCTGATTGCGTCTCCAAAGGGTAGTTGTCGTTGTCTTGCAGTTAGCACACGAAGTCCCAGCTCGTCGAGCCGCGCTCTGCAACGACTGCCAACAAAACCAAACATTACTTCTCTATATATCCCACCAACAGATTTTTATCTCCAAACTAGACTCTATCCGGTTTCGATAATGATTCTCCGTAAGATAACATCGGCGTATCAATTTACGGTACAAATATGCAAATAAATCTGTAATCCGCCGGTTAAATTAAATTTAACGCGAATGTTGACCCTGTTTAGAACGAATTGTGCTTGATAAGAATTGTATTATGTTCACTGACCTGGATGTGCCACTTTCGATAGTTGGGACTTGGGACATAATAAAATGCATTTTGTTTTTTTGTGCGTAAAATATGACCAATATGTTT
Organism: Hemithea aestivaria; assembly: GCA_947507615.1. Taxonomy (NCBI): domain Eukaryota; kingdom Metazoa; phylum Arthropoda; class Insecta; order Lepidoptera; family Geometridae; genus Hemithea; species Hemithea aestivaria. The sequence goes on along the minus strand of OX382325.1, from coordinate 13,770,359 downwards.
AACATCAACTACGAGAAAAGGTGCGCATCCTAGCCTACACGATTGTCATTATAATAAATTACCAGATAGTCATAGACATGCAGACTTTATATCCTCGTTAATGCAAGACGGAAAAATAAAATCCGACAGTAATATTAAAACAAAAACAAAGGGACGCGACAAAAAGCGAATATTCGAAAATCGAGTCTAAAAAGCGAGGTAGCTATCGACGGACTCTTACGCACCTGCCCATTACTACCCGTCAATCAAACAAAAAATATCCACGGCATGCGGTGGCCGTTTTATACAGTCCACAAAAGTGCCTCACTCAATTAAAAATGCATTCGTCCTAACCCGACATGAAAATAAAAAGATACGGTGCAATCGGACTCATAATAAATCCATTAATTTGTCATGTCATTTATCGGACAAAAAGACATGCTCATAGAGATGGTAAGACTTTTCGGTTTGTGTGTTCGATTCCTGGTAACTAGTATAGACTACCACAGATTATCGTGACCGCATCGATGCGGAGTATTGTCCGATTTAATATCGTAAGTGACTGCGCGGTCTCAGACGTCGATATCATCGATAACAAAATACCTATGTTAGTTTTGTAACAGCTGATTTTAATTTAGCAGCAGTTTTTCAGTTGAATGATTTACAAGAGCAGCTGTAAACTGATTTCGGACAAAATTTTGCATTCGAAATTTTGGTAAAATTAAGTAACATCGTCGTAGTACTTATTAGTTAGGTTGTAAGCGCTTTTATTATTTTAGTTACTTATATGAATCCTACCTACAAAACCCTTCGTTGCTGATTGAATAAAAGCCTTGCGTGTTGCTGTAGAGGCAATCATTTCATCAGCACATACTCGTATTAGATATTATTATATAAACACAAGGAAACAAACTATCAAAGAAGGTAATAAATATGAAATACGGTGTTAGTTGCTAAATCGTGGATTATGAGTAAAATAGAAATAAGACTAAATTATGAAAAACAAATCATGGTTTGTCTACAATTTTAGAAACTTGATATCCCCTTAAAATATTAAGATTATTTATAAAATTATTCTTAAAAAATAATGTGTATTAATAAAATCTTATCTCGACAAAACATCGGTGTGATCGACAGTACATTGTAATACCTAAATATTAAATGGTTCGCGTCAATATTAGCCGAGTCATGGCAGCGCCTTTGTGCCAGAATGAGATTAGTCTTGGCCATATTAGCTTCACAAACGTTACCTTCCCACTGCATCGGTGAGAATGACTCGAATACATTTAATATGCAAGTAAAATAGATGGAATACACGGTTAAGTAGCCAGTGATGGATTGGTACGAGTTGAGAGAAATTGAGAACGATTCGATGTAGGAAAATAAGTATGCTCTACCAAGTATTTTTTTGTTTTATAATGGTTTCAAAGTAGAGCATATTCTTTTTGCAAAATAGTTGTGTAAATGGTGGTTTTGAAATAAATGCAATCGCAGAAAAAACTAAATGAACTGGTGTGATTCTCGTATCGTCAAAACAAATCGAAAGAAAGTATTTTACTTTTAGTCAAATGTCAACAAAGAATCGATGCTATCCATGATTTTTATAGTCCAGGATAGAATAGCCCGCCATCATATTCAAAAGACCTGACACCAAATAAAAAAGCAATGCTTAATAAATAAATATAAGGCTTATAAAATATCCCACATTAGTGCTATATTTGTGTCTGTCCAATAAACTTTATATTCTGCTGATCATTTAATGTCATAATATACAAAGTATAATCATGTAGTAAAATTAAATCGAGTAACAGAGTCGAACGCATCAGTAATGTCTGAATACTGATCAGGCCGAATATAAAATATTTAAGAGGAATATAACTGGTGAGTTTACGACTCAATTACCAAAATCCGATTTTATAATCTGGCGATAAGGGTTCCCATCAACTTATGAGGGGTGGTGCATGATGCCAACTCCCAAGGGAGCCTGGATGGAGGGCTCGGCTAAGCCGATTACAGAAGTCACCACCCGCCTAGGGTGGCTTTATTTCCGTGGAAAAACGGCTGTTTACTCGTAATTTTATGGGCGAATTACTTTCGCTCCTCAAGCGCTGAAATTGCTGGAAAGCGCCGTAAATTTTATGACAGGGATTATTTTTATTTGGGTCATTTTTTATTGGCCACCCACCGGTTACATGAATAAATATGATTTTATAATGATGGAACTTTCTAAATTGGCCATTGGTATAAACTTACCTTCATTAGGTAGAACAGTGTTAAGTTTCTGACTAACAGTATAACATATTAATTTGTTGGTCAATAAAACTTGTCTACGAAATGTCTTGGGAAAATAAATATTGTTGAATTTAATTATCACGTTGAGAAAAGTATTGGGTGCGAACAGCATTCCTACTCATGTAAAGCAGATTACGCTTTAAAAATATTTTCTATACATGAAGTTTACTTTGCAGAGAGGTGACTAAGAAGTGTTTGTTTTTAATGAAGCGGCGACACTGTATCTAAGCCAAAAAAAATGTTATCGACGGTCCACCTGATGGTGAGCGATTATTGTCACTTATAGACATCTGCAACTCCAGTGGTATTGCTACTTATCGTTCAAGAAGGAGGGCACATCCTTCTCCTTCACAGAACATCGTTAACATAATTTGTTTAAGTCCACGTTCCGCTTCACATACTCAGGCCCTTCATCATATCCAACGTAATTCCATCGAGCTGTCAGTAGCACATTCATCGACAATACTTTTACATCAATATATCGCTGGCGTAATAAAATTCCAAGCATGTAGACACATGTCCCGGACCAAGAGGTTTATTAATTGTTAAACCCATTTCACTGTCACCGACATTCCTTTAGGATCGATATCTTTAACAAAAAAGTACAGATAACATGCCGACAAAGATAAAAAGCCAAACATTCAGTACATTTATTGTTATGGTACTTTAATTCTCAGTGTTCTGTAAACTCAAAGCGTGCGCTGTGACAACGTTACGTACTCATGTACTTTTGGTGCTCATTGTTGGGGACAAAACATCCCTTTGTTGTGTATTGTTCAATACACAGATTGTTTGTATACTGACCGTATTAAGTGGACAATTTAACGTGGTCTGAGGACATTCGAAATTGGTTCGATGGAAAAGTTCTATAAAAGGAACTTGGGTGCCTATTGTCTCTAGTCTTTGTCCCATTTTTTTTTACTTATATCCTTAAATATAAGATTAAAATGGAATTTGTCAACAAAAACCTGTCCCTATATCATGTTAATAACTAATATCAATTTTAAGCTTAACAGAACGAGTATGAAGCTATACAAGAATATTAAATAACCAATAAAAATTTTCTCAAAATCTAATCCAATGTTTATTATTCCACAGCAATGAATATTAATTGATCGCCAGTGACACATCGAGCGGCTTAATCTCGCGTCGCTACACACAAACTGCTAATTCAATAAGAGCCCGCATTAAAAACATATTTCCATAACGCCCCAACTCGCGATCCAATCAGCCTTATCTCCCCCGACCCCGAACACCTCCTAATCAAATCAAATCACAGCCTCCTTCCCTAATCTATCTACTTGTACACCTATCTACGCTGCAACTCCAAATTATATCACAAAAAGGGATACCTACAACGGCCCCTCATATATTTGCCAACACAAGCGAAATTTATCCCACCCGGAAGAAGGCCTGGTGGTGTACATAACTACACGAGAATCCGGAAAACACAAACCCACACACGGACGACGGCGGGCGCGGGTGGCTCGGTCACATCGCGCGCACACAGAGACTCCTATCAGCATATCTACGCCATCTAGATCCCACTATGAGAGCCCCCGAGGGGGAGGCAATCCATTTACCGAACCTGTCTCCGCACTCAAATTTTCCTCTTATCCGCATAAGTCTAGAGATCACAATCGCGTGGCAAAAACGATGTTTTTAAAGGTTTACACGGCCCCTAGCAGTGAAAGCGCGGAATCGATGTAGCCTTTACCCCTCGCCCCGCACCAGTTTTTCCGGCGCTCCGTCCTTATCTGACCGGGGCGATTAGATAAAGAGAGATAGAGCGTGAAAATAAAGATTTTCATCGTGTTCACTCACACCACGCTAGTTTCAGTCGTACAGTTATGTGGCCGGTTCGTGGTGTGAGTATATCGTGTGGGTAGCCTCTGTATGTACCTACCGTAGCTGTAGCTATAGGTGTGTAGAGACGGAAGGGCTCCAGGAATAGAGCGAGGGTCAACACAACTTTGATGTCGGGTAGTCTATTGAAAGTGCCGTATAGTTTACTTATTCATACACGAGGAATATACGCAGAGCCTTTGAAGAGTTTCTTTACAGCGTCCTGAATATATTCCCGCGGAATATAAAAGGTGTACGAGGTGTGTATCCTCGTGTAATTTATGAGTTTTAGATCGCGTCTCCATGGAGGTTATCGCGGGTATCGGCCGGCGCCGCGCCAGCCTTGTCGACGCTCGTAAAACAGCGTTACTGATATATTTTTTAAATTTTCACACGAAGATGCAGCACGCGCCCCCGCTCGCCTCCCATTGGCTGCCACCCGCGGAAGCCATGTTGGGAAATTCGCTTAAACGATTTATTTGTGTGCGGATCGTGGCGCGGACGGGCGCTTCGATTACCGTGTAACAGGCAGAAATAGGACTCGCGTGAAATTCATTTCCACCTTTAATTTGACCGTGGCTCGGAGCGTTCGGAAACATATCGGATGGGCGGACGGCGCTGTCCGTTCTGTGTTCATGGGCCGTCGAATTTTATAAGTCCGTTAGGATAACAAAGCGTGGCGGTTGGGCAATAGGAGCCGTACAATGATAGCGATCGCCGCGCGATTGGATTGACACATCAAACCTCGGTCGTTCTGGAGATTACCATCGAAATACATCGGACTCGTAATCGACACGCCGACGTCACGGCCCGCTCCGCACTCCGCTGCCAAATTTCTTTTCCTGTCTAGTTCATAATAGCCAAGCAGTCATCCGCCTTCACGAAAAACCTTATTGGAATCTGTCTAAAAGCCTTTCAGCTTTACAATATCCATTTACAATAAAAAGTTACGTGCCGAAGTATGTAAAAAATGTTGTAGGTATCTTCTAGATCTCTGTGTGTTAAGCAACAGTTCCTTCAGTTATTGAAATCATATACCTACCATGTACATTATGTAGAATTTATTTAAGGACTTTGTGCTTGACAGATAGATACCTCAAGATATTAAGTCTTATATAACAACAATATTGTTATAGACACAGATTAAAGTGAAGGAGTCATGCAAATAAGATGGATGTGCGTGCGCAGGCGTCACCCATGCATCATCGCGAGGTGAAGGCGATCTGATCACTTTATACTAACCATCTGTTATGAAATTTATAACTTTATCAGAAATATATTATTTATCTAGAATATGTTTGCATAAATTCTTAATCAGCCTTTTTTTTAATTTTATGTTCATGTGAGTGTGTATGTATAATAATATAATTTTTTCTTAACAAAAATATTCTCTCATCCTCTTGGTGAAATATTAGAAAAAAAAACAAATTTGTTACATTTTTGAAGTAGGTAGGAACTATAAGAAGAATAGCCAAATAATTTTTACTTTTAATTATAAGTATTTTACCTTTAAATAATTATAAAATATTGTGATTAGGTTTCGGGTATAATGTAAATGCAAATTCTTGCAAAAATATTATAGTTAATTCTTTATTATTGTCTATTATTATATCTAACCTCAATGTTATTTTTCAATGTCTTTTTCCCACATAAAAATATAGGTGAAACCTTCCACGCAAGGATGAACATGAATTTAAAACTTTTATTAAATAACTGCTCCGATTATGTAATCCTAAAATAAAGTTTTAAATAAATGTAGACACTTCGCATCTTTATATTTGCGTTCAATCCTGACTCAAACCGTATTTTGAGAAAACGCGGACATACGATTGTACTTCATGTCCTAAGCAAGTAGGCTATATTCAATGGAGTTTGCGTCGCACACACCAAACTGAAGTAAGAAATATGACATCAGCGTTGAGTGCCATCTCACACTTCATCATCATCATCATCCACAGCCCTCTACATCCCACTGCTGGGCATAGGCCTCCTTCATGTTATGCCACTCAACCTTGTCCTGTGCCAATCTGGTCCATGTGCGACCCGCCACTTTTATCAAATCGTCCATCCATCTGGCCGCTGGACGACCGACACTGCGTTTGCCTGTCCTTGGCCACTATTCAGTCAATATCTTACTCCACCTGTCATCACCTTGCCTAGCCAGGTGGCCTGCCCAACTCCATTTAAGTCCCATAACCCTCGTTCCGGCATCTTGAACTTTTGTTCTCCGCCTAATTTCGATGTTTGGAACTCGATCTTGAAGTTTGATGCCGAGCATGGCGCGCTCCATGGCTCTCTGTGCTACCTTGATGCGGTACACACCCTCATGTGTTAGCGTCCATCTCACACTTACTCATACCAAATACGTAGGTTGATTTGTTTACAATTTGTATGAGAGAAGTGTTTACGTCGCAATGTCCATTCTTCGTGGCCCTAAGCGACCAATTGACAAGAGTTAATTTCTACTACTATTTAATTATCAAGTCCGTGTTGTACCTAATAACGCGAAATTTAACTAATCCAAAAGCTCTCCCTTTTTCCAAAAAAATAAATCAAACAATATCCTTAACAAAGTTGGAGTAATGTACTATAGGCGACTAAACGTTGGTAATTCTGCCTCGTATCGCTGCTATAACGCGTTGATTTGCATTGAATGGGACTCAGTGAGCCTTAGCCGGGACACAGGACACTACTGAGCAAGGAACACGTTGGTAATACGTACAAGTTGCGTCTGCGATGTGTTGCAATATAATTTTAGAGTTTGGAACTTTGCAGATCTTATTGGAATTACGGAAAAAAAATCATAGATTAGAAAAAAAAATATTTATTATATTTTCCTATGGATATATAAACAAGAAACAAGTTGGCAAAACACTCCATCTCACGACTTGTCATCCGAGATGTAATTTGCATTTTAGGTGCAAAATCGTGTATTGTATGACAATGTCCACCGCTTGATACATAAATCTTCATTTTATCTTTAGATTTAGCTTCTAGAAAACAATAAATGCTTAGTAAAACATGCAGTCATGACTATTGTTATAATAAATCATTTGTAGCGTGGATCTTATTTCATTAATCAACTACTAACTGTGCTGATATTTTACTGGCTGACATGTATACTATGTATTATTCCAGCTACGTACCAAATTTCTATTCATACTAAATCCTGACTTCTCATCGGGTCACTTTCGGAAATCTATAATTCCTTTTTTTTAATCACATGTTTATTGAAAGGATAAAATTATACTCCTCAGCCTATTTCAAAAAGACTCTTCAGTGCGAAGATTTCTCATATAAAATAATTTGGTTAAAATACATTAAAGAAAGTTCTACATTACCAACGGCCAATTCCAATACAAACGTCAAATCATCAAGGGAAGTGCTATCCATACATTAGCTTGAACATCAGCTGCCGTATTTACGACTTCCAACGCCGCAGCTTTGCCTTGCACTGCACCTGTTTGCTTGATTAATTATATGGTCTGTCATATAACTGTTATATTAGCTACACTTTTGCAAACTTAATTGTTGGGTAGAGCTTTAACAATACCCAAAAAGAGAAAAGGATTTTAGGGCTGGTTTTTAAGCTTCCGTATTCAACAAGGAAGCCTTTAATTTTCGCTTTGTTTTATATTATGCTGTGAATTTTGTTAAGAACAATACAAGTGAAGAAAGCTTTTTGCGTAAGTTTTCCTTTGACGTCTGTCGATGAGAATATGAAAGCTGTAGTTGATGTTTTGGTTCTTGATTCAAAGGTCAGTCTTAGAACCCACACAGTTTCGTAACTGTAGCTGTGTTTCATTGGGCGCTAGACAGTAGATGATTTGTATTGTGGCATAGTTCGTAGATAGGATCTGCAGACAAGTCAGTGCCAATGGGTGGGTGTGATCAGCGAGTGGCCGGAGTGTGAACGATGGTCGCACGGGGTCGCGGGTCAGCTCGCGCAGTTTAGCACCGCGTCATATTTATAATTACCGCGGGCGTGCGCTCGCAGCACGCACTCACTATCCTCGCACGCCTGCTCCGCACCACAAACCATCGCCGATAAATCAAAATTTTAAATCACCGGTGGGCGGACCCACTCCGCCGGCCAGCACCGAATAAAATGAATTAAAAATAAAATAACGCGAGGGGGCCGAGCGCGCCCTGAGAAAATTTAAAAGATTTCGCTTTAGTTTTTTTAATTAATACCTTGTTAAAATTTAATATTGAGGGCGCATGCGTTATTACAATGGGTGTGCGCAAGATTTTAAACTCGCTTTCGGTAACTTATTGAAGCTCTCTGGGGCCATTTAATTGGATCATTTTTTTAACGAGAAATGATAAGCGACGATGAAGGATGGGACGAGATCATTACACGGCCTCTCGCAAATTAATCGCATCATGTTGGCCGTTGAGATTCTTCTTCGGTCAATTATTTCGGGTAACGCCTCTTGCAACTTCCTGGTTCAAACTTTTACATTTTAATCATGTTTTATTTTTTGGTATAATTTGCATAAAATTATTATTATAAAGTTTGCTGTGACGTCAATGCTACTGCTTCGCTCTGCAACGGTGATATGCAAAAAGCTGGAAGTCAGCGACCCGACTCCCTAACATGCGTGATTATTTTTTCATCCATTTATAATTACACAATCTCCACTAGATTAACCTCGGAGGTCAAGAATCTGGTGAAACAAAATTACGCAAGTACCCTGTCATAATGAAAATCTCCGTAGGCTATTAAATATTTAATTGAATGTTTAAATATGGAGAGCGATAAGGTCCGTGAGTGTTTACTTTATGAAGCTGGTCTCATAAAGCCTGCTGTACGTCGGTAGTCGGGCACGTATGCGTCACTTCACTGACAGCTCTTCATAAGTTCAGACATAATGTTGACTGGTACATTTTTAATAATTCGTCTGTGAGACCGCCTGCCGGTATTCAAAGTAAGTACACATAAAAAATAAAGCTCTAATCGACTTCTGTGTATTTGAGGATGTTTAAGAAACGTGATGGGAATCAGAGTCATGATGTTTTTAATGAACATGAAATCTTGAACTTGTTTTTTTGTTCGTAATTATTAAAATAATAAGAATATTTTTGCATCTAAGTTAGTAAACAGTTCAAACAGTAATACGATGTTAGTTAATCGTTTTACCATGTGTACATAGGTATACTTTGTTTTTTAAAGAAAACACATTTATGAGATTCGGTATATTTTAGTCTAAATGCATTATATTAACAGTTTATATTACATAGCCAAGCTATTTAGGTGAAAAGGTGACTAACACATGTTTTTTGTTTATTAATAATAAACTTTTAAATGTTGTTATAGTAGATATAATTTGTAGTAATAATTCATAACGTATTTTAATCCTTTTTTTTCATTAGACATTTCATTAAACCAGGCTAACCTGAGCCTGGTTTTATAAATTTATAACATTGGTATAACTTAGAGCCGTATTAGCTGATTTGTGGCATAGTTAATAGAGCAATATATTGGCAGGTGGTGTTCTGATGGCATTTGCCCCACTTGCTTTATCACCAGTCACCGCTTACAGCCTATAAACTACAATAGAGCCGACTGAGCCCTTTTATGTTTCTGAACCTATGTACCTATAATGCGCGTATATTATATATGTATGCTATTTGAAACAGCTGCCTATCTAGCCGTTGAAGAAAATTTACGACTAAAATTCTTATAAAAATAATTGAATTAGAATATAACATGGAATTTAATAAATTTAATTTAAATGAAATGATTTCTCCGTTACCGCCCCTTTTGTTAATTGTATCAAATATTATTCTACTAGTATAAATTCTGAAACATAGGTATGTGTTTTTGCTACCTTTTCACGCCAAAATAGTTGAACCTTTAAGCTGAAATTTAAATACCTATGACTATATAGGTACATTTGGTACATAGATCCCTTGAACTCTGAAATAACGCGTTAGCAATTTTTCGGATATATACCAAATTTAAGGGCAATTGATTCACGCCTTTAGGAAAACTCTTTTAAAACATTACAATTATAAACAGCTTAGAATAATTATTATTTATATTGTAGATAGTATTACGTGAATAGTATAATGATGATCACTGTATTATTAGGTGTAAAGCTCTTTTGTATTTTTCCTCAATAAAGGTAGGTAATTTCCATAAGTATGTATGTAAAATATGATGTTAAAGGGAGCAATTGTTTCATGTCATGATCGCATGCGCATGGTGTTACAGCACATAAATAACACTCTGTGAATGGCGGAATCAGCTTTAATTGTGGAATAATTTGCTATCGCCAAGATAACTCGTTATTGCTTGTTTTACGATCAACGTTATGAATACGGAAAACTGTCGTAAACGGTAAAATGTAAAAAGTATTATAATTTAATGTATGTAATGTACCTAAAGAGCCAATCAGCAACGCAGATCAAATTGTCTTTACTTACAAATCATGCCTCAGTTATTAAGAATTCAACGCGTTAAGGCGCGTAATAAAAAAAATATTACCGGAAACACGCCTCTTCGTTCTGTAAAACTGTTTTTATTTCAGAAATACACACTAGCAAACTAAGCTTTTCATAATTAGTTTACGTTCCTGGTGCAAATAATATACATTTCCACCGGTAACGTCTTGGGGCGGACTTTTTGACAATTTTTAATTTTGTCATTATTTTCTAATGTAATCAGCTGCACCCAGCGGTTACTTGCTGTACAGTAGCTTATACTATGTTATTCCAGGGCCTAAACTATCTCTATACCTACCAAATTTCAGCTCAATCAGTCCACCCGTTTAGGCGTGAAAGAGTAAAAAATATACATCCATCCACATACTTTCGCGATTATAATATAAGTAAAATATATTTATAATATTCGTAGGAATATAGTTTAATAGTACCTATTATGTAGCGGTAATTTGGTAATGTTCGAATTAAACCAGTCGGGGTATTTCAGCTCGCAAACAAGGGTGGGCCGTTCCAGTAACAATACGGATTAATTATCGGCCGAAATCGACGACTCAAATATACCTGTCACCGGCGAGACCGTCGCGACCAATTTATATGGGCCCAGAACAATGGTAAACGCGGTAAACACAATGGTAAACTGGTGCAAAATGAGCAAAACAGAGCAAAAGTGAAGTTCGACGCGGGACGACGTGCGTACTTTAATATTGAGTACTATAGCGACTTGAATATCGAATGGGTAAAATTATATAGCTTACTTATTGGTATATTCCTTCTCTAAACATATGTACCATATATAGTCAGAGGCTTCAGATTATCTTAAATAAAAAATATTAGAAAATCTGAATAAACGAAATAGGCTTTACGTTTAGGGCCAAGAAACACTGCATATTTTATATTCATAATTTCCGATCAATAGTTTTAGAAAAAAAGCGACATTTTTAAGTTAGCAAACATGGCAACCATGATTTCATAATCTGTCGTCAAAGAAATATTGTGGTATACAAACATTAAGAAAATAATGTTAAAAACACTCAGCTTTTTCTCTAACGTGAAGTTTTCCAAGCTTCTTTTGTATTTATATGAAGGCGATACGCAAAGTAGGCGGGTATGCAAATGTTTAGGGTTGGTATACATGCGAACAGTGAGAGCACGCGCCCGGTGTGATGCGCGGACCACCACGCAGTGGCAACTGCTGGGGACATCTCATCTCAGGGCTTGCAGATGAAGTCTGCGACGAAGACGAAATATAGTCCCTTCTAGGTTTCAGCAAACTCTACTTATTTAAAATTTAAGAAGACCAACGATTTAAGAAAAATATAACTATCTTGATTGAAAGCCAATTAATTATAGGTCTTCACGGATAAGTTATAGAATACATAACAAAAAGAAACACTGCTAGAATAAAATACTAAGAAAAAACATAGTATTTACTTAATACATGCATATTTATGCCTATCTGTGACTTTATTGTAGTGAGATATATTTCAGTTCAAGTAACATGATGATGAATGGCTTCGCTACAAATACATATTATGCAAGAAAAAATATGAGTGCAATTATGTGATGTTCTGCCCAAAGTTGTGTGTCATTTTATTCAATTAAAAAGAGTTCTTATTTCTAAAATCTTTTACCTGATTTTGCAACTTCACTTATTACTTAGAATTTGATGTTAATACTTAGAAAAGTCCAACCCAACACTAAAATAACTTTTGGTCTCTGGTCATAAAGATCTCCATTTAAAGCATTACCATATTTACTATGTCCTGTTTAGCATAAAATTCTTAACAATTAGTGAAATTAAATGTAAGAAAAACCGGAGTCAACCCTAAAACAGCGGTCGGGGCGGCAGCGACAAGCGCAGCATTGTTAGGCAGAGGCCGCCCTCGGTCTGAATAAATACATTCATATTGCCACTCTAAATATCCCCGATCGATGTTCTGTGCTCAGCAGATGCCGACAAATGCTAAAATGGGCAATTAAACTCTAATTTTTAACTTTAAAGTTTCTCTCATTGAAAAAGTAACAGCATATGTTACTGATATCTGAAATATTTTGTAACGATATCCAAGTTAACTATAAAAATTTCACTAAGTCATAAGATGAGGTGTGTTAAACTACATTTAACAATTATGTCCAAGTCAATAAACAGTTAATGAAATATTATATATGTTAGCCATAGTATTCAAGTAACTATACCTATGATTCCATACCGATTTACGGTGAATCAATTTAACTAATACGTAAGCTGAAAGAATATAAAAAGCACAGTTTGTGTGCATATCTAAATGTGATCCACTTGTCGCACAAAATCGTCAACGAAGTCGTTAACGCCCGGTAGAGATTTGGATCGTTAACACCAACAACTTACTCTATCGACCTCCGAGGTTTAATCGCGCAAAATCTACCGCATCGCGTCGCATTCAGCGCGTCCAAATGTGCACAAAATCGAAAAAACATGGCGCTAAACCGCGAAACCGTATGTATTTAAACGCCGAATTCGAGATTCCGACTCTCAAAAAAGCGACCACCGTTGGGTCATTTAAATTTTTCCAAAACGTGAACACAATGGAACAGATTCAGAAACTTTGTAATTTTTTTACTCTATTTTTAATTTTAAATTATAAAAAAGGCATTCGGTTCGGCAAGGGCTGTCACATCATTCCATCGCTGCTAAGTGACGCCGGACGCACGTCAGCCTCCGGTATGTTTTATTTTCATACGAATCGAGACTCGCCTTGTTTTTTGTTATCATAGTTGTCGTAACCGAGCCTCGGACCTAAACCGCGTATTTTATAATTATTTATGGTGCGAGCTTTCCTTTGATTTGATTCGATTTATTCAACGACTTTTTTGATGATGATAAATTTTAAATCGCTTCTGAGTTGTGGAATAATCATAAAGACAAGCTATAAATTGTTTTATGGTCTAATTTAATACTTATTTACTTCCTAATGTTGATTGGGACCACCGAGTAATTCAGATATTTAATGCAATCGTAATAAGTTTAATTGGTAATATAAGTAGTTTGTCCTAGATTTGATGGAGCGTCTAAGCATCAGTGTATAAAGGCGCATGTCCAATGACGGCGAGCGACGTGCGTCGAGAGCGCGCGATTGACGCGCGACCGCTTGACGCTAAAAGGTCTATTGTATACGAAACGCTCGTTACGGCTCCACGTCCAACCGGTCTTTAACACGCTTGAACAATGATCACTATACATAACTACACATTTATCTTGCGCCTTGGGAACGAACATAACCAGTATTAGCTGTTATTGGCCACTGTTCTCTCACATTATGTTTGAGTACATTTGAGGAGCGATTACTGTTCAATATTTTCCATTATTCTCAGTTGAGTCTAATTTGAACTTCGACCTCATCTATATTAAGCTTCAGTCACGGTCAAAAGCTAAACTATAAAGTTCAAATACATCAATAAATAATGAACTTATTAGTAGCTTTTAAATCACGTCATAAATTGGAGTATAAAATCAATCCGCCATCATATTGATTTATACTGTAGAATTATTTTTTTAAAAATCGGCATTTGATATAAAAATAAATACACAGCTCTAACACTAAATTTAGCTATTTGTTACCAAAAATGTTAATGAAAATTATTTATAACAAGAATCTCTTATCATACTTTGTGCAACTTCTTTTCTAAGACACTTGATCCGAGTTTCAAGTGAAATATATATTAGAGGTTGAATATAAACAATTCTAATTACACACTAACTTTCTTATAAGAAACCGTCTTGAAATCAGATTCCTACTTCTACAAAAAGTTCTTCAAACAAAATCAAGGCTTATTAAACCAGTCACACGGGTGATTGGTGTCACAATCGATAAGGCTATCGGCACACGATGCGTGATCTTACATCTCGGATGTATCGGATAAAATCCGATTGCGTCAATTACGCGATCCTCTGCGATCGCGCGATACATACAAATGTATTGTGTGCAACGACCTTTATTTTGTAGGCTCCTTTTTGAACCGTTTATTTACATGTGTTACTGTAAATATGTGTAATCTGGTATAGTATACATTTTCTAGGCTGTAAATATAAAAAATAAATGATATAAATTTCCTTAGTATTTAATTTATCAGTGATATTTAACAAGAAGACCGGCTAAACCATTTCGTAAGAGAAGTAAAAAAAAACTCTTCGAATTTATTTTTTATAATTAATAATTATCTTTTGTACCAGTAAGGTAGGTTGTAGGTACCTACTTTAGTTAAAGATCATCAAATCAAATTAGTGTTATATGCACATCTTTTTTGTACCGGTACTTACTTTAGTTTAAAGAGCAATAAATAAAATTAGTGTTACTCGTATCTGTATACCAAATATTGTTTTGATTTTATTGAACTGCAAAGCGTCTTCTTAAATTGCCTACATTTATTCATACCCAGTAACACGAACTATATCAACAATAATTATGGTCATAATGCTATCAAACAGGTTTAAAAGGAACTCAAATATCTCATTAAATAAAACAAGTTGGTCGAGCTTTAAGTCCATTCTACATCTAACCTTAAAATAAATAAATAATTGTGCTCTTTATCGTAAATCAAATTAATAAGCACCTTTACTGCCGACGTGTTTTTGATGATTTTGCGCCTAACATATTTTTACAAGTAATAAAAAATAGCATAAATATTAAATAAGTGAAAATGGCAAAGATAAAAGTCGCCTTGCTGTTGTGCAGACTCGTGCACGAAATTTTAGATGTTAGGTTTTTTTTTTTTTTTTTTATACGAGATAGGCCTACGTTTGACCACATCCCACCTGATGGAAAGTGAAAAAAAGTTTAAAAAGTTAATATAGTTTTACTTCTTACTAATAAAAGTAAATGTGAAAGTATGAATGTGAGTGTGCGAGTATGTTTGTTACCTGTTCACGCCTAAGCGGCTGTAACGATAAAACTGAAATTTGTACATAGTTTAGATCCCAGCCATAATAACCCAGAATAATACATAGTTGCTTGTCTGAAGAGATCGCTCTAAGCGATAAGGCCGCCCTTTGTGGACATTAATATTAGTACTTTAATTTAGGTTTAAGTCTATTTTGTTATTTTTTGTCCCAATAAAGAGTATTGTGTTGTATTGTAATAATACGTAAAACTTAGAATGCTTTGGAATATTATAAAAGTGTTTTGTTGTTCAATAAAAACTAGATGATGACCAAAAAATATAGTTTACATAACATAGTAGTCAATCTCAAAATACAACAGATCAAAATGTATGACTCTAATATACAAAGTGGCCATAAATAAAATAAATATGGAAAAAGCATGTCCATAAATTAATTTTAACATTGGTTTGTATGAGTCACTTCGACACATGAACCAATGACCGACATTGTAATGTAAATTATATAACCGATCGATAAAGCCATTTTATGAAGCCATTTATAAAACTGGTATAGTCCACGGCGATTTAAAAAAGGTAAGACAAGTGTTAACACAAAAAAATGTAATAATACTAAACTGTGTCTGACGTCTTAAGTGTCTCTTTTAAGCCTTTCCATTCCACTATCCTGTCTAGATTTCATCTGACCGAGGGTAGACTTCCTTTGCAGGAGGTCGTCTAGGTGGGTACCCCTACAGTGCCAGTTATTCTACCGCCTGAGCAGTGATGTGCAAACATAACTGTGCTCCGGTAGGAGGGCACTGTAGCTAGTGAAATTACTGGGCTAAAGAGTCTTAACATCTTATGACTCTTGAGTAAGAAGCGTTGGTGCAGTGCTCCTAGAATTTCACATAATTGTAAAATCCTAGGTAACACTGTACTGATTATGGGCAGCGTTATCTCTTAACATCAGGAGAGCGTCTTGCTCGTCTTCTACTTCATCAAATAAAAAAAAATCTCAGTTATGATTAGGAGATATAACTTTCAACCAAATAAATACAAAATTCAAAAGTTTACTAACTACAAATAATTGGCTAGAACTGTTACTAAAGTTACCCAACAAGTTTCTGTTAGAGAGTTTGCAATATAAACTTTACCTAATAAAACATCTTATTTATTTTATTATCAAACAAATAACTGTTGGCACGTAAAGCTGTGTACATTACTATTTTATTCAGTCAAAGTTCAAGTTTCTCTCAGCTTGCAACATAAGCTAGAATACACTATGAACATTTATCGAGGAAATGCCCGCGACTAAATCCAGTGGCTTGTCCTTAGGCGTGCGTGGGTCGTACTATTGACAAAATGGCAAATTTACTGCCACAATCCATCCGTTCCCGTTACGATATCACCATGGAGTTTCTACTTACAGGGAGAAAAGGTTTTACTCTTGCCTCTATAATCAATTGACCCTGTAGTAAAGTACAAACAGATTGAGCTATTCAAAAAATACGTAGTTTTACAAACAAGTCTAATGGTGCAGTTCGTAAGTACAGTGCCTAAAGCTTCTTCGCATTTCACAAAATGACTTCATCCGTGCCAGATTTTATCTCACTAGATATGAGCACGTAAAAAACGAATTACACAACTCCACAACTGGTAGCTGTTAACCGTCATTAAGAATCTCGATGCTATGTCAAAAATTCGTCACTTTGTTTTTGTCGATCGAAGCAAAGCAATTAAAGGCATTAAGCAACCGTTTGAGCACATAAAGCAAACTACCGTATTACGTTATAATCCGAACTAAGCCTCGTCCGGACTGACAGACGCGTAAGTGCTCCGCGCTGCAACAAAACCAAAACTCGATCTAATATGCGATGCGCCTATTGACTTCCTCCGACAATTAACATGGCAGGAAGCTTGGGCTGTCATTAACCCGTCAGCGCTGCCACCGCCAAATGTTCCAAAAAGCATTCGAATCACAGTTTACACTCTCCAAGCGCAATTAGGATTCGAATGTATAAATAGAAATAAATAAAAGGTAGCGGTGAGGTGGCAGCATGCAATTTACCGGTGCGTAGTGGTAGCACCAAATTGTCGGGTAGAGACTCGGCGTCTCGCTGACTAATGACGCCACTCCCGACAATGCCAACAACGTGTTATAAGCATATTTAATAAGCGAGCTTTTCAATTATTGATATCGGGAACATATGCCGCGGGTTACGAACGTTTTACCCCAACAATCACGCCGATATCATCGTAATCAATAACGTTACAGAGCCGGTCTTGCTGTGTCAGCTTGATACTACCGTAGCGTTGCTGTGACTAAGGAAACTTCTTGGTAATTTTACCCAAGTTTTAAAGTTTTAAATTAAACAAAAGACTATTGCAATTGTAGCTATGATCTTACTAATTCCTTTTTACACTCATTTTATAAATATAACGTCTCCACATTTCTATGTTTTTAAGATTCCATAAACAACAAATATTATTATTATTATTGACAATAAATCCGAATAATTCGTAAACAATAGAGAGAGTAGGAGTCGGTCCATAACCTTGTATTGTAATTTAGTAGAGGCCTTAGGGCAAGATTAGAGCATTAAGCTTACAAAGTGTTGATTGCACTTAAAGCTAAACCGAGAAGATTGCACGGGGTGAGGCTTGCAATTTGTGGCATTAAATCAAGGAAGACGTCTCGATGGTCAACTGCTACCGATAAATAACGCTACTACAGCGCAAAACGATTAGAGTAACAAGGGATTCCATTCGTATTTCATGTAACAATCATGCCTTTTATTAAGTTATTACAAAACCTGTTATTGCGAAAGGCGTAGAGACGCACGCCACGTAATTTCATTCAAAAAATCGATGTTAATCTAAAAATAACAAATCTAATTTACTTTTACGAGCATCTGACTTCTGACATGTTATAAAAAGCGACGAGTAAGCCAACAATCGATTCACCACGCTCCGCCGCGTGAAATCGCGTACGTTCTTATAGAGAATCGATCACTACGTGTTCTGCCCACCCTAATCAATTTCTCCACCCTATTTTTAGAATCTCAATATTTGATCATCATCCCCTTTAGATACGCCTATTACCTGAATCTTAGGGAAAACAATCGAAGGTATTTTGACAAGATAAAGGCAGTGTTTTGCTCGTGTTTCCATCATACGAATTTATGACCTCCCGCATGTTTCCTTAGTAATATGGACATTAATTGTGTCCCAATATCCTGGCCATAAATGTCACAGCCACTGGCGCCTAGAACAGGTAGACCGAGAAACTATAAAATACACAAAAACTTTCAATTCCTCCACACAATGCGCATTGACTCACAAACTAGAAAAAACTAAAATTTATAACCCGAGGCCACCGGTATATAACCCCGGGAATAGTGATTATTCTTACAAAATTTAGTGATATGTCAAACCTGTTCGACGTAGCAAATAAAAATGTACGGGAGGGTTCAGAAAAAAAGATACTAAACCTTCGATTATTGCTAAAACAAGGAAAGGTTACCATATCAATCAAGGCGTTGACAAAAGTTTTTTTTGAACGCAGACCGTGGGATGAAAAAAGGGTCTGGCGTTTATGGAAATAGAATAAAAATCGAACGATCTTTCCATCTAATGGCACTTTTGTAACATAACGACTCATAATATTTATTATTATTATTAATTTACGATCACTTAAAATATTAAGAACTAGTTGTAAATCAAATCTGTCAACACATCTTTTGAGGGTTAACCATAAAAATATTAATAAAACCAGTTACGATCATCGTTTTATGACAAGTCGATATTATGAGGTCTAAATTTGAGAGATTTAGTGCGAAGAACAATAAACAAACAATTTATTTGGAAAAACGATCGTAATGGGATGATAAATATTCTACACTTTACATTTAAAACAGAGCTAACAACGCTACAAAGACTATTAATGTTAATTGTATGTTATTTAAGTTTCAGCAAAGTATTTGCTCCACAAAAACGGAAATCTACATTATATAACTGAACTATTTTTTCTTTATAACATCATTTTATTGATAACGCTATATCGCTGTAAAATATTATAATATATAAAAAAGTTTTTATAAAATATTTTTAGAATAATTTTAGCATTACCCAAAAATGTCAAACCGAAACTAGTCACACAAAAAGTAGGTACTGCCCGCAAAAGAGTAAACTTAAAAAAGCAAAATTGCAACTGCACAAAAAAATCAAATTGTTGTGTACTTTTGTTTTACTTAATTTTGAATACCTCATCCACCTGACTCACGGTCAGGTAAGATGAGATAGCCCCCGCTGTGAGTCCCGAGTCTCCATGTCACTCATGCGAAGGCTGACCAAGCTTTTTTGCGTCCCCACTTATTGAACGGGCGTTTTATATTGACACATCACTATTGACATTTACAAATGAATTATGGACGCACTTTGTCATATTTTTGACTTTATTTTGACGGTATATTATAGCTATGATCTATTATTTTTTAAAAACACTTTTAAAGATACCCCATATTTCAATTTGAGACAGAATTATTATTAGATTTTAACGTTATTTAGTTTAGATTTTTTATTTATTTTACTTTAATTGTTGACAATGATAATAAATAGGTAATAACGAGAATCTTTAATTCAAAGCGAGATTAAAAGAACAAATTATACCTAATTAGTATAAGTAGTATATTCCAAAATGTGAACGGTCATTGAAATAATAGTGCTTTATAAATCAAGTTTATTGAATTAATTAAAAACAAAGACGTTAACCGAATTATTCAAAAATTAAGCATAATTTCGCAAAATACCGCTTTAATTGTACGACCTCATTAAGAAACTGTCACACGAACACTTAATTTGTTTTGTTTGGCTCGGTTTAAAAAATATATATTATTATTAAATTTATTTCCCTACATAATGTGGGGTTGTCTACAATAAACGCTACAAATTGTTACACGGACTAGGTTATATGATACAAAATTCCCGATTAAATAATAGATGTGTGCAACAATCAAACACATCTATCACTACATACGTAAACTTTCGCTGATAGCTGCTGCTATCAGCGTTCGCTGTTATATTCTAAATATTTTAACCAACCGAATATTACTTGTTTAATTTAGTCTGCGAATGTCAGGACGAAGATCAATTGATAGATACTTCGCTATGAGTCACTTTAGCGCTAATGCAAGATTATCTTTATGTCACTCCACAAACGACTGCAATCCATTTAAATTGAAAGAGATACTGTGGAAACTGGAGCTTAATACATCATTAGATAGGTATTATAACACTAAGATGACAGATAGGTACCTATGTATCCTACTTATGTACTAACGTCACGTCTAATTATTCTACTCTAATCAACTGATTTAAGTATGTACGAGTATGTACTCGACAAAATTTAACATATTTTTTACGATTCGTTTTTGTTTGTTGACGTTTTAATTTTTTGTCTCAGCTGCCAGTTGCCAAGTGATACCTATAATTACGTGACGCATTCCAAAGTGTTTCCAAATTCAAAATTAACCGAATGGTAAAAGGTTCGGTCCCAAAAAGGTTCAACCTTAATTTTAGGAGCATTTAATTTTTGAGTCGCATAAAAGTTGTCGCTTGGGCCACGTCGTTAACCACGATTTATTCGACGGGTGTGGGTGATCGATGGCCGAGAGTTGTCCCCGTGGCCACCACAGTCACCGTCCACTACCGTTCCGAAAACATTTACCACGTACCACGGCCTCGTTTCTACATTTAATTATATCGTCATCGGACAGAATTCAACCAGTATTATTTTTAATGTGGATTATAAGTTCAGCGTAATGAGGTTCATTCAGTGATTTGGATATAACGATGCTTGTTATTTCGCTTTTGGAAGTAGCGTTAAACTAATTAATAACACATAATGTGTTGTGAACAAGTATTTTTAAAAAGATTTTAAAGTTTTGTAATAAAATTGGTAAAAGTAAATATCAGATGAACTTTGTGAACACCTTTTGCTTAATTTGTTGAAATCTCTTAATATTTTTCTTCGGTTAAATTTTCTTTTTCTATAAAACCTAACACAATCTCAAATCAAAAATCTTTTAATTACATAAATGATCAAACATATTTTATGCTACATTAAATCACGAGGTTTATCATCAGCTAGATTTATTACAAAAATCAAGTTCCATCCTTGTATCGCTACCAAAACAAGATAAGGAGAAGGATAAATTAATTAAATTTGAAATAAAATCCAATAAATCTATGTTAATTGATGACACAACCTGATCAAGCCTCAAGAATCAGGCAGACAGAGTGGGACCGATATTTCCTGCGCTAACTTGGCCATAAGAATTCTTATTGTAATAGTATATTTGGCACTAGCTCAGTTCTTGAATGCCAAATAGGAAAAGTTCTATGACCCACCGTTTTCTGCTTAGCCTTAAATTTAAATATGTATCATACAGATTGTGGGTACATGTCTCAAGTAATTATTCAATGTCTCAATATGACTATATTATGACTCTAAGTGGCACCTAGTTAATAACAGATTTATTGGTATTATTGCTAACTTAACGAAGTAGTAATAAAATAATTGGATAGTTTTTTCTTCGATTTTAAAAATAGAATTAATTTATGTATTTCCACCGAAATTATAATTAGAAGACGTCTGAACCGATTTGAAAAACATTTTGTTCAAAGGGGTTAAAAATTTAAAAAGGGTTAAAAAGTTATACCGGGGTAGACTTCCTTTGCAGGAGGTCGACTAGACCCCAACAGTGCCAGCCATTCTACCACCTGAGCAGTGATGTGCAAACATTGCTGTACTGCAGTAGAAGGGCACTGTAGCTAATAAAATTACTGGGCTAAAGAGTCTTAAGATCTTATGACTCTCAAGTCTCAATAAGAAGCGTTGACGCAGTGCACCCAAAATTTTACCTTTGTAAAATCCTGGGTAGCACTGTACTTATTTTGGGCAGGGTTATCTCTTTCTATCAGGAGAGCGTCTTGCTCGTCTTCTTTACTGCGTTGAAAAAAAAAGTCTAATTCACATAGGTATAATAACATCTCTGATTGTATTTGTGCCTTTAAACAGTATACAAAAATACATGTTTTGTATAGTATTTTTTCACGAGCTACAAAAGACAAAGCTGTGCGAGTCAGCTTGTTTCTCTATACTTTATAAGCTAGGCTTTATTTTCTTAGTTCCTAGAACAGGTGCACCTGTACTTTATAATATTTCCATAATGTAATGTGTATTTATTGCGAGTTCAGCAGCAAAGCGTGCCGACTTAGCTATAAAACTCTATAGGTATAATATTCAACGTTTCTGCTTTTACAAATCACTTTACGAACAAAGCACATTTGTTTTAACTTTTGAATAATTTAAGACTTGTTTGTTTTTATAAAATGTTACTATTTATCTTGACAATTTTATTGAGTTCTGTCTTTAAAACAATGTTAGTAAACGTTTGATGCAAAGGTTTTATCTAGGAATTTTGACACAGCCTCCTGATTCATTTCAAGGAATCCAAAGATAAAGTCATGGCCAATAATAATTAACGTAGTAAGATCTATAATCTTAGAAATCAAAAAATATAAATGTATATTATAATATATTACGTAGACATTGTCCTCCTTCAATATAAATATTATTCAATGAAATGAAAAATGTATATGAAAAATTATTTATTTCCGTTACAATTTCATACAATCACTGGGTTAACCAGGCACTCTCTAGACGACAATGGCTGTATCATATATAGTAGGTATATATATCATATATCCTTCTAATATTATTAATGTGCTAGTATGGATTTGTGTGTTTTTGTTACCTCTTCTCGCCTAAAGGGCTGATTGAGCTGAAATTTGGTATAGTACTATAGATAGCCAAGGCACATAATATGCTACTTTTAGCGGATAATCATCAAGTCACAACTAGTGCTACTGCTGGTTTTAATTTTTAATACGAGTATTCTAAAGCGCTCCTTAAATTGTATGCACCTATGTATATCTAAATATTAAAAAGGTAAGAGTGAATGCTTGACTAACTGATGATCTATCAACGCACACCCCAAACCACTGAACGGATTCGGTTGAATTTTGGAATACAGATATAGGTTTTATGACATAGGACCTCCATTAAGAAAGGAATTTGCCACGCGGGCAAAGCCGCGACCATAAGCTAGTATTTATTATGTTGTGTCAGTATCAACATGTTCGATGAATATAAATGATTAATAACATATAATTATGGTGTCCGTAAATTGAATAACATCTAAAACATTCTTGTTAGTGAATATCACATCTATCCAATTATGTCTATGGTAAGTGATATTGCATTTACGGATATCTAATTTAAATGTCTAATAACTCTTTAAAATTTTTAAATAGGAATCTTGTATTTGAGTAAAAATCTCATACTAATATGTGATACTTTTAAAACTTTTTAAGTATCATAGGTAACACGCACAATAATTAATTTAACACAGGTGTGAAAAAATATAATCATCGTTAATATAAACATTGTTATTTGTTTATTTTAATTATATTTTATATATCTGCTTCAAAATTACTAATTTGATATTGAGAAAAAACACAACAAAATATGAAAAAAAAGATTACTTATAGCAAAAAAAACATTATACCAAATAAGTTGTTTTTTTGCTTTAAGTTATTAAAATATATATACAATTCATATTTGATTAAATGCTCTTGTTTTTTAATATGATTAGTTTAAAACATATATGAAGCAAACCATTGTTTAGAAACCAAGGTCTTAAAATAAAATGAGTTGCAACAAGTCAGGTATTGTCAAAATATTCCCACTTACTTAATTAACTAATTCGTGTCAAGTGCAAACGAATAACAGTGCTAGTTAATTAAAATAAAACTCTTAATTTAAAATTAGAGTTAATTGTTAAATGATTTATAGCAAGGTCAAAATAAAGACAAATCTCTAAGCAATATACGCTATAGTTATGCCAAAAATTAATAAGGTAGAGAAGGCCGTCCGTCTTAGTTGTAGGTACTAAGTGTAGCTACTATAAAATCATTGACGAAGCCAGACCCGATTTCATTCGTTGTTCAAAATATTGATATGTATTTTAAAACAGTGAAAATATGTGTGCGGTCGTTTTATAAAGCCTTCCTTCTGTAGATAGTATTCGTTTTGAGGTTTTATGTCTACGATTCGACAAGTTTAATGTTAACATGTAGTATTAAATTTATGGCTTGAATTTGAAAAGCTAATGCAATTCTTACCTAACCTAATTTCTAATTCAACAACCAAAATAAAAATCAGCATCTAACATACATCGCACTAACGGTCTAACGGTAATTCCTTACGATGAATCTAAATATCAGAAAAATACTACATCCGGACAATAAAAGCGATGACTCGACTATTTAGTAATGTAGCTAACTATTTCGACTCCGAGCTCCGAATTGTTTTCCAAAATTACTCGTACTTTTACCAACGTATCATTTTGTAGATTGGATCAGTTTTTGACAAATTGAAACTGTAATTATGTACGCAAATGAGGCAATAAACCGCTCGCACGGCGGGTCCATCGGCGCCGCGCTCCGGAACGCTGCAATGAAATCATAACGCTCGGAAGTTACGTAATTTGGCCAACAAAAGGCAAATATTCCAGGCCATTCCGCTAGTTTATGTCTGTGAGACGGGTATTAAGTAAATTGTTGGTACAATTGTGGGCACGGGCCAGTCGTTAGGCCCGGGCCTGCATGCCTCATGCCGCGCGCCCTGACGTGACACCGAATGTCGTATTGTTTCAGTTATACGCGTACCAGGCCTTAGATCAAATGTTAACAAGATTTATAGCGGTCGCGGTGGACGTCGACTTGTTTCGACGAAACGTTCAACTTTAGTATAAGAGACCAATTTGTAGGAGCCTTAATGCCGTGTCGTGCCCGGGCATGCATGCTCCGCCTTTTTATTACTGCCCCTTAACTGTAAACAACACCCATTCTCGGCGAGATTGTCTCGGAATGCTATTTGTAGATGATGGTATGCTATCTTTGAGAGTGACTTACAAAAAATGTTACGTTGTGAGGGAAACCACGCGCCCAATGGTAATAAAAAAAACTAGATTTTAATGTGCGGTCCACAATCGGAGATGTGATCTCATCATTCTTGTCTTTCTTCAGGTCTATTAGAGGTTCCGAGAACTGCTCTATATGCTTACAACTCGTTTACATGTTAGATGGTCAAGAAACTTTGGTACAACCTATTAATTTTCTTTCAAATGGTTCTAACGTGGTGAGACTTTAAAACGCACCGTTTTTCTAAATTGTGGCATTTCTAACATCTATCATCGTGACACAAAACGCAACATACAAAATTGGTCGGATTCTTACACTCACCAATCTTCGTTTGGGCTTGATCAGCGGTCGGTTCTGTCCGTTCATCTTGTAGTAGAGGCCGCATGCGTTGCACAGGTAATGTCCGGTGCCGTCCCGCCGCCACAGCGGAGTGCTCGTCGCGCCGCAGTTCACGCACTCTCGCCCCTCTAGAGAACACAATACCGTTAATATAATGCATATTTATTAGGAATACACCCAGGATGCGCACTTTCGATTTTCAAACGTGAAAGAGACATTATATCATTTGCGAAAAGATTGAAGAAGTGTTGAGTATGAAAATCGATGCGCATCCCAGATCTACGGGGAATGTGACCGACCAATGTGTATAGCTCTCTCAAAAAAGTGTGGTATGGTGCTCAACGCGTTCGTAATTAAAATAGATGCCCTTGAAGAAAAAACTTTCTTATATTTAACATGTAATCTTTGAATTACAAATGACGTAAAGTGCCAACACATTAGTCTCTCAACTCTTTGAAAATAAATAAAAAAATATCTACCGGAAAGCATATTATCAAAGTCAGAAAGCTTATTTCAAAGTTAAATGAAGATTCTGATTAAAAGGTGCTTAACTAAATGATAAGTTTAACATTGAAAGCCAAATAAATTAGATAAGCGTAAGTGAACACAATCACAAAAACCAAGGAGATCAAACTAAAGTAAAAGGAACTTTCTTAGCCAGGTATTAGGGTTAGAAATTACCTGTCTCCTGGCAGGCTGGGAAAGACCAGAGAAAAATCACATTCAGAAACATTACATATATAATATAACTAACTAAACAAAGCATGCTAACACACACTAATGCATTACATAAACGTCTACACCGTCCTATACATTTATCTGAACATCAACGTAATTGCAATTACAACGAAAATAATAAAATATTCAGTAATCAGGGAAAGCGCGACGAGTGAAACTCGAAGAAAAAATATCAAGATTTTTTACACGCAAAGGAAAACTAGGAGAAAGTAACGTAAGCCTATATTTACTGGACGCATGCAAAACTGCCTCCCATCGTAACAACGTCATACAAAACAACAGGTACAAAACATGTTAATTTATTCATGTTATAATTAAAAATAGTTTCGTAACTCTTGATTGTTACTAAAACTGCAGCAACAAAAGCGAGTTGCTATGAAAATAAATGGCTGTTGCAAAAATAGTGGAGAGCTAGACGCGAAACAGAGCATAACCAGAGCTATAAACTATTACCCACATGCTAATTTACACTGTAACATACTACGTCTGAAACGATCTTCAACGCAAGCCACGCCACTTCATCCATGAACTGTATTCAATTGCAAATTGCTACCATTTCAAATGACATTATGTTCTCTACAGTTGACACCTAATAAATAAGAACTAATCAAGCTAAGATTAATGAAAATATATGGGTATAGCATGCTTCAAATGTCATGCTTCCTTTGACCCCAGAACCAGCCAACCTCCGGGGACATACTCTTTCCAATAAAACCATGTGGCAGTGTATTGATAGGATATTTTCACATAATATTGTGGGATGCGCGTGCCGCCCACAATCTCTCTCTAAACTCGATTACTCGATCGATGATTTACAGAGATCGAATTTAGAAGCGCATCTCGTTACTTCGCATCCTCTTTTAAATATACCCATAACGAAACTCAACCACCTATCGACTATCGGTGTGGGAAAATCGAAGCACGCTTGACTCGCGAACGCGAACGTCCTACCAATAAATTATTCTTCGCTTTGTTTATTTCTATGAATCAAGTTTATTTTGCAGATAGCATCCATCGATCTGATACATACTTAGGTATCGATCAGTATCTATATTATAATCAAAATGTATCTAGTCTGATTATATTACTCGATCCCCCGACGATCGTGGTGTTTTGAATAAATAATCGCTTCGCCGCAACAAGGAAGGTGAAAGTGCTTTATAATAGAAAAAAATACGTTAAACGAACCGAGAATGTTTTACGAGCTTTAGGCAGTGCAGCCATTCATCTTTTTTATGTAAAACCAGATCAAACCCGGCAATTAAATCGCCCGGACCTTATCGAAAACTTATTGCGATCGGCCGACGACTCACTTTTTGGACTAACCCTTTATATTTTTTGTCGGATCGATAAACCTGTAATTTGTTCCGTAGTTTGTAATAAATAAACACCAATAACGATTATTAGAAAAAATAACAGGATATTACTCGAGCCGCGAAGTTTTAATGCCGCGTATAGAGTTTTGTTAGTGATTTGGTTGAATAGAAACGTCTCTATTGGTAAAAACGTTTGTGAAAGTGCGGTGCCGCGGGCAACGACGTTTTCAAGATTTACAGCGGCCAGCCCCCGTGGCCCGAACCTACGTCGATATTACACGTATTATTACAGACCACTCCGATCTGATTAATTACTATACGATTTAATTGTTCCAACCGGTTCGATCATAACGTTTTAATACGTTCACACTACGAGAAATGTTTCTTTATTCCGTTTCAGAAAGCTGCGCTCGCTTTGAACGTGGTTTAGACGTAAAGTGTAGATATCTTTTATTGTCGTTACACGTCAAGAGAAAGTTTCTACCCCGAAGCACAGCGGAGTATGCAGCGAAAAATTCCAGCATTTATTCGGAATTAGAATGCGGCCAGCTCTTTATTGGCTGGGCTGACGTGCGCTCGTGACGCGGCGGTGCTACGTGACCGCGATAAAAGATTTTCATCTGCCATATTTACGTAGGAGAGTGGGCGGTTTTATATTTGGAGAGTCTCCAGCGCACTCGGAGCCGGTGAAGAGGCGCGGAGTTTTCACACGGCGATGCCAGGGAAACTGCCTGAAGTGCAAACACTGCACCTCCGCCTCGAGTGATGTTGACCTCTCGAGCTATCGATGCGTTTGCTGTACCACTCCGTTACTCAATAAAACAATGTAAAAACGCGAGCATAGTCACGTATAACGCTAATGTGCGGATGGGTAATGTAATTTAAATGAAGGACTAATTCGCTCCCGTGTACCGTGACGCTCTCTCAGCGCATCGGCCCATCACACGTAACGGTGTAGCTATTTTGCATACACACCATTAAATTATTGCTCAAAACTTATTCTTTGTTGCGCCACCGAGGTTGTTATTATGCTTTAATTATATGGTTGTATGCAAATAGAAAAAAAAATGGAAGACTGTGGTCTCGCGAAGTTTATTTTTATTGAGCATTGTGCTACGATGAATCTCAATGATTGGGCTAAACAATGAATTCACGAGCAATTTTTACTAAAAGCTTTCAATACCTAGATACTATGGTGAGCAAGAGGCCGCGACAGGTGTGTTTTCTTTTCGTAGAAAGAATTTTGTCAGTTACAAGAAGTGCACAATCATGAACGACGTTAACTAATAAATTTCGCGATATTCATTACTCTACTCGCTAATGGATTGCAAATACAATTTTGTACGTATGACCCTATTTATACCTGGTTACAAAAGCAATCCTACAGGACGAATATGAAGTCAACTCTTAAAGCCTGTTAAATTGCGAAACCAGGCATCTTACTGTACAGCCTCACACTAGTTACAATTAATAGCACTCATTTCGCCTTAAAAACCACAGGTACGAAAAAACTGCTATGTAGTTAAAGCGTAAAGTGATGAAGCCATTTTTCACAGAGTGGTCACAGCGCAGCGCGCAGGGAGCGCGGCGCGGCGGACGGACGCGGCGGTCCACCGCTCATATTTGCATTCGTTATTAGCATGCGAGATAATTACTTGTGACGAGCAATGCAGCGCCACTCGCTTGCAACCACTGCTAGATGTAATTATTGTACTGGTGGACTAAAACGAGCACGGATCTGAGGCTGCTTTAGTCTTCTGCAGTTCCGTTTGCAATTTTGTTAGCTCTTACGTTTAGAAAGATAACAAATGTTTCTTCGAAGAGCTGTTAAAATAATGGGTAACATTGTTTTAACCTTTGGTTTTTAACTTTCATTATTTTTTAACTAGATACCTTTTTGGCTATGATAAATTTCAGTGTGATTTTAAAAAGATGTTTCAGATACTCGTGCATACTTCCAATGTAGCCTGTTCGTTTTAAATTTGCTGGTCATACGAGTATCATGCATGTTCATAATACGAGATGCGAGATCAGGATCGATCATTTATTTTTTTAGCAGCCCTTTTTAATTATAAGGGTGTTCGATTTGCATGCGCCGATGAGGCGTGACTATTTAATAAACGACGCCTGATTTTATATCAGCTCGTATTTTTTACGAATCGTTTGTCCTCTAATTTAGTAATTGAATTAATTATCGGTCTACTGCGGATGTCCAACGTAAATATGCAAATGTGGTGTTGCAATTGTATCCCACAACGTCGGCAGACCGGAACGAATGTGCATTTACCTCACTAACCAGCTATATAAAGTAAAAATATACATTAGCGGCTTGTTTCGAAATGTTTCGTAGTTATTCAATATTAATTCATTTAATCATAGCTACGGCGTAATTCATCATTTTCTGGCAATTTAGTAATTGGTGCGATTTAAAAAGTTACTTTTTAAGGTTAATTAATTACGGTAAGCAAAATAATAAAAATTCAACGGCCTACATTATTCTATTTCTTTGTCGTTCGTAATGACGAATCACGTCCTTAATTTAATTGCTTCTTTTTTTAGAAACAACAATGTGCTTCTACCATACGCTGTACCTACCCTTGGTTTTTAGGAAGTACATTATTATTTTACTACAGAACAACATCTAGAGTCTTAGAAATGTGACTAGCATAGATGAACAGCGCGCTAGGCGTTTGTTTATACGCGGTAATTCTTTTCAGAGGATTTCTAAATAAGGTTTATCATTCAAAATGCCCACAGCCATGTCAGGGTGTACTGTAAGATATATATACTCCATATATGCCTTTTTGTTAGGAAATACAGAGCTCTGTTTAAATCGTTCGCTGATGGTAACCCCGGTTATAATAGAAGACATGGTAATATGCTAATGATACCAAATAAAAAGCTACATATAATGGACAGAAGCCCTCAGTGCAGGTGCATAAGTATATATAATAAACTGCCAAAATCAATAAAAGACGAAGCTGAAGATATCAAATTTAAAAATAACCTCAAGACTTACCATATAAAAAAATGCTATTATTCTGTGGAGCAATATCTAATGGATAGGAATGATTCAATCTCGCAGTCAAACAAATAGTTAAAATAATATGACATAATTGTAATAAAGAGCTATATTCTAGTGTGACGCAACTATGTAAATATTAATTTTTATAATTATTATCTTTTTGTGTAAATCCTATAATTTTGACTATTTTTGGAATTGACATGTGTAATAATTTTGACTAACTTATCTCAGTATGACATTATATTTAATTTAATATAATTGGTATTTATGACTTGTTTTATGATAATAACATCATTATAGTTTCATTATTATTTAGCTGACATTTAAAATTTTATTCTTTAACCAATGTAATCAATATTTTTTTTTATCAACTTATTTTAATTAATTTTTTCCTTGTTATAAATGCATGTTCGCACTGTCAACAGCGCCCTCACAGGGTATGTAGATGTACAATAAGTTACACTAAGACCTAGATAATACCTACATTGTTGTTATGAATAAATAAATAAATAAATAAATAAGTTGAAAACTAGCAGAAAGTGGCACATGACAGAACCAGCTGGAGGCTCTTATAGTCGGAGGCCAAAACTCACTTTGGGTTCTCGCACCAACCTAGTAAGTCAAAATGTAATACAAAGAAAGCACTCTTTACGGATACGAGCTTTTCCTTTTTAAATAATGATAGCCCTACATAGTATCACAAATCATAAGATCTACCAAATTAGAAACCGATAGAAGCCCTTTGCTCTCGGTTAAAGGCTACAAAATAAAGCTCCCGTTCTCGAACAAAGGAACTATTGTTTATAGCGGTATAAAATCATTGAATTTGTATACGATGGAGTGAACGTGCTTTTAGAAAGTGTTGAATGGTTCCGCTCAATAAATAGGCACGGTAATATGATAATAATAGGTTGCGAATTTAACTGCCCGCTTGCCTACTTCGAGCCTCTAGATGCCCTTTCCATGACATTTTTGAAACGACTGTTGTGATCACGATTTGATCGATAGGCAGTTGATTTGATTTGATACTACTTACTATTTTTTTAAGGACTAATCCTTGATGGATAATTTTATTAACCTCAAAATTAAGCTATAGGTATACAAAGCCTTAGAAATTGTATTCGTACGTAATATCCTATTAGGTCTATAATACTTCATAGAGCTAGTGACCTGATCAAAATGTTAGTAATACGATTTCTTCTTTGACTTAAAACTAGGTACTTCTCATAAAAACCCTTCTTAGATCAAAATACAATTTTCTCAAATTAAGAACCAACTCAAAACGTAAAGTAGATATATCTAGTCTGAATTTTATCAATACTGTGTATATCTATATTTAAACAATATCATCGTTTATCTACTTACACCTCTTAAATAAGCTTAAAGCCCATATTAAAATTAAGGAACCTTAAAGCTTCAAATTCAGTAAACCTCAAGTGCCCTTAATTTAATTCGTTAACAATAGATTATTCCTAATCATAGAAGCATATATCCTAAGAATACTAGTAATAACAATTAGTTCTAAGTTCCATCGGTGTGAGTTACAGTCGAGGTCAGACCGCACAATGGAATGGTCCGCATCCGGCCGACGCGCATTATCATAATGCTTCCAACGAGGAACTTTGCATCTATACACCTCTTTGTGCTTATGTATTCCTGGTACTCTGGTAAAATATATGATCTAGCGCCAAACGCTTGTAAGAAACGCAAAAAAAAATTACAGTGATGACATATTTTAAGAGAAGTTAACATTTTTTTATTCAATTCATTTTACTTTTCATGAATCGACTTTGCATCTATAGCCTTTCGTTTTACTATACACCTCTTTGTGCTTATGTATTCCTGGTGCTCTGGTAAAATATATGCGTTTAGGGTTTAGACGATCTAGCGCTTTTTGGCTAACGCTAATGAGTGTACCGGGATGACAGATTTTTTAAATAACATAAATATGTTTTTATTTGAATGTTAGCACTTCTGTGTAGGTACTCGCATATTCAAAAAGGCTGTTGCAAGCGAATATAGAGTAACTTTGACTTTTTTTAACTTTAACAGTGATGAAAGCTTTTAGCAAAAAGCATGCAATTTTTATTTTTTCCATAGTGTCCTACTCTACATACATATTATAAGGCTACATCAACATTTAAACAGCTCGATTGACTTATTATGATTGGCTAAAAGAATTAGCTTGCGAGATTCTCCAAAACTATAAACATGATTCTACGAGATTCTCATATAATATAACAATAAGGTTAAGGAGTCCATATAAACCAGATTCTATAACCATAAGGCTAAGGCTTAAAAATACAACCGTAAAGATCAATCCCATAACCATAGCAATAGTAATTAAATTAGTGCTATAATAGACTATTTCCAATTAGGAATACGGGTTGTACGAACAGTTTTTGTTGCAATTAACTAAGACTGGTTGGACTGGACAAAAAGAGGTAAACCACAGGTTACTTGAGTTGTATGTGGATCGATCTAAACATTCTAGTGATTGTGCGAAATGTGAAGAGCTTTGTATTAATTGAATTCGCTTATGTGCTTATTGCTAATTTTGTATTTGCAGAAAGTTTTTCATGACAGATTTCTTAAAAGGAGTAAGTACCTTATACATTTTGTTATTCCTTTATATTTTTATTTATGAATTACTGGCTCGTTCGTGATATAGTGAACATTTTTTGTACCTAATTAAACTCGTATAAGTTGATATTATTTAAAATATTATTTTTATTATTCTACATCAATCTCAAACAACGATGTGGACGATGGTAGCAGATTAAACCTAGAAGGTAGGATAAACCTTACCCTAACCTACTCAAGATGTCACTGATTTAGTTCACCGTAAAGCCACATCTACTCGTATTCTATATCTGCACAGTTCTTAATACAAAAACTAAACAAGTTCTGTTCCTGTAATGTTCACACGTATCTGTTTACCTTTTGCCTCATTTATATTCAAAGACAACCAGTCTAATTATTATAATTATTCGCTCGTTCAAAAGTTCAATTTAATTGAAATTGAACATAATACCATGCAAGTAAATAGCGTTTTTTTCAACCACTAGTTATATCGCGTAGTTACACGTACGTCAAAATAAACTTTACCTTTAAGTAATTTTGTCTCTACGTGACTTATAATAAACTTATACAAAATTTGGATATCCTACTAATAAATATCACTATCATCAGCTAAATAGTATAAAATAAAGTTGTCGTCTGTCTGTCTGTATGCTTATATCATTAAAACTACGCAACGGATTTTGATGTGGTTTTCATTAACAGATAGAGTAATTCAATAAATAGGAAGGTTTATTTATATATAGGTAATATAGTAGAAAAACACTGATAATGTTCTATTAAGACTACGAAGTAGCCGCGGGACCACTAGTTAGTCTAAATATATAAAAGGAAAGAGTGACTGATTGACTGACTGACTGATCTATCAACGCACAGCCTAAACCGCTGGACGGATTGTGTTGAAATTTGGCATGCAGATAGGTTTTAAGGCGAAGACCTCCGCTAAGAAAGGATTTTGCCATGCGGGCAAAGCCGCGAGCATAAGCTTGTCTAAATATATAAAAAGGAAAGACCGACTGATTGATCTAAGCACAGCCTAAACCGCTGGACGGATTGGGTTGAAATTTGGATGTTAAATAGGTTTAATGACCTCCGCTAAAAAAGGATTTTTCCATGCGGGCAAAGCCGCGAGCATAAGCTAGTAGTATATAAATGCGAAAATGTAGTACCTTCTAAGTTATGTATTCAACTTCTCCCGAACGTAAGTATTCTGTGTACTTTCAGTCTTTACCTCGTCCTTCTTTATCTATCTATCTACCTCGTCCTTTTTAATTTTTTCCTTGGAGGCTTGGAGGTACAAGAGACAGCCAAGTACTCCATTAGTAGTTAGTACTCTTTTCGGCTTAAGTATGCTCTCTTCACACCACGATCCTCTCAGATAATGAATAAGTGAAAGTAATTAAAATAAAATTCTTAACAATGCCAGTTACTTCTTGTTACATCTTTTTACTATCGCACGGAAATCTCAAATGATTTGACAAGTTTATCTTTAACGTTTTAATCTATCGCAATTATTATACAGTGTATAGTGGTAGGTACTTATGTACAGCTAGTTTTTCAATAGGTTTCTAATTATCTCATGAGAACTCACTTATCTTGATCGGTACGTTCGTTACTTTACATTTTAATCCATTTTAATTTCACTAAATATTAAATACACATTATACATAATTTAAACTGGAAAAGTTGAACAGGTTTTGATGTAAGACACAAGTAGATGGCCTGAGGGGCTATTGGCTATCGCCAAATGACATGTTAAACACTAGACAAAATTGCGTACATTACTTGCTTAAACCTTCCCATTAACATGAGTAAAATAACAAACGCAGCAATGTACATTGAAGTTGTAATCAATCGTAGTGGGTGAGAATTAGCCAATAGGCCCTCTGATGAGCGGTAACCGTCCGTCTGCAACACCAGTAATGTTGTATGTGGAGATGGTAAGTAGCTAACCTAACTAGCTAATGCTGACATACCTAACTTTAAAATATTTTTTATTGAACTTTTTAGCTTGAATTAGTCTATCGTATATTCTGCTCTTATTAACATATTTTTTTGCAAGTTTAGTTTAGTTTATTTAATGGCGTAAGGTTACTCATGTATATTGATTTCCTATCATACCTTGTCAAGTGTTATCCTGCTATCTTTTCGCTGATATAATTGCGATTTGGCTTTAAAATCTGGATATTTGTTGTTTTTTCAATCCAAACCTATTAAGCCCAATAAACTCATAATTAGCTAAATGTGCGTGGTCAAGCTAATTTGTATGTGTAAGAGTGAGTGTACATAATTCAGTGCAGCCATTATTCTAATATGAGACAATAACCACCCAACATGCCGGTTCCCGTCCATTGTCAAAGTTTAACAACTACGCAAGATAATTACTTTTTCAAAAATATCAAATAAAGACCCATTATACAGTGTTAATACAATTACTGTTGAGTAATTCATTGTTATATTACAGCCGTTGCGGAATAATATTTAGGTATGTTTCTATTGCGAAAACTTGCATTCAATTTACGATTGTAACATTATTATAAAGGTCAAACTATAAATCCAGTAGGATACGCCGCGTGCTTAATGTGGCATTGTTAATACTTTAATGGTATTTTATCTATAGCCAATGTTTCACCTTGTCCGGCTACTTCCACTTATCTACTGATCTATCGTATAGAAACACGAAACTGCAAATTTTATCTCTCAATAATTTGTCAATCACATAAACCATTCCGAACGGTACCTACTCCTTATCTGAGACACAAAACTACAACTTTTTACATTTCATTACTCAATTTGAAGCAACAATTTTATCAGTCGTTAATCATTTGTAAACGCAACTGTAAAGTTTCTCCAATTTAGATAATGAATAACGACAACTAAAACAGCGATTACGTCGCTGTCTAATTTCTAAAATTAATAGAAATCTACTTAAAACGTTTGTTTAATTGCTCGCGGAGCTACACAATAGTGAGCGTAATTATAAAATGAGAATAAACCGGTGTTTGGTCAACATCAGTCGAGGCCGGCGGTTCACATCCACAACAATGCGCCGCGTCTTGCCGCATTCACTCACAGTCGCTGCCTAATTGTGAAATTAATAGCATAATTCCCTTGAAGCTATTAGAATCATTTGAAACCATGGCAGTCGTGTTAGAGCAGCGCCAGTTCCCATCCCGACGTTCGCTGCAAAAGCTAATCCAGTTAGTAACACCATCACCGGTTATTTTATACCTAGCAGTTAGCGAGGTGAACAAGCAGTTAGTATTGCACCGGCACAGGTATCCCAAGCCGCGAGACGATGCCGTGTACGATGTACCGTGTGTACATGAAAACGTGTGGCCACAACCCTCGTGCGAAACACCGCGCTTATCCGATCACATCCGTTTGGAAATACCAAATGAAATATTAATCTCGACGCAACTATCGAATTAATAAATCGCGATTGTCGATGAGACGATCTCTATTGAGATTCTAATTACGCGGAGAATATCGCGGCTTCTATTCCTGGCTTCGATTGCTCTCGAACGGCACTCTGCTTATTTGATTTGTTATCTGATTAGTTCAGAATTTAAGTGAAAGCTAAATTACGACTGTGACTTAACTAGACGTTCACCGTAACAACTCTTTTGATGAATAACAAAAGCACGGAGAGAGGGTGGAGTGATTCGAGTGCGGCGCGACGGTTAACGGCGCGAGCGGTCGGATAAGCGTGGAGCGTGAATGTGTCGTAGAGGTGCGAGAGCGGTGCAGCGGGAGAGAGCCCGCGGACTCACCGGCGCTAGTCCGCGTCTTGTTCGGGCGCGGCTTGTTCTGTTGCTGCGCCCCACTATACCCCTTGCCCTGGTAGTTGTAGTAATCGCCGCCGGCGGCGTTGTACTGCGCGTTGTAATCCCCGGAGGGCTGGCTCGAGTCCTGGGGGCACGAGTCCGCCTGCGCACCTTCGCGCTGCTTGGAAGGAGGCGCGCCCATCATGGGCTTGACGTCGCCGCACAGCGGCAGCTCCTGCTGCTGCATGAAGGCGACGCTCATGGCGGTGGCGTGCGCGACGGCCGCCTGGTAGTCCTGCTGGCCGAGCGCCGCCGCCGCCACCGAGTCCGGCGTGGAGTCCTTGGGCGGCGTCGGCGGGAACGAGAACAGCGGGTGCGGGTGGTGGTGCTGCGCCGGTGACAGCGGCTTGTCGGCGGGCGCGGCGTCCTGCTGGAAGCCGCCGCCCCACGCGCCGCCGCTCAGCGCCTTCGACTCCAGCCACGGGTGCAGCGGCGTGTGGAAGTGCGGCCGACACACCTGCCCGCTGCCGCCGCTCAGCGACCGACCTGCGCGACAAACAACCAACGTCAGTCTCACCGCGTGCAACCTTCCCTCACTTACACTTCAATTATCCTTATCGTCGGGAATCTACTGTCGGAGGGCAATTGCCACGCCGTAATAATAAAATTTGTCGTCATTACAGTCGGCAGTTGGACGGAGCCCGTCGTTCCCTCATCCGTGACGTCCTAAATTAATATCGTTTAGTTGGAAACGACTACAAAATCACACGACATCTTCATCTACGTACATCGCATCGGAGCTACGCGTGTTGTTCTAATGCGTATTTGATAAACAAATAATGGAGGCAACTAAACATGAGCGCGCGGTTCTCGATGGCTGCGTCCGTGAACAAAAGGCCGTACTTTTCGGAAAAGTTTCAAAAGCGGAGTATCACAACATCGAGCAATTAAAATTGTAGGCCAGCTGGAAATTTCATTAATTATGTACACAGTAGTGTCAGGTTCTGATTATAGTCATTGTGGATGTGTTTTCATACGTTCATAATGCGTGTTTTGAATTGCTCTTTTAGGCAACGCTTAATGTAATGAGTATGGTTGAATTTTCACAGGCTCGTTGGTGCGAGCAGATGGTCGCAGCGGGGTAACGGTGTGGGTATGTGGGGTCCCCTTTTTTAAAATTGGTGGAGTATATTTAGCAATTATTATTTATAAGTGAAAGCAAACATATGTAGTGGTACATTAGTGAGTGGGGTGAGTAATGATATCTGTGTCGAGCCGGGATTGGTGGGTCGTGTTGGAGGGAGCATCCCTTCACGTTTCCTGCGGTCGCTGCAGGGCGCGCGGGTTCTCTGCGGCTCGCTACATGTTGTTAATGCTCGGTTACTTACATTTTACCTTCTGTGAAAATTGTTATTGTAGTGTACTAGTCACTACCTGTGTATTATTATTTAAGCAGACTGAACTAATATTTAAAATAGTTAAAGGTTTAGGTGGTTTAGAACATTTTATTATAGAAAACATACGAAAGTAAAGCATATTATAGTTATGGGATTTTAGCCTTTTAGCCCCTTAGATCCTCCCTGGCCCATTCGATTTCATAAGATCAGAGCTTCAACATCCTATTATAGTGCCTAACGTCGTATGTTTCTGATATGAATGTGAGTGTCGGTTAATTTTAATATGATACCATGACCACCGATAGACAATGAAAATAAGAAACAAAATAAATATACGAGTAGATAGTAGATAATAGTAGAATATGAATAGAATCAATTATTATTTTAAAGAAAAACATAAACAAATGCAATCTCACGCGTTCGACTGCAATCCATGCAGCTGTACCTATTTCAATAAATTCGTCACCAAAAGATGTAGGATATAGGCCCGCATGTACCAGGTGTAGATCAAACGAGATGCTTATCACAAGGGCACCCGTACGACACGACTAGTCTGCTAGCTCTAACACTGAATGTTTAAAGTGTCTAATTAATTGGAGAAATCTAATGGTGTAGATTTTAGATAAACTTTGGAAAGATTTGAAAGCCAGCTGTTATATTCAGTTGTATTTATTATTATGTGAAAAATATATTAGGTACATAACATTCTGCTACGTTCCGCGTAGCGTAGCTATGTGCGCTACTAAGAACTTACGTAGCGTTTTAGTTGTTAGCTTAAGTTGT
Source organism: Hemithea aestivaria (assembly GCA_947507615.1). Taxonomy (NCBI): domain Eukaryota; kingdom Metazoa; phylum Arthropoda; class Insecta; order Lepidoptera; family Geometridae; genus Hemithea; species Hemithea aestivaria. The sequence continues at coordinate 13,730,944 of OX382325.1, read as the reverse complement.
AAAACGATGTTAGTTTAGGTGCTATGTTAGTTTCCAGTTTTAGTATAATAATATCGTACATTATTAGCATTTATTATAAATGATATTATATTCTACGTTAGTGTTTAATGATACAGTTAGTGGTTTTGAAATATTAATGTAGAGGTAACATATATGTTGGCCACACAACCTATAATTGTGATTTGACTCTGACGGTGTAATAAGGGTAGCGGGTAGACTTTTCTGTTGAAGAAACCTCAATTATTATTATACGATACTCAATAAAAGTATAATGGAGCATCGATCGCAGAGGTTACAAGCACCGATATAAAACAATGAAAGAGTACCGGCTTCGCGTCACATTGAGCTGAATACACAACAACGTTTTGACAGCGTCCACAACAGGAGCCACCCCTCGCGCGTTAGGCCGCGTTCACAATAGCCGAGCGATGGCGGGCCGATAACGCGCGTATGAATAATTCCTCTTATCGCGCCATCTCGCCACATGCCCTACCTGCCCCCCTACCACGACATCCGAAAACGACGCCAACCTACCGAATATCCGCCACCCTCCCGAACAAACTCGACACTAACTCCTGTCGTTAACTTCTCGTGGTACACAGCCGACACTTTTTATTCATTATAGGGCTGCAAGTTTCGGCCATTGTACTAGATACGCCGTTTGTGTGCCACTAAGCCTTGATTGTTATGGGATTTCGTGTTTTACAAGCACCGGGCTAATAGAAAACAAAAACTTACGGCAGTAAATAAAGCGGAAATTGAATTAGGTTAAGATTCGACTTTTTGTACACGCAGCGGTGGATAGTAGTGGTTAAGGAATACACAATAGGCTCTATGTGGGTAATATGTGATGAAATGTACATAGAAATAAGAGACCTGAGAAGTGCTACTAAAAAGCCATACCTGACTACTTCCTTTTTTGAGTAGGTAGTAGGTATAACAGTTAAAATTTTCCGGAATTACACAAACACACGAGAATTGTGTATTTTTTGTTCTTTATTGTAAAAACTTTAATATGAGCTTACATGTATGTATCCATTCATACGCACGTACATATGTCTATCCATAACCAAGCTAATTGCATTTACGATGACAAATTTTCCCAATTCCCCAAAATTCAATCAACCACCCTCAAACAGTATTAAATCAAATCATAAACCAATCATGGCAAGTTCCCACAGAGACAAAACACCGGAATCGAACCCCGACCTGCATGGCAGATGCAGTGGAGATGTTATCACTGCGCCACAGGGTCCTACTCCTGAACACCCGTCTTGTTTACTCTATGTAACGGTTTATTTTACACCCCTTCTGATGGGTGAATACAATTTTGCGACACATTTACGGAGCTCATCAGCGAGATGAAATTATAAGCTAAGAATAACTGAGCTCAAGATTTCGTAACACAGAAAAATATTTAGAGGATCTAAGCTACTTAATTAAAATTTCAAATTAATCAAATACATTTTCATTAGTAGTAGTGGTATTGGCGTAAAGTATCTGAAAGTATATGGATTTGTGAATCTTTTCACGACATAGAACACTTCGGGCACTGGATTTGGTATAGAGGTCACTTAAATCAACATTCTGAAGAACTTTCAGTGTGCAATATCAATTAGTATCAGCTACTCAAATAATAAGAGACATTTTAGTATGAATGTAAGTATTTTTCAAATATAATTGTTCGTATTTCTTCCGCCCCTCACTTAGACAAGTACAAAACATAAGGCGTGGTTCGAATGTTCCCTCATTTTACGTTCCTTAGCTGGCGGCGAAAATTGCCCCTTTTGGTTACAAACGCTCGTAACTGGTGCATATGTACGCAATAAACTAATGAGGGTACTTCGACCATTTTTATATTGCAATTCATTTTGATAGATGACAGGAACATTTTGGTCGACTGAGAGGTGTAAGTTAAAAATGGTTGAAATTATTGTAACTCACAGCGTGACGTCTTCCGGTAACTGCTGGCAATCAGGCGTCCCTCTTTTACTATACTGCATTATGTGCTTGTATACATTTTTGAAATTTGAATGAACTTCTACGAGTATAAAATTTGTAGGAGCGGTAGATATTATGTTCAAAACTTTTGCCGATGTCCCTAAATCCCAAAAGTTCTGGTCCTATTAGTAATATTAGAATAACTCTTTGTATTGGTATATAACGATTATTAAGCTATTATTACAAGCTTTTATTTACTTTCACCTGTCTGTTGTCTGTCTGTCTGTCTGTCTGTCTGTAATCAAATCTTGCAAGTTGAATTTGACCCACTTCCCGGTGTCCGATTAAGCTGAAATTGTGTATGCATGTATAAATCGGATGACAATGCAATATTTTTATGACATCGAGCTGATCTAAAGATGGAGCTGGAAGGTATCCATAGGAACTCCGTAATTAAACGACGCAACCCCATCGAGTTTGGGCTCATTTGATTCGTCTTGACGAGTACTATATGGTGCTAGATGGTAATAATAATAAAAGCTTGTTTTTAAAAAGTTTTTAAAATTTCACTTGTTAACTAAATATTGAATTATTAAACTGTGGTATCGCTGGAAGGATGAGGTGAAGAGAGATCTGGAAGCGCTTAAAGCTTAGTCGTGGCAAGAAGTGGCCCAGAATTGGTAAGAATGGCGCGTTCTTCTTTTGGAGGTAAAGACTGAGTTTGGAAAATACTTCTGTAAGTAAATAATAAGTATCGTGAGAACTTTCCCGAAGCTCGCCCAAGGTCAGCGTCGCCGTCGTCCAGTCTGCGGCGGTTTATTTGCACGCCGTGACATCACCGGCATCCGCATACAACGTGTACATTTACCACTACCAATACGCAAACTTATCCCTTCCCCTTATTGTATTTGGACGTGTTATCCTTTGTCATCACTGCGTGCATTACCGACCTCTATTCGCTAACTGATAGAGCCTACATTCGGACGACCTCTGTGAAATGTCCGACGTGTTAGCGAATGATAAATGTAGGCGTCGATATCGCGCATCGGATCTCTCCGTTCGCACGCCGAATTAATTTTAATTTATTGATCGTCGTATCGTCGACGAGTATTTTAGTTGCCTAACGTCGCTGCTTCGCTTTTAAAGTGTTTATTTACAGTGCAGTTGCAGGATAATATATCGATCGTGGTTCACTTCGTTCAATTTGTTGCAATGTTTGAGTTGTCAGTGTGAGTGCACCTTTAGCTGCACTGCGTAGCGGTTTTAACGTGCGAGAGTATCGCGACGAAGCTTAAATAATATACAATAGACTGTGTGCAGGGTCTGCATCTGCATGTAATATGTGATCATCGAGAATATCTTCTCAACACTCCCTGTGGAAACGGTCCCTTACTCCAAGCTCTTCCGTTGCGCTCACCGATCGACTTTTTATAGAACATAATATCAATTTATTTATGAGTAATTCTAATAATTGCCTATAGTAATTTAATAACGCTAAAGTTCTAACATGCCAGCAAATTACGATTCAGATGGTGCACTTGTAATTTTATCATTTAATGCGTTTGTGCATTTCCAAGTTGTTATAACGCAGTTTACGATAGCTTTTTTACGACTAGTGGTACAAAAGTCTCAGTACGGCAGTTAACTTTATTATTGTCTGTAAAAATATAAAATCATTCATCGTGAATGAGTCTCATTTAGACGGAGTGTTTGTAAAATGGCCGTCATCAAACGGAAAATATTCGGTTGCTAATTAACCGGATTTCCCGTGACGGAGCCTTATTACGAAAGTATGCAAATTATATTTGGGCTCAATTAAGTTGCATTATTTATTCTACCGCTTCATACCGGAGCCTATAAAACACGATTTCCGAAACGGGTCTGGGATACGGAGTTAGAGCATACAGGGCCGCACAAGGGCACAGCGATCGAAAGTCTAGAGCTGGCGGCATCTGTCACCCAGGGCACGTTGCATGCACGCTATAAACCTGCATTAGTACTCGCTACTCAAATAAATATGCAGTTTCGCTATCGATCAAACGAAGCCGATTCGTGATCGACTTTTAAGCGTCAATGAACTTTGAATAGCGAATTGAAGAATATGTATCGAAAGCGAGCGTTACCAGCGTTCTCATACGCCGTGTGTGTCTTGTACTGCCCATTTACTTCTAATTCTTTTTACTATCAAAAATATTAACGATCAACATGGTCGCGTTCCGAATGTAAAACGGTGCTCTTGGGCGGTCACACATCATGTTACCTTCTGATTGGATTATAATGCTTTTATATTACGATTCTTATTACGGATGGGTGCTACCGAGCGGCGTGTGACAGGCGACGTGGGGAATACCAACTAGTGACGAACGGGAAGCTTGCCCAGTGGCTAGAAACTCGACTCAAACTCGTACTGATCAATCTATTTTTCAATATTGAACACGCTACTGTACGTACCTACTATATGTACTATGCATACTTGTGTTAGTAATAACTACTACATGTATACCTAGTAGACCTAGCAGACCTAGGTACAGCTTTTCATAATATCTATTCGGAATCTTCGACCTTCCTTCTTTGGTCCTTCGAGCTAAATTGTTGCTGCAGTGCGAACAACATACATAACTACCGAATAATCGGTACCGAACAACTTAAGTATCTCTAAACTACCTAAGATATCTCCGTCATCAAAGAAACTCTGTTCGTAAGTAGCTTTTATAAATTCATAGTTTTTAATGATCTAGTTATAAATCATCTTGTTATTACGAAATCTCTAGTCTAAACTTAAAAAGTGATTTAAAACATGCAGCCACTGATTTAAAGTCATAGAATATCTCATCTCGATGTCAATTCGGTTTCAATTCGACACCAGGACTAATCCCAATCGGATTATAGTTCCAATAGTACGCCTGTCGACGTGGGTGTCGTGGAATCGATCTCACTTTCGGTTACTCGTAAACTATTTTACCTTAAATATTTCTCAGATGATTGGTTTTGGTGATTTCATTGTCGGTTTATTAGCTTTGTCACCTTTCAAGTAAAATTTGAATTAATTTAGTTTAAAATAGTACACCTGCATTTTCTTTACACATTAAGTGACATAGAAGTCAAAGGTAACATAAACACAATTATAAAATATACGAGTATAAAGTATCTATACTAAATCTATTTTTCAAACTATATAATTTGAGAACAAAACAAGAAAAATTTTAAGAGAGATTATCAAGTACATTTATTTACTATTTATTAAGCTTGACATTTCATTAAATATACAGAGATCTTTATACTGTATGCACACATCAGTTGAAAAATTCAAGAGTTGCAAACAGATGTTTAGATGGCAGCGCACCAAAATGCTTTATTGCTCCACATTGAGTAAACAATGACAGACAAATTATTACCAATTATAAATACATCGTTAACAGTAAAAAGCGAGCAGACTAATATGAGCATGTCAGTGCATTCGTTAGAGACATTTCTTTGCATACAACGCATGTAGTTGAAAGCATGCGGCCCGCATACGCGATGCGAGGCTCGAACCCCTTTGTTTTTATTTTCTTAAGAACCCATCACTTCTCATTAAGTGGCGTTTAGAGAATAACTTAACATCGCTAATGTCCGGACACGAATTTTATTGTTATTGCATTTTAATAAATTTTTCATTGTTCCAGTCGTCAATGGACCTCTCCTGTGGTTCCCAGTATTTAGGAAGGAAGCTTCTCTTTTATGATCGAATGCTATTTAGATTTATTCGGGACTCTTGAATGTGAATCATATTGTTTTACGACTACCAATTCTCGATAATCTCTTGATAATGTCGTGATAAATCAGTGTCAAAGAATAAGCTTAGATCAAGCTTGGAACATGAATGATTGTGCATTTCAAAGAAATTGTGTCCAGTAGTATAAATGTACTGCGATAATGCCTTAATGCCTGACTGGCTTTTGTTTCTTCAGACTCAATGTCCTGTTGAAAATCATCTAATATATAAAATTCTCGTGTCACAGTTTTCGTTGCCATACTCCTCCGAAACGGCTTGACCGATTTTGATGAAATTTTTTGTGCTTATCCGGTATCTATGAGAATCGACCAACATCTATTTTTCATCCCCCTAAATGTTAGGGGTAGTCCACCCCTAATTTTTTTTATTTATTTTTTAGACAAAATTTTTAATTTCTATTTTTTTATGATACAACATACAAAAATACATACAATCCTCAATTTTCACCCTTAAACGATCAACCCTTATTTTTTAATAGCCATTTTAGTAATTTAATCATTTTTCCTCGCCGGTCGAAAACTGATCAATCGTCATTTAATTAGTTATCCCCGCCAGATGTCTACAGGTGTCACTTCTGACCCAGTAAACAGCACGGAGTAGGGATGAGAACGAAGCCGGTCTCCTTTCTTTCTCACTCCCTACACAGTTGTCGGCCATCATTATTGTTTATGCATCAAGTGTAGTAGTAACGTTGACAATTATTATTTTGCTATCTCAGTGTAACTCTCATATTAACTTTTAATCATTCCTATTTTATCAATAATAATTAAATTATCAATTTTGAGTGTATTTTGAACGATTAGTTAATTAAGTGATTTTATAACCTCAAAAGTACTCAACACGTGACACGAGCTTCCAATAACAATGGATTTTGTTAGGTACTTTTTTTTATTTATATCGAAAATGTTATTGATCTTATAAAAATGTAATTTTAATTTAATATTATTAAAAAAATGTAATTGAACAATTAAGATTTTCATGGTTTCCAAAAAATAAATCATTATGAATCTTTATTTTGAAATGTCAATGGAAATATTGGTTGTATGAAAAAATTATAAGAGACAATGTTTTCATAAAATTTAATTTGAAAAAAAAATCCATAAAATAATGCTTATTTTACGCATATACCACATTCTTACATACATACAATATACACATTCTAACATACATACATACTTCCAATAAGTAAGCTATTTTTTGTCTACACTAGAAATTACTAGGAAATTATTTATATGGCAAAACAACGTTTGCCGGGTAAGCTAGTTCATTTATAAAAAAATTAGATGAGACTTTATGAAGCAACTTTAAATAGCAAATGTAAATACAATCAATACCGACATGCGTGAGGGCGCTGGCATCTACATTCTAGATCATAATGATAGTGACTCCAATATAGGCTCACATTAGTACCATTTTCGTCCACATCATAAATAGAAGTAACCGACAATTAACTAACCAGCTGTCAAGTGTAACATAGTGGAAGTGACTTCAGTTGCGTCGCTCGGTGGAGATCATCCAGTTTTACTGTGCACATCGTTCTACTAAAGACCAGGAGTATTTTGTATGATGGAGGGAAGTATTTTAGGAGTGGACGACTGTACTCTGTTTGTCGGTGCTCTTGATCACGAGTATAGACCGTGGCTTACTGAGTTGAGGCATTCTTACGGTCATCTGAACTCGGATAGTCAAGATCGGGTCACTGCTGTAGAGGAACGGTGCCGCTCTTTTGATGTGGCGTATCGGTTTTTTGTCTGTCAGGTGATACGATTGACGGAAGGCCGTGGTATTTGCGATCGACTATCTTTGTTAGATATGGATTTATCTATTACTGAATGTATGAGGAAAGTTTCTGTGATAGTAATTTGAGATGAATTTGAAAATTTTAGAAGAAAGATAAGAATTGAGTAGTGCTGGAAGATAGGAGAGATCTAGTAATGTGCAAATATAGAATGGAGATGAATGATATCAATTTTAGAAAGCAAATGATTTTAGTAACAAATCAATAACATAATGCAAGCTTATGTACATTCGTGTTTAAGTTTAAACAGCCTCACCTAGTAAATTAAAAGTTATGAACATGCCTTATACGAGTATGTAACTTACTTATGCTCGCGGCTTTTGACCGCGTCGCAAAATCCGTTCTTAGCGTAGGTCTATGTCATAAAACCTATATGGGTTCCAAATTTCAACCCAATCTGTCCAGAGGTTTGGAAAATGCGTTGATAGATCAGTCAGTCACTCTTTACTTTTATATATTTAGAAGATTAAGTACATACGTACTACGTACTTATTACAATATCCTATTGTTCATTTTATCCATAGATCCCAGAATCCTCAGGCAGTTTAAACATTTCATAAAATGAGCCTATCTAGTTACCATACAGTCCCAATAGACCTATAATAATATAAACAGCACAATACTCGTAAAACCTAACAAAACGGTCGAATAAAATCTTAACACGGCTAATATAAAACCAATAGTTTAACTTTAGCTGTAAACACAATATAAACATATATTATGAAAGGGAAATAAAATCACAATAAAACAGGCCATGACAATAACGTATAAAGTTGACACCCTCCACTCTCCACAAAAAAAATACGATATCCCACATTTAGATAATTAATTATGTTATAGGTTAGATCACGAACCATATTATGACTAAAGAGAAGAGAAATATCCGAATATAATATTTACTTGATATAAGGATAAAAATCAAAACTAATGTTATTTTTTCAAATAATATTATATCTGTTCCGGCTAAAGTCCGAAGTGCGGCTACACCTAGGATTAGCCGGCTAAACCTAGGTGTAGCCGACCGCAGTCGGTTAAAGTTAGGTGTGAACCAAATGTTTGTAAGAAAAATTTGTTTTTTATTACGAAGTTCAGGGCAGACCGACATCAGTTGGTTAGGTTAGGTTTGAACAGTGATTATAACGTGCGAGCCGAGCGAGCGAAGCGAGCGAAGCGAGCGCGCTGCGGCAGCAGCCGGCGAAACACCAGATCAGACTTGACCTTATTCCAGAGTTCACAAATCATCATTAAGGAATATTTAATGTTAATTTTATTACGATCACCATACAACAACAATTAAACATGTTGATAACAATTTGTCTCACGTTTTAAACTAAATCTTCTACACCTAACTTTAACCGACTGCGGTCGGCTACACCTAGGTTTAACCGGCTAAACCTAGGTGTAGCCTCACTTCGGACTTTAGCCGTAACATATCTATTTAAGCTAAGATAAATTTATCTCTTTTTTGATACAACACAATGAAGTAAACTTAAAGCTCACAGTAATAGTATCAATAGTAGGTACCTAGTAGTAGTTAGTTTGCATCCTCAAGGACTCTTTAATTTGAAACATTTCATGCACCTGGTAAAGTTGCCTGGAAATGATCGCTCTGAACGATCAGGCCGCCCATTGTGGATCTTAATGTAGCTTAATTAAGTTTCAAGTCTATTCTGTAAACTTTTGGACTCAATACTCCATGTTTCCATGTTTTGTCATAATTGGGATTCATACTTCACTACAACAGGTCAGCTTAATTATAATATGTATTAGATCACAAAACAAGAACTATAAATATACTTATTATTATATATGCAGTGTGACCAAAGAACCTTTCGTTCAAAATTAGGGATAAAAAAAAGATTACAAAATTGTAAGTACAGCAATTTTAAATACATAATTTTCAAAAAATAGCATCTACTTTACTTGAGCCTCAGATCCTAGAGCTACTAGCTACGTATAGGTAACATTTTATTAGATTTGCGAAATTACAGGGCAGTATTTTGTGTAGTATTCTGAGGCAACAATCTTGACAATGGCCGAGGAGCGAGTGTTCCCGGGTAATGCCTATAATGATGGCAGCCTGCTTACATAACCGCTCGTGACTTGCGCATTACGGTATCGGAGAAAAATACTGGTACGCTACTTGCTGGGGCGGACTTAGGCTTAGCGAGCGCTACGGAACTTATTCGATGTGGTTTGAAGTGCGATAAAATATTATTTAAAAAAAAAAAAACAAAATAAAAATATTCAAATCATATTATAATAATGAAATTGTAATATTTCTATTGGTTTCAATAAAAACAGACTATTAAAAATATAAAAAGATTAATTATCGCTTTGCGCGGATTTCAGTGTGTTTAGGTTGTTACAAACGATATTTTAAGCAACTTTTTTTGTATATCGGGATAATATTCCCTTAATATATTGAAAATTATAGTTGAGGTACCTACATTTACGATGAAAGGTTTTGAAGATTTGCTAATCAAATAAATTAAGCACGATTTAATAAAAATAAAGGCCATAAAACGAAGTTAAGGATATTATATTAAAAATGCTTCCGTTGTTCATTTTAATCAAATAAGTTCATTAATAAGAGGAAATAATTAGTAATTACATTTCCTTATTTTTACCTTCCTAATATAATTGTATAATGTGTCAAGTTATCAATTTATGAATGACACTTCAGGGTCACTCATAATTTTTTTTAATATGAGTGGACATTACCTAGGTACTCTATGTGTTAGTCTATGCTTTAAGTTGCCTCTGTACTTCTTACCAAAATTGGGTTAAATCGGTTCAGCCGTTTAATTGTAAATAGGTAAGACACAAATCCATCCTTTTACGTCAGACTAATATATAAAAAGCCATATGTCCAGCAGTAGGCAATTGGTGATGATGATTATTATAAGGAAGAATGTAGATGTGATTGTTGCGATTTGTTGTTGTAAATTGAAGTGTGTGTTAAGTCTAAACTGCTTTTAACCAGTTACTGAATTTGAGTTTTGGTAGTTTGTACTTAAATATAGAATGTAGACTATAAGTTAGTGCTCTCTTAATCTTTCTTTTTAGACTTACTTGGTTTTCTCTCTCTCTTAATTTTTCTTTTTAAACTTATCGAAGTTGACATAACAGCCTTGTCAACTTCGATAAGTTTATAAATAAGTAGGATAAGATACGAGTATAAACAGGTTTTGCCTAAGTGCGACCCTGGCGCCGAAGTGCCTAACTAGTTCGCGGATGGCTAACAACTAACAACATAACTTAATACCAAAATAAGCTCTGTTTCATAACAACAACCAGTTTGTTCTACAACTGGCACACAATCTGTGCCTTACCTTCAATTTATATCTACGAGACATGGGCACTTCTAGATAAAGGTATTGTTCATTCAGATTCCTATATTTTTTTAAGGTCAGAAATAATTGTAAATCCTTAGTGTAGATAAGTAGGTATTTCAATATTAAAATCCTTTTACAAAGTTACCGGGGGTAGACTTCCTTTGCAGGAGGTCGACTAGGTGGGTACCCCAACAGTGCCAGTTATTCTACCGCCTGAGCAGTGATGTGCAAACATTGCTGTGCTTCGGTAGGAAGGCACTGTAGCTAGTGAAATTACTGGGCTGAAGTCTTAACATCTTATGACTCTCAAGTAAGAAGCGTTGGCGCAGTGCACTGGGTAGCACTGTACTGATTATAGGCAGCGTTATCTCTTACCATCAGGAGAGCGTCTTGCTCGTCTTCTTACTTCATTGTATAAAAAAAAAAAAGTGAGCTTATTTATAAAATATGTTTAAGCTAACTTTGCAAGGAGGTTTATAAGTTAGATTATTCATAAAATATGTTAAAGATAACTTTGCAAGGAGGTTTATACTCCTACAGAAAAGGACACCCTAGTTACACTGTCAGAGTCAAATCACAACCAAGATTACAATTTTATCTCTTTATACACGATTATAATAATCTTACTCTAAATGTTGTCACGAAAATATATAAACATTTTGTTACGATATCAGTTTTTAGACCTATTTATCTAAAACTTGTGCAACAATAAAAAATCAAAATATCACGTACCAACAAAAACACTAACTTTACGGTACAATATCTCTTACAATGTTTTATTTTTGTCGGTTTATAGTGAGTGTAAATTAGCCAATACTGCAAATCAATCTTTACCCATATTACCATCGGTCAAATGTACTCCGACGATTGACCGTAACATTGCAATGTAATAATAATAAATCAAACGTAACATTACTACTTCACTTAACGCCGAACAAATTTCATAATAAACTGTGGTGACTAGACATTTTAATCAGTTCGCGATGACCGATGACAGATCGCAGTGCGCCGCCTGAGACTTGATAAATATAGCTACAGATTATAGTAGTGAAGACAGGTATCGCAAACCAATAGTGAAGCCGGGTACTTTTTATACAACGAAGTAAGAAGAAGTGCAAGACGCTCTCCTGATGGTAAGAGATAACGCTGTCCATAATACTTATCGTACTTCTCGTTGGGTAGGACCTGGTCGCCAAAGACATTGACGATCGGTAAAAATGGCGTTCGTTCAGTTTTGACGAACGCTTCTTTTTATTTCCATTAGTATAATCTTAGATTAAATCAAAAAGGAAGATACGTTATAGGCGTCTCGCAAATGAACCGCTCCAATTAGGTTCGTGCACACAATTTTACTGCAGTACAATCGACGCGGCAACAGACACGTTCCGACCGAGCAGATCCAAGTTTGGTTTCTATAGAGTAACGATAGCACGTACCATGTTATTTTAATCTAAGGTATGTCATGCATCTAGTTTAAGAGTCAATATGTATCTAAATAGATTTGAATAAAAGATAACATAGATTTTAGAATATATTAATTACGTCATTAAACGCACCATTAAAACTAATATAAATTGGAAAATGCTTCTTTACACTTAAATTGTAGTTTTTAATGGTAGTTTATAAAATTGTTGCATAAAACATCGATATTTTAAATCGAGTGTGAGTTTAAGTACCGAGATGCATAAATACCAGGAAAAGAAACGTTCATCAACACTCTGAGCGAACGAAGTTATTCTATTCGACGACCTCTGTGGCGCGTTGGGCTAATACCCGCCTGCAACACAGGAGGTTGCGGGTTCTATTCCCGCATGAGACAAATGTTTGTGTGATCCACAGATATTTGTTTCTGGTCTGGGTGGTTTTCAATATCTATTATAAGTATGTATTTACAAAAGAAAAGTATATAAGTATTATATCCGTTACCCTAACTACCATAACACAAGCATTAAGTTGCTTAGCTTGGGGTTAGGTGGCGCTGTGTGAAATGTTCTGAAATATTTATTTATTCCTAATGGTCAACAGTATTGACTACAGGATGTTATCGAGCGGTATGTACCCATGAAGTTTTATTTCACAGGATTATCACATTAAGGATTTTCTTGAAGTGTACTTACTTGCCCGACCAATCGTGCTCTTTTTACAAGCTTTTATTTACTTTCACCTGTCCGTTGTCTGTCGGTCTGTCTGTCTGTCTGTCTGTAATCAAATCTTGCAAGTTAATTTTGATCCACTTCCCGGTTTCCGATTGAGCTAAAATTTTGCATGCATGTATAAATCGGATGACAATGCAATATTATTATGACATGGAGCTGGTCTGGAAGGTAGCCATAGGAACTCCGAAATTAAACGACGCAACCCCATCGAATTTAGACTCATTTGATTCGTCTGACGAGTACTTTGGTGCTAGATGGTAATAATAATAATAAAAGCTTGTTTTTAAAAAGTTTTTTTTTTAATTTCACTTGTTAAATCAAATCCTATCTTTGTTTATTTAATATATCATGTTGCCCTCTATATTCTATATTATTTGATACACAGGGAAGGTATATATCAGAAGATACGGCAAATGGTATTGATAAAAATTGGCGATCAACTGGAATTAAATGGGGTATGGACTATGGATTGATTTACTTTTGTTGATGCGCGGTATCTAGCTTTATTAAATAGCCTATGGTGCCTTCTATACCTTGCTATCAATAAAATATGTAAGTACTTACCTATAATAAGTAATATCCTTCTAACTAGACACGATATTGAAATAATTATGACTAATTTCCTAGCCAGTAATAAAGTAAAAGGAAAACAATACATTTTATTCAAAGTTTCATGCAAAGAGGATTCGAGAATTTTATTACTTTTTTATGCAATTAGTTAATGATTTAATGTTCAGTAATAAGCCTTACTGTAATTATAGAATTAATTATAGGTACTGTTATTTTTTGTTACTAATGAGTTGAAAATGTTAGAAAAAATAAATTAAAATTATTCGCACTTTACTTTTAATCGTAATGGGGATGATATTAAAATCAAAGAGGGACTACTTACAAACGTTACTATGCCCAGCAGTGGGCAATTGAAGGCTCATTAAGATAATGTACAAAGCATCATAATACCTTTCTTAAAGTCATATGAAAGATAATAAAATTTTCTTTTATTTAATTATAAATATTGTAATAGTTAATATAGATATATAGATGAATAGACACAGACACTAGTAACTTGTCTAATTATGCAATATCCGGGCACCATAAATTGTCTAACAATAGCTGAGGCACTAAGCTAAGTGTAGTCTAGAATCTAACTCTATTTAGGTTTAAGTACAGATATAATATAACACTTAAGACAACTGTTTTAAAATAATTTCATTTATTAATATATTTTCATTGTTTAGACTCTGAACAGCGCTATCTTATCAATCTCTATCACCAAAAGACGACATGTTTTGTCCTAAAGTGCATTCAACTCTTACACTGGGGACTTTTTATAATCTATTGAAACCAATGTCACCTATATATAGTGGATATAGTATTGTGTAGTACTAGTATAGTGTTACATAGTACATATTATTGTGTTTTTGTTTCATATCATATTATGTGCTATACCTACTTTCACAAGTTTTTGTAAAGTAACGAGCTTTATCCATATTAACTACGAAAAATACCCACCAAGCTCACGGATAAAAATAAGCTAGACTAGAACCTGGGTTTCGGACAATTATGATGACCTTCATTTATTGAGGCCAGCCACACTCAGCACAAATGTTTTTCCTAAACTGTCAAATATTTCTAAAATAAAACAAAATTCTAAAAGCACTTTATGTTTTAGAATTTGACTCTTGATCTTGGCATCGTAGCACTGATCATCATCATCATCATCTCATCTCAGCCATAGGACGTCCTCGCCTTTGGACTTCCATATATACCGGTTGGAAGCGACCTGCATCCAGCGTCTTCTGGCGACCTTTATAAGGTCGGCTGTCCACCATGTGGGTGGTGGGACTGTTATCCAAGACTTATATGAAATTCTAGGCAACACTGCGCTGCTTTTGTCAACCTTTAGCGGAACAAGTCTTAAATACGTCAATTACTTTCAAATTAGATTGACCTATGAAACTACCTACTGCAATTATCAAATTAAATTGTATAAAGTCAAGAACAAAGAATGTCCAAGACACAAACTATTGTATTACAAACAGACACCACACTTAACACAAAACTGAAGTCAGGTAATACCGTTGTATGAGCATAGATCATACTGTTTCCACATACAAAATAGTTGTGTGTAGTATGTGTTTTTGATACATCAATAATTTTGATTTTATCATAACTATCCGCGCATATATAAATAACTAGATGAAAACCCGGCTTCGCTCGGGTGAAATTTGACTCATAACATACATCCAGGTGCAAAATGTAGGTAGATATTTCTGTAGTCATCGGTTCTCAAAGAATATTAAAGGTATAAGCAAGCATAGATTCGCATGGCTTCGTTCGTTGTGTTTAATAAATGTAGTAAATAAAAACTGCAAAAATGTTTACACAAATAATTTTTATTTCAAATCAACAATCAAAATAATAGTAGAGTCCCCGAGCCAAATAAAATAAACTTCCGTGGGACATCTCTCCGTCATACGAATTATTGGTATGTGCTTATTCGGCATATTTTTCTGAACATGAAAAGTGCGGTAGTCACTTCCTAAGTGTATGGGACAAAGATGGCCGCCAGGTCTATTCTATTGTGCGGGTTATATAAATATCTACTGAACCGATTTACTCAGTAGTGAGGGAACTCATAGCGGTAGCTAAGCCATTAGGCTACCGAGGCTCATTCAAACGGCTACGGCTGCAGTTTCGTTGTTTATAGCTTTATTGTAATGAATCAAGTTTTTTTAGAACGCTGTTGAACTAAACTAAATATTTTATAATAAGCTATATTTGCATTATCCTAACGGTTACCAAGCTATATACATAAAAAGAAAATTATTTTTTTAGTAATTATGTTTTTTGGAAATATTTCCTTTGGTACTACTGACTTCACATTGATAGTTTTTAGGAATAAAATGATGCTCATTTAATAACCTATTATTTGACATCCTTTTTAAGTAAATCGGTTCAGTAGATATTAAAATAATCCGCACAATAGAATAGGCCCGGCGGCCATTTTTGTCCCATACACTTAGGCGGTGACTACCGCACTTTTTATGTTCAGAAAAATATGCCGAATAAGCACATACTAATAATTTGTATGATGGAGACATAACCCACGAAAATCGTTATTTGAAGACTTTTTTGTAAATGGGTCTTACACTATATTCTCACACCTCCATCTGGTAATAAGTATTATTTTTCATTACACTGTACGCAGTGACCTACACCATTAACTTACCTGAAAGTCATCAAATAAATCTTGGGATTTGTCAGGTTGTGTAAATGTAACAGGAGCAGTTTGATTTTTTGGAAAATGGTTTGATAGTTCCCGAGCCTTGGTTATTCTTAACTGCCTCATTGTTTCTAGGCCACAACACTCGCAATAATTGAAATTGTCTGCAAAAATATATACAATTAATAATGTCAGTAACGTAAAGTCAGCAGTAAAGCCAAGTTCAAGTTGAACTTGCACATAGGGGTCCATTCCATTATCAAGAAAAACGGTAAAATTTCGTGTCTGTTTCTGTTCATAATACCTCAACACAGGCTAGGTATGCATGTGGTCATTGATATTATTTATCATTTGTCGGGTTATAGAGAAAAAATATTGCGCCGCTTACCGAGTAGGTATAATGTTGTCGCATTCCACACATCGACTGCACATTTGCATTTCCTTGCAGTTTCTTGCAAATATTTTGCCTTTACAAAAATTGCATGTCACTGGAAGTAAATAAGTACTTATTTTATTTAAATGCAGAATGTCTTACAATCTTATTTCATCTTAATTCACTTAAAAACACAACCTGCCTACATACCTACTAAAATACTACTCACCATCTTTGCGGAGAGCCGTTCGCTGCATCCATTTTGCCAGTGTCGAGTAAAATATGGGTTATGGTTAGTATTCTTTTTCTATGGTTGTTAATCTCAGGTTCATGGTTAATATCACATAAAATCACATAACAAAGAATATATATATAAAATATTATAAAAATATTGTCAAAAACAATATTTTCTCGAAACGTCAACGATTGACGCCACCGCAAAAATCAATATTTTTTTATGTTTTGTTATTCATATAAGGTTTTGATCGAGTCTACCGTACTCCTTGACGAAATTATATCATTAAAAAAAAAGTGCCAAAAACAATATTTTCGCGAAACGTCAACGATTGACACCAAATGAAAATGGCGATAGCGGTTTTTTTGTCAGTGCCGTCGGAATTTAACGAAATTCTCCATAATCCGAATTTTGCGGATATATGTTGTTGACTCAAAATCAATATTTTTTTATGTTTTGTTATTCATATAAGGTTTTGATCGAGTCTACCGTACCCCTTGACGAAATTATTAATATAGATAATAATTATACGTTTAGGTACCTATCTAACAGAACCAGTTTTTCTAATTCCGCACCTATATGTAGAATTACCAGGTTTTAGGTAATATATATATAACAAGTCTCAAAAGAATAATGTTATTCTGTAAAACAAGTGAAATTTGAAAAAAAACTTTTTAAAAACAAGCTTTTATTATTATTACCATCTAGCATCATAAAGTACTCTTCAAGACGAATCAAATGAGCCCAAACTCGATGGGGTTGCGTTGTTTAATAACGGAGTTCTTATGGCCACCTTCCAGCTCCATCATCAGATCAGCTCGATGTCATAAAAATATTGCATTGTCATCCGATTTATACAGGCATGCAAAATTTCAGCTTAATCGGACACCGGGAAGTGGGTCAAATTAAACTTGCAAGATTTGATTACAGACAGACAGACAGACAGACAACAGACAGGTGAAAGTAAATAAAAGCTTGTAAAAATACTTGCAAAAATAATTATTGTAGCCAATTAGAAATTTATATGAAATTGAGAGTATGATCCTAATTTTATACTATTTGCACACTGCACACGGTTAATTTTTTTTATTGAGCACGGTGTTTTTTAACCTTAAACTATGCTGCAGCTGCTTCGTTTAGATGCAGCACCCTTAAGAGCGTATATATCGAATGATGCCCTCTCGCTCGCACTATTTGACAAAATTTGAAATATAAATTCATAGAATTAATTTATTGAAAAATCCTTAAGAACAGCCCTCCATAATATTATTATTGCACACATTTTAAAAGTGTTTCCACTTTAATATATTTAAAAATGGCATGAAAAGAATTTTTGAAATAATTTTTTTTCAAAAATTCTTTTTATTCCATGCGTCACTCGATATATTCGCTCTTAAATAAACTAACAAATAAACAACTAACAAGAGAACGCGGTGTCTGCCCTTAAATGTTGTTCTCCAAGTCAGACGAAGGCTGACCGATGCCTGTTATCGGTTAAGTCTAGCGTACCTAACTACTTATTACCGTGCCTAGCTATTGATCCGGCGTATCGATCAGGTCTTGAATTTGTACTGTTATTGTTGAGTGCATGTTTTTACCAAGGTAGTCTGAACTTAAATTGCAGCTTGTTAGCATGAAATTGTTTGGCTGTCAGGTCCATTTTTAAAATGGTTAACTCTACTTAAGTACATATTAATTTTAGAATGTCTGAATTAGCTAAATGTGTAGATACGAAAAAATGGCGAGTGTGGGCTAATGATGATAATCTTTTACTTTTTTAAATATAGCATCGAGAGTATAGTTAAGTTAGTTTTTATATGCAATTAAGCTATCAATTGTTGTTATTTATAATTTAAATATTATTTTATTTAACATAAAATAAATATTTTTTTAACAATAACAAAAAAACATTATCTTATAAAAGTAATAGGTACCCTTAAGTAATAGGTACCTACACAATTGACCATATAACTTATTACCCTACTAATTAATAACAACCGTAGACAATTTATGCAAGTACTTAAATACGCATTTAAATTGTATTTTTAATTCAGTTTATTTGAATATAAAACAGCAAAAAGAAAACGAAACCAAGCGACCGTGGACTCCACTCGCGTTCCTGACAAAGAATAAGTAGCGTTTGGTATCGCACAGAAGGGACGCAGTCGAAAAAATACCTACGGTGAAAACTATCACAACTCTTTATCTTCTTTTATTTTTATAGTGATAAAAAGTGCCTTATAGAAATTTTAGATTGGTTTATTTACATTTTCTTGTCAACTTTTAAGTCTACAGTTGTAAGAACTAAACAATTTTACATTTGTGTTACAGTTGTTACATAAATATAAAAATAAAATTTATTACGTTTCAAATAAATGTTGCCTTATACAAAGCTTCTTGTAAGCTACCAGTTATACAATCAATATTGTCGTAGGTTTCAGTAGTCGATTAGTATCAGTTAATAAAGCTCAAGTATCCGAACCGATGTGTATCTCGATCTGCAGGTAACAAAGAAAGACAAATGCCACACTTTCTCCATACAAAGGAGTGTCCATTCTTCACGGCGGTACGGTAATGAGTCTATGTAGCCACTGGTAGCCACAGAAGTGAAACATAAATCATGGCTGCCCAGGAAATCATTCATCCTCTATAATGTGCTGCGAAAATACGCTTCCACTTGGAACGAACCAATGTTTTGCCCTAAATACTAACTTCCAACTTTAAAAAGTTGCCAATTTGTAGCTTGTTTTTAACGGCAATTTGTGGTTTAATATGAATTTCGCTATTCACTTTTTTCGCTAGTCTGCTAATTAAATTGCTTCACGAGTGCTCTGAAGTGTGAAACTGTTATACCTTTACATAATTTATGCTATGTTTATTATTTTAACCATTTAATTTAAAAATGCGATACGATAAATAGTAGTAGGTCAATCCCTATATTACAAATGCAAAACTTTGTACATATAGACGTTTGCTAATATTTCACGACGAAAAGCCTGGACCCATAGAGCTGAAACTTAGTATCTTAGCTAACTTAGACACTAAAATAGGCTACTTAATAGCGAGAAAACCGCTGGGCGTAGCTAGTTTTAATTTCTATTACATACACCTGCTTTGTCATAATCGTGAAACTACAATTAAAGTTTAAAATTGATACTGTTAAATAATCTGTAACGTCTACTAACAAGTTATTTTGTTGGAGCACGATTGCTATTACTGGAAGTAGATAAATAAACAAGTACCTCGTTATTCGAGCCTAATCAATTAAAAAGAGAATAGCAGTGCATTGGACCGTTCCCATAGCATTTTTGTCATAACTTCTGCTTAGACTGCGTTCTAGTCGCAACCGCATATCTGTGTATGACAAATCGTGACAAAACCACCGACTCATCTACACTGACCTGTGGAACTTTAAAAATTATCTGACCAATTGATATTGAACCTTGTTACTAGGTAATAAGGGTTAGATGATTGTTAACCTTTGATGAGTTAATGGTAAATTTAAAATTGTTTTTGGTAGAGATAAATTCATGTGGCGCAGACGCACGGCCGGCCGTCTCCAGGGCCATCCATCAAGATCGCTGCGCATCACCCTCATCGTAGCCATCGACCGGAAATTCAAACCCTAACCTCTGATTAGAGCCCAATTAAATTATTATTTTGACACTTAAAGGATTAAAGTATTTTTCAGGTTAGTTAATGTCAGATGCAGTGCTAGACGATTTGGGTTTTTAATATTATGATATAATTCTAATCTAAATTAATAAATTCTGTCAATCTAATCAATTGCTTACATGAAACTTTACACGTAATCAGATAATGTAGGAGGTTAACAAAAATAAACGGTGTTGAATTACAATTTTTTGTACATTTTTTACGATAGGCAATTTTTTGCGCGTATTTCATAGTGTCGCTTCTGGACATGTCATACGCATTATTCATAATCACGCAAACGACATGTTATGCATCTCTTTCTTTCTTTGGTTGAATGTATTGTTGTCCTTGTCGATCAATGATCAGGATAATACCAATATTTAGATGCAATCAATCAAAGTTAATCACGCGAAAGATATAAAAGTAACATGAATATATTACGGTCGGGCGCACTGGACCGAAATATACTATTTATGCATGTTGCCTGATAATTAACGATTTGAAAAAAGCTATGGGAACTTGCTTGGCCATTGTGATGTGCATTGTCATGACGTAAGCAACTTTGAATATTAATTAGATACATTAAATACAAGGAAAAGTAGTTTTGGGTTATTTTCATTTAGGTTTTAAGTTCTGTGATTTTGTTTATATTAAAATTTCCCATACTAGTTTTTACCGCTATGTGTTTTATTTATCCCTAGTCCCTAGGTCAATGCTATCTAGCTTAATCGATGTAGTAATTTAGGTGTTAAGAGATAACAACACACATCAATTCACACAAACATACATAATTTGGTGAGATTACCACAAAATATAAAAACGTAAATCTTGTACTTTTGAGTAAAAAACATTTACGTAAAAATACCTTCATTATTTTATTTTTCTTGTAACACTTTGGAATATTTTCACTATTTAACATGCACTTTTTAGTGGACAAAAAAAGTTAGTTTTAAAATAGAAAAAAGCTGATCTCAACCTATTTAGTATAGAGGTAAATAGTTTTAAAAGCTCTATCAAACTGCTTAAGCTCTTTAAAGACGAAAAAGAACTAAAAATCGTGTACATTTTCTTTGTTTAGTTGGCAAGTAGTGTTCCTCGCAACGGCGTGCTCAATTTAAAAAGTTAACTAATTAGGTCAATGGTTCCGTAGTATCGATCGAGCGGTTAAAGTTTTAACTACAGTGTAGTTTATTCAGCAGTTACTATTGATGTTACAGAATAGCTTTGAGTGCTCAATAAAGCTGCTACTGGCTTTGTTTCTAACATAATGCCTTAGGTACGTGAATAAATACGTAAAACTACTTATGTTTAATTTAATTTTTGAGATATTTTCCTTTTTTTTTTGTACATTATAGGTTAGTCTTTGAACATGATTTTGCGTGGTGTAGAGTGTAGAGCGACAATGCGGCCGTAGATTGTAGCAGACCAAACCTAGAAGACGGGATAAATCCATCCGTGTTAAAAAGGGTTAATTAAATTGATATTAATATGTATTTATTGTAAATTGTGCGCTTGCAAAATATTGATGTGTTATTATGGTGAAAATTAAAATAAATGTATTAAAAGTCCGGTCCGCACACAGTTTATCAAAGTCACTGTTTTCTCTAAAGAAACAAGTGAAAGAAACATTTTAAAAAAACTTTTTAAAAACAAGCTTTTATTATTATGACCAAAAGGTACTCGTCACGAAGAATCAAATGAGCCCAAACTTGATGGGGTTACGTTGTTTAATTACGGAGTTCCTATGGCCACCTTCCCGCTCCATCATCAGATCAGCTCCATGTCATAATAATATTGCATTGTCATCCAATTTATGCATGCATGCAAAATTTCAGCTCAATTGGACACCAGGAAGTGGGTCAAATTTAACTTGCAAGATTTGATTACAGACTAGGGCTTGCAAATATTCGAAAATATTAATATTCGAATATTCGATTTTTTTTCGGGCATTATTCGAATATTCGAATATTATTCGATTATTCGAAAAAAAAAAATTTTTTTCGTAATCCACTCTCTTTTAACGAAATTGGCGTGAATCCAAGGAAATGAGTGTGATTGTGAGGACATTTTTATGGAGGGGGCATCAGGGAACGTCAGGAGAGATCTACAGCGTCAAGAAAGTCATACTTCCATCTAGACCAGAGACCACCACCAGCACGTTTGCCGAGGAATAGTGGAAAGAAATATCGATATGTGTTCTTTGAGAACTTGAGCTATATAATCAACCATGGGTTGATGATGCGTGCATTAATAAGCTGCAGATACACAGCTTCGGTGCGAGTTCTGGACCTAAGTAACGTAGAACAAGTCATCAAGAAAGGAACATACATTGATGCGAACTTATGACGAAGATGTTTGGATGCAGCGATGGCAAGAATCATCCAATTACAGCGATATTTTCCCCACCAATGAAACTGATATCGAGAACGCATTAGTTACACAAGATCAACACAGACAATGAGCGGCAGATTTTTCAAAGACCAAGAAGACTACCAGTAGCAAAAGAGAAAAAATAGGAAGTCATGATTGAAGAAATGATAAAAGACGATGTGATTGAAGATGATTAAAAAGGTGATAACAGCCTATTGAAGAAATACAGACCCATTACGCTTCTGAGCCATGTTTATAAGCTGTTTTCAAGGGTCATCACACTCCGTCTCGAACACAGACTTGATGACTTCCAGCCTCTCGAACAAGCCGGTTTCCGAAGAGCCTGTAGTACCATAGACCACATCCATACGCTGCGGCAAGTTATACAGAAGACCGAAGAGTATAATTTGCCATTATGCTTAGCGTTTGTGGACTATGAAAAAGCCTTTGATTCGGTGGAAACATGGGCGGTGCTCGAGTCACTTCAGCGATGCCATATTGACTATCGGTGCATTGATGTGTTGAAGTGCTTGTATAAGAACGCCACTATGTCAGTCCGAGTACAGGAGCAGAGCACGAAGGCGATTCCATTAAGAAGAGGCGTAAGACAGGAAGACGTTATCTCTCCGAAACTGTTTACTGCCGTAATGGAAGACACCTTCAAGCTCCTGGAATGGCAAGGACTTGGCATCAATATAAACGACGAATACATCACTAACCTTCGATTTGCCGACGACATCGTAGTCATGGCAAAGTCGATGGAGGAACTCAGCATGATGCTCGATGACCTCAACCGAGCTTCCCAACGGGTGGGCTTAAAAATGAACATGGACAAGAAGAAGCTTATGTCAAATGCCAATGTTGTGCCCACGCCAGTATCTGTTGGAGGCTCGGTACTCGAAGTTGTGGACTCATATATCTATCTAGGACAAGTAGTCCAATAATTAGGTAGGTCCATCTTCGAGAAAGAGGTCAACCGCTGAATCCAACTCGGTTGGGCGGCGTTCGGGAAACTACGCAACGTCTTTTCGTCCGACATACCTCAGTGCCTCAAGACAAAAGTCTTTAATCAATGTGTTACCGGTGATGACTTACGGCAACGAAACGTGCTCCTTCACTATTGGCCTCATCTCGAAGCTCAAAGTCGCACAGCGATATGAAAAGGGCTATGCTCGGGGTTTCTCTACGCGATCGAATCAGCAATGGAGAGATCCGTAGGCGAACTAAAATCACCGACATAGCCCAGCGGATTAGCAAGCTGAAGTGGCAATGGGCAGGCCTCATAGCGCGGAGAGCGGATGGCCGATGGGGTCGAAAAGTGCTCGAGTGGAGACCACGGAACAGCAAGCACAGCGTAGGACGTCCACCCACAAGGTGGACAGACGACCTTATAAAGGTCGCCGGAAGACGCTGGATGCAGGTCGCTTCCAACCGGTACATATGGAAGTCCAAAGGGGAGGCCTATGTTCAGCAGTGGACGACTTACGGCTGAGATGATGATGATGATTTAATTGAATCCTCATCCTTGGTGTTCTACTGTTGTACTGATTTAGAAGAAGGATGGCAGTTAACATTTTTGTTTGTATTACCAGGAATTGGGAACTAAATGAAATAACTAGGAAGGACCGAGGATCGACGCCACATTGAACACTCCAGTAGGAATGAAATGGCCATCATCGATCAGAAGTGTGGGGTACATGGCAAGTGAAAACAGACCCTTAGGATAAAGCGAAGACTGCATTTTCTACTGGAAAGGGCCTGTGGCAACATCAAGTACCTGATGCCATTCAGATAGTGTAATGCGCCTGCAACGTTCGAGAGGTTAATGGAGTTGGTGCTTGTTGGACTCGTTGGGAACGCGTCTCTTATATACATGAATGACATTGTTCATGAAACTGAGGAGCTCTCGCTCCTTTGAAGACCACCTCCGAAACCTGGAATGTATGCTGATGAAGATCCGTGCGGATTATCTCAAATTGAGTCAGAAGAAGTGTTTAGGCTTCTAGCATCAAGTGAGTTTTTAGTTTTTGGGGGCACGTAGGCTGGAGGTGAACAAACTGATCAAGAGAAGATCTCTTCACTATTCAAGACAAAAACAATGCTAGACTAGATATTTTTTTTTATTCTTGAGCAATCCTACTAAATGAAAGACGAAAAATGCAATGGGAGAATGCATATTGGCGGGAGTAAGCGTCATGGCGCATGTGGTGGTGTTGTATTGTTCTCCTATAACCCGAGTATATTCGATTTTTTACCCGCTAAATAGCCCAAGAGACCGGCCATTGTTTTTTTGTTTGTAGTTACCCTTTCAGCTGTGGTTCTATACCAGCTTAACTTCCGAGTTTGAAAATGTTAAAAAATTATCGAATATTCGAATATGGCAAGTTTGATATTCGAATATTCGGCGTAATTTATTATTCGAATAATTCGAATATTCGAATATTCGAATGCAAGCCCTATTACAGACAGACAGACAGACAACAGAAAAGTGAAAGTAAATAAAAGCTTGTAAAAAGTCTAAAAAAATGTCTACGTTTTCATAAAAAAACTGAAGAAAAACCTTACCTTATTAACCACTAGCTGCGCCCAGCAGTTTTACCCGAAGTACTTATCTTTATACAAAATTTCAGCTCAATCCACCCGTTTAGGCGTGAAAGAGTAACAAACATCCTGACATCCAGACATCCATTCTTACAAACTTGTAGGATTGGTGGTTGGTTGGTGGATCTTATTATTTGTTATACTCATTAACTTTCAAAAACCTTGAAAAAAATTTCATACAGTATAGTAGGTAACATTGCACACAATGTTGTACAGTCAGCCACACAATTCACATGCAAGGTAGAGCTAATATGAATACTTTTTGTTTCATCATGGCCGCTGTTAAATGTATTGTGACGGGTCTAATAAACGCCGCTCTAATGAATAACGGGATGGCATCGCTTAATTAATCGACTGCTGGGCTCTACTGCACTGCTGACCACTCCAATAAGGAAGATTTATTAAATAGATATTTGTTAACTAGAGTCTGTGTAAAATGAGAAGGATTGTAGGAAGGAAGTTCTCTTAATTTTCTTAAGCTTTTTATTAAGCCCAAGCTCTCTACTCTTTAGGCAAAAGTTTGCGAGTAATGTCAAATTCTTATTTTAAAAGTGAATTTGACACTATTTTATTTAAGTAGAGCTTGGCCTTAAAAGTTTTTCTCGTTTCATTTGCCAAAAATAATAATAATATGTATGTGCAGTTGGTGTACTTAGCCCAATTTTTCAAGTTATTGTTTCAGTATTAATATGAAGAGTCAATATGATTTTCAGACATAGTTTGTAGCAGACAATATCGTTAATTTTTCATCACCAAAATCGCATCAACAAACAAATATCTACTCATACTTACATCTACATGAGCTGAAACTCGGTTGAATCGAGTCTGGAAAGTTGAGAGGCAATATTCCATTTCCGAACCAGCGAGCAGATCTCGCTCTCAGTCCGGAAACGTTGCTTGTACACTCGTGTGCACAACTGTACATATGTAAATATACAATTATATCCATAAAAACATATTTTATTATGTACAAAAAATAAGCGGAATATGTAAAGGTAGCGCTAATCTTTTTGACGAATCCGAGCTAAGCGGCTATGCAGTAGACAGTTAAATATATGCTACTACTACAGCCAAAAGACTCCCATTTAGAGCTTTCAAAAAGTTTTGTGCTAAGAATTTGCTGATATTTGGCGATAATTCAAAATCTGATGTGTATACTTTTCAGTGTGTATCAGATGACGTGTTTAAGGCCCATTGATTCACTTAAAATATTATATAGGAAAAGCAGTAAGCAGGCATAAAATAATAATAAGTTAACTTAGAAGGTAGTTCAAATATTTCTACTTAAAATAAGTTGAATGTCAACTGCCAATATTAATTGTCAGCGCGACTGTACCAAATATTATTAAAAGTTAAAGCACTCCCAGTGCAAGAAGATAATTTCATATGTTTATGAAATTCGGTTACTTTGAAATAAGCTCAACTGAACCTACCTAAATAGAAAGTTGTGTGGTATTTAAAACAATTACATGTGTCTCGTGATGTTTTTTTTTTTAATTTTCACTCATGCAGATGTTCAACAACCCATATCTCCTGAGAGGGCTATTGCAGGGGAAAATAATTAACGGTTGATAATAATGGCAGCATTATTTTGTGGCATGATTGCCGAGTCGCAGCGGCCGGCGGCTGGCTGGGAGGAGATGTCGCGGTGCGCCGGCGCAGGCCCCGCCCATCAACTAATTGCACCAATCTGCGACGCGCCACGCACTCACACACGCACGCACATACGCACACATGCCCTCACGATATGACAAACATTGCATTCGGCAAATGAGCAATGTAAATGAAAATGCATCCTCCGTTACGGACGGTGAAATAATTAGCCCTACACATATCAAATTATGGGAACAAAGCCAATGTATTATACTTGAATGTACCTCCAGGTTGACTCACAGTTGCAAACAAACTAAAGGCACAAACGAAAACCTGATGAGCTAAGTAGAGAAAGAAGAGAATTGACAAAAAGAACGGTCAGTCAATTTAATAGGGTCGTCCCGAAGTGATGCAGACAGACAGACGAGACATTTTCATTTATTTTAGCCACAGAACACGGTAATTGGAAAAATCTCATTTACTCCCGTCTAGTGAGGTAAACTTGTGTTCGACGCGTATTGGATTTCAATTTCCTTCGAGTCCTATTAAACTCTCATTCTTCATTCTGTTTCATTTCAAAGGTCAATTCACCCTATCTAGCTAATTGAATGACTTAATAAAACGTCTGCAAAACTTTTTCATTCCATAAAAACTTTACCATACATTTACAGAAGCAATTTAGACCACTTACATGTAATATTGCGTAAGACTAACAACCAATAATTTAAAACAACGCGATCTGCTGCTACTTTTTGTACCTGTATTAATTCTATTTTAAGCTTTAAACTGTTGTAATAGAGTCGACTTTAAAGTGTATATCTTAGAGGCAATGTTTGTCATTGCTCAATAGGTGTGAAATTGGCGATGAGAAGCCGATACAGAACTTCGTATTGAATAATGCAGTTGTTTTGTTTGTTTGCTTTGTACGCGCGGGCGGTGGAGCTCATCACTTAACAGAATATTCATGTGAATAAAGCTATAGGATAGGCCCTAGGTGAGCACCTTGTGGGACGCTCCCGGTTCTTGTGACCATTAACGCGCTTGAGGTGTTGTATTACAGAAGTTGAAGGGAATAAAAATAACTATAAAATGAAGCTCTTCCATCTCAGTATAAATAATATCCAACATGTCATCAATCGAGTCGCTAAGATATAAATTAGAAGTGAGCGCGTCAAATCGAAGGCCCCATCCATATCGAGTTACAGGGACAAACTCGTTCTCATGGTAACCACGCTGTTGCTGTCATTTCATTGTTTTTACTTTAACATTCATTTAGATTCTTAGAATTTTGATCATTCATTTAGATTCATTTCGTTGAATTTTGAAAAAGGTTTTTAGATGCAATAACCTTTTGGTCTTGAACTTGAACGAGTCTTTTTGGATCGCCAGTCTTGTAGCTACGATCGTGGTTTACAGGTAATAAAAGTTTATATTACAAAATAAAATTGGCGACGATGCGATACTACGGCAGATATTAAAGTAGCGACGGACCGTCAGGCAGTAATAAAGTTCCTGACCAGAGTGAAAACGATCCCAGTTGTCATCGTAGCAGGTTTATGTGCGATCCGGTGCGCTTAAAAGTACTTTTTATAACTCCCAGGACATTGTTTCGGTCGACGAATGCGCCAACTAACAAAGGTACTCATGACACACCTATTTATGCGCAAGCGTATTTATATCTCGCTGTAATATAAAACGCTCACGTTAACTGCATTATTTACAAGGAGCCCGAGATAACACAAATGAGCAGACATTCCGTTAATATTTTTTAATTTACTTATCTTTTGTCGGAGATCAATGTTTCACATAATTTTATATGTAAGTAACCTAATCGAAGCCGCCGCGCTTGGAACGATGATTTTACCAGATTCAGATGTAATCAGAGCGACAAGGAGCCGCGTCGAGAGCCGTACACGATAACAGAGTGGGTTTACAAAACGGACCGCGTGGCTCGAGACTCGGCCGGCCCGAGCCCGGCCGCACATAAACAACCACACATAACTGCTGTGAACGCGACGAAATCAATTCCCAGTTCCGATTCCGAGAAGTGACACAGTTTCTTAAGTGTCGCGTCACTACCGACGGACCGCCAAATAAATTCTAATCGTCCCGGGGTCGGACGCACGCCAATCTAGTCCCTAACGCCTTGCCGTAGAGAAACTTTTGTACGCAACCATACGTGTACTTAAAATATAAAGAAGAGCCACCTGTCTCCACGAAAATCTTTATTGCCTCCATAAAATTTAAACCTCAAAAGAAAAAAACAAAAAGTATGGAATCATTTTTTTCTTTAACGATCGAGGCCCATTTTAGATGTGTGTTTACCTAAGCTGTCACCTCACAGAATGGCAATTTTGACCGGTCGGGTCCATCGAATTAATCGTCGAGTTCGGGAGAGATATGGTTCGATGCGCGATAACGTCGGCCGTCGCGCAGACTACCGGCGCGGCCGTGGGAGCAACCGAGCCCCCGACTCTGACGGATCAGTCGCGGCATTATCCTCGGGCCCGCTACGTATTTCATTATTATGACTGCCAGTTCTCGTGAAACCTTCCGTTGGAACTGAATATATTAGCGGTGAATAAGAATCGTGATAATAAATGTAGGAGCTTACCGTGCGAGCTGACGGCGGCGGAGTAGGGGGCGTGCATCTGCTGGTGGTAGTAGCGGGCGCGGCTGTGGTGTCCGCCCTCCAGCGGGGAGTGGAAGAAGCCGTCCCCGTTGGTGTCGGAGGTGACGTCGCCGGCGGCCGGGCTGCCGTTGACGCGGCTCTCGTACCAGCGCTGCTGCAGCGCGCTGGCGCCCGCGCCGCCGCCGCCGCCCCCGCTCTCTCCACTCATGTCCATGACCGCGGCACCGACCTCACAAACCATGCATCGCTTTTATACACACGCACTGTAAGTCCACACCCCTATCCGCATTTCCAATAGTCCGTGGTGAATGAACGCGTCCGCTCGATCACTGGGCGAGTGCGATCGGACTCAGTCTTAGCATTTTGCAGTCTGAACTCTCTTGACTACTCTCGGTCGGACGGCGAGTTCATATTGCCCGTATCTGAAAAAATAAAGATAAAATTAACGTTTTAATCACGACGGTCAATTAGTGATAAATCAACGTGTCGAAACAGAAACACGAATAAAATCTTTAAAAGTGTAGATTTTGAAAAGATAATTCGCGTTTCGGAGTAACCGTGGGTTATCGCGGTGCTACCAAGTTATCAGGTCCTCGATTCGATCCCATCAAAGAATCAGTGCCGGTGTTTTGTCCAAAAAGACAATCAATTAAGATAATAGTGTTGCGGTATCAAGTCGCGATATCGATACGCTCCCAATTCGATTAGGTGATAAGGTGCGACAACACTCGATACCGCCGCGATAACGCGCATTAAACCTTGTTGCCCAACCGAGTCGTGATTTTTATTACTACTAAAATCGCTAAAGACAATCTATAGTGTAAATCTATCTGCTGCACAGAATTATTGTTCGCTAAGGACCTAACTACAATCTCCTACCTATAAATTGAAACATACCGAGTATGAATGATCAAGATACCTTAAAAAATATTTTGTGAATTGGATATAGCAAGCGTCATTATCGACGATATCCTGAAGGAACAGAAGATCACAAGAAAGACCTGGATACGATCCGTACCTACCTACTGGAGCGAGGAAAATGGCACATGATGAAGGCCTAAAAATACATAGCAAGGCTAAAGGAGTCTGATGACGATGGAAATGATAGATATATAACACTTTAATTGAAACAGAAAAATATACAGAAATAAACTTAAAAATAAAAACACAATATTATAATCTATGTGTTACAATAATTGGCGGTCTTATCGCTATAAGCGATCTCTTCCAGACAACCGTGCATATATGTTAGGCATTAAATATTTAAAATCTTTGATAAATAAAGATATTTTTTTGATAGTTACCAAATGTAATGTATATGTCACGGCTAATGTCCGAAGTGCGGCTACACCTAGGTTTAGCCGGTTAAACCTAGGTGTAGCCTCACATCGGACTTTAGCCTTAACATATATACCTATACGATATAACGATAAACTTAATTTTGATATTAAATAGATAGAGCAAATTAAGCAAATCTTTATATCAGAGTTCATAGATATGTAGATACCTACTCGTATTATAGTATGGTTATAGATAACAGTCAAGGGCGGATCCAGGATTTGGTTCTGGGGGGGGCCAAGGTGTAGAAAGGCAAAAATATTATAATATTTACCAAGAAAAGTGTGTGTTTAACTCGCTCTGAACAGTTAGGAAGTTCAAATATCTATATAATAAGTGCGCGAGCAGCTAGCTGCGAGCGCCGAGAAAAAAATTATAATCTTGACCATGAAATATGTGCAAAATTCGTAACTCTACAAGGCTTCTGGGGGGGGGGGCCATGGCCCCCTGCCCCCCCCCCTAAATCCGCCTATGGATAACAGTCTCAAATCTCCTCGCAAATCACATAACTGTATTTTTAATGTCAATTTAATCGCATGCGTGTGCAGTTTTAAGCACACTCCTACGATTATAATTAGTCATCAATTATCGCTTAGATAAGGTGTGTCAGATTGCAAATTATGATAATATCGATCAACTTTATTATCGATACCAATATACCAACTTAATTATTAATCAGACTGAGGTTTGAGCAAATTATAATAATAAAATCTAGATTATTCGTAAAAGTTTCTTTATTATTTATTATACTAATTATACACATCTACATACTAAATCATGCCTGGTTCCCATTGGGGTAGGCAGAGACTATTTCCCTACACTTAGTATCTGACACACCTCTTTCGATTGAATTATAACACCACATCACCACTGTGCTTCGGTAGGAGGGCACTGTAGCTAGTGAAATTACTGGGCTAAAGGGTCTTAACATCTTATGACTCTTGAGTAAGAAGCGTTGTTGCAGTGTTCCTTGAATTTCACATCATTGTGAAATCCTAGGTAGCACTGTACTGATTATGGGCAGCGTTATCTCTTAACATCAGGAGAGCGTCTTGCTCGTCTTCTACTTCATCACATAAAAAAAAACATTATATTAAACTAGCTTATGCTCGCGGCTTTGCCCGCGTGACAAATCCTTTCTAAGCGGAGGTCTACATCATAAAACCTGTCTGCATTCCAAATTTCATCCCAATCGATTCAGCGGTTTAGGCTGTGCGTTGATAGATCAGTCAGTCAGTCACTCTTTCCTTTTATATATTTAGATTTACAAAGTAAGTAGGTATACAATGCTCAACTGCCTATCGTTAAGATGTCCTTTCTTAGTTAGAACTTTTCATCTCCAAGTTTCAATATCTACCTATATCTACGTCAAACTTGAACTCAATTCGTTCAGCTGTTTTAGATGCGAGTCATTATCCTCTTTTTCCTGAATACCATATCTACGTCAAACTTTTTTACAAGCTTTAATTACTTTCACCTGTCCGTTGTCTGTCTGTCTGTAGTCCAATTTTGCGTGCATGTATAAATCGGATGAAAATGCAATATTGTTATGATATCGAGCTGATCTGATAATGGAGCTGGAAGGCTATAAGAACTCCATAATTAAACGACGCAACCCCATCGACTTTGGACTCATTTGATTCGTCTTGGCGAGTGCTAGATGGTAATATTAAGATAATCTTTTTTTTTAAAGTTTTTTTATTTCACTTGTATAGGCATAGACTTGCGAAATTGCAATTATTAAAAAAATCCTGGTAATGTTAATAGGATAACATGTTATATTTATTAGGGCTTAAGTTATCTACGAAGCAGTTATGAAGAAGGAACAAATACACATCCACACACACACACACACATCTTTGCTTCTGTGCTTTTTTATTTTATTCGCATTTACAAAAATAGTCAAGTGAAATATGTGCAATATTTCACACGCAAATTACAATATTTAACCTTATTACATATTATTACTGCAATTATCAACTCTTATAGAGACAAAAACCTACACAAAAGTCAACAAACTCAAATTATTTTCAATGCTGACATGCCCTCATTAAGTTGAAATGTTAATTTAAAACAAATTATAAGGATTAAAAACAGTAATTGAAGTTGGTATTTGGTTTTTAGGATACCTATATTTTTAATTTTTATTTTGGTGGTTTTAAATTTTATTATTTGAAGAATTAATGTGGCTGCTTACTTATAGGTTTCTGTAGTAATTATTATTATATAGGTGAATAAATTGACCTCTACACTCTACAACTCTTCATCTTCTTCCTGCTCTTATCCCACACTAGGTAGGGTCGGCACAACACGTTTTTCTCCTCCATTCTGCTCTATCATCCGTCATATCTTCATCCACTCCCCTAGCACGCATATCCTCTTTCACACAGTTCATCCAAACATTTTTCTACACTCTACAACTCAAATGAAAAAAAAATTTGGTAATTAATTTATTCATAATTCAAATAAAACAATTCTTACTAATAACCTCTAAAGTTAAAAATACATATTACGTTCCAACCCTAACGAGATCATTTTTTTTGTTGTAAAGGCGAGACACAATTTGGCGGAATTTTTGTATCTAAGTTATCTAAGATTTCATTTTATTTTAATATTGCACAACATTAAATTGTTTGATAAATTGATTCAATTTGAAGAAACTTTGCAAAATTTATCATGTCAATGTTGCCTATAACGACAACAAATGTTTAAAAGGTCGTGAAGAAAAAAGGTAAGTTATTAATAATTAAGATCAACAGAATTTTTTAAATGTCCAAGATTTGATAAACTTTATTTAAAAACATATAAAGAAGAACTAAAGTGCTGCAAAAATGAACTGTTAATGAAAATTACTCTAACCAATAAAACTGTCAGAATAAAAATACAATAGAAACCATAGTTAACTCGTAATATAAAACTAAGCAGAGGTAAATATTATATCAAAACTGCTTTACCTAGGATATTATGTATATCCATTATCCATATCTATATATGCCTAATATAATTAAGTTGATTTACAGGCAATTCATCAAATCACATAACATATTCAATAGAAATAAAGATCAATCTCACCAAATTGTGCAGATAAGATGAGATCTCCAATGTTTCTGATAAATCTATTGCAACAGCACAAAGATTAAGCCAGAGTACAACCACCGAGACCGCTATCTCACAATCGACTGAAAAATACGGATTTACTGATAATAAAATCAAATCAAATATTTTATCGTAATTTACGTTGATTTTGTACGATTTCGAAGTAAAGGTGCGCGATAAAAATTGATAAGTAGCGGTGGCACAAACAATGTTAATGCAATCAGTGGGTTTTTAAAATAAATTACGTTACTGAGGTTTAAAATAGGTACTCTTATCTACTTCAAGCACTCATCATTTTACATAGCATTTTGTGGCAATTTGTGTCTAACTTTAATCTAATTGTTTCTCATCCCATTAAAGTGAACATCTGCACTTTTTGATACCTACTTTTAAGGTCCCTTAAGGATACTTATTTCAAAACTTAAGCAACATTTAACGGAGAAAAGTAGGATACTATTTTACTAAACACTAACAAAATATTTATTGCCGATATAGACTCTTACATAAGCAACGTTGCACTACAAATAGTTACTAGCTTGACCTAGAAATAGATGAACCTAGGCCCTAAACGTTACTCAAAATATGTCTCTTATGAAGTTTTTCAAAACTTTACTAAAAATATACATATTATATCTTATGAAGTTTTTCAAGAAAGTCGCCAGATTTATTTTATCGTTTGGAACGCAAATAATTAGGTACTATGCCGGAAACACGTACCTTCCAACGTGATTTTCCAAAGCACCTTAGCGTCAAAGTCTTTGGTGCTCCATACATTCCAAAGTTATCACAAAGATAATTTAATTTGATTTGTCTTATCGCAACGGAAACTTTTAAAACAAAACATGTACCTATAGATAATATCACCTTTTTAACTTATTAGATAATATCTAAAAATACTTATTTAATGCTCCAAAGATGGCGGTTTATCCAGACACAGAGGCACCTGAATTATTCTATTTTATTATTCTATTATATTTCTGAATTATTCTATTATATTTTTATTTTATTTATGAGTAGGTTTATCTCTGCATATTTATGTAAATTACACACAATATTTTGATTATATAAGTGCAAATGAGAATGAGGATAAATTGTGAAAAACACTTGAGAGATAAAAGAATTTAAATGCGTGGTTCATATCGTGTTGTTGTTTTCCTATGAATTATTATTTGTATAAATTGTTTTAAGTACAAATTAATTCTGAACATTCACCTGTATATATAACGTGATAATCCAGATTTAAACTAAATTTTAAATTAGAATTTGTTTGTACGAATTATAATTATTTACCAAGTAGGTACCTATATACCTATATTATTGATGAGACATTTTCTCTTGTGTAAAAAAGGTATCATATTATGTACCTACCTATGTACTTAAATATGTATCTAAGCCCACAGTTTAATTTTTTTACTAAACAAAACACTAAACATAATATAGATAAAAGTTGTATTTTACTCTTATATTCCCATTTATCACAGAATTATAATAAACAATCATATGGGTAATTTCCCCTCGAAATATCGCACTAAAAATAGGCCTATACCGGATCGGAGCGAGCAGTAGCGCATCTCGATTATAAATCATTCGTTATTGCCTATAACTCGATATATTGATAAACATTGTGATTTTACACCCGTCATACGTTTAACTTATAACTTTATGATCATTCGATTTAAGTTATTATCGATCGAAATGTTACGATATCGATTTTCTCGCGCGTTAACTTCGTCGGTCCGTAAATGGAATAGAGTTAGGAACATAATTAAATTGGAGCTCGTTTTATAGACGTTGGTAACAATTTATTTGGTTAGCAAGTACAATTTTAAAATGGTTCACTGAAAAAAACATATAATATGATGTTTTTCAAAGCTATGTGACCATGTGACTATGTGACCTATTATAAACCTATTAAGAAACCACATGCCAGTTTTTTTTTACATTTCTAATCTAGGAATTATAAAAAAACGCTTATTTTGGATAAATGGTCATTGAAGATAATATAGTGACATAATGATCATCAATTTATTTCTATTCCATATATTTATTGGACATATTTGGATAAACATGCCAATTTGCGTTATGTGTTGTATAGGTATAATCTAGACATTCTCAATCCATATTGAGATTATTTCTTAAAATGGTGCGAAACTACGGGTGTTTTAGTTAGTTATGAAAAACTATAGTTATGTCAGCCATATGCCTGCCTATATGATATGCCTGATATGCCTGCTAATGTGGATTTTTTAAAAGATTTTTTTATATTACCTACTACCTAATTTTAATCACCTGATTCTCATGAATGAACTTTACCTACTTGTAAACTACTTATTTAATATTATTTTGAATCCAATTTCAAAACACTATTTCAAATGCATTTTCAAAATACTACTTATTTCAAATACATTTTTAAAACGCTGCTTCTAAACACAACTTATGTTTAACACATTATTGGTTTGAGCATACTCGTTTAGGAGATTATCAAATTTTGTTCCACAAGATCGTCAAAACGTCTGCCACAACAAAGCTTTTAACACAATTGTTTTCAAAACCAATAAAAAACCTCGTAAACACGAATGCAAGATTTAACGATCATATACGAGTATGTAAGAAGATAAACAAATTAATTCGGCCCATCTATAGATACGACGCGTGAGAGTACACTTCGGTTATCAAGCTTGGAGCTATTAAGATTAGGGCCAATTAAGAAAATTGATTCCCTTCAGACCTCCCGAGGTATCGACCTAAAAAACGACGCGTATGGAGATTTTATCGACGATTTTGGTTGTATTGAATCGAATCACCCGATTAGATGGATCAGTGTGTTGGTAGGTCATGTCGTTTTGTCACTTCACTTGTTTTATTGATTACGTCCTCATAATCTTGTACAACGTTATAAATACTAATAAGCAGTTATTTTTTGGTTGTCTCGAATAGATCGCGTTTAGTGATAAAACCACCAATTATCACATTTTATACTATGAATTTGTATTTAATTCTATGTTTTTGAATATAATTGTAGTTTTTCAATAAAGTGTCTCTTCTTCTTTTATTAACCTATCTTGTATAAACTGATTTAGGTGCATCTATTTAAATATTTTTTCTAAATTGTTGAGCATAGATTTTTAGAGATAATAATATTACAAGTTAACTATTTTTATAAATCAAATCAAAAACTTGAACAAAAATGTCAAAACTAGTGGTCTTTACATAGGTATATATGGATAGATAGATATCTCTTTAAAATATTTTTTTATATATTTTCGATAATTATAATTTATGAAATTCATTTTTTCGTAGACACATTTCAATTAGAGACGAATTATAATTTATATTAAAGATTTTTTAACGGGGTAAAATTAATTGGTAATACATGTATAATACTTTCTCTCAACCATTTTTAACTACATTTATGTAGCCTGAATCGAATATGTAAAATCTTTGTTTCAAAAGATCCAATTAATTTTCTCAAAATCGGTCGAGCTGAAGATATGACTTCAAATGTACGTCTCAGTTATTGAACGCTGTTTAATATAATTTCTTATAATATCTCTAGTTAAAATATAATTTTTAAAAAATGTAGGTAGAGTTTCTGATTAATAACTTATCATTATATAGTCATAAGGCATTGCGTGCTTAACCATCATTAGACTATTTAATATATATCTAAATAGGTAGCCGATGTAAAAGTTATTTGAAAATATTAAAATATGGCATCTTCAATGCGGAACATTCGAAAATTATGGCTTAATTACTATCTAATAACTCAAGAAATCTAATTATGATAATACATCATGATATATAACTTACCTAGTTTTATATTAATTATTTTTTATATTTATTGGGAATTTCATTGATGTGGCTTTTTTTTATGTGATGAAGTAGAAGACGAGCAAGACGCTCTCCTGATGTTAAGAGATAACGGCTGCCCATAATCAGTACAGTGTTACCTAGGATTTCACAATAATGTGAAATTCTAGGAGCACTGCACCAACGCTTCTTACTCAAGAGTCATGAGATGTTAAGACTCTTTAGCCCAGTAATATCACTAGCTACAGTGCCCTCCTACCGGAGCACAGTAATGTTTGCACATCACTGCTCAAGCGGTAGAATAACTGGCACTGTTGGGGTACCCACCTAGACGACCTCCTGCAAAGGAAGTCTACCCCCGATAACTAATTGAACTAATTGAATGGATTGAAAGTTTTCGTAGAAATTAATGTGATTATGGATGTTCTTAGATAGGTATACTAGTAACTACACAGGGTAATTAGTACCTAGATAATTTTGTAGATATTTTGGGGATTTTTATTGGAAAGGTATGATTTGAGCATAATAAAAATAAATTGCACTCAAATCCCTCAAAATAACGGTTTTCGAGTAACATACACAAACATGTAATGGTGATAGTCGCTTCATTTGAATTTTGAAAATATAAAATTCAAAAAGTGTCATACTGCCATTTAATATATCAAACTGAAAATACTTTTAAAATGTGTGTAATAATATTATCCCAGGTTCCTCTAATTGAAGTGAAACTTCTTTATCGGCGTTGGAAAAAATTTACCGTCACATTTCGGTTACGCGTCACATTTTTCAGTTACGGCCATCTTTTGTTTCTTGCCCCTACCACGGTTGGTTAAGACGAAGAGTACTTTCAATTTCTCCAATGAACATGAATTTAAAAAATTTAAAATTTAATTTAATTAAAGAAGTTTCACTTCTTACGTGTGTACACTAGTACACGCACACATTTTTCTTAACCTAAGTAGGTACCTAC